>CM033476.1:116620801-116844769 GCA_019447015.1 Hymenochirus boettgeri | reverse complement strand
TTCTTTCTAAAAGATGTTCTTATGAGGGTGGAGTTGTCCTTAAAGAGTTTGACGCGGTTTTAGCCCGCGTGGTCATTTCTATCCGGCTGCTATAAATTCCGATATGGATTTTGTCTCAATCCATTGGGAAAGTTTGTAAACATTTAACCTTCGTTCATCGTCACAATCCACAGAGTCAATTTACTGCCTTCGCCTAGACAGGATCTTTGCTCTAAAAAGCTGTCGGGGAAATAACTTGATTCGAGAAAACAATTTCAGACACATTCGCTGGCGGAAAACAAAAAAATAAGCAAACAGGATCTAAAAGGGACAGTAACAATATTAAAGGGCATGTTCACCCCTTAAAATAAAAAAATATATAAGATAAATCACCCCCTAAAACTGCAAGCGTTATAAAGCTGACAGGGGTTATTTGCAGTAAAAAGATGCCCTCCCCTTCCCCCCAAAAGTTAGGGGAATAGAATTCAGTCATTGGCTGTGATGTTGTGTGTAAATGACTGACAGCTGTTAACTGGAAGTATAAAAAAAGGTAAAAACATCAGGTAAGAATTAAGGTTCGTGAACGAGTGGTTCTTCACGACAGAGCGTGCAGTTTGTGATTTTCCGGCAGGTGTGATCGCCCATTCTTCCGAACACTAGTCCGCCACAAATCCATGCAATTTTTCCGGCCGCATCCACCGATACACTGAACTATCGGTTGATCGTGCTAAAAAATTGCATGGTGTGTATACAACCTAACTATTTCAGTTTTGGGGGTAATTTATCTATATACAATTTTTTATTTGAGGGGTGAACTTGCCCTTTACGTGCAGGTCAATCAGTCTTCCATACAATTGCCTCCAGGGGGTGCACTGCAGATACTGAAAGAATTTCATTGCTCACTATTAATGGAGCTGCTAATTGGATGTCGACAATGGCTAACTCCTGTTTAATTAGCCCACATTATCTTAGATGAATAGTGTTAATAGGAAGAATGGTATTCTTGTGTTACCGCATTTACAATGTAATCGCATTACAGGTTTCCGTGTTTGGATATCTGGGGAGGAATGAAACATGGCTGGAGAATAAAAGGAATTAGCAGTGATATTGATTTGTTTATTGATGATATATAACCCGATGTATAGAGATATCGATACGACTCGGAATGCCAATTATAGATAAATCTGATTTATTTTAATTCAGTTGAACTTTACAGTGTCACAGTTTAAAGGGAATCTTCAGGCTACATCACATATTACCTGTCTAATAACCCAAAATTGTGGTGGTTAAAATTATTGGTTAAAATTATTTGTCTTTCTATGTGACCTCTTCACCAGGGCCGCCTCTCTAATGAGGCAAGGTGAAGCACATTACAGAGCCTGTAGGGAGGCAGCAGTTTTGGGCATCATTTACCAGTCATTGTGGACTTCATTTACCAGTCACTGTGGGCATCATTTACCAGTCACTGTGCTCATTATTTAACAGTCATGTGTATAAAGCCCCTCCCACTTCTGGACAAACCACACTCCACTTCCGGATAAAGCATCACCCACTTTCAGTTATAAAACAACACCCCTTCCAGCGGCAAGGCCAGGGGGGGCGGGGTCAGCATTTGGATTTTTTTTTTTAGGTGCCAAAAAGTCTAGAGACGGCCCTGCTCTTCACAAATAAATATAACTCTATAAAGACACCGGTACCCTTCACACAAATGGAAACCAAGTGTCTATAGAAACTTTTCTTGCAGAAGCTTATTCCCTGGTTATATTACATTTTAATCGGATAGGAAAACACTCTGACTGTAATTTTAGAGGTGGAAAAATCAGTCACTGAGGTCTCTGTATTGGAAATCATTTAGTATCTATTTATAACACTGACCAATCGGAATGACTGTTCAAAGCAAAGCCAAAGGTTTTATATACTGCTACATATTGACTTACAGTAATGGTGGCCATAGACGATACGATTGTGGTCATACAATCTGCAGATCATACAACCGCGATTGTAGGGTCGATGGCCACTTTAAAGGACAACTATACTGTAAAATTTTATTTTTTTAAAAATGAAAAGGACTTAGAGCAGGGAGATAGTATTGATTATTCCTAATGCTCATAGTGATTACGGAGCGTGCTTGTCATCACAGAGGGTCAGGTCTGATAAAAGAGTCCATTCAAAGGGTGCGAGGAAGGATATTTCATGATACCACAGTCCAGGACTCCTTGCAGAGCATGTCTTCCCATTGGCCGAATCGCAAAATAATCCTAGAAGCGAGGATACATCGGGCCAGGGACTGACTTTGACCGGTTGTTATTGAAAGTATAGAGAGAACCTAGGGGTATGAATAGGTGGGGGGGGGTTAGCTAGTGTATAATTGTCTAATATGATTGGCCAAACAATCAGTTTGCAAAGTTTAATTATTAGTGTTTTAAATTAAAATGTACAGCTGTTTATTACTTTAACCCAAGAAAAGAAAGGGCGTATCCTCCCTTAAAGCATAAAACTATCAGTTATCTTCTCCCAGCTGCTATTTTTCTAGTTTATTACATGTATTTGTAACCTCAATGAGCTTTTTATGAGCTTGAGCATGTGCAGAGGAGACCGCAAGTGAAACAGCAGTCAATTATTGGTTGTGATGTCACAGCTTTGATTGACAGCATGGAGGGAGGGGCCAGCTTACTTGCCAGAATGGGACAATAATTATCATTAAATATCTGGTTAGTAATGCAGGGAATAAAGTGCAAAATATATCAGTTGGGGTTGGGGGCTAGTGATGGCCCAGTTGGCGGATCCGAACCCGGATCCGTGGCGGATTTACCTCGTTCGCGAACGGCGGATATCGCAGGTTTTCCGCCTTCTGAACTTTTCTGAACCGCGTTTTGAAAATTTTAGAAATTACGAGGATTTCTCGGATTTTTAAAAATACCGCGTTTTCGAAAATACGGGAAAATACGAGAAATCGCAGATTTCGTATTTTCGCAGAATCCTCGTATTTTCGAATTTTAATAGGTTTTAATGGGTCTGCTTGCGGATTTTCTAATTTTCGAATTTTTTCAAAAATTCGCGGATCCTCGAGCGGACCGGATTTTGCGAAGTTCGGACATCTCTATTGGGGGCAGGTAACTGACAATTTACCAGTTTTTTTTTTAAGGGTGGTCCTTAACCCAAGTAACCATCAGACTTCTTCTGATTGGCCTCATGCAGTGAAGGTTCATACACACGTGCGTTCGCGGGTCCCGACAATGTGTACGAACGAACGTTTCGGGCAATAATTGGTCCGTGTGTGGGCACTTTATCGGGCGGAACAATAGTCCGTTTTGGCCGATAAAGTGCCCACACACGGGGCGATTATCGTCTGAAACGGTCGTTAGTACACATCGTGCGTCGCGGTGGGGTTAAATGTTGCCCGTTATCAGTTCCAGTCTTTCATTTCACACAAGGACAGAACAATGGAAAGGAAGGTGCAAATGAACGGAACACTAACAGTTCCAGGTGCTAATTGATGTCTGTTCTATTCGTTCTGCGTGTCCGATATGACCGGAATTCCTAATTATAAGCAAATAAATAAAACCAAGGTGTCTGAATGGGTGGAATGGAACATTCTCGCTCCTCGTAGGAATTAACTAGAAATCAATGAGACAAGGGAAGACTAATTTGGTCCTACTCATGTCTAAAGACGAAGGAAGAGACCAGAATAGAAATGAAGGCCCATAAGCAATCAAAGACTGTAAAGCGAGAAAAGGTGACGCTCATTAAATATGGCTAAGAAATTTTCAAAGCAATTTGCAGCGAAGAGCTTCTTAACATTAAAGCGGATGATGACGCACTTTGAATTTTAAGTATCTATTTTATCAGAGCCAATTACGGGGCATTCCTTCTGCCGTAACATCTACCGAGCGCGCGTGCCGAGAGATGGGAATTGCACTGAAGACATGAAGTGCTGGAGATTGCAAACCAGAGTGGGGGGATCAAGGGGCAGAAAGACCCACATTGTGTTCACACGCTGCGCACTTCTCTGTACTCTATCAAATAATAGATTAAGCACCCAGCCCTTATCTAAGGCATGTCCCATCTGCACTTTGTCATTGCTTTAAGCTCCAAGGACCGTTTTTTACACTGGGGATCTTAAAATATCTCCCTTATCTCAAGGCTCTTGCTAATTTTTGCCATTGCCTTCCAGTAAGAGTCAGAGGAGTTAAAATCCATCATTGTGAATGAGAGAGAGAATATCCAGTTGGAATTTAATTCGCAGACAAAATGACTCACCGGAGGCCACGAATCAAAACGATTTCTAGCCTAAAAATTGATGGCGGCAGCTGGATTTCCAACATGTTGAGTCGAGGTATTAAACCTTATTAATCTTTAATCCTCCGCTCTTGTCGTTTTTCAATTTCCTTGATGTTTTACAGGGAAAAAAGAAGAAAACAACTTAAAGGGAAAAAAAGTAAAAAGTAAAATAAAAAAGAAATGCGAGAAGATGTGAAGTTTGAAAAGCTTCTTGGCTTTGGAATGTCTTAGTTACAGAGAGACAAAGACCAGGTCACCTAGTAGTTACTTGACAGCTCTGGCAGGGAGGAGAGGAAGGAGCTATAGAATCTACTGAGCATGTGCAACACTGTAAATGGGTCAGTGTAAAAGGTTTTCCCACAATTCTGCTATTTTTTTTTTTATTATAATAAGATGTTTCTCAGTTCTACACACTTTCTAGATTTATTTGGTAACAGACACATGTAAACCTCCCTTGCCTCAAACCACCAAAAATGAACCTAACTTGTACGGCCAGACCTCAAAGCATTCCTATTAGAAATCAAACCACTGGCATCCTCCGTATTTCCCACAGGCTGAGAAATAAGCCACCTGCTTCCAACCTTAAAATGTTTGCGGAATTGATTTTGTAATTACTGCGCGCTTTACATTCAGGAGCAGTTTCTAGACTTTTCTTCAGGAAAATCAATCGCAACTGGAGATGCAAATTGATACCAGGTCGGTCCGTCTATCGTACAACGGGGATCAGGGGACAGTTTGTTTCCTTGGCGTTAATAATAATATTATAATAACATTTACTCGGTGGGTTTAGTTCCTCTGGTTTTTAATACAATTGCACAAAGATCTATAAAGATGCTACTGTCTATGCGTGCGACATCGGGTCAAGTGGATAGGGACAGTGTTGCTTTATATAATTGTGTAATGGTAACCGATAATATATCCTATATGGGGCCAGGGCAGTACAGACCAAAGCACTACAAAGTTTACTTTTCAGGCAATTGTTCTAGTCACCACCAAACTACTGATGTTCCCCTTTCTGTTTTTTTCATGCGTCTTATTCCACCATTTATAAGTTTAGTACAGTCAGCCCTACCCAATACAGTTTTTAGTCCGTTAAACATTGTACACACGGATTCGGTTGATATGTACAGTAGCTGACTGCAGCTGGCAATCTAACATGTGGCGGTTCCTGTAAGTAAAATGTTGCGTTATTTTGCCCTCTTGTCCATGAAATGCTGAACTCAGGTTCCCCCTAAAACGCGCATGCGCATTAAACTGTACAGTAGCGCGGACTTATATAAGTTATGGGTGTGTCGTATTGCAAATATGGCTGCTTCGGTGCGTCAAAGGGTTAAAACACACACACACACACACACATATATATATATATATACACATTTGTATGTTTGCTGTACTGTGTATTTCTACAAGCGTATGTGTGTATTTGTATATATGCGGGTGTAGCAGTTTGTGCAGTATACATGACAAACTCAATCCAGCCCTACATCCAGTAATCCCCTTTACTGATGAAAGAATCCCTTTAATAAATTGCCACCCAGCGCCTGCTACTGCCTAATGTGGTTCTATCTGTATTTAAATGACTGCTAGAGACACACTATACATACACAGATGCAATAAATACACAGAAATCCAGTTAATTAAACCTCGCTAAAGCTTCAAACACAGACTCTCGTTTGTGCTGCTAATTAAAATGCTGGCTGAAATAATTTAATGTTGGGTCTATTCCACGACACGCTCATATTTCTTGATACTGTTCTATCTCAGGCTTCAGTCTATTTCCGACAGCGCATTTCCCCGGGTGCCTCCTTAATAACTCTGCGAGCCTAACGGTTTTCTAATGTATGTCCCCAATTTGCTTTCCCTAAATCATTTACAGTTTGAATCTTCGGAAGGCAAGTTGGGACAAAGAGGAACAGTCGCCCTGTAATTTAGGTAAAAGATTGTTCCTGTGGTTCTATGTTAGAACAGTAAGGAGCTCATTTATATGAAGGTTAAATAAACCTGTAAAAATGGTATTTATGCCTCATTTAAAGGTGGAAGCTCCATTAGACTGTCGGGCCCTCCGAGTCCTTCATATTACAGAAAATGATAAAGAAATTGTTCTTCTCTTTCATTTCTACTGTAAACTAGAGATGTCCGAACCTCGCAAAATCCGGTCCGCTCGAGGATCCGCGAATTGAAAAAATTAGAAAATTCGAAAATCCGCGAGTGGACCCATTAAAAACATATGAAAATACGAGAATTCTTCGAAAATACAGACCCGAAAATGTGGGTTGCTCCGTCCAAAAATGTGAAAAATCTGCGAAATTTTGAATTCACAAGGATTTCTCGTATTTTCCCGTATTTTCCCGTAAATCCTCGTAATTTCGAAAATTTTCGAAACCGCAGTTCGGAAAAGTTCGGAAGGCGGAAAACCGGAAAATCCGTGATATCCGCCATTCACGAACGAGGTAAATCCGACGCGGATCTGGGTTATCACTACTGTAAACCTTATAATGGAGCATTTAACGTATTTATACACAGACACATAGAGAGACTATATAGAGACACAAATGTGAATTCACAAAAGTCTGGAGATTCTGTGCCCTTCACAAATTAGCACTGACGGGGTACAAGTGCCCATCTCAGTCACTATCACATTTCTTCCATTCTATTTATCGGCCTCCTACAATACAGATCGGTCCCCCTATTAATATACAAGAAAGAAACGACATAGTGATAACCATATACAGAATTATCCTACGCAATATTCTGATCTATAACTATTTTGTACATGCAGACGGGTAATGGAGCTTTGAACAGGATTTAAGACAGTCCCAACAAAAATACAGTCAAAACAGTCCCACATCATAATTAGGTGCAAGGGAGACCTCTAGTGGCCAGCAAATAAATCACCAACCTTCAAGCAAAATGCAACAAGATTCTACTACAAGGAAGGTGCCAATGACAGCAGATATATATATATTGTATATATACTGTATATATTAGTGAATTATAGAAAAAAAATACAATAAATGCACATTCCAATGTTCCATATAGTATCATTGTATCTGTACATGTTTATCTTTATAACACTGAACGTAAAGAGAAATATGCGATTTATTAAAATAACGTTAATCCGAACATTCTGAGAGTTGAGCTTTGACGGCAATTAAAGGGTTGCAAGTTGAAAATCCCTGTCTTGCGTATTTTTGCAGCTTGGGGGCGCTAGACTATGGATTGAACTAGGCCCTGTGGTTTTCCATATTCTGAATTCTTGTATATGCGCGAATGTTCATTCTCGGTGGGTGTTAAACCAGCTGTGGTCTGGGTAGGTACACAGTGTGAAAAGCTATGGTCTGGGTAGGTAGGCACAGGTGTGACAAAGCTATGGTCTGGGTAGGTAACATTGTGAAAAGCTATGGTCTGGGTAGGTCACAGTGTGAAAAGCTATGGTCTGGTAGGTAGCAAGCGTGTGAAAAGCTATGGTCTGGGTAGGTACACAGTGTGAAAAGCTATGGTCTGGGTAGGTACACAGTGTGAAAAGCTATGGTCTGGGTAGGTACCACATTGTGAAAAGCTATGGTCTGGGTGAGGTACACAGTGTGAAAAGCTATGGTCTGGGTAGGTACACAGTGTGATGGCAACTGTAAGATAATTAGCAGAAAATTGTAAAACCCATTTCCCTTTCGTTTCGTTCCCTGCCTGCTTCACGTCTCTAACCATTGAGAATACTGATTACAATCCCCCAAAGTGATGTTCAATGGATTCATAGGAGAGGGCTGCTTGGCTGATCATATCACAGTGACGCACGTGAGTTTTAAATGACAATTTTGCAAGTAAATCGATGTGCTGTAATCTGCCGGTGGTAATAGTTAGTAGTATGTCCCAGCACAATTCTTATAAATTAGACAATAATAAATCGATCAGTTTCATTGAAGAACAGGAGGTAAAGGAACTGGGTCTTACCTCCCGTTCTTCAATAAAACCTGCAGGAGCCGGGAGAGAAAATTCTTTCAGTTACCTTTCAGAACATAATAAAGATGTATTACTAACCAGATATTTAAGGATAATTATTGTCCCCATTCTGGCAGAGTAAGCTGGCCCCTCCCTCCATGCTGTCAATCAAGGCTGTGACTGCTGTCATCACAACCAATGATTGACTGCTGTTTCACCTGCTGCCTCACTGCACATGCTCTAGCATATAAAAAGCTTATTGAGCAGATGGAGGAGGCAGATACCTTTACCAGAATGGAAAAGGCCTTATCATTAAATTAAAAATGTATGTAATAAACTGGTAAAAATAGCAGTTGGGGTTGAAAGCAGATAACTGACAAGTCACCAAGTTTTTGTTTTAAGGGTGGATATTCCCTTTAAAAATTTTAGAACAGAGCGGAGGGTATCTTAGAACAATAACAGGGATATTCAATAAAAGTTCTTATCGTTAAAAATGGTGCTAATTTTGCCCCAACCAATCAGATGTTAACTTTTCAAATGGTAAATAATATTTGATTGGTTGGGGGCAAAATTAGCACCATTTTTAACGATAAACAGGGAGATTCAATAAAAGTTCTTATCGTTAAAAATGGTGCTAATCTTGCCCCAAACAATCAGATGTTAACTTTTCAAATGGTAAATAATATTTGATTGGTTGGGGGCAAAATTAGCACCATTTTTAACGATAAACAGGGAGATTCAATAAAAGTTCTTATTGTTTAGAATGGTGCTAATTTTACCCCAACCAATCAGATCTTATTTAACATTTGGAAGCTAACATCTGATTGGTTGGGGCAAAATGAACAATAAGAATTTTAATTGAATCTCCCTTTAACATTTCTAGCTATTGCTGTGTTCTAGAGTGATATATTTTGACTTTGATATTATCGAAAATAAGAAACAATATGGCAGGTCCCAAAAATGCATTAGATCTACATGTTAATGAGATGTTCTTGGCACATAAACTATAGCTTTGTACTGGATAAGGAATATGGCAGCTTCCATCAATATGAATTAATTAACAAATGAGCTATACCAGAGGTGCCCACCCTGACATACTAGCATCACCCCAGGCAGTAACTGGTAAACTTCCTTGGCACCACTTAGGCATTACCGTGCTCACACAGGATGTGGCACCTATGAGCTATAACGTAAAAGTGCACTTTTGCACAGCTAAATATTTAACAGCATGTTCTTAATGTACATTCTGTTATGGGGTAGCAGTATGGTAGCTTCCACCCATCCTCATAAACACAAACCGGCGTTAGTGTCCCCTCCGTGCGGTACTATATTGGGAAAATGAAATCAACCCTGTAAATTTAGTAGTTTGATTGAGATTATTTTATTATACGCTGAGTCTAAAAAGAACGGCAAATTACCGTTTAATATTCACTGGTGTAAAGTCTAGGTGGATACCAAATGAATTGAATTAGATTCACAGACGCTGCAATCAATATGTAACCAAATCGTAACAAATGCAGCGCTGTCAGACAACGCTAAACACCTTTATTAGAAGAATTACTGGCTGTATAAATGGGGTGTTATCCGCTTTACTGTACTGCCAAGCTGGTTATTAAGATGAGATTTTTCTCCCTAGTAAAACATCATTATTAGTCCACTTACGACGTCTCTTTTATGGTGACCATAGATGCTACAATCCGATTGTACAATCCGTAGGTCGTAAGATTGGATTGCTGTCGGACAAAAAATTTTCAACTGGTCCAAAGTGGAAATTATTGGAAGATCGTTGAAAGATCTTCCATACACGATGCAACATCGGACCAGATGAACATTTTTTGGCCGACCTGCAATCCAATTGTATGACCTACGGATTGTACAATCGGATTGTAGCATCTATGGCCACCATTAGAGCTGTATATTTTACCCGGCATTGCTACTGGATAAAACCCGATTGTACAATCCCCGACCTGCGGATTGTACAATCGGATTGTAGTGTCTATGGCCACCATTAGAGCTGTATATTTTACCTGGCATTGCTACTGGATAAAACCCGATTGTACAATCCCCGACCTGCGGATTGTACAATCGGATTGTAGCATCTATGGCCACCATTAGAGCTGTATCTTTTACCCGGCATTGCTATTGGATAAAACCCCATACATTTCTACAATGACCTTTCAATCTAGCGAATTTAGTTGTGTGGTGCAGCAATGCGGCTTCTGGATTTTTTTAACTACTTGTTAAAAAACGGCACCTTAAAACAAACCTCTCTCGTCCTTCAAATTTATCCTTAATCAAAAGGCACAAAGTAAAATCTGTACAGATAGCCCTGAAGGGACCGCCCACTTCCATAGCCCAGTGGTCTCCGACATGCTCAGTGTGATTCACACAGTATGAAATATAGTGGGAGGGTTTTCTGTAGTCATAACATTTATTGAATTCAAACAGTTAGAAAAAAATATAGAAATAATCTTGACATTTAATATAGGAAAATTTTTAGGGCAAACACTTCCTTAAAGGCTAAAAAAAAGAAATTATGCCTGAATATGTACAAGGAGATTCATTAAAAATGGTGCAAATTTTGCCCCAACCAATCTGATGTTAGCTTTAAAATGTTAAATAAGATCTGATTAGTTGGGGAAAATTAGCACCATTTTTAACGATATTCAGTGAGATTCAATAAAAGTTCTTATCGTTAAAATGGTGCTAATTTTGCCCCAACCAATTAGATCTTATAGTATAGTATAGTATAGTATTTGTATAGTATTTGAGGTTGAATAAAGACATACGTCCATCCAGTCCAACCCATCTAGCAATATCCTCATTTCCTGCCTAACTGTTGATCCAGAGGAAGGCAAAAAAAACCAACCAAATTAATGAAGGGGAAAAAATTCCTTCCTGACTCCAAGTGGCAATCGGAAATTTCCCTGGATCAACTCTACTTTATGTATCAATCCCAGTAACTTGTAACATTCCTTGTTTGTAGAAACTCATCCAGCTTTTTATTAAACTGACCAATGAACCTGCCATAACAACGTCCACTGGAAGACAGTTCCATAGCTTTACCGTTCTCACAGTGAAAAACCCTTTCCGAGCTTGAAGCCTAAACCTTTTTTCTTCAAGTCTTAAGGGATGTCCTCGTGTCCTTTGACATGTTCTATTGGTGAACAATGCCCCAGATAGTTTATTGTATGGCCCGTTAATGTATTTATACACAGTAATCATATCCCCACGCAAGCGCCTTTTCTCCAGCGTACATAATTGTAACTTTTCCAGTCTCTCTTCATATTCAAGCTCCCCCAATCCCCTTATTAATTTAGTTGCCCTTCTCTGAACCCTTTCCATTTCAAAGATGTCCTTTTTGTGCACAGGATTCCAAAATTGCACTGCATATTCCAAATGAGGCCTTACCAATGCTTTGTAAAGAGGGAGAATTACATTTTCCTCCCTTGAATCCATACCTCGCTTTATACAAGACAATACCATGCTGGCTCTGGCTGTTGCCACCTGGCACTGCTTGCTACCTTTAAGTTTGTTATCCACCAAAACTCCAAGATCCCTATCTAGATCCCTTTGCAACGATTGCACATCCTCTGAAGTTTTTAATGGTCGACAAAGTTTTGTGTCGTCAGCAAACACAGAAACCTTGCTGACAATACCCACTTCCAAATCATTAATAAATAGATTAAATAGAAGCGGCCCCAACACAGAACCCTGTGGCACCCCACTTAGCACTTTAGTCCATAATGATGAAGCCCCATTAACAACTACTCTCTGCATCCTATTCCTTAACCAATTTTCTATCCATGTACAAATGTGACTCCCCAGACCAACAGACCTTAGCTTATTCATTAGTCGCCTATGGGGGACGGTATCAAAAGCCTTTGCAAAATCCAAGTAAACTACATCTACTGCTATGCCAGAGTCTAAATTTCTACTTACTTCCTCATAAAAGCCAAGCAAGTTAGTTTGACAAGATCTATTCCTCCTAAATCCATGCTGGTTACTACTTATAATGTCAGTCCTTGAAACATACTCTAGAACATGTTCCCTTATTAAACTTTCCAGGATCTTCCCCACCACTGAAGTTAAACTTATGTAACATTTGAAATCTAACATCTGATTGGTTGGGGCAAAATTAGCACCATTTTAAACGATAAGAACTTTTATTGAATAACCTGTAAGGCAGAATTTGCCTAGAAGCCCCCCTCTCCCATGAGGCAAATTACTGGCTCATGGATCATAGAGAGACACAGTAGAATAACATCCATTTAATGTATCTGTAGATTTACTTTTGAACTTTTCTCCTGCCTGTTAAACATAAACGAACAAGTTCAGGTCCCGTGACCTTTATATGTCAATTTGGTACAAATCAATGTCAAAATAATTGCGTCCTACTTCCCGAAATGTATACAATCCCTGCACATTAAAGTGGAGTTCTTTGTAGATACAACTTTATATATATTTATGTAGGAATTCAATCACTCTCAAATTGCTCCAATATGGCACATTAAATCGCCCTATAAATGCCTTTCTCCCCCTCGACAGGACGGTTAATTCCCACTCTTTGTTCTGACAATTTGTTATTGTATTGGAATGGAAATGAACGTGTAAATAGACATGTGAGAAATTTGGAATGAATAAACTAGCACATTTCACTTATCACCTATAGAACAGTCTGAACGGCGGTAGAGGTTATAGTATAGGATACAGGGGGAAAACAGATGGAGTTTGAGTTTGAAATGGTTAATGTGATATCTTTTAAAGGGTATCTTTACTAAAACAAATCAACAAGTGTACCTTTCGGTACAGCAAGATGCCACTGCAACAACACTTTTCAGATTTTAAATCTGAGCTGTAGATTCAGAGAAATCATCATTTGAAACCACAACATGTACAGGGAAAGACCTGTCACTCCAGAAGCAGAAATTATAATATGTTCCCCATCCCTGACCTCTTACTAGGATCTTTACCTGCCTGCCAGAAAACTTTCTGCAACATTTAAGAGAATCAGCAGAGAAAAGAACAAAGGGGGAGGGAGGGGGAGATGTGTAATCAGAGCAGTGTCTATGGTGAGATTGTGCAGAACTAATAAGTGTCGCTGACACTACAAGAAGGCAGTGAGTAAGGGAGGGTGGGGGAATTAGGAGCACTCACTAAACATTAACAAATTAATGACAAAGCAAGCACAGCTAGATATGTGAGTACCACCATTTTATTTCTCTCAAATTGCAGTTTCAGAAGTTGTTTCAGTAAACAAGTATAGTTAAGGAGAATTATACTCATGCAGTTACCGATTTCTCACTGGCTCCTCCCACTGTCATTGTCGCTGAAGATTTTCCTGTCACTCACATAGTAGAACAATTTCAATCAAGGAGGGGGGAACTTGACAACTGCCAGAAACCAATCAGACGATACCTTTGTACTGGTCTACTACAGTAAGAAAACATTTGATAACATCCGATAAGGAAAAGGAAAACCAGTTTGTATTTCCAATACAGAGGGACTAATCAGTAAGGGCACGGCCACACTAGTGTGTTTCTCACATGATTACGTTAGCCTGGAGTGTGTAACTATGTGGGTGACCCCACTGGGTGCGCTGCAATCCATTTTCAGGGCGCATGTGTTCATTTCGTTGCGCACTGCATACAATCCAATAACGGAATATTGGCGGTATCACGCGAAACTCACAACATTGAGTTTATTTACAGTTTTTTTGCATTTTACGTGTGACCACGCGTTGTAGTGTGTCCGCAGCCTAACCATGGGGTAACAAATTATCTTACTCTAGGTCCTTAAATAAATAATGAAAACAGTCATGTGACTGGCTGATTAAAGGGGAAGTTCAGCACGAAGACATTTGCTTTCTGGAAAGAAATTTTGTATTTTCTCTTTTTTTTTGCCATGATCTGTGTATAAGTAAATACTTCCAAAGTCCTGACTTCCTGTTTGCTGACCCCCTAATACTGCCAATTATAGTCTCACACCCTGTAATGATTTAAGGTTCGTACACACGTGCGATTGCGTGTGCCGACCTGCGACGCATGATGTGTATGAATCGGCCGAAATGGATTTTCGTTTGGAAATCGTTGCCCGATCCACCGGGTGGATCTTTGATTGAGCGGGCATTTCAGCCGATAAAGTGCCCATACATGGGCCAATTATCAGCCGTTCGTAAACATCGCGTGTCACTGGTCGGCCCCCCCGATCGCACGTGTGTACGAAGTTGCTCAGTAGAGATCTGAGCATGTTAGAATTTTTTTTAGGTCTGACCTGCAAAGGAGACGTGAGGGTTAAAACTACTTGTGGGCAGTTTGCCCTCTTCAAGGGGGACGGGACATCACGCCAGCATGGACAATGGCTGAATTCATTCATCTCAGAGCAGGTACAGAACACAAATGCAGATCAAGTGTGCACAATCCTTTAGCTAATCCATCTGAATCAGTGTAAACAATCACAGAGGAATTCGCTCTCCAGGACTGCGAGCACCAGAACCGTTTTTGGCCGAGACATCAATCCTACGTAGATCTTATCGGACTAAATCCAAAGCAGGCAGGAATCCAGAACAGGACCTGGAAAGATTGGCAGGAAGCAGTAACAATAAGGGAGAAAGAAAAGTCGCTCAGGAAGCCCTCGGATGACAATGTTTTCAGTTCCGGCAATGCCGAAACCACTAAAATGGATCATCCCGCTCACCGCATTACCCCCAGTGACATCTAGAGGACCTCTGTGTAATAAAATGTCCTTCTGTCCCATTGTGTGATTTCCTCAATGCCCCAGATATTATATTTCTGCCCTGACCTGTGACGCACGATGGTGTATGAATGGCCATTTTGGCAGAGTATCAGTATTTGTATAGGCGCTGAGTCGGGCACCATTGATGATCCAACCCGGTGGATCGTATGTTCTTCGTAACATTGCGAAGATCCGTAGATATCTTTCTCTTCCAGCTACTGCTATGCTTATCCATGCTCTCATCCTATCGCGTCTGGATTATTGTAACCTTCTGCTTTCTGGTCTTCCTGCTTCCCATCTTTCTCCGCTTCAGTCCATACTTAACTCTGCTGCACGCATTGTCTCGCTCTCTAACAATCGAGAAACTCTGCCGCACATCTACCTGGCTCCCCATTAAACAACGCTTTATCTACAAAATCCTTCACTCATCTGCTCCTTCTTATATTTCTTCTTTTGTGTCCCCATATGTCCCTGTTATGTAATAACTGCACCAGTTATTACTTTAGCACTTCCACCCTTTCCTATGTATCTGTATGTAGATTGTAATCTCTAAGGGGCAGGGACCTCTTTCCTCATGTTACATGTTTTAAGCACTTGTATATTTAGTGACGCTCATACTTATTTATATATTTATGTATTTATTTACTGTCCCCCTTTTTTACGACTTTTTGTATTCTATATTTGAACAGCGCTGCATCCCCTAGTAGCGCTATATAAATAAACATATACATACATATACATACATCATCAACAATCATCATGGCAATATAGTAACCGCTAGTCATCTGAAACGATTGTTCGTAGGCCATTGTGCGTCTGGCCCCATGATCACACGCATGTACAGACCTCAACATTGAAAATCAGTTAAATGTTTACATTTCCATCCTTAAAAGATCGCTAAGCTTGCCCTTATATCCACCAATGTGCATGGGCTTCAGACAATCAGTAAATATCGAATTAACGAATATGCGAGTAAAATGTCTATATACCAGTACGCGAGTAAATATCGAATTATCGAATATGCCAGTGATATACGAAGGTAAATTCCATGATGCAGTCGATGGAGAGTTCTATAGCCCTTGAATAGTTCGGTAAACCTCGAAACGTTCGGTAACCCTTGAATATGCGAATCGTTCATGGGATAATTATCGAATGTTCGAACGCGAGAGCTGGAAAGTACCATGCGTGAGAATAAAATCGATTTTTCTAAAGTCCTGGATATTGGAACATGTTCCCCAGACCATTTCCCAGGTCCCACAGCCATTTACATTAAGTTACCATTGATATTTTAATTGTATTTCATTCGAACTTTTTAAATTATTTGACTCCCATTGACTTTAATGGGTCCGTTTTCCAACTTTCCATATAGTTCGAAAGTTCGAAAACGGACCGAACTTTCGGAAGTTCGTCCATCTCTATGTAGTATTATTAGATTCGCCCTACTGCCAAGAAAATTCCGTAAAATATATTACATTTTGAGAATAAATTTAGCAGTTCAGGTCATTGCAAAGTGAATGATGTGAATTTAAAACAAGTTCTCCTTTAATAAACATACCAGATGTTAAATCTGACTCCAGTCCCTGCCCATAAGTTCTGTAACATATGCAATGTCTAATTCAAGCTGAATGTTTTTAACTCTCCATAATTTCCCTTTCATCCTCCTATAAACACTAGCAAGGAGGTGGGATGACAAGCAGATGGTGCTGAAATATTAAAGAATGAACATGGGACCATGTAAAAATGGACAGTAGGTGGCAGTATTGCTTTATAAAAGAAAAACGACAGTGGCCCAGATTTTCATGACCATTATTATTATTATTGTGGATTTATATAGCGCCAACATCTTCCATAGCGCTTTACAATTACATGTATACATTGAGATCAGGCCCTGCCCCGAAAAGCTTACAATCTAAGCACATTTATTTGACCCCAAGAGCTTACAATCTAAGCACATTTATTGGACACATACAACCTATCAGTATGTCTTTATGATTGTGGGGGAAACCGGAGTGCCCGGAGGAAACCCACGCAGGCACGGGGAGAACATACAAACTCCTTGCAGATGTGTCCAAGGGTGGAATCGAACTCAGGACTTCAGCGCTGCAAGGGATCAGTGCTAACCACTGAGCCACTGTACTTCCTATTATATTAGAAATGTTCTAATCCGGTCCATATGTATGGAAACTACAACTCTGTTTTGCGTGCGTTTTGCAATCGCAATGTATTTTAAATTATAATGAAAATTGCGAGAACCAATTCCCACTATTTAATTTGCGTTCCGAATCTATTCTAGTCTCTTACAGTGATTTGGGGGGGGGGGGGGGTAATTAGCCAGGGGACCTGTCGGTTATGGTGAGAACATCATTGATGGAGTCAGTTAGAAAGTCAGATGCTTTCCTGATTTTTACAATCAATAAAGACCTTGGAGGACGACTGAAAGCTTCAAAGTGAAGGAATCGATGGGGAGATTAGGGATGTCTCTTTTCACGTTAGAACCAGGACCTAGCAGAGTGAATTTACCGCAAAGCCTTTACTAGGTAGCAGTTAGAGTGCAAGGGGGGGAATCAAACTAGTTAATTTTCTCTATTTATATTCCTTTAAAGTGGGTTTGGTTTGGGTACCTGCCTTTGCACGCACTGGTGTCTGTGTGAATATGGACTGTGGAATGTATTGCTAGAGTGAATATTCACCCCACTAGTTTGTGTATCTTATACACGCCATCAACATTCCAATCAATTCATCAGAATATCAAAGACATTTTTACGGGCAAGGTGGGAAATTTTCTATCAACCACATCTTCAGAAATCTACGGAACATCAGTGGAAAAAGGTGGGTAATTATGATTGGTTCATCTGATTGTTTCCGCCAATCATAAATCCCATCGAAAAACCCTTATTCCGTGTATGGCAAGCTTTACAATTACAAGTATATTGTGTACCCTCATACTGTTCTGTCTATGAGAAACACTATGGAAACTCTCACCCATATGTATAAATATACAGAGAAGGAATGTTCTGTACACACAATAAAATATACCCTCATACTGCACTGTCTAAGGGAAACACTATGGCAGCTCCCACCCCTATGTATAAATATACAGAGAAGGAATGTTCTGTACATACAATAAGCTATAACCTCATACTGTACTGTCTAAGGGAAACACTATGGAAACTCTCACCCATATGTATAAATATACAGAGAAGGAATGTTCTGTACATACAATAAGCTATACCCTCATACTGTACTGTCTAAGGCAAACAATATGGCAGCTCCCACCCATATGTATAAATATACAGAGAAGGAATGTTCTGTACATACAATAAGCTATACCCTCATACTGTACTGTCTAAGGGAAACAATATGGCCAGCTCCCACACCCATATGTATAAATATACAGAGAAGGAATGTTCTGTACACACAAATAGCTATACCCTCATACTGTACTGTCTAAGGGAAACAATATGCAGCTCCCACCCATATGTATAAATATACAGAGAAGGAAAGTTCTGTACATACAATAAGCTATACCCTCATACTGTACTGTCTAAGGGAAACTCTATGGCAGCTCCCACCGAAAAGATTTGGAGAATTTTCACCCGATATGCCACGCGATTGGTTGTGTTGAATATCGATGTACTGTTTAAGTACTCATCTGCCAACCACTCAGCTTATGTGCGCAGCCTAAGGCTGGCCTCATACTGTAGGGTCTAAGGGAAACAAATAGGGCAAGCTCACACCATATGTATAAATCTACAGAGAAGAATGTTCTGTACATACAATAAGCTATCCATTCATAATGTACTGTCTAAGGGAAACATATGGGCCAGCTCCCAACCATATGTATAAAATATACAGAGAAGGAATGTTCCGTGAAATCAATAAGCTATAACCCTCATACTGTTATGTCTAAGGGAAACATGGCAGATCCCACCCATATGTATAAATATAAATATACAGAGAAGGACTGTTCTGTACACACAATAAGCTTAACCCTCCTACTGTACGTCTAAGGGAAACCACTATGGCAGCTCCCACCAATATGTATAAATATTACAGAGAAGGATGTTCTGACATACAAATAAGCTATACCCGTCATACTCTACTGCTTAAGGGAAAAAATATGGCAGCTCCCACAATATGTAGAAATATAAATATACAGAAAAGGAATGTTTGTACATACATAAGCTATACCTCCTACTGTACTGTCTAAGGAAAAAGTATGGCAGGTCCCACCCATGTATAAATTAGTATAATATACAGAGAAGGAACTGAATGTAATATGTCAATTAAGCTATTACCCTCAACTGTACTGTCTAAGGAAAACATATGGCAGCTCCCACCCATTGTATAAATATAAAAGATACAGAGAAGGAATGTTTCTGTAAACACAAGAAGCTATACCCTCATACTGTCTGTAAGGGAAACAATATGGCGCTCACACCCATAGTATAAATATACAGAGAAGGAATGTTCTTACAGACAATAAGCTATACCTTATACTGTATGTCTAAGGGAAACAATATGGCAGCTCCCATCCATATGTATAAATATAAATATACAGAGAAAGAATGTTCTGTAAACACAATAAGCTATACCTCATACTGTACTGTCTAAGTCGGAAACAATATGAGCAGCTCCCATCATAGTATAAATATAAAATATCAGAGAAGGAATGTTCTGTAATACAATAAGCTTTACCCTCATACGTAATGTCTAAGGGAAACAATATGGCAGCTCCCACCCATATGTATAAATATAAATATACAGCAGAAAGAATGTTCTGTACCACACATAAGACTATACCCGCATACTGTACTGTCTAGGGAACCCAATATGGCAGCTCCACCCATATGATAAATATACCCCGGAAGAAGGTTCTGTACACACAATAAGCTATTACCCCATACTGTACTGTCTAAGGGAACAAACAATATGGCAGCTCCCACCCATATGTATAAAGATAAATATACAGAGACGGAATGTTCGGTACACACAATAAGCTATACCCTCATACTGTACTGTTAAGGGAAACACTATGGAGCGCCCACCCATATGTATAAATCTACAGAGAAGGAACGTTCTGTCATTACAAATAATGCTATACACTCAGACTGTACTGTCTAAGGGAAACTCTATGGCAGCTCCCACCGAAAAGATTTGGAGAATTTTCACCCGATATGCCACGTGATTGGTTGTGTTGAAAATCGATGTACTGTTTAAGTACTCATCTGCCAACCACTCAGCTTATGTGCGCAGCCTAAGGCTGGGTACACACGGAGGGACTTTCTGTCGCTCGTAGCGAACGCTCGGTTGGGACAAATGTCCGTCGGTCGTGGCAAATTCAGCCGCGGATGAATTTGCGAACGATCGATCGTGTGGCCACACTTTTCACACGAAAGTCTCGAACGGTCAGTCAGGAGGAAGAATTGACACGTGTGTACCAGCCTTTAATCTTACAGACAAGCCCGCGCTTTGCACACCCAGCTGGAGGTCTCCAGTTTACACCAGGGTTTGAGTGACCGTTATCAGCCCAGCATACCTTACACGCATCAAACGGTTCCCTAAATGGGGCTTCAAGTCACACATTAGGCCTCTGACAGATTTCAACATTCCCAGAAATGGGGAGCGATAGCCGGTCACGTGTATGAGGACAGGCTCGGTCTAGCTAACAAGGCCTGGGGTCTACCAAATCCCCCTTAACTAATGGGACTGCTCCCACTTTATATCAGCAGGTGTCAGACCAGCCTGAGATAATCCCCTTCTAATCACACTGGGAAGGCTGATCTGTTTCCATGGCTTAAGGTTCGTACACAAGCTCAATTTACGATCATTTGTACGATTTAACGTCCCCCCGATGGCCGAGCGCTACACGCGACAAATGTGTGTGCGTTCGGTCGGGGTAGTTCATTGATCCGCTAAAAGATTTCTGTACGGCTGGGTACACACCAGCAGATATTTCCGGCCAACCACGGCACTTTCGGTTGGAAATATTTGCTGGTGTTGGGCGGCCGGCCGTGGCCGAGCTCGGTTCATCTGCATCGACCAATGCCAATCGGGTCCGTTGGAAAATCACGGACGATCGTGCGGTTACCTATGGGACTTCACAGTCAGTTGCTGGCACTTTCGGCCACGCCCACTATTGCAGCGACCCGGCTCACAGCAAATGCTCGGTCGGGACAAATAATAGGCTGGTGTGATAAGGAATCGCTCGGCTGTTGGGGGTGGTTCCTTGCTGGTAAATCGAGCGTGTGTACGAACCTTTATTCTAATACAACAAAGATGTCTACATGTTCAGAAAACTACAACTCCCAGCATTCCAACTAAGAATTGCTGGCAGACATCAGCCCTAATTACAGAAGGTGTGAAGGCGAGGCAACTTTATTACAACTACGGGGGTGGCATGGAAGAGTCACCAAGCTTTACGTTGGTGGAGACGCTACTCGCGACGACATAATAACGAGTGTATTCTATTTACTTAAAGAGTCTCTCCCACGCACTTTTTTTTTTAAAATGCCTTCTGGGATGTTTAGAGATTAAGGATAATTTAAAAGGATATTTAGTTTTAAAAGGGAGCAGGGCTGAATATGGGGTTAAAAGGGATCAGGGCTGAATATGGGGTTAAAGGGGAACAGGGCTGAATATGGGGTTAAAAGGGATCAGGGCTGAATATGGGGTTAAAAGGGGAGCATGGCTGAATATGGGGTTAAAAGGGAGCAGGACTGAATATGGGGTTAAAAGGGAGCAAGGCTGAATATGGGGTTAAAAGGGAGCAGGACTGAATATGGGGTTAAAAGGGAGCAGGGCTGAATATGGGGTTAAAAGGGGATCAGGGCTGATCATGGGTTAAAAAAAGGGAGCAGGGCTGATATGGGTTAACAGGGAGCCGGGCTGAATATGGGGTTAAACGGGATCAGGGCTGAATTGGGGTTAAAGGGAGCAGGGCTGAATATGGAGTTAAGAAGGGATCGAGGCTAATATGGGGTTAAAAGGGAGCAGGGCTGATAGGGGTTAACAGGGATTGCAGGGTGAACATGGAGTTAAAGTGAGCAGGGCTGAATATGGGGGTTAAGGGGATCAGGGAGGGCGACTGGGGGTTAAAAGGGAGGCAGGGCTGAATGATGGGGGTAAAAATGTAGCAGGCTGAATAGGGGTTTAAAGAAAGGGGATCAGGCTGAATATGGGGTTCAAAGGGAGCAGGGCTGAATATTGGGTTAAAGGGATAGGGCTGAATATGGATTAAAAAGAGGCAGGGCTGAAATATGGGGTTAAAATGGAGCGGCTGAACATGGGGTTAAAGGGAGGCATGGCTGAATATGGGTTAAAGTGAGCAGGGCTGAATATGGGGTTAAAGGATCCAGGCTGAATATGGGGGTAAAAGGAGCAGGGCTGAATTGGTGTTAAAAAGGGAGCCGGGCTGAATATGGGTTAAAAGGGAGCCAGGGCTGAATATGGGTTTTAAAGGGAGCAGCTGAATATGGAGTTAAGAGGGATCAGGGCTGATATGGGTTAAAAAGGGGATCAGGGCTGAATATTGGGTTAAAAATGAGCAGGGCTGAATATGGGGTTAAGGGGATCAGGCTGGAATATGGGGTTAAAATGGAGCAGGGCTGATATTGGGTTACAGGATCAGGGCTTGAATATGGGGTTACAAAGGGAGCAGGGCTGAATCTGGGGTTAAGGGGATCAGGGCTGAATATTGAGTTAAAAGGAGTGCAGGGCTGATATGGGGTTAAAAAGGGAGCAGGGCCTGAATATGGGGTTAAAAGGGAGCAGGGCTGACTATGGGGTTAAAAAGGGAGCAGGCTGAATAAGGGGGTTAAAAGGGGATAAGGGCTGAAATGGAGTTAAAAAGGAGCAGGGCCTGAATATGGGGTTAAAAGGGAGCAGGGCTGATCTGGATTTAAAAGGTAGCATGGCTGAATAGGAGTTAAAAGGGGAGCAGGGCTGAATATGGAGTTAAAAGGGAGGCAGGGCTGATATGGGGTTAAAAGGTAGCAGGCCTAATATGGGTTAAAAGGGGATCAGGGCTTAATATGGGTAAAAAGGTAGCAGGCTGAATATGGGGTTAACGGGGAAGCGGCTGAATATGGGGTAAAGGGGAGGCAGGCTGAATATGGGGTTAAAAGGGAGCAGGGGCTGAATATGGGGTTATAGGGGATCAGGGCTGAATAATGGGGTTAAAAGGGCAGCAGGGCTGAATATGAGGTTCAAAAGGGAGCAGGGCTGAATATTGATTTACAAAAGGAGCAGGGCTGAATATGGAGTTAAAAGGGGAGCAGGGGCAGGGCTGAATATGGGGTTACAAGGACAGGAGGGTGAAATATGGGGTTAAAGGGAGCAGGGCCTGAATATGGGGTTAAAGGGATCAGGCTGAATATGGGGTTAAAAGGAGCAGGGCTGAATATGGGGTTAAGGGGATCATGGCTGAATAGGGTTAAAAGGGGAGGCAGGCTGAATAAATGGGCGTTAAAAGGGAGCATGGCTGAATATGGAGTTAACAGGAAAGGGTAGCACATGGCTGAATATGAGTTAAAAGGGAGACTGGGCTGAATATGGGGTTAAAGTGGAGCAGCTGAATAATGGGGTTAAAGGGAGCAGGGCTGAATTGGGTTTAAGGGACAGGGCTAGATGGAGTTAAAAGGAGCAGGCTGAATATGGATTTAAAGGGCGCAGGGCTGAATATGGGTTAAAAGGGAGCATGGCTGAATATGGGGTTAACAGGAGCAAGGCTGATATTGGGGTTAAAAGGGAGCAGGGATGAATATGGGGTTAAAAGGAGCAGGCTAATATGGGGTTAAAGGGGCATGGCTGAATATGGCGTTAAAAGGGAGCATGGCTGAATATGGGGTTAAAAGGAGCAGGGCTGAATCTGGGTAAAAAAAGGGGAGCAGGGCTGAATATGGAGTTTAAAGGGAGCAGGGCTGATATGGGGTTGCAAAAAAGGTAGCAGGGAATGATATGGTGTTAAAAGGGAGCAGGGCTATCATGGGGTTAAAAGGGAGAGGGCTGAAATGGGCGTTTAAAAGGGAGCAGGGCCTCGGAATAGGGTTAAAAGGGAGCAGGGCTATATGGGGTTTAAAAACAAAAGGGGAGCAGGGTAATATGGGTAAAAGGGAGCAGGGACTGAATATGGGGTTTAAAAGGAGAGGGCTGAATTGGGTTGTTAAATGGAGCAGGGCCTGAATATGGGGGTAAAAAAGGGCGAGCAGGGCTGAATATGGGGGGTTTAAAAGGGACAGGGCGAATATGGAGTTAAAGGGAGCAGGGCTGAATATGGGTACAAGGAGCAGTGGTCTAATATTGGGTTAAAAAGGGGAAGCAGGGCTGAATTGGAGTGTAAAAGGGGAGCAGGGGCTGAATATGGGGTTAAAAGGGAGCAGGCTGAATATGGGGTTAAAAGGAGCAGGACGAATAGGGGTTAAAAGGGAGCAGGGCTGAATATGGCGTTAAAAGGGAGCAGGGCTGAATATGGGGTTTTAAAGGGGATCAGGGTGAATTGGGTTAAAAGGGAGCAGGGCTTCTGAATATGGGTATAAAGGGAGCAGGGCTTGAATTGGGGTAAACGGGAGCAGGGCTGAATATGGGGTTTAAAGGGGGATCAAGGGCTTGAATTGGGTTTAAAAGGGAAGGCAGGGTCGAATAGGGTTAAAAGGAGTAGGGCTGAATAGGAGTTAAAAGGGAGCAGGATGAATAGTTGGGGTTTAAAGGGGATCAGGGGCAGAATATGGGTTAAAAGGGAGCAGGGCTGAATCTGTGGGGTTTAAAAGGGAGCAGGTACTGAATATGGGGTTATAAACGGGAGCAGGGCACTGAATATGGGTTAAAAAGGGAGCAGGGCTGAATCTGTGGGTGTTAAAGGGGATACGGGCTGAATATGGGGTTAAAAGGGAGCAGGGCTTGAATTGGGGTTAAAAGGAGCAGGCTGTAATATGGATTTAAAAGGGAAGCAGGGGCTGAATATGGAGTTAAAAGGGGAGAGACAAGGGTGATATGGGTTTTAAAAGGGAGCAGGGGCTGAATATGGAGTTTAAAAGGAGCAGGGCTGAATATGGGGTTCAAAGGGAGCAGGGCTGAAATGGATTTAAAAAGGGACAGGTGTGAATATGGAGTTAAAGGGAGCAGGGCTGAATATGGGGTAAAAGGGAGTCATGGATGACTATGGGGTTAAAAGGGGAGCAGGGCTGAAGTATGGGGTTAAAAGGGAGCAGGGACGCTGAATAGTGGGAGGGTTAAAAAGGGAGCAGGGATGAATATGGGGTTAAAGGGAGCAGTGAAGTAAAAGGGCAGGTGATATGGCAGTTAAAGGAGCAGGGCTGAATATGGAGTTAAAAAGGAGCAGGGCTGAATATGGAGTTAAAGGGGATCAGGGCTGAATATGGGGTTAAAAGGGAGCAGGGCTGAATATGGGGTTAAGGAGCAGGGCGAATATGGAGTAAAAGGGAGCAGGGCTGAATTGGAGTGTAAGTTAAAAAGGAGCAGGGCTGAATATGGAGGTAAAGGGGATCAGGGCTGAATATGGGGTTTTGAAAAGGGAGACAGGGCTGAATATGGGGTTAAAAGGGACTCAGGGCTGATATGGAGTTAAAAGGGAGCAGGCTGAATATGGGGTTAAAAGGAGTCAGGGCTGAATAATATGGGGTTTAAAAGGGAGCAGGGCTGAAATATGGGGTTAAAAGGGAGCGGCTGAATATGGAGTTAAAAGGGAGCAGGGCTTGAATATGGGTTTAAAGGACAGGGCGAATATGGTTAAAGGGGACAGGGCTGAATATGGGGTTTAAAAGGGAGCAGGCTGATATGGGGTTAAAAGGAGCAGGCGGAATATGGGTAGGGAGCAGGCTGAATAGGAGTTAAAGGGAGCGGCTGAATATGGTGGTTAAAAGGAGCAGGGCTGAATATGGGGTTAAAAGGGGAGCAGGGCTGAATATGGAGTTTAAAAGGGAGCAGGGCTGAATATGGGGGTTAAAGGGAGAGGGCTGAATATGGAGTTAAAGGGCGCAGGGCTGAATATGGGGTTAAAAGGGAGCAGGCTGAATATGGAGGTTAAAAGGGAGCAGGGCTGAATATGGGGTTTAAAACGGGAGCAGGACTGAATATGGGGTTAAAGAGGAGCAGGGCTGAATATGGGGTACAAGGGATCAGGTGATATGGGGTTAAAGGGGCAGGGCTGAATATGGGGTTAAAAAGGATCAGGGCTGAATATGGGGTTAAAAGGGAGCCAGGGCTGAATATGGGGTTAAAAGGGATCAGGGCTGAACTTGGGGTTAAAAGGGAGCAGGGCTGAATATGGGGTTAAAAGGGGATCAGAACTGAATAACGTAATTCCCCTTTCCCCTGCATATACATTAAATCACCATAGCTTGATTCTTTACCAGGCTTCAGACTAAGTGGCAACTGAATCCTTAATAAAGTGAGTGTATTTTTAACCATTTAATAAATGTTTTTATCGGATTTTATGCTTTTTTTTAAAACAACTTGGTCTTTTTTTTATCTCTTTTTATCTTACATATGAGCACAACCAATTGATAGTGAATAAATCTACGTTCGATTCATTGGGTCTCTCGGTGAGATGCAGTGAATGTCTCCTTTAATGTACGAGTTAACAGTGAATTTTAGGTTAATGAGATCTGTGTACATAGGAGGGAGGACCTCTGAAACAAGTGTCTTTGGACCCATTCCAACCACATTCCCTAACCAAGGCAGTAACCATCTCTCATCGCGCACGGAAACTTAAATGACATCTTGCGTCTGCAACTGGATCTCCCCATCTCAGCAATGTCAACACAAATTAAGTTTGCAAATTGAATACAAGCGTCAAACTAATTTAACCCATGGCACAGAAAGCTGAAAAAGCAGGAAGGTGGAATTTAAAGGGAAACCCCTAGATTTTTAAGTTTATTTACATTGATCTTATATTGTAGGGGAGATAGATTGATTATTCCTACCTAAACTACCATACAGCGGCCACTTGGATCGTACGATTGTGATTGGTCGATATAAATTCTACTATGTCCTGATAAGGCCAATAATTTGGATCGAGTACGCCCATGACACCATCCAATGATTGTACCGTTGGAATGACCAGAGATTGGATTGTGTAAGGGCCGTTGTAAATACATATACGCAGTCGATTTCTCCAGAGGGTTTGTTCGTGTGTGGCCGGAGAAGACACCTGTGTGGGTTCAGTGATAGACTGGTAATAACCGGTAGACTTGGCAATTTGTACACCGGAGAAGATTTAGAGATGGACAGTTGATAAGATTGGTTAAAGAGGTGATTACGGGGGATATATTTACTTTGTACAAACACATATTGGGACTTACAATAATCATCCCCGTAGCCCATTTCACCGATGGAACACAATCTATTAAGATAAACAGAACAGGTTTTACCTTAAAGTGCAGAAGGTTTTACCTTTTCTTTGCGTAAAACCAGTTTCTATGGTCGTTCAGAAAGGAAGCATTAGCAGGTATATTGGATGTGTTAGGGGCTGGGCACCTTTCTGATAATGAAAGAAAATCCAGAGTGGGAGTCAGGACGGTCTTTGATTTTCTAAACAAACTATATATTAAATTCCCCCAATCAAAAGAAACCTGGTTTCGGCTTTAGATTTTTGTGTATTTGGATCAAGCAGATAGGAATATATAGTAAAATAAGGGTTACGTCGGAAACTGTCCAGACAGAGGGCTAAGGTGGAGAGGTACGTACAGAATGTGTAACTACAGACGGACCCTCCAGACAGAGGCTAAGGTGAGCGGTACGTACAGAATGAGTAACTACAGACGGACCCGTCCAGACAGGGTAAGGTGAGCGTACGTACAGAATGTTGTAACTACAGACAAGACCCGTCCAGACAGAGGGTACGGTGAGCGGTACGTACAAATGTGTAAACTACAGACGGACCCGTCCAGACAGAGGGTAAGGTAGCGGTACGTACAGTGTGTAACTACGACGGACCGTCCAACAGAGGGTAAAGGTGAGCGGAGTCGTACAGAATGTGTAACACCAGACGGACCCGTCCAGACAGAGGGTAAGGTGGAGCGGTACGTACAGAATGTGTAACTAACAGACGGACCTGTCCAGACAGAGGGTAAGGTGAGCCGGTACGTACAGAATGGTGACTACAGACGGACCCGTCCGACAGAGGGTAGGTGTCAGCGTACTACAGACTTTGTAACTACAGACAGCGACCAGTCCAGACAGAGGGTAAGTGAGCGGTTACGTACAGAATGTGTAACTACAGACGGACCTGTCAGACAGAGGGTAAGGTGAGCGGTACGTACAGAATGTGTAACTACAGACGGACCCGTCCAGACAGAGGGTAAGGTGAGCGGTACGTACAGAATGTGTAACTACAGAACGGACCCAGTCCAGACAGAGGGTAAGGTGAGCGGTACGTAACGAAATGTTTAACTAACAGATAGACCTGTCCAGAACAGAAGTAAGGTGAGCGGTACGTACAGAATGTGTAACTACAGGACGGACCCGTCCAGACAGAGGGTAAGGTGAGCGGTACGTACAGAATGTTTGTAACTACAGACGGACCCGTCCAGACTGAGGGTAGGTTGAGCGGTACGTACAGAATGTGAACTACAGACGGACCTGTCCAGACTGAGGGTAATGGAGCGGTACGTACAGAATGTGTAACTACAGGACGGACCCGTCCAGACGAGGGTAGGTGAGCGGTACTACAGAATGTGTAACTACAGACGGACCCGTCCAGAGCAGAGGGTAAGGTGAGGGTACGTACAGAATGGGTAACTACAGCGGACCCGTCCAGACAGAGGGTAAGGTGAGCTTACGTACAAAATGTGTAACTACAGACAGACCATCCAGACAGAGGGTAAGGTGAGGCGGACGTACAGAATGTGTAACTACAGACGGACCCGTCCAGACAGAGGGTAAGGTGAGCGGTACGTACAATGGTTAACTACAGACGGACCCGTCCAGACAGAGGGGTAAGGTGAGCGGTACGTACAGAATGTGTAACTACAGACGGACCTGTCCATGACAGCAGGGTAAGGTGAGCGGGTACGTACAAATGTGTAACTCAGACGGACCAGTCCGACAGAGGGTAGGTGAGCGGTACGTACAGAATGTGTACTAACAGACGGACCCGTCCAGACAGAAGGGTAGGTGAGCGGTACGTACTGAATGGGTAACTACAACGGACCCGTACACGACAGAGGGTAGGTGAGCGGGTACGTCAGAATGTGTAACTCCAACGGACCTGTCCAGACAGGGGTAAGGTGAGCGTACGTACAGAATGTGAAACTAACAGACGGACCCGTCCAGACAGAGGGTAAGGTGAGCGTACGTACAGAATGTGCAACTACAGACGACCCGTCCAGACAGAGGGTAAGGTGAGCGGTACGTACTGAATGGGTAACCTACAGACGGACCGTCAGACAGAGGTAAGGTGAGCGTACGTACAGATGTGTACTACAGACGGACCCGTCCAGACAGAGGGTAAGGTGAGCTGTACGTACAGAATGTGTACTACAGACGGACCCGTCCAGACAGAGGGTAAGGTGACGGTACTACAAATGTGACTACGACGGACCCGTCCAGACAGAGGTAAGGGTGATGCGGTACGTACAGAATGTGTAACTACAGACGGACCCGTCCAGACAGAGGTAAGGTGAGCGGTACGTACAAGATTGTAACGTACGAACGACCCGTCCAGACAGAGGGTAAGGTGAGCGGTACTACGAATGTGTAACTAAAGACGGACCCGTCCAGAACAGAGGGTAAGGTGAGCGGTACGTACAAATGTGACTACAGACAGACCCGTCCAGACAGAGGGTAAGGTGAGCGTACGTACAGAATGTGTAACTACAGACGACCCTTCCAACAGAGGGTAATGTGGCGTAGAGCGTACGTACAGAATGTGCAACTAGACGGACCCGTCCAGACAGAGGGTAAGGTGAGCGGATACGTACAGATGTAACTACAGACAGGACCCGTCCAACAGAGGTAAGGTGAGGTGGTACGTACAGAATGTGTAACTACAGAACGGGACCCGTCCAGAACAGAGGGTAAGGTGAGCGGTATACGGATTGTAACTACAGACGGACCCGTCAGACAGAGGGTAAGGTGAGCGGTACGAGAATGTGTAATACAGACTGCCCCGTCCAGACAGAGGGTAGGTGAGCGGATACGTACAATGTGTAACTACAGGACGACTAGACAGAGTGTGAGCGTACCGATGTCACGAGCGACCCGTGACGAGGGTAAGGTGAGCGGTACGTAAGATGGTAACTACAGACGGACCCGTCGACAGAGGGTAAGGTGAGCGGTACTACCAGAATGGTGATGGTGTCCATAGAGAATGATAATAACGTTTAATTCACAGGTAAACATGTACACACATCAGTAATTACTTTGTTAAAGACTTTCTTACTTTCAGACCGTGAGTGGAGAAACCTATACACATGGCTGGCACATTACAAGACACAATGAACAGCAATTTATTACGCGGTCAGCCTGGGATCTTGAAGGACATTTGTCACCCTTGGTGTAAAAAGTTAAATTGAATCTTGTCTCGGCGTTCACATGGCACCTGATTGCTTAATCATTCCAGAACCGAGGAGTGTGTGGGAATGGCCCTAGGTAAGAATGGAACCTGTTTTGCAATGATTCCATGGGCTCGGAGCTCTGTTCCTACAAGCCATATTCCCTCCTCACTCCGCAGTATTTCAAACCGTTTGTCTCCCTGGACAGTTTTCAAGTCAGGACACCAACTCTTAGAGTTTCTGCACAGAGAAAAGCGTGAGAAAATACCAAACCTGATAGAATAATCCCCAGTGTAAGAAATTACACACTGTGTGCATTCTGTATTCCGTATCCGGACAGCACAGGTACAATTGGCATTATTCTATAAACGCTTAGGATCCAACCTCAAAAATGATTGTTTATCAAGGTCAAACAGGGTAAGAGTTACCCTATTCTCCCCACTGTAAATCAGAGAAGCCATTTGACACATCCAGTGATCCAGAGTAGGATTGTCCGAATGTCACAAAATCCGGTCCGCTCGAGGAGCCGCGATTTTTGGAAAATTCGAAAATTCGAAAATCTGCGAACGGACCATTAAAACCCATTAAAACGAAAAAAATCCTTGAAAATCGAGAAATCCTATAATTTCTAAAATATTCGAACATACGTATTTCCTCATTTTCGAAATACGTAAATCCTCGTAATTTCGTAAATTTTCGAAAACGCGGTTCGGAAAGTTCGGAAGGTGGAAAACCGGAAAATCCGCGATATCCGCCATTCGCGAACGAGGTAAATTCCGCCGCGGATTCGGGTTCGGATCCGCGAACTGGGCCATCACTAATCCCAGTGTCATTACAGCAATTGTTTGGCGTTAGAATTCTTATGCAAAGTACAAGCAACCATGACACAAAATTCATACGGCAAAACCCGCGCACGCGCTAGGAATAGAATGCGCAGTTTGGGTTGTTGCTTTTGTTACACTTTGTGTTAAACCCAGAAAAATCCACACGTTTTTGTAAAAATGTTTTGTATTCCGTTCTAAAATTATACTGGTAAATGATAGGAATATGTTCGAGATAACACGGACTATGTAAACCGGACATAGGATGTAAAACCGACGGATTAACGCATAGATGAAAAACGGACTGATGAAAACACGGACATAGTTAACAGAGATGGTAAAACACACTGAGTAAAACACGGAGAATGTAACACGGAATATATTACAAGATAGTGTAAAACACCGGAGATGAGTAACAACGATATGAAACACGGACTTAGATAAAACACGGGAGAGTGAAGTACGAGATAGGATGTAAACAACGACATAGGATGTAAAACACGGAGATAGGATGTAAAACAAACGGACATAGGATTAAAACAGACATAGGATGTAAAACACGAGATAGAATGTAAAACACGGACATAGGATGTAAAACACGGACTATAGGATGTAAAACCAACGGAGCATAGGGAGGAAAAACGACGACATAGAGTAAAACACGGACATAGGATGTAAAACACGGATATAGGATGTAAAACAGACAGGATGAAGGAATGTAACAACCGGATGAGGTAGGATACCAGACGACAGCGGCATGGTAACACGATAGATGTAAACCACATCAGGAGGGAACTCAGCCGGAAAAGCAGGATTAGGGGACACAGGACATAGGATGTAAAACACGGAATAGGATGTAAAAACAACGGACAAGGATGTAAAACAACGACATAGGATGTAAAACACGGAGATAGGTGTAAAACACGGAGATGGTGTAAAACACGGACATGGGATGTAACACGGACTAGGATGTAACACGGACATAGGATGTAAAACACGGACATAGGATGTAAAACACGGACATAGGAATGTAAAACACGGAGATAGGATGTAAAACACGGACATAGGATGTAAAACACGGAGATAGGATGTAAAACACGGACATAGGATGTAAAACACGGACATAGGATGTAAAACAACGGAGATTATCAAAATTCATTCCTTATGAGATATCTGCTCCCACAGACAAGTATACAAATTATTCGCCCCAACCGACATGTTCGTTTCGGCCCATACGCGGTTTGATTACCCCACCCGAAATGGCCATGTTGCACATGCGTGTTGCGTGTTGGGCCCTGAGATCCCCACTTGTAAATCTTCACAGACTGAAAGTCTGTGCATGGAATCAATGTCTCTGTAGGGAATTATGGTTCCGGACATGTCCACTGAACTAACCCGTAGCACTTCCCTTTAATAACGATCTATATATCTACACTGTGTTATTCTCATAATGAGACTCTAGTGTGATCTTTCTGTGCCAGTTGCATGCAATATAAGGAGTTATTAACCTATCTCCCTATGGACCCCCATCCTGTACACTAACTGCAAGCACATCTTTGCAAATCTATCTTCGTAGAACAGAAAAGGTTTTGTAGATATTCAGGGTGATTCAATAAAACTTCTTAATGTAAAAATGGTGCAATTTTTGCCTCAACCAATCAGATGTTAGCTTCAAATGTTAATAATATTTGATTGGTTGAGGAAAAATTAGCACCATTTTTAACAAAAACTTTTATTGAATCTGCCTTTGTGTTTACTCCGCCAGGTTAGTGACAATCGTAAGCGCTGGTATTTAATGAAGGGTCAACTAACAATAGTTATGATTTATGGAAAATGATCATTTATACGGTGAAGAGCATTTACTTAGTTAAAGATGGATTAATATCATATGGGGCCCTAGGCAGGGCCATCATTTAGGGGCCCCTTTTTTGCTACTTATATTGTATATGTAATATTGTTACTGCTTCTGAAGCTGGGCCCCCCAGAAGTTTTCCTGGGGCCCTAGGCAAGTCCGTTTTCCAACGTTGGAAAGTTTTCGAAATCGGACCCATTAAAGTAATGGGAGTCAAATAGTTTGAAAGTTTCAATGAAATACAATTAAAATATCAATGGTAACTTAATGTAAATGGCTGTGGGACCTGGGAAATGGTCTGGGAACATGTTCCATATCCAGGCCTTTAAAAAAAAAAAATATCGATTTTACTTCTCACGCGCGCTACTTTCGAGCTCCCCGCCTTCGATTCTCGATGATTATCCAAAACGATAAGAACTTTCAATGATTGATTCGTTTCGATTTCGAATTCTATAATTATCGAAAGTTCTAAAGTCTGAGAAATCCGGGTCTGGGATAGTTCGAGAAGTCCGAGTACGTTCATACTCGATAAGTTCGGCTCGAACTCAGGTTCGAGTTCTAGTCCTCCTAGTTGCTTTGTGGATATCTGATTGGGATGAATCCATGTTCCCTCTACAACCTCAAAATTGGCCGTGTGCACAGAATATATTTCTGTGCGCACGCAAAAGTAAAATTTGTGCGCCTCCATACTGCAGCACTTACAGCTGCACGGCTTAGAGGGAACACTGGATGACATCATATTGTCGCCAGAGAAAATAAACAGCAAGTCAAAGCAAATTGTTGATGTAAAAGGGACTGCAATTGGTTGTTGCTATTTATAGATACCAGTCCAGAGAGCCAATTTTAGGTTGGTCAAGTCTGTGCAATGAGCATTAAAGAGAAACGTCCTAATTTGGTCTAGTTTAGTCTGATTTAATGTAAATGAAAGGACTAGATCTGGACCAACCTGGGTAAGCAATCTGGCATTTTATGTCAACAACCAACCATCATTTCTGTAACAATGCAAACAGCACAAATTAAATATATGGTGCAGACATTCCATCCTGATCTGTCAGGGATATGGGTTCCGTTTTCGAATTTTCAGAAAGATCAAAGTTTCAGTTTCGAAATTTTGAAAATCGAAGTGTCGATTTTCAAGATTTGAAACTCGAACTTTTGAACGTTCCAAAATTTAGAAAATCGTCTACTTTCGATTTTCGATGATTGTCTGCTTTCCATTTTCCGATAAAATTTGAAAAATCGGGTTCCGTGAAATTCGGGAGTTCCGAAAGTATTTGATGTTTTATTGCACTGCATACATCTCACTCCAGCACTTATACCCATTCCATTGTATCTGTGTGTTACCCCACCTAACAGATTGAAGCTCTACGGGGCAGGGACCTCCTTTCCTCTTGTTGAAGGCTTTAGCACTTATATAGTTATAGTTATATATTTATTTATTTGCCGCCTGTGTGACTTTTGTATTTTGTTACTGTACAACACGCTGCGTCCCCAATGGCCTATATAAATAAACATAATACATAACCAAAGCCGGGAACATTACAGAAACAGAACCTGGAGTTACTATTAATTCAAGGTTCCAGTTGAATTGGAACATTGGAGCAGATGTTGGCCGGAATAGGCAATGTACATACGGTAAATCATGACAGATCGGTAAGATTGGCTATTAAGATTAATGTTAGATGAACACATCTACAAAACAGGCTTTGCAGCACTGATTCAGCCCGTCTTCCTTTCTCTATCTAGAGGCATCAACTAGATCCCTGTGGTGCTTCCCAAATGGTTTTACGATCGGTTAGGACGGATAACATCAATGGGACCACCTCCGAATTATATTTCTATACGCAACGTATACGCGTGAAAACACACACCCTCGTATAGCTGGGTTACTGTTTTCTGGTGCATTTGAATAATTAAAATGTAACAAGTACAACTGAAACTTTACTTGAATGTTAAACAATAAAGGAAACAAGTAAGCTGCTTGGTGGTGGTTGATAACCTAAGACACAACGGAGTAATTAACCTATTAAAATCCAATCCGGTACTGCCACTGAGCGAACACATGCCAAAGACCAGCAACAGAGCTACCGCTCCCACTGATAGAACCCCTTATCAATCTGCCCAACCGCTGAACTGCTTCTTAATCGGCTATTTTTTTGCAGAAATGCAGCCACTGACCGTAGAAGAGGATGCTGGCTGCAAACTGAACAAATCTAATTATTTCCCAACTTTGACCTTCCACTTATTTATCGTAAGCAGAGAGATCATTCCTTCCCTGGAAATGAAATACAAGACAGGGGGGGAGGGGGGAGAGAGATGATTTAATGTTAACGCCTTCTACTGTAACAGGAAACATTCATTTTAAAGGAATTGTACACTGAAAAAATGCCTCTTTCAGTCTAATAATGAACTCCCCCGTAAGACAGCACTTACTTTGTGTTTGCCATGACTTCAATCCAGTACTTGGTTTGCTCAAGATCAGTCCCTTAGTCCCCTTGCAGACTATTGACTCTCTTGTGATGGCAAGCATGGCTCAGTAAATCCCTATGAGGCAGCATTAAGAGATTGCATTTCCCACATGCGTTACGTAACAGAAGAGTTTATGATACTAAGGCACTTGATTGACAGCTGAAGTTTAAGATGTTTCAGATTGGATATTTAAAAAAAGGGGAACAGACAAATTTCAAGCAAATTTCCCAGTGTACATATCCTTTTAAATTCCATGCACATGTATTCACACCATGTGGTGGATGTGTTGGACTGGAACTGTTGGAGCCCACCAAGACAAATTAGGAGCCCACTACATTTTATGCTCAATATTACTCATTTACATACCTGTTTTCATCTACTTACTCCTTGGTTAATTAAAAACCTTAGTTTACTGCCCCATTGGCTCTGTATTTAAATTTAGCCGTTTTTCTCCTTTTTCTTGGGTAAATGGGCTGTGGGTCCACCGGGGGGATCCCTTGTGGGCCAGTCCGACACTGAAGGGCTGGACAAATTATTATTGTCACACTTGGCTACAAATAGAATGATCTCCATATGTAAAGAGAATCCAATGATTCTCTTTGACATTGGCGGACGTCTCTCCATCATTCTGCACCATAGCCGAACCGTTATAAACCTTTCCAATCATGAGCGAGGTTATGGCAGCTGATGAGGGACATTGGTTTTACAGGAGTTTTCAATCTTTCAATTGGCTCCAGCTTTGAAGGCATCATTAAGATTGAGATGTTAAAGAGATATCCAGTAAAGTGTAGTTCCTATTCATCAGGTCATGGTAATATCCAGAAGTCATTAGAGCAATCTAGAATTCCAGAAATATCTTCTCTTTCATTGGTCTTTTTTCCAATGTCACTTGCTGGAACAGACAGATCACACGAGAAGTCTATCCTGGTGAAGTGTTTTGGTCCCGGTCTATTAAGTCCTTTACACTGTCACCTGTGGGTACCTGGAGTTCCTTTCATCCACGCTACGCAGTGAGCACAAGATGCTGAAGATTGCCTTTATAGATATAGCGACTGTGGGATGATTAGTTGCATAAATTTTGACAGGAGGTGATCATAGGAGTTCAACCAAAACCATAGATTGGACTTAGGCAATGAGTATCCTCTAAACAATAGTGTCCTGTAACGAAACAAAATCCAGCTTTACCAGTATGGCCAGTTGGGAGATTGACAATAACGATACTAATTGTACATGTTCTATACGGTGGCTCTTATAACTGGTTAGATTGTGTATGAAGTTGGGCTGAAATGAATGTTTAAAGGGCATTGTTCACCCCCCAATAAAACAGGATCAACCCAAACCTAGGATAGCAATACTTACCTGGTCCCCCAGTGTATCTTAGAATTATACTTACAGCCAAGTCTGCCAGTTCCACTTCCTCTTACGTTTTACACCCTTAAGGGAAGTGACTTGTGTAGCCATTGTTTGCCATAGCTGTGACACTCACTATTAGGCCGTGACTGACAGATAACACCAGGAAGGAGCCAGATGAAAAAAAAAGACTTGGTTTTTATAAAAAAAAAATAATTTTAAAGTGCGGGGGGTAAACTTGCCCTTTAAAATTCTACCAAGGTCAACTAAGGCAATAAATAGGTTCATATCTTCTTTAATAGAAATACTATAAATTTTATTTTCAATTTTCTTCTCCATACTGGTTGGACAAATGTTCTTGTGTGCAATGACCAGCCATTTTGAATATTTCTAGGAATCGGCAAGGTATCAATAAAAAACTAAATTTGGCCACACCATTTGATTTATGAATTCTGCCTTATAAGGAGTCTGGTGGTAGTTGGGAACGGTATTTATTTATACAATTAATTTATATCAGGACCCACCCTCAAGATTGTATAATCACAATTTAATGACACAAAAATGCTGGGAGTTGTAGTTTTCAACACTGTGGAGAGCTACTGTTGGCCTGTCCGTCCCTGATCTATGTGTCACCTTTAGCCTATTTTTCTTTGTAGAAGCAACAAAAACACATCGTATGATGCTTTTATGTAAATCTGCTAGAGCGGTGTTTAATTTAACTTTCTTTATAAAAAAACCCAAAACAGACGTGTTTTGGAGGATTTGAACCTTAAGATTGAAATATTGCTCTTTCTAGAATGAGAATCACTTGCTAACCTGCTGTGTGGAAACAGGTGCACATATTAAGGACATGACGAGATGAGTCACTTAAACATGTTCCGACGGCATCTCAACTTGATAGGATTTTTTTTTTTTTTTTTAAACTTAACATGAAATAAACCGTGAGAAGGCAAGAAAACTGAAACACGTTAAGACTTGAAGCTGTATAATCCAGTTTCTGTTGATACAAGAGGAATAATTCAGTTTAGTGACTTTAATATGATAAGCATTTCTTTGTTAACAATGTTCTCCCGTAATAAATAAGTTTTTTCGGTTTATAAATGTAGAAAGGGAGAGGCCTAATTCACAGACGTTCTATTTCAATCTTAAGGTGATGCTAACCCAAATAGCAATATGGCCTTTCTCCCATTCTTCAATAGAGATGTCCGAACTTCGCAAAATCCGGTCCACTCGAGGTTTCCGCGAATTTTCGGAAAATTCGAAAATTCGAAAATCCGCGAGCGGATCCATTAAAACCTATTAAAATTTAAAAATACGAGGATTCTTTCTTCGAGGAATACGGGTCTTTGAAATACGAGGATTCTTCGAAAATACGAAAATTTTCGAAAACGCGGTATTTTCGAAAATATGAGAATCCTCGTAATTTCGAAAAATTCCGAAAACGCGGTTCAGAAAGTTCGGAAGGCGGAAATCCGCAATATCCCGCCGTTCGCGAAACAAAGTAAATCCGCCGCGGATCCGGGTTCGGGTCCGCGAACTGGGCCATAATTATTCTCAATAATTACATTTTAAGAAAATGCTTCCTCTTGACAGTTCCCAACATCATCCATGTTTCCTTTGAACTACACACTGTTAGTTGTTTTCATAGAACTTTGTGTATGGAGAGGGTCCACATTGTTGGATAACTTCCAAACTGTGTCCAATAGTTTTTATAAGAGTTCCACAAATTTTTGTTGACTGCGTGACCAGTATCCAGTCAACTGGATTCATCCCAAAAGCCTTGAGCTTCTCTAAGCAGCTAAGCACAGATCTAAAAATAGATAATCATCTAAGAATCAAGGGAGATATCGTATGGAAACACTGGAGCTTCTATTATCTTCTGGGAAAGCTCCTTGACCAGTTCTTTAGTGAATGTCTCGCCATCTGTCAGGGATGTTGAAGTATTAACCAGAAGTTCTAATCATGGACAGGTTTGCAGCCTACAGGGCCTTGACGTGTGGCAATTCTATCCAATATGTCAGACGTCCATGATTGGCATATCTGTAGCTTGGTCTTAAGTTCTGGCATCTTGCAGCCCATGAGCCTTGTCTTCAGTTTCGCCTTATACAACATGATCCAGCAGTTGTATGTAGACTGGGTGCATGAACATTCTCTCTCCTAAAAAGACTACAGTTAGAAGTGTGTACGTAGAGCAGGGCCTGATGGGTAAACCACGTGTAAAGGGCTAAAAAATGCTTATACTCTAAATCCACAAATTATCACAAATAGTAAGATAAGAGAGTCGCACTCCAAGTGAGTTTAATATGAGCCACAAACATCAAAATCACAACGTTCAGGGCATTACCCCTTTCCTCAGATGAGTGTACAGCAACCTACCCTCGGGTTGTCTATATCCTACATATCAAACAAGACTCCTCCTCATGGGAGTGTTCAATATCAAAGTGACAAGTGCAATAAATATAATTTAAGGAGTAACCTTGGAGTGTGACACTCCATGTTAACCTTTGTGATAGTTCATACCCATAGGGGGGGGTTTTCGAGACCTCGCAACCCAACCAGGTGTGTTGGTGCATTTGGGAGGTGTTGTGTGTGCATTGGGACTTTATTCATATATTTGAATAAATTATTAACCTCCCCTTTCCGAATGTTGAACGCAAATGCAACATCTAGAAGATGCAAGAAAGATTGAAGATCAAGGTTACACTGACTGTTTAGACAAAGCAGCAATTTTCGGAAAGTTTGAAAATTCGATTTTGAAAATCGTCTACTTTTAGATTTTCAATAAATATCAAAAATTCAAAAAAAATTCGGGATCCGTGAAAATTCGGGAGTTCCGAAAGTTTGCGTCGGAACTTCAAAACCCTCAGATTCAATTCGAAACTGGGTTCTATTCCAACCCACATTACATCTCTAATATGACATTTTTATGAGTGATTGGTAGCAGCATCACCAGATCCCTGCATTCCCTGCTCTGAAACACACCTGGTGACAGTCCCTCTTCTCTGTGTCCCCTTCTTCTAAGTGGGCCCCCATGGCCCTACCTTCAGTCCCCTTGAAAACTCTGTGGCCCCTCCCCACTCCTCTTCAGTCACGGAAACTCGATCTCTTCCTGCTTTCTTCTGCAACTGAGCATTGTGCCAACCACAGATTAGGAGGAACTAGTATTTCTGACCGCAGATTCATAACATCCCACCCCCTAACTTTCTGATCAGTGATTTCCTACATATTTTGGGGCTTGTACTCACGTAATAGTAGTTGATGGCTCACTTTTAAAGGTTGGAACCAGGCCTTTCATTTAAAATCAACTTGTTTGGACACCACAGTTCCCCTTTAAAGGAACTGTGTGGTACGAAGCTTTATTTCCCAAAGACTGTTTAAAAAAGGGACTCAAATCCCCCAGAGATAACCCACAAAAAATCCTGCTTTAAACATCCTCAAATACCACACAGATGAACTAATCCCAAATATGAGCTTGTTTCCACTCCCACTGGCGCATTGGAATGCGAGTAGGGTGATAGAAGGCCGTCATCCTCTTAACAAGATGCGTAAGTGTGGTCTGCTAAGTGGCATTGGAATGTGACAGCTACATACACAAGACAAAACCTGGTACATGTTAAATGCTCTCCTTAGCATCTGATATGGGACACGCGCCCTTTCATTTTGCTTTCTGCCTCTGTTATTTGTAACTTCTGGGTTCTGAAAGCATTTAATGCCAGACGTGAAAGGAATTCTGGGAGTTGGTTTTTAAACATCTGGGTTGTTCACTAATCATCGGTTTGTGTAAATGATGGTACACACAGGTGATAATTCATCTGAAACAACTGCCTTGCGGATGTTGCAGTCCAATTGAGCAGAATTATCTGCTGTAATTTCCCGAGTGACAGGACAAATTGGTGGATCACATCTGATACTGCAGTCTTCTAATGAACCATCATTGGTAATGTTTTAATTATGGCTTACCGACAACCAATCAGTTTATTAATCAGAAGTCAAGTCATCTGTTGTACCAAGACTATATATGGTCCGATTTTACTCTAATCCATCAAAACGCCACCGTATTTAGGGGCAATCGAAATAAAAGAATGGCACAAATTTTTGCCTGCAAAAACCTTTCTATCAGACAGGCTGGTAAATTTCACACAATCTTGAGCTTTAAAACATCGGCTATGTTTGAAAACATTTGAAAGCTAACATCTGATTGGTTGGTGCTAAATTAGCACCATTTTTAAAACCAATCAGATCTTATTTAACATTTGAAAGCTAACATCTGATTGGTTGGTGCTAAATTAGCACCATTTTTAAAACCAATCAATCTTATTTACATTTGAAAGCTAACATCTGATTGTTTGGTGCTAATTAGCACCATTTTTAAAACCCAATCAGGTCTATTTAACATTGAAAGCTAAACTCTGATTGGTTGGTGCTAAATTAGCACCATTTTAAACGATAAGAACTTTTTTGAATCTCCCTTTTTTATATAAACAAAATGAAGTATCTCCGGATGAACATTGGTTCCATAGCTATTTCTCCATTCTGGGATATGCTGAATAACTTTTCTTTTTTTATCTTTCCTTTCCCACTGTCATTGGAAGCTACATCGCAAGGTCAGGATAGAAACGCGTTGCGTATGGTTTTTCATGTCCTATTCTCCCTGCGGTAACTCCCAACCTTGGAATAAAAATTGACTTTTTCTTTTAGAGCCATTCGAATATTATGCCAAATTCCCCGGAAAACAAAACAAAATGAAAAAATGATTTGACTTGCGTCTTAGTAAGGTTTTAGGGTGACAAACCACTAGACTTGCTTTACCCCTTTGCTACACTGCTGATAACCTCCCTAACCCTACATGTTCCTTGCTCTATTGAGTCTTCTAGTAGTATATACCATCTGATTTTAGGTGATTTCTATCAACTTTACTGGGTTATGATGGCAGTTATGTTGGGGATAAAGAATTATCCAATGGCAATGATTGGTACACATGGTTATATGTTGGCCCAGATAGGTTGGTTAAATCCAGCTGGCATCCAATCATTCCTAACATTTTTGTTTGTTTCAAAGAATACATTTACCAGTTCGTAATCATGGCCGGTTATAGATCGTAACTGAAGGCATCTACCGTATAGTCTATAAGTAGTATTAAGGTTGGGTACACACAAAGGCTGGAAACACACAAGGCTGGATACACACAAAGGCTGGGTACACCAAAAGGCTGAGTACCACCAAAGGCTGGATACACACAAAGGCTGGTACACACAAAGGCTGGGTACCACACAAGGCTGCGTACACCAAACTGGATGACACACAAAGGCAGGGTACACCCAGGCGGTACACACAAAGGCTTGGGTACACACAAGGCTTGGGTACACACAAAGGCCGTTGTTGCAGTTCATATAGAAACCGAGCATTTGGCCGTGATTTACCAACATGTATGATTGCCGTTTGTCCTATCTGGCCGAATGGGTGATCGAAATTGGTCGCGCCCACAGACGAACGCATGTAAATCTGGGTACTCACGGCAGATTTTCGTCCCGAGTGACCAATATTTACGTGTATTGTTCGGTTGGATAAAAATCTGCGCTGATAATTCCGGTGGCCAACGCTGATCTGGCAAAAGGGCGATAGGAACATGGAAAATCCACCGCCATCTTGTGGTCTCCTATGTTCGACTGGACGGTTGTTTTCTCAGATCTTGGCCTGGAAGGCGACTTCCTAATGGGCAACTTTAGGTAGGTACAAGGTTTAAATCATCTAAGGTACTAAAATTCATCCTACAAATGTTGCCCAATTAAAATTCTAATTCTCAAGAAACGCCACACCACCCAACAACCCTCTTCTAAAATAAGTTTGGTAAATGGAACAGATGGCGTCTACTGTGTACTTCTTTCTTTCTTGGGTGGGCGACAGACGTTCCTAATCCGATACGTAGGAGGTTTGATAACCATGACAAATAAAATGTAAAAAGTTTCCTGCCCGATCCCAAACATTTTGTCAACGCAGTTTGTACTTAAAACTGTTGTGTACAGGAAAGCTTTACACACACTTGCCCTGACGTCCGGGTGATGCTCCTATTAGGATAATTAGCAGGTTACAGATAAGAGTTTGTAAAGGTAAGTACTCCCCACACGGACCAACAATGGTTATTACAGTCTCTAACATTAGTACAATGGTAAAGATGACTCCATAGCCAAGGATACACATAAAACTAAAGATGACAGACAGAATCTGTAAGGCTGGGTACACACTATGATACCGGTCGAGCGTTCAATACTAGTGACACGGTTTATAGGCAAACCCGACTATCTTCCATGATTTACCAACAGGCACGATAGGCCGATAGGACGAATGAGCTCGGTCGCGTACCGGCCGCCCCAAACAAAAGATATTTCCGGACAACTGACAGCTTCACGTCACTATCGAAGGGTCGGAAATATCTTATGGTGTGTACCCAGCCTTAGATTCTGTCCCATATACATTTTGTGACTGCCGTAAACCAATGGCTACGGACGAATCTTATACCACAATACAGGGAGCTGACTGCAACCAGGGAAATTTCCGGCCATATTGGGTGTGTTAAACATTTGGTTTTTTAAACTTCCCATCACGTCCGGTATTTATACATGTCCTCAAAAAGACATTTATCCACACCATATTCATGACAAAGCGTCATGAATTATGGTGTTGATATGTCTTTTTGAGGAACTGTATAAATACCGACGTGATGGGAAGTTTAAAAAAAAAAAAAATAAAGTGAGCTCTGCCTGCCGCCTCTCTGATGTTTATTTAGGGGTGGTGCCCTGAGCATTTTGCTCATATTGGCCTCATTAGAAGACACCAATGGGTAAAGTTCTTATGCAATATCAAAAAAGCACTTAGATTGAATCTTTCCTAGCCGTGCGATTATCTGTGTTACAGTCAAACAAACTTGGTGTATTCTAAAACATCGCGTACTAACCCACCAGAAACAACCTACGTTGTGTGAATTCACACCGCATCTGACACACCAGATTCTCTATGGTCAAATTGGCCAATAATAAACATACTGTGTACCCTGTATACCCTTTATCCTGCACAGAAATACCAGATTTGTGACGACTATGTACATTGTAATTAACCACAGAAGGTGGTCTCACTGTACTGTGGCTGATCCCTATTGACGAAGTTCAATGATCTGTTAAGTCGCTTGCAGATTCAACCAGCAGAGGCTGCTCAAGCCATAGGCAAACATCTCATCTTGTAACACTGGCAATCTTGTCACAGTGCTAATTTCCTTCTGTCTCGTGTTCTCAATTTGACTGAAGTGTGCCTAAAGCCTCGTAACACACCGTAGACAATTTTCACACAATTTGCCTGACGAATGACCCATCATCGCGCGATATTCGTGCGAAAATGAAGCTTTAACAATCTTCTAAGACCAAGACAATCCACGACTATTCTCGGGGCTTTTTCCGACGATCAGCCTGCGGATTCAATCTGCCGATTGTCGTATGCTTGTAATAGTCGGCAGATATCGGTAGACTGTAATGGAAGAATGAATGAAATACACATGTGCGACATTTCGAGATCACGTAACACCTTTACCAACCAACATTATCCACTATCGTTGATGTATGACGGCGTCGTTGGAGAACAGTGTATAACAGACGGTTGCTGAACGTTCATTGGGCGAAAATGATCTGACGTTTGTACGAACCTTTACCCTCACCGTCTACGTAGGATGTTAACACACACCCCAAATGAAATATCTCCAGTCTATCTGTTTTATCAGCCTATACACAGACAGTTTTTATAGATTAGGTCGGCGATAAGAGGGTTCAACATATACACGGGTCAGATCTGATTTTCTGTCAACAATATCCCTTGCAGCAACTGGGCCGAAAACCACGGCACTCGTGTGGTCCCTCTATGGTCCACACGCTCGGTCACAGCAAAGGAGATGTTCTGACCGACCAGTCCCAATCGCTGATGATGCAATTAAAAGTGCAAAAGTTTTCCTGCACAATCTGCCACAACCAATCTAATATTACCAACCCGCATAACCCTGCAAAAAGCTAAGATCCGATTGGTTGCTGCAAATTAAACAGCAAGGCATCCTGAAGTCTCAAACTGACATTAACAGCGCAGTAAATCTAATCAAATAAACTCAATAAATTGAATCTTTTCCATTAGGTCATTGGTTGAACCTGAATCAGCGAAGTTTATAATTATAATTTATATATGATAGTAATATAGAAAGTGAGGAGGTAGGGGTCTTGGAACGTAATAAATCTATTACAGTAGACTGCAGTGCTTGATTTCATTGGATGTATGCTTACCTACAAGTTATATAGCAGAGAAACTTTTTACCCCCGGTGCATCACACGTCAGGGCCCAAAAGCAACACAAGGCATTTTTTTAATGATCATGTTCAATTTCTTTTTCTGATTAGTGTTTCCTCTTACCGAGACTCAATGCAACATCAGTGGTACGAAATTTTCCTGTTGTTGGCAGGATATATACTGTGTGCGAGATTCACATATTCTATACTGCTAACAAGCTTGTTTCAATGAGGTTTATCCCTTTGAGTTACAGACACTTTGTGACATTCTTCGATACCCATATTTCTGCTGATTTTAAAGACGAGAGAGATACGGCCCTTGTAGAATTCATGCAGGGTAATTTAAGCTGTGTACAAACTAGCAAATATTTTCAGGATGACGACGAATATTTTTGTGCGGTTTTTCTAAGGACTGTGCTCTAGATTTGCCGTGATTTCTGCCGGTGTGAACACAGCTTTACAACTAGAGATTGCGAACTTCGCAAAATCAAGGTCCGCTCGAGGATCTGCGGATTTTCGGAAAAATTCGAAATTCAATAAATCCGCGAGCGGACCCATTAAATGAAAAAATCCTCGAAAATACGAGAAATCAAAATACAAGAAATCCCCGTATTTCGAAAATTTTCGAAATACTTATTTTCGAAAACTACGGGAATCCTGGTAATTTCGAAAATTTTGAAATCTAGAAATCCGCGGTTCGGAAGTTTGGAAGGCGGAAAATCCAGAAATTCCGCCGTTCGCGAAGGGATAAATCCGGCAGATCCAGGTTCGGATCCGCGAACCGGCCATCCCTACTTTACACTAAACAATAACCAAATATACTAACTTTTGGTTTCGATAAGCAGCATCTAGTACTCAACACAGCTACCGTAACGTTTACCCGTACTTCCTTTGCGTTGCGGTTGGTGGGTTGAAGTGACCTTTGGAGGAGCCAAATAAGACAAATTCTCCAAACGAATGGTTCTAAGTTAAGATGTTTTATTCTTTACTGATAGGCTTGTGGCTTCTACTTCGTATAATAAAATTGTTGGTGAAATATTAAGTTGCACCTTGTCCATAGTCTAGTAATGTTGGAACGACTGAGAGCACCTCCCTTAGCACCTGCTAAATGCATTTTAATGTAGGTTACAAAGTTGTGCCACAGGGTCTTGTGCGGTCTGGCGGAATTAAGATGTTCATCAATCACACAGCGTACACCAAACACAGTAATCTTAACGGCAGGTTTCTATTCCGCCCATACATAAGGGTAGCAAAAAAATAAATAAGTCTCCCAAGAAGGGAGTCTATAAAGTTTGCATAGGCTTCTCTATGGATTAGTCCATACATGAAAATAATAAATCAAGTGCCCTTACAATCCCCTGGCAGTACATGCAGATGTTCATTTTACAAAGCCCAAATCCCACACAAAAACAAGGGATTAGGATCCCCCAAAACATTGTGTGTTTATACCGTGATTATAAACGACGATACTGACTATTCCAATGTCATATAATCGGACTGTTAAGGATGATTTTCCGACATTCCTCCTCTATCAGACTATTTTATAGGTGGCACACAAACATATACCCGGACTGTACATCAGTATTTATGATGGGCCTCATTAAACAACAAATACTGTGTTTCTTCCCATTGGCCAGTTCCTGACACTTGCAGTGGGTGGGGTGGACCAACAGCACAACATTAGGTAGGTAGTCTGGGCATCTAATGTAAATATCCAGGAGTAAGGTAGGAGTATGTCCTCATCCTGTTACAAAAAATAATATGGTGGTTAAAAGGGCAGCAGGGCTGAATATGGGTTAAAAGGGAGCAGGGCTCTCGAATAGGGTTAAAAGGGAGCAGGGCTGATATGGGGTTAAAACAAAAGGGGAGCAGGCTGAATATGGGTTAAAGGCAGCAGGGATCTGAATATGGGGGTTAAAAGGGAGGGCTGAATATGGGGTTAAAGGGAGCAGGGCCTTGAATATGGGGTAAAAAGGGGAGCAGGGCTGAATATGGGGTTAAAAGGGACAGGGCTGAATATGGAGTTAAAAGGGAGCAGGGCTGAATATGGGGTTAAAAGGGAGCAGGGCTGAATATGGGGTTAAAAGGGGAGCAGGGCTGAATATGGAGTTAAAAGGGAGCAGGGCTGAATATGGGGTTAAAAGGGAGCAGGCTGAATATGGGGTTAAAAGGGAGCAGGGCTGAATATGGGTTAAAAGGGAGCAGGGCTGAATATGGGGTTAAAGGGAGCAGGGCTGAATATGGGGTTAAAAGGGGACAGTGCTGAATATGGGTTAAAAGGGAGCAGGGCTCTGAATATGGGGGTAAAAGGGAGCAGGCTGAATATGGGTTAAAGGGAGCAGGGCTGAATATGGGTTAAAGGGAGCAGGGCTGAATATGGGGTTAAAAGGAGCAGGGCTGAATGGGGTTAAAAGGGAGCAGGGCTGAATAGGGGTTAAAAGGGAGCAGGGATGAATAGGGGTTAAAGGGGATCAGGGGCGAATATGGGGTTAAAAGGGAGCAGGGCTGAATATGGGGTTAAAAGGGGCAGGCTGATATGGGGTTATTAAAAAGGGAGCAGGGCTGATTGGGAATATGGGTTAAAAGGGGAGCAGGGCTGAATTGGGGGTTAAAGGGGGATACGGGCTGAATATGGGGTTAAAAGGGAGCAGGGCTGAATATGGGGTTAAAAGGGAGCAGGGCTGAGATGGATTAAAAGGGAGCAGGGCTGAATATGGAGTAAAAGGGGGAGCGGGATATATGGGGTTTAAAAGGGAGCAGGGCTGAATATGGAGGGTTAAAAGGGGAAGCAGGCTGAATATGGGGTTAAAAGGGAGCAGGGCTGAATATGGAGTTAAAAGGGAGCAGGGCTGAATATTGGAGTTAAAAGGAGCAGGGCTCTCTGAATATGGGGTTAAAAGGGGAGCAGGGATGAATATGGGTTAAAAGGGAGCAGGGCCTGAATCTGGGGTTACAAAAGGGAGCAGGGCTGAATATGGGGTTTAAAAGGGAGCAGGGATGATATGGGTTAAAGGGAGCAGGGCTGAATATGGGGTTAAAAGGGAGCAGGGTGAATATGGGTTAAAGGGAGCAGGCTGAATATGGAGTTAAAAGGGAGCAGGGCTGAATATGGAGTTAAAGGGATCAGGGCTGAATATGGGTTAAAAGGGAGCAGGGATGAAATATGGGTTAAAAGGAGCAGGGCTGAATATGAGTTAAAGGGAGCAGGGCTGAATATGAGTTAAAAAGGAGCAGGCTGAATATGGGAGGTTAAAGGGGATCAGGGCTGTAATAGGGGTTAAAAGGGAGCAGGGCTTGAATATGGGTTAAAAGGGAGAGAAAGGGCTGAATATGGGTTAAAAGGGAGCAGGGCTGAATATGGGGTTTAAAAGGGATCAGGGTGAATAGGGGTTTAAAAGGGAAAGCGGGATGACTGAATATGGGGTTAAAAGGGAGCAGGGCTGAATATGGGGTTAAAAGGGAGCAGGGCTGAATATGGGGTTAAAAGGGGGGCGGGGCTGAATATGGGGTTAAAAGGGAGCAGGGCTGAATATGGGGTTAAAAGGGAGCAGGGCTGAATATGGGGTTAAAAGGGAGCAGGGCTGAAGATGGGGTTAAAAGGGAGCAGGGCTGAATATGGGGTTAAAAGGGAGCAGGGCTGAATATGGGGTTAAAAGGGAGCAGGGCTGAATATGGGGTTAAAAGGGAGCAGGGCTGAATATGGGGTTTAAAGGGAGCAGGGCTGAATATGGTCCATAGTCAGCCGGCTGCCCTTTTAACTCCATATTCAGCCCTGCTCCTTTTAACTCCACATATTCAGTCCCTGCTCCCCTTTAACACCCATATTCAGCCCTGCTCCCCTTTTAACCCATATTCAGCCCTGCTCCCCTTTTTAACCCCATATTCAGCCCTGCTCCCTGTTTTAAACCCATATTCAGCCTGCTCCCTTTAACCATATCAGCCTGCTCCCTTTTAACTCCATATTCAGCCCTGCTCCCTTTTAACCCCATATTCAGCCCTGCTCCCTTTTAACCCATATTCAGCCCTGCTCCCCTTTAACTCCATATTCAGCCCTGCTCCTTTTTAACTCCATATTCAGCCCTGCTCCCTTTTAAACCATATTCAGCCCTGCTCCCTTTTAACCCCATATTCAGCCCTGCTCCCTTTTAACCCCATATTCAGCCCTGCTCCCTTTTAACCCCATATTCAGCCCTGCCCCTTTTAACTCCATATTCAGCCCTTTCTCTCCCTTTTAACCCATATTCAAGCCCCTGCTCCCTTTTAACCCCATATTCAGCCCTGATCCCCTTTAACCTCCATATTCAGCCTGCTCCTTTTTAACTCCATATTCAGCCCCGCTCCCTTTAACCATATTCAGCCCTGCTCCTTTTAAACCCATATTCAGCCCTGCTCCCTTTTTAACCCATATTCAGCCCTGATCCCTTTAACTCCATATCAGACCCTGCTCCTTTTTAAACTCCTATTCACCTGCTCCCTTTAACCCATATTCACCCTGCTCCCTTTTAACCCCATATCAGCCCTGCTCCCTTTAACCCATTCATCCCTGCTCCCTTTTAAAACCCCATATTCAGCCCTGCTCCCTTTTGTAACCCTCAATTCAGAGCCCTGCTCCCTTTTAACCCATATTCAGTCCCTGCTCCCTTTTAACCCCATATTCAGAGAGCCCTGCTCCTTTTAACTCCAATATTCAGCCCTGCTCCCTTTTAACTCCATATTCAGCCCTGCTTCCCCTTTAACCCCATATTCAGCCTGCTTCCTTTTAACACCTCCATATTCAGCCCTGCTCCCTTTTAAACCCCATATCACCCGCTCTCCTTTTTACTCCATATTCAGCCCTGCTCCCTTTTAAATCCATCTCAGCCCTGCTCCCTTTTAACCCAATCAAGCCCTGCTCCCTTTTAACCCCATATTCAGCCCGTATCCCCCCTTTAACACCAATTCAGCCCTGCTCCCTTTTAACCCATATTCCCAGATAGCCCTGCTCCCTTTTAATAACCCCATATTCAGCCTGCCCCTTTTAAACCCCATATTCAGCCCTGCTCCCTTTTAACCCCATATTCGCCCCTGATCCCCTTTAACCCCTATTCATCCCTGCTCCCTTTTAACCCCATATTCAGCCCTGCTCCCTTTTAACCCCATTCGCCCTGCTCCCTTTTAACCCCATATTCAGCCCTGCTCCCTTTAACCCATATTCAGCCCTGCTCCCTTTAACCCATATTCAGCCCTGCTCCCTTTTAACCCCATATTCAGGCCCTGCTCCCTTTTAACCCATATTCAGCACTGTCTCCCTTTTAAACCCCATATTCAGCCTGCTCCCTTTAACCCCTATTCAGCCCTGCTCCCTTTTAACCCATATTCAGCCCTGCTCCCTTTTAACCCCATATTCAGCCTGCTCCTTTTAACCCATATTCACCTGCCCTTCTGCTCCCTTTTAACCCATATTCAGCCCTGCTCCCTTTTTAACCCCATATTCAGCCTGCTCCTTTTAACCCCATATTCAGCCCTGCTCCCTTTTAACTCCTATATTCAGCCTGCTCCCTTTTAAACCCCCATATTCAGCCCTGCTCCCCTTTTACCCCATATTCAAGAGCCCTGCTCCCTTTAACCCCATATTCAGCCCTCTCCTTTTAACCCCATATTCATGAATCCCTGCTGCCTTTAACCCATATTCAGCCATGCTCCCCTTTGTTTAACCCCCATATTCAGCCCTGCTCCCTTTTAACCCTATTCCAGAGCCCTGCTCCCTTTTAACCTCCATATTCAGCCCTGCTGCCCTTTTAACCACCCATATTATTTTTTGGTTAAAAGGGAGCAGGGCTGAATATGGGGTTAAAAGGGAGCAGGACTGAATATGGGGTTAAAGGGGATCAGGACTGAATATGGGGTTAAAAGGGAGCAGGACTGAATATGGAGTTAAAAGGGAGCAGGGCTGAATATGGGGTTAAAAGGGAGCAGGGCTGAATATGGAGTTAAAAGGGAGCAGGGCTGAATATGGGGTTAAAGGGGATCAGAACTGAATACGTAATTCCCCTTTCCCCGTGCATTATACATTAAATCACCATAGCTGATTCTTTACCAGGCTCCAGACTAAGTGGCATCTGAATCCTTAATAAAGTGAGTGTATTTTTAACCATGTACATAAATTGTTGTTCTAGCGGAGTGTATTGCGTTTTGGTTGTTTTGTTTTTAAAACAGACTGGGCGTTTTTTTTTTTTTATCTCTTTTTATCTTACATATGAGCACAACCAATTGATAGTGAATAAATCTACGTTCGATGCATTGGGTCTCTCGGTAGATGGCAGTGAATGTCTCCTTTAATGTACGAGTTAACATGTGAATTTTAGGTTAATGAGATCTGTGTACATAGGAGGAGGAGCCTCTGAAACAAGTGTCTTTGGACCCATTCCACCACATTCCCTAACCAAGGCAGCTAACCATCTCTCATCGCTCACGGAAACTTAAATGAATCTGCCGTCTGCAACTGGATCTCCCCATCTCAGCAATGTCACACAAATTAAAGTTTGCAAATTGAATACAAGCGTCAAACTAATTTAACCCCAGGGCACAGAAAGCTGAAAAAGCAGGAAGGTGGAATTTAAAGGGAACCCCTGAGATTTTTAAAGTTTATTTACATTGATCTTATATTTGTAGGGGAGATAGGATTGATTATTCCTACCTAAACTACCATACACGGACCAATCTGGATCGTACGATTGTGATTGGTCGATATAAATTCTTACTATGTCCTGATAAGGCCAATAATTTGGATCGAGTACGCCCATACACCATCCAATGATTGTACCGTATGGAATGACCAGAGATTGGATTGTGTAAGGGCCGTTTTATAGCTTACGCAGGTCGATTTCTCCAGAGGGTTTGTTCGGTGTGGCCGGAGAAGACACCTGTGTGGGTTCCAGTTGATAGACTGTAATAACCGGTAGACTGGCAATTTGTAACCGGAGAAGATTTAGAGATGGACAGTTGATAAGATTGGTTAAAAGAGGTGATTACTGGGGATATAATTACTTTGTACAAACACATAATTGGGACTTACAATAATCTCCCCGCGCCCATTCACCGATGGAACACAATCTATTAAGATAAACAGAACAGGTTTTACCTTAAGGCGCAGAAGTTTTTACCTTTTCTTTGCGGTAAAACCAGTTCTATGGTCGTTCAGAAAGGAAGCATTAGCAGGTATATTGGATGTGTTGAGGGGCTGGGCACCTTTCTGATAATGAAAGAAAATCCAGATGGGAGTCAGGACGGTCTTTGATTTTCTAAACAAATCTATCAGTTAAATTCCCCCAATCGAAACCTGGTTTCGGCTTTAGATTTTTGTGTATTTGGATCAAGCAGATAGGAATATATAGTAAATAAGGGTTACTGGAAACTGTCCAGACAGAGGGTAAGGTGAGCGTTACGTACAGAATGTGTAACTACAGACGGACCCGTCCAGACAGAGGGTAAGGTGAGCGGTACGTACAGAATGTGTAACTACAGATGGACCCGTCCAGACAGAGGGTAAGGTGAATGGTAAGTACAGAATGTGTAACTACAGACTGACCCGTCCAACACAGAGTTAAGGTGAGCGGTACGTACAGAATGTGTAACTACAGACGGACCGTCCAGACAGAGGGTAAGGTGAGCGTACGACAGAATGTGTAACTACAGACGGACCCGTCCAGACAGAGGTAAGGTGAGCGGTACGTACAGAATGTGTAACTACAGACGGACCGTCCAGACAGAGGGTAAGGTGAGCGGTACGTACAGAATGTGTAACTACAGACGGACCCGTCCAGACAGAGGGTAAGGTGAGCGGTACGTACAGAATGTGTAACTACAGACGGACCCGTCCAGACAGAGGGTAAGGTGAGCGGTACGTACAGAATGTGTAACTACAGACGGACCCGTCCCGACAGAGGTAAGGTGACGGTACGTACAGAATGTGTAACTACAGACGACCTGTCCAGACAGAGGGTAAGGTGAGCGGTACGTACAGAATGTGTAACTACAGACGACCCGTCCAGACAGAGGGTAAGGTGAGCGGTACGTACAGAATGTGTAACTACAGAGGACCCGTCCAGACAGAGGGTAAGGTGAGCGTTACGTACGGAATGTGTAACTACAGACGGACCCTCAGACAGAGGGTAAGGTGAGCGGTACGTACAGAATGTGTAACTACAGACGGACCCGTCCAGACAGAGGGTAAGGTGAGCGGTACGTACAGAATGTGTACTACAGAGGGACCCTCCAGACAGAGGGTAAGGTGAGCGGTACGTACAGAATGTGTAACTACAGACGGACCCGTCCAACAGAGGGTAAGGTGAGCGGTACGTACAGAATGTGTAACTACAGACGGACCCGTCCAGACAGGGTAATGAGCGCGGTACGTACAGAATGTGTAACTACAGACGGACCCGTCCAGACAGAGGGTAAGGTGAGCGGTACGTACAGAATGTGTAACTACAGACGGACCCGTCCAGACAGAGGGTAAGGTGAGCGGTACGTACAGAATGTGTAACTACAGACGAACCTTCCAGACAGGGTAAGGTGAGCGGTACGTACGAATGTGTAACTACAGACGGACCGTCCAGACAGAGGGTAAGGTAGGCGGTACGTACGAATGGTAACTACAGACGGACCCGTCCAGACAGAGGGTAAGGTGAGCGGTACGTACAGAATGTGTAACTACAGACGGACCCGTCCAGACAGAGGGTAAGGTGAGCGGTACGTACAGAATGTGTAACTACAGACGGACCCGTCCAGACAGAGGGTAAGGTGAGCGGTACGTACAGAATGTGTAACTACAGACGGACCCGTCCAGACAGAGGGTAAGGTGAGCGGTACGTAAATGTTGTAACTCAGACGGACCCGTCCAGACAGAGGGTAAGGTGAGCGGTACTACAGAATGTGTAACTCAGACGGACCTGTCCAGACAGAGGTAAGGTGAGCGGTACGTACAGAATGTGTAATACTACAGACGGACCCGTCCAGACAGAGGGTAAGGTGAGCGTACGTACAGAAGTGTAACTACAGACGGACCCGTCCAGACAGAGGGTAAGGTGAGCGTTACGTACGAATGTGTAACTACAGACGGACCCGTCCAGACAGAGGTGAAGGTGAGCGGTACGTACGAGATGTGTAACTACAGACGACCCTCCAGACAGAGGGTAAGGTGAGCGGTACGTACAGAATGTGTAACTACAGACGGACCCGTCCAGACAGAGGGTAAGGTGAGCGGTACGTACAGAATGTGTAACTACAGAGGACCCGTCCAGACAGAGGGTAAGGTGAGCGGTACGTACAGAATGTGTAACTACAGACGGACCCTCCGACAGAGGGTAAGGTGAGCGGTACGTACAGATGTTAACTACAGACGGACCCGTCCAGACAGAGGGTAAGGTGAGCGGTACGTACAGAATGTGTAACTACAGACGGACCCGTCCAGACAGAGGTAAGGTGAGCGGTACGTACAGAATGTGTAACTACAGACGGACCCGTCCAGACAGAGGTAAGGTGAGCGGTACGTACGAATGTGTAACTACAGACGGACCCGTCCAGACAGAGGTAAGGTGAGCGGTACGTACAGAATGTGTAACTACAGACGGACCCGTCCAGACAGAGGGTAAGGTGAGCGGTAACTCAGAATGTGTAACTACAGACGGACCCGTCCAGACAGAGGGTAAGGTGAGCGGTACGTACAGAATGTGTAACTACAGACGGACCCGTCCAGACAGAGGGTAAGGTGAGCGGTACGTACAGAATGTGTAACTACAGACGGACCCGTCCAGACAGAGGGTAAGTGAGCGGTACGTACAGAATGTGTAACTGCAGACGGACCGTCCAGACAGGGTAAGGTGAGCGGTACGTACAGAATGTGTAACTCAGACGGACCGTCCAGACAGAGGGTAAGGTGAGCGGTACGTACAGAATGTGTAACTACAGACGGACCCGTCCAGACAGAGGGTAAGGTGAGCGGTACGTACAGAATGTGTAACTACAGACGGACCCGTCCAGACAGAGGGTAAGGTGAGCGGTACGTACGGATGTGTAACTACAGACACCGTCCAGACAGAGGGTAAGGTGGAGCGGTACGTACAGAATGTGTAACTACAGACGACCCGTCCAGACAGAGGGTAAGGTGAGCGGTACGTACAGAATGTGTACTACAGACGGACCCGTCCAGACAGAGGGTAAGGTGAGCGGGTACGTACAGAATGTGTAACTACAGACGGACCCGTCCAGACAGAGGGTAAGGTGAGCGGTACGTACAGAATGTGTAACTACAGACGGCCCGTCCAGACAGAGGGTAAGGTGAGCGGTACGTACAGATGTGTAACTACAGACGGACCCGTCCAGACAGAGGGTAAGGTGAGCGGTACGTACAGAATGTGTAACTACAGACGGACCGTCCAGACAGAGGGTAAGGTGAGCGGTACGTACAGAATGTGTAACTACAGACGGACCGTCCAGACAGAGGGTAAGGTGAGCGGTACGTACAGAATGTGTAACTACAGACGGACCGTCCAGACAGAGGGTAGGTGGAGCGGTACGTACAGAATGTGTAACTACAGACGGACCTGTCCAGACAGAGGGTAAGGTGAGCGGTACGTACAGAACGTGTGATTGGGTAGTCCATAGAGAATGAGTAATAACTGTTTACATCTCACAGGTAAGCATGGTACACACATCAGTTAATTACTTTTTAAAAGACTTTCTTACTATTCAGACCAGTGAGTGGAGAAACCTATACACATGGCTGGGCACATTACAATGACTACAATGGACACAGCAGATTTATTAAGACTCAAGCCTGGGATCTTGAAGGACATTTGTCACCCTTGGTGTAAAAGACGTTAAATTGAATCTTGTTCTCGGCGTTTCACAATGGCAACCTGATTGCTATTAATCATTCCAGAACCGAGGAGTGTGTGGGAATGGCCCTAAGGTAAGAATGGAACCTGTTTTGCAATGATTCCATGGGGCTCGGAGCTCTGTTCCTACAAGCCATATTCCCTCCTCACTCCGCAGTATTTCAAACCGTTTGTCTCCCTGGGACAGTTTTCAAGTCAGGACACAACTCTTAGAGTTTCTTGCCAATGAGAAAAGCGTGAGAAAATACCAACCTGATAGAATAATCCCCAGTGTAAGAAATGATACACACTGTGTGCATTCTGTATTCCGTATCCTGACAGCACAGGTACAATTGGCATTATTCTATAAACGCTTAGGATCCAACCTCAAAAATGATTGTTTATCAAGGTCAAACAAGGGTAAGAGTTACCCTATTCTTCCCACTGTAAATCAGAGAAGCCATTTGACACATCCAGTGATCCAGAGTAGAGATGTCCGAATGTCACAAAATCCGGTCCGCTCGAGGAGCCGCGAATTTTTGAGAAAATTCGAAAATTCGAAAATCTGCGAACGGACCCATTAAAACCCATTAAAACGAAAAAAAATCCTTGAAAATACGAGAAATCCTCATAATTTCTAAAATATTCGAACATACGTATTTCCTGCATTTTCGAAAATACGTAAAATCCTCGTAATTTCGTAAATTTTCGAAAACGCGGTTCGGAAAAGTTCGGAAGGTGGAAAACCGGAAAATCCGCGATATCCGCCATTCGCGAACGAGGTAAATCCGCCGCGGATTCGGGTTCGGATCCGCGAACTGGGCCATCACTAATCCAGTGTCATTACCGCAATTGTTTGGCGTTAGAATTCTTATGCAAAAGTAAAGCAACCATGACACAAAATGACATTACGGCAAAACCCGCGCACGCGCTATGAATAGAATGCGCAGTTTGGGTTGTGCTTTTGTTACACTTTGTGTTAAACCCAGAAAAATCCACACGTTTTTGTAAAAATGTTTTATTTCCGTTCTAAAAATTATAACTGGTAAATGATAGGAAATATGTTCGAGATAACACGGACATAGCATGTAAAACACGGACATAGGATGTAAAACACGGACATAGGATGTAAAACACGGACATAGCATGTAAAACACGGACATAGGATGTAAAACACGGACATAGGATGTAAAACACGGAGATAGGATTTAAAACACGGACATAGGATGTAAAACAAACACGGAGAAAGTGGAGAAAAAACAAGGATTAAAACCGTACAGGATGTAAAACACGGACTAGATGTAAAAACGGACATAGGTGTAAAACACGGAGATAGGATGTAAAACACGAGACATAGGAATGTAAAACACGGAGATAGGATGTAAAAACACGAGACAGGATGTAAAACACGGACATAGATGTAAACACGGAGATAGGATGTAAAACCCGATACAGGATGTAAAACACGGACAATAGGATGTAAAACACGGACATAGGATGTAAAACACGGAGATAGATGTAAAAAACACGGACATAGGATGTAAAACAACACGTATATAGGAGTGTAAAACACGGACATAGGATGTAAAAACACGGACATAGGATGTAAAACACGACATAGATGTAAACACGAATAGGATTTAAAACAACGACATAGGATGTAAAACACGGACATAGGATGTAAAACACGGACATAGGATGTAAAACACGGACATAGGATGTAAAAAACACGGACATAGATGTAAACACGAGATAGGATGTAAACACGGACATAGGATGTAAAACACGGAGATAGGATGTAAAACACGGACATAGGATGTAAAACACGGACATAGGATATAAAACACGGAGATATCAAAATTCATTCCTTAATGAGATATCTGCTCCCACAGACAAGTATACAAATTATTCGATCCCCAACCGAATGTTCGTTTCGGCCCATACGCGGTTTGATTACCACCCGAAATGGCCATGTATGCACATTGCGTGTTGCGTGTTGGGCCCTGAGATCCCACTTGTAAATCTTCACAGTAGCTGAAAGTCTGTGCATGGGAATCAATGTCTCTGTAGGGAATTATGTCCGGACATGTCCCAGTAACTAACCCGTAGCACTTCCCTTTAATAACGATCTATATATCTACACTGTGTGATTCTCTATAATGAGACCTAGTGTGATCTTTCTGTGCCAGTTGCATGCAATATAAGGAGTTATTAACCTATCTCCTATGGACCCCCATCCTGTACACTAACTGCAAGCAGCATTTGCAAATCTATCTTCGTAGAACAGAAAAGGTTTTGTAGATATTCAGGGTGATTCAATAAAACTTCTTAATGTTAAAAATGGTGCAATTTTTGCCTCAACCAATCAGATGTTAGCTTTTAAATGTTAAATAATATTTGATTGGTTGAGGAAAAATTAGCACCATTTTTAACAATAAGAACTTTTATTGAATCTGCCTGTTTGTGTTTACTCCGCCAGGTTAGTGACAATCAGTAAGCGCTGGTATTTTAATGAAGGGTCATACACAATAGTTATGGATTTATGGATAAATGATCATTTATACGGTGAAGAGCATTTAAAGATTGGATTAATATCATATGGGGCCCTAGGCAGGGCCATCATTTAGGGGCCCCTTTTTTGCTACTTATATTGTATATGTAATATTGTTACTGCTTCTGAAGCTGGGCCCCCAGAAGTTTCCTGGGCCCTAGGCAAGTCCGTTTTCCAACTATATGGAAAGTTCGAAATCGGACCCATTAAAGTCAATGGGAGTCAAATAGTTTGAAAAGTTTCAATGAAATACAATTAAAATATCAATGGTAACTTAATGTAAATGGCTGTGGGACCTGGGAAATGGTCTGGGGAACATGTTCCAATATCCAGGACTTTAAAAAAAAAAATCGATTTTACTCTCACGCGCGCTACTTTCGAGCTCCCGCCTTCGATTCTCGATGATTATCCCATAAACGATAAGAACTTTCAATGATTCGATTCGTTCGATTTTCGAATTCTATAATTATCGAAAGTTCTAAAGTCTGAGAAATCCGGGTCTGGGATAGTTCGAGAAGTCCGAGTACGTTCATACTCGATAAGTTCGGCTCGAACTCAGGTTCGAGTTCTAGTCCTCCCTAGTTGCTTTGTGGATAATCCTGCTCTGGGATGAGATCCATGTTCCCTCTAACCTCAAATTGGCCGTGTGCACAGAAATATATTTTCTGTGCGCACGCAAAAGTAAATTTGTGCGCTCCATACTGCAGCACTTACAGCTGCACGGCTTAGAGGGAACACTGGATGACATCATATTAGTCTCAAAGAAAATAAACAGCAAGTCAAAGCAAATTGTTGATGTAAAAGGGACTGCAATTGGTTGTTGCAACCATCATTTCTGTAACAATGCAAACAGCACAAATGAAATATATGGTGCAGACATTCCATCCTGATCTGTTCAGGGATATGGTTCCGTTTTCGAATTTTCAGAAAGATCAAAAGTTCGAGTTTCGAAATTTTGAAAATCGAAAGTAGTCGATTTTCAAGATTTGAAACTCGAACTTTTGAACGTTCCGAAAATTTAGAAAATCGTCTACTTTCGATTTTCGATGATTGTCTGCTTTCCATTTTCGATAAAATTTGAAAAATGCGGGTTCCGTGAAATTCGGGAGTTCCGAATGTATTTGATTGTTTTATTTGCACTGCATACATCTCACTCCAGCACTTATACCCATTCCATTGTATCTGTGTGTTACCCACCTAACTAGATTGTAAGCTCTACGGGGCAGGGACCTCCTTTCCTCTTGTGGTAAGGCTTTAGCACTTATATAGTTATAGTTATATATTTATTTATTTGCCGCCTTGTGTGACTTTTGTATTTTGTTACTGTACAACGCTGCGTCCCCAAGTGGCGCTATATAAATAAACTATAATACATAACCAAGCCGGGAACATTACAAGAAACAGAACCTGGAGTTACTATTAATTCAAGGTTCCAGTTGAATTGAACATTGGAGCAGATGTTGGCCGGAATAAGGCAATGTACATACGGTAAATCATGACAAGATCGGTAAGATTGGCTATTAAGATTAATGTTAGATGAACAATCTACAAACAGGCTTTGCAGCACTGATCAGCCCGTCTTCCTTTCTCTATCTAGAGGCATCCACTAGATCCCTGTGGCTTCCCAAAATGGTTTATCGATCTGGTAGGACGGATAACATCAATGGGAACCTCCGAATTATATTCTATACGCAACGTATTACAGCGTGAAAACCCTCGTATAGCTGGGTTACTGTTTTCTGGTGCATTTGAATAATATAAAATGTAACAAGTACAACTGACTTTACTTGAATGTTAAAACAATAAAGGAACAAGTTAAGCTGCTTTGGTGGTTGATAACCTAAGACCAACGAGAGTATTAAACCTATTAAAATCCAATTCAGTTACTGCCAGCTGAGCGAACACAATGCCAAAGACCAGCAACAGAGCTACCGCTCCCCTGATAGAACCCTTATCAATCTGCCCAACCGCTGAACTGCTTCTTATCGGCTATTTTTGCAGAAAATGCAGCCACTTGACCGTAGAAGAGGATGCTGGCTGCAAACTGAACAAATCTAATTATATTCCCAACTTGACCTTCCACTTATTTATCGTAAGCAGAGAGATCATTCTTCCCTGGGAAATGAAAATACAAGACAGGGGGGGAGGGGGGAGAGATGATTTAATTTAACGCCTTCTATACTGTAACAGGAAACTATTCATTTTAAAGGAATTGTACACTGAAAAAATGCCTCATTTCAGTCTATAAATGAATCCACGTAAGCAGCACTTACTTTGTGTTGCTGCATGACTTCAATCCAGTACTTGGTTTGCTCAAGATCAGTCCCTTAGTCCCCTTGCAAGACTATCTGACTCTCTGTGAGGGCAAGCATGCTCAGTAATCCCTATGAGGCAGCATTAAGAGATTGCATTTCCCACCATGCAGTTCACGTACAGAAGAGTTTATGATACTAAGGCACTTGATTGACAGCTGAAGTTTAAGATGTTTCAGATTGGATATTTAAAAAAAGGGGACAGACAAATTTCAAGCAAATTTCCCAGTGTACATATCCTTTTAAATTCCATGCACATGTAATATCACCATGTGGTGGAGTGTTGGACTGGACTGTTGGAGCCCACCAAGACAAATTTAGGAGCCCACTCAACATTTTATAGCTCAATAATTACTCATTTACATACCTGTCTTTCATCTACTTACTCCTATTGGTTAATTAAACACATTAGTTACTGCCCCATTGGCTCTGTATTTAAATTTTAGCCGTTTTCTCCTTTTTCTTGGGTAAATGGGCTGTGGGTCCACCGGGGGAGTCCCTTGTGGGCCAGTCCGACACTGAAGGGCTGGACAAATTATTATTGTCACACTTGGCTACAAATAGAATGATCTCCATATGTAAAAGAGAATCCAATGATTCTCTTTTACATATGGCGGACGTCTCTCCATCATTCTGCACCATAGCCGACCGTTATAACCTTTCCCAATCATGAGCGAGGTTATGGCAGCTGATGAGGGACATTGGTATTTACAGGAGTTTCAATCTTTCTATTGGCTCCAGCTTTGAAGGCATCAGTTAAGATTGAGATGTTAAAGGAGATAATCCAGTAAAGTGTAGGTTCCTATTCATCCAGGTCATGGTATATCCAAGAAAGTCATTAGAGCATCTAGAATTCCAGAAATATCTTCTCTTTAATTGGTCTTTTCCAATGTCACTTGCTGGAACAGACAGATCACACGAGGAAGTCTATCCTGGTGAAGTTGTTTTGTCCCGGTCTATTAAGTCCTTTACACTGTCACCTGTTGGGTACCTGGAGTTCCTTTCATCCACGCTACGCAGTGAGCAAGATGCTGAAGATTGCCTTTATAGATATAAGCGACTGTGGGATGATTAGTTGCATAATATTTTGACAGGAGGATGACATAGGAGTTCACCAAAACCATAGATTGACTTGAGGCAATGAGTATCCTCTAAACAATAGTGTCCTGTAACGAAACAAAATCCAGCTTTACCAGTATGGCCAGTTGGGAGATTGACGAATAACTACAATTGTACATGTTCTATACGGTGGCTCTTATAACTGTTAGATTGTGTATGAAGTTGGGCTGAAAATGATGTTTAAAGGGCATGTTCACCCCCCAATAAAACCAGGATCAACCCAACCCTAGGATAGCAATACTTACCTGGGTCCCCAGTGTTCCTTAAGAATTATACTTACAGCCAAGTCTGCCAGTTCCACTTCCTCTTACAGTTTTACACCCTTACAGGAAGTGACTTGTGTAGCCATTGTTTGCCATTAGCTGTGACATCACTATTACGGCCGTGACTGACAGATAACACCAGGAAGGAGCACAGATGAAAAAAAAAGACTTGGTTTTTATAAAAAAAAATAATTTTAAAGGGCGGGGGGTAAACTTGCCCTTTAAAATTCTACCAAGGTCAACTAAGGCAATTAAATAGGGTTCATATCTTCTTTATAGAAATACTATAAATTTTATTTTCAATTTTCTTCTCCATACTGGTTGGACAAATGTTCTTTGTGTGCAATGACCAGCCATTTTGAATTATTTCTAGGAATCGGCAAGGTATCAATTAAAAAACTAAATTTGGCCACACCATTTGATTTAGAATTCTGCCTTATAAGGAGTCTGGTGGTAGTTGGGAACGGTATTTATTTATACAATTAATTTATATCAGGACCCACACTCAAGATTGTATAATCACAATTTATGACACAAAATGCTGGGAGTTGTAGTTTTCAAACATGTGGAGAGCTACTGGTTGCCTGTCCGTCCCTGATCTATGGTCACCTTTAGCCATGATTTTCTTTGTAGAAGCAACAAAAACACATCGTATGATGCTTTTATGTAAATCTGCTAGACGGTGTTAATTTAACTTTCTTTATAAAAACCCAAAACAGACGTGTTTTGAGGATTTGAACCTTAAGATTGAAATATTGCTCTTTCTAGAATGAGAATCACTTGCTAACCTGCTGTGTGGAACAGGTGCACATATTAAGGACATGACAGAGATGAGTCACTTAAACATGTTCCGGCATCTCAACTTGATAGGATTTTTTTTTTTTTTTTTTTTTAAACTTAACATGAAATAACCGTGAGAAAGGCAAGAAAACTGAAACACGTTAAGACTTGAAGCTGTAATAATCCAGTTTCTGTTGATACAAGAGGAATAATTCAGTTTAGTGACTTTAATATGATAAAGCATTTCCTATTGTTAACAATTGTTCTTCCGTTAATAAATAGTTTTTCGGTTTTATAAATGTAGAAGGGAGAGGCCTAATTCACAGCGTTCTATTTCAATCTTAAGGTGATGCTAACCCAAATAGCAATATGGTCCTTTCTCCCATTCTTCAATAGAGATGTCCGAACTTCGCAAAATCCGGTCCACTCGAGGTTCCGCGAATTTTCGGAAAAATTCGAAAATTCGAAAATCCGCGAGCGGATCCATTAAAACCTATTAAAATTTAAAAATACGAGGATTCTTCGAAAATACGGGTCTTTGAAAATACGAGGATTCTTCGAAAATACGAAAATTTTCGAAAACGCGGTATTTTCGAAAATATGAGAAATCCTCGTAATTTCGAAAAATTCCGAAAACGCGGTTCAGAAAAGTTCGGAAGGCGGAAAATCCGCAATATCCGCCGTTCGCAAACAAAGTAAATCCGCCGCGGATCCGGGTTCGGGTCCGCGAACTGGGCCATAATTATTCTTCAATAATTACATTTTAAGAAAATGCTTCCTCTTGACAGTTCCCAACATCATCCATGTTCCTTTGAACTACACACGTATGTTTTCATAGAACTTTTTATAGAAGGTGCCACATGTTGGATAACTTTCCAACTGTTCCAATAGTTTTTATAAAGTTCCACAAATTAAATTGACTCTTTGGACCAGTAATCCAAGTCAACTGGATTCATCCCCAAAAGCCTTGAGCTTCTCTAAGCAGCTAAGCACAGATCTAAAAATAGATAAGTCATCTAAGAATCAAGGGAAGATATCGATATGGAAACACTTGGAGCTTCTATTATCTTCTGGGAAGCTCCTTGACAGTTCTTTAGTGAATGTCTCGCCATCTGTCAGGGATTTGAAGTATTAACCAGAAGTTCTAATCATGGACAGGTTCTGCAGCCTACAGGGCCTTGGCGTGTGGCAATTCTATCCAATATGTTAGACGTCCTATGATTGGCACATCTGTAGCTTGGTCTTAAGTTCTGGTATCTTGCAGCCATGAGCCTTGGCTTCAGTTTCGCCTTATACAACATGATCCAGCAGTTCTTATGTAGATCTGGTGCATGAACATTCTCCTCCAAAAAGACCTACGGTTAGAAGTGTGTACGTAGAGCAGGGCCTGATGGGTAAACCACGTGTAAAGTGCTAAAAAATGCTTATACTCTAAATCCACAAAATTATCACAAATAGTAAGATAAGAGAGTCGCACTCCAAGTGAGTTTAATATTGAGCCACAAACATCAAAATCACAACGTTTCAGGGCATTACCCCTTCCTCAGATGATGGGACAGCAACTACCCATCGGGTTCTATATCCTCATATCAAACAAGACCTCCTCACGGGAGTGTTCAATATCAAAGTGACAAGTGCAATAAATATACTTTAGGAGTATACCTTGGAGTGTGACGCTCTCGTCTTAACCTTTGTGATATTTTCATACCCATAGGGGTGGGGGTTTCGAGACGTCTGCCCCCAACCAGGTGTGTGTGTGCATTTGGGAGGTGTGTGTGTGCATTTGGGACTTTATTCATATATTTGAACTAAATTATTATCCTCCCCTTCCGAATGTTGAACGCAGGATGAGAAAAACAATATACACTCAGCTCTGGGCGAATAGAAGAGAAACAATAGCAATAGATTGTGGCATTAACCCTTTAGTTCTTGTGATAGGCCAACTACTTGGGGGGCATTTCATGGGAAACATTCCTATAAACATTGGCCATAGTAATTAATTCTAGATCTGCCATAAATGATTCTTTTAGGGGGGTTACTGACATTGAATTAACTGGTCAATGCAACATCTAGAAGATCAAGAAAACATTGAAAGATCAAGGTTACTGACTGTTTAGACAAAGCAAGCAATTTTCGGAAAGTTCGAAAATTCGATTTTTGAAAATCGTCTACTTTAGATTTTCAATAAATATCAAAAATTCAAAAAATTCGGGATCCGTGAAATTCGGGAGTTCCGAAAGTTTCGTCGGGACTTCAAAACCCTCAGATTCAATTCGAAACTGGGTTCTATTCCAACCCACATTACATCTCTAATATTGACATTTTTATGAGTGATATGGTAGCAGCATCACCAGATCCCCTGCATTTCCTGCTCTGAAACCATGTGACAGTCCCTCTTCTCTGTGTCCCCTTCCTTCTAGTGGGCCCCCATGGCCCCTACCTTGCAGTCCCCTTGAAAAACTCCTGTGGCCCCTCCCACTCCTCCTTCAGTCACTGTAACTCGATCTCTTCCTGCTTTCTTCTGCACTGAGCATGTGCCAACCACAGATTAGGAGGAACTAGTATTTCTGACCGCAGATTCATAACATCCCACCCCCTAACTTTCTGATCAGTGATTTCTACATATTTTGGGCTGTGTAGCACGTAGATAGGTAGTTGATGGCTCACTTTAAAGGTTGGAACCAGGCCTTTCATTTAAAATCAACTTGTTTGGACACCACAGTTCCTCTTTAAAGGGAACTGTGTGGTACGGAAGCTTTAATTGTCCCAAAGACTGTTTAAAAAGGAGGACTCAAATCCCCCAGAGATACCCACAAAAAATCCTGCTTTAAACATCCTCAAATACCACACTGATGAACTAAATACCAAATATGAGCTTGTTTCCACTCCCACTGGCAGCATAGGAATGCGAGTAGGTGATATAGAAGGCCGTCATCCTCTTAACAAGATGCGTAAGTGTGGTCTGGCTAAGTGCAGGTGGAATGTGACAGCTACATACACAAGACAAACCTGGTACATGTTAAATGCTCTCTTAGGCATCTGATATGGACACGCGCCCTTTCAGTTTTGCTTTCTGCTCTGTTAGCGAATATATTTGTAACTTCTGGGTTCTGAGAAGCATTTAATGCCAGACGTGAAAGGAAATTCTGGGAGTTGGTTTTAAACATCTGGGTTGTTCACTAATCAATCGGTTGTGTAAATGATGGTACACACAGGTTGATAATTCATCTGAAACAACTGCCTTGGCGGATGTTGCAGTCAATTGAGCAGAATTATCTGCTGTAATTTCCGAGTGACAGGACAAATTGGTGGATCACAGCTGATACTGCAGTCTTCTATGAACCATCATTGGTAATGTTTTAATTATGGCTAACCGACATCCAATCAGTTTATTAATCAGAAGTCAGTCAATCTGTTTGTACCAGGACTTATATATGGTCCGATATTTACTCTAATCCAAAGACGCCACCGTAATTTAGGGGCAATCGAAATAAAAGAATGGCACAAATTTTTGCCTGCAAAAACCTTTCTATCAGACAGGCTGGTAAATTTCACACAATCTTGAGCTTTAAAACATCGGCTATGTTTGACATATTTCAACCGGATCAAACACAGCTACTGGTCGAATGTTTTTACCCAGCCTTAGATTTGATCATAAAGCATATTCAGGGTTATTCAATAAAAGTTTTTATCGTTTAAAATGGTGCTAATTTTGCCCCAACCAATCAGATCTTATTTAACATTTGAAATCTAACATCCGATTGGTTGGGGCAAAATTAGCACCATTTTAAACGATAAGAACTTTTATTGAATAACCCTGATTGTATATAAACAAAATGAAGTATCTCCAGGATAGAACATTTGGTTCCATAGCTATTTCTCCATTCTGGGATATTTGCTGAAATAACTTTTCTTTTTATATCTTTCCTTTCCCACTGTCATTGGAAGCTACATCGCAAGGTCAGGATAGAAAACGTTGCGTATGGTTTTTCATGTCCTATTCTCCCTGCGGTAAACTCCCAGACCTTGGGAATAAAAATTGACTTTTACTTTTAGCCAAGTCGAATATTATGCCAAATTCCCACGGAAAACAAAACAAAATGAAAAAATGATTTGACTTGCGTCTTAGTAAGGTCTTTAGGGTGACAAACCACTAGACTTGCTTTACCCTTTGCTACACTGCTGATAACCTCCCTAACCCTACAGTGTTCCTTGCTCTATTGAGTCTTCTAGTAGTTAATACCATCTGATTTTAAAGGTGATTTCTATCAACTTTACTGGGTTATGATGGCAGTTATTGTTGGGGATAAAGAATTATCCAATGGCAATGATTGGTTACACAATGGTTATATGTTGGCCCAGATAGGTTGTTAAATCCAGCTGGCATCCAATCATTCCTAACATTTTGTTTGTTGCAAAGAATACATGTACCAGTTCGTATATCATGGCCGGTTATAGATAGAAGGCATCTACCGTTAGTAGTCTATAAGTAGTATCTAAGGCTGGATACACACAAAGGCTGGGTACACACAAAGGCTGAATACACACAAAGGCTGGGTACACACAAAGGCTGGGTACACACAAAGGCTGGATACACACAAAGGCTGGGTACACACAAAGCTGATTGTGCAGTTCCATAATGAACCGAGCATTTGGCCGTGATTTACCAACATGTATGATTGCCCGTTTGTCCTATCTGGCCGAATGGGTGATCGAAATTGGTCGCGCCCACAGACGAACGTATGAAATGCTGGGTACTCACGGGCAGATTTTTCGTCCCGAGTGACCAATATTTACGTGTATTTTTCGGTTGGGATGAAAAATCTGCGCTGATAATGCCGGTGGCCAACGCTGATCTGGCAAAAGGGCGATAGGACATGGAAAATCACCGCCAATCTTGCAGTCTCCTATGTTCGACTGGAGCGGTTGTTCTTCAGATGCTTTGGCTGGAAGGCGACTTCCTAACGGGCACCTTTAGGTAGGTACAAGGTTTAAGATCTAAGGTACTAAAATTCATCCTACAAATGTTGCCCAATTAAAATTCTAATTCTCAAGAACGCCACACACCAAACAACCCTCTTCTAAAATAAGTTGGTAAATGGAACAGATGGCGTCTACTGTGTACATTCTTTCTTGGGTGCGACAGACGTTCCTAATCCGATACGTAGGAGGTGTGATAACCATTGACAATAAAATGTAAAAAGTTTCCTGCCCGATCCCAAACAGTTGTCAACGCAGTTTGTACTTAAAACTGTTGTGTAACAAGGAAAGCTTTACACACACTTGCCCTGAAGTCAGGGTGATGCCCCTATTAGGATAATTAGCAGGTTACAGATAAGAGTTTGTAAAGGTAAGTACTCCCCACACGGAACAACAATGGTTATTACAGTCTCTACAATTAGTACAATGGTAAGAGATGACTCCATAGCCAAAGGATACACATAAAACTGCAAGATGACAGACAGAATCTGTAAGGCTGGGTACACACTACGACCGGTCGAGCGTTCAATACTAGTGAGCACGGTTATAGGAAACCGCACTATCTTCCATGATTTACCAACAGGCACGATAGGCCGATATGGACGAATGAGCTCGGTCGCGACCGGCCGCCCCAAACAAAAGATATTTCCGGACGACTGACAGCTTCACGTCACTATCGAAGGGTCGGAAATATCTTATGGTGTGTACCCAGCCTTAGATTCTGTCCCCATATAACATTTTGTGACTGCCGTAAACCTAATGGCTACGGACGAATCTTTATACCACAATACAGGGAGCTGACTGCAACCAAGGGAAATTTACCGGCCATATTGGGTGTGGTTAAACATTTGGTATTTTTAAACTTCCCATCACGTCGGTATTTATACAGTTCCTCAAAAAGACATTTATCCACACCATAATTCATGACGCTTTTCTTAAAAAAAAAAAAAATAAAGTGAGCTCTGCCTGCCGCCTCTCTGATGTTTATTAGGGGTGGTGCCCTGAGCATTTTGCTCATATTGCCTCATTAGAGAGACACCAATGGGTAAAGTTCTTATGCAATTATCAAAAAAGCAACTTAGAATTGAATCTTTCCTAGCCGTGCGCTTATCTGTGTTACAGTCAAACAAACTTGGTGTATTCTAAAACATAGCGTACTAACCCAACAGAAACAAACTACGTTGTGTGAATTCACACCGCATCTGACACCAGATTCTCTATGGTCAAATTGGCCAATATAAACATACATGTGTACCCTGTACCCTTTATCCTGCACAGAAATGACCAGATTTGTGAGACTATGTACATTGTAATTAACCACAGAAGGTGTCTACACTTGTACTGTGGCTGATCCCTAGTGACAGAAGTTCAATGATCTGTTAAGTCGCTTGCAGATTCAAACCAGCAGAGGCTGCTCAAGCCATAAGGCAACATCTCATCTTGTAACACTGGCAATCTTGTCACAGTGCTAATTCCTTCTGTCTCGTGTTCTCAATTTGACTGAAGTGTGCCTAAAGCCTCGTACACACGTTAGACAATTTTCACACAATTTGCCTGACGAATGACCCATCATCGCGCGATATTCGTGCGAAAATGAAGCTTTAACAATCTTCTAAGACCAAGACAATCCACGACTATTCTCGGCTTTTTCCGACGATCAGCCTGGCGGATTCAATCTGCCGATTGTCGTATGCTTGTATATAGTCGGCAGATTATCGGTAGACTGTAATGGAAGAATGAATGAAATACACATGTGCGACATTTCGAGATCACGTAACACCTTTACCAACCAACATTATCCACTATCGTTGATGTATGTACAGGCGTCGTTGGCAGAACTAGTGTATAACGAGACGGTTGCTGAACGTTCATTGGGCGAAAATGATCTGACGTTTGTACGAACCTTTACCCTCACCGTCTACGTAGGATGTTAACACACAACCCAAATGAAATATCTCCAGTCTATCTGTTTTATCAGCCATACACAGACAGTTTTTATAGATTAGGTCGGCTGATAAGAGGGTTCATCATATAACGGGTCAGATCTGATTTTCTGTCAACAATATCCCTTGCAGCAACTGGGCCGAAAACCACGGCCAATCGTGTGGTCCTCTATGGTCCACACGCTCGGTCACAGCAAAAGGAGATGTTCTGACCGACCAGTCCCAATCGCTGATGATGCAATTAAAAGGTGCAAAAGTTTTCCTGCACAATCTGCCACAACCAATCTAATATTAACCAACCGCAGTAACCCTGCAAAAAGCTAAGATCCGATTGGTTGCTGCCAATTAACAGCAAGGGCAAATCCTGAAGTCTCAAAGACTGACGATTAACAGCGCAGTAAATCTATATCACAAATAAACTCAATAAATTGGAATCTTTCCATTAGTGCATTGGTTGAACCTGAATCAGCGAAGTTTATAATTATAATTTATAATAGGATAGTAATAAATAGAAAGTGAGGAAGGTAGGCGGGTCTTGGAACGTAATAAATCTATTACAGTAGACTGCAGTGCTTGATTTCATTGGATGTATGCTTACCTACAAGTTATATAGCAGGAAACTTTTTACCCCCGGTGCATTCACGTCAAGGGCCAAAAAGCAACACAAAGCATTTTTTTAATGATCATGTCAATTTCTTTTTCTGATTATGTTTCCTCTTACCGAGACTCAATGCAACATCAGTGGTAAGAAATTTCCTGTTGTTGGCAGGATATATACTGTGTGCGGAGATTCACATATTCTATACTGCTAACAAGGCTTGTTTAATGAGGTTTATCCCTTTTGAGTTACAGACACGTGTGATGAACATTCTTCGATACCCATATTTCTGCTGATTTTAAAGACGAGAGAGATACGGCCATTGTAGAATTCATGCAGGGTAATTTAAGCTGTGTACAAACTAGCAAATATTTCAGGATGAACGACGAATATTTTTGTGCGGTTTTCTAAGGACTGTGCTCTAGATTTGCCGTGATTTCTGCCGGTGTGAACACAGCTTTACACTAGAGATGTCCGAACTTCGCAAAATCAGGTCCGCTCGAGGATCTGCGGATTTTCGGAAAAATTCGAAAATTCAATAAATCCGCGAGCGGACCCATTAAAATGAAAAAATCCTCGAAAATACGAGAAATCAAAATACAAGAAATCCCCGTAATTTCGAAAATTTTCGAAAATACGTATTTTCGAAAACTACGGGAAATCCTGGTAATTTCGAAAATTTTTGAAAATACGAGAAATCCGCGGTTCGGAAGTTTGGAAGGCGGAAAATCCAGAAAATCCGCCGTTCGCGAACGGGATAAATCCGCGGCAGATCCAGGTTCGGATCCGCGAACCGGCCATCCCTACTTTACACTAAACAATACCAAATTATACTAACTTTTGGTTACGATAAAGCAGCAATCTAGTACTCAACACAGCTACCGTAACGTTACCGTACTTCCTTTGCGTTGCGGTTGGTGGGTTGAAGTGACCTTTGGAGGAGACAAATAAAGACAAATTCTCAAACGAATGTTCTAAGTAAGATGTTGTTATTCTTTACTGATAGGCTTGTGGCTTCTACTTCGTAATAATAAAAAATTGTTGGTGAAATATTAAGTTGCACCTTGTCCATAGTCTAGTAAGTGTTGGAACGAACTGAGAGCACCTCCCTTAGCACCTGCTAAATGCATTTTAATGTAGGTTACAAAGTTTTGGCCACAGGGTCTTGGTGCAGTCTGGCGGAATTAAGTGTTCCATCAATCAACACGCGTCACCAAACCACAAAGTAATCTTAACGGCAGGTTTCTATTCCGCCCATACATAAGGGTGAGCAAAAAAATAAATAAGCTCCCAAGAAGGGAGTCTATAAAGTTTGCATAGGCTTCTCTATGGGATTAGTCCATACATGAAAATAATAAATACAAGATGCACTTACAATCCCCTGCAGGTACATGCAGATGTTCAGTTTACAAAGCCCCTAAATCCACAACCAAACAAGGGATTAGGTATCCCCAAAACATTGTGTATTAGTGACAGTTTAATACGTACGATACTGAATATTCCAATGTCATATAATCGGACTGTGTAAGGATGATTTTCCGACATTCTCCTCTATCAGACTATTTTATTTGGTCACTACAAATCATATACCAGGACTGTACAATCAGTATTTTATGGGCCTCATTAAACAACAAAACTGTGTTTCTTCCCATTGGCCAGGTCCTGGACACATGCAGTGGGTGGGGTCGACCAACAAGCACAACATTAGGTAGGTAGTCTGGGCAATCTAATGTAAAACCAGGAGTAAGGTAGGAGTATGTCCTCATCCTGGTACTTTTAATGAAGGGTTTGTGTTGCAAATATTACCCCGTGCTTTTAAAGGACAACTATACTGTGAAAATAAACTTACCTGGGGCAGGTAGGTAGGAATAATTGTTCCTATCTCCCAATGTTGTTTTGTTGCTACAGCACATAAAGTTTTCATCTGCCAGGTTATGGCTCTGGGCCTTCCTGTATTAAGATAGTGCTGAAGCATTCTGGAAGACGGGCAGAAGCAGTTTTCTTTCTGCTGACACTCCTCATAGAAAGAATATTAGTAGGTAGAAAGTATTAACCCTACCTCCCTGGCCCAATGTGCAGTGTTTTAATCTAGATGAAGCTCTATTATCTATAATACAAACATGCACAAGCCTGCTCAGGGCGTAACACAATGCCAACATGCTTTGCACGTGCTTAGTCCAGGAAGGTTGGGAAAAATAACCCGGAGGTATGCGGACTTGCAAAACTGTATATGTATCTTGGCTTGATTTCAATGTGACAAGTGTACAGCAGTGATTAGGCATAAGCAGCTTGTTTCTTTATGGGAACAGCACAGGCAGCATTGAATCAGCCTTTATTTTCTAGTTTATAACATGGTAATGGGTCTTATTTAGTGAAAGTGCCTTAAAAGCCAATCATCAGTTTCTCTTAAAAATATAAAACTAGTTACAGATATTTAAACAGCTCTGTTGGATAAAGGCAACCTTAGTAATAGATCCCATAGTGACACAGCCTTGATTCAATACAGAAAGTTACTTACCGTATTTGTGTACTTTATTAAATCAATGATCATAACGCATATACCTATATACTACATAAAAGTGCACATATACTACTAGGGTGTCCCACCAATCATCGAAAATCAAAAGTAGACAATCATCGAAAATCTAAAGTAGACAATCATCGAAAATCTAAAGTAGACAATCATCGAAAATTAGACAATCATCGAAAATCGAAAGTAGACAATCATCGAAAATCGAAAGTAGACAATCATCGAAAATTAGACAATCATCGAAAATCGAAAGTAGACAATCATGGAAAATCTAAAGTAGACAATCATGGAAAATTGAAAGTAGACAATCATCGAAAATCTAAAGTAGACAATCATCGAAAATCTAAAGTAGACAATCATCGAAAATCTAAAGTAGACAATCATCGAAAATCGAAAGTAGACAATCATCGAAAATCGAAAGTAGACAATCATCGAAAATCGAAAGTAGACAATCATCGAAAATCTAAAGTAGACAATCATCGAAAATCGAAAGTAGACAATCATTGAAAATCGAAAGTAGACAATCATCGAAAATCGAAAGTAGACAAATCATCGAAAATCTAAGTAGACAATCATCGAAAATCGAAAGTAGACAATCATTGAAAATAAAGTAGACAATCATCGAAAATCTAAAGTAGACAATCATCGAAAATCGAAAGTAGACAATCATCGAAAATCGAAAGTAGACAATCATCGAAAATTAGACAATCATCGAAAATCGAAAGTAGACAATCATGGAAAATCTAAAGTAGACAATCATGGAAAATCGAAGTAGACAATCATCGAAATTGAAAGTAGACAATATTCGAAAATCGAAAGTAGACAATCATCGAAAATCTAAAGTAGACAATCATTGAAAATCTAAAGTAGACAATCATGGAAAATCTAAGTAGACATCATGGAAAATCGAAAGTAGACAATCATGAAAATCAAAGTAGACAATCATCGAAATAGACCATCATCGAAAATCAAAAGTAGACAATCATCGAAAATCAAAAGTAGAAAATCATCGAAAATTAGACAATCATGAAAATTAGACAATCATCGAAACAAAAGTAGAAATATCAAAATCTAAAGTAGACAATCATTCGAAAATCGAAAGTAGACAATCATCGAAAATCGAAAGTAGACAATCATCGAAAAACGAAAGAGACAATCATCGAAATCGAAAGTAGACAATCATCGAAAATCAAAAGTAGACAATCATCGAAATCGAAAGTAGACAATCATCGAAAAAACGAAAGTAGACAATCATCGAAAAGAAAGTAGACAATCATGACAATATCAAAAGTAGACAATCATTGAAAATCTAAAGTAGACAATCATGCGAAAATCTAAAGTAGACAATCACTGGAAAATCGAAAGTAGACAATCATGGAAATCGAAAGTAGACAATCACGATGAAATCGAGTAGACAATCATCGAAAATCTAAAGTAGACAATCATCGAAAACAAAGTAGACAATCATGGAAAATCTAAAGTAGACAATCATGGAAAATCGAAAGTAGACAATCATCGAAAATCTAAAGTAGACAATCATCGAAAATCGAAAGTAGACAATCATTGAAAATCTAAAGTAGACAATCATCGAAAATCTAAAGTAGACAATCATCGAAAATCGAAAGTAGACAATCATCGAAAATCTAAAGTAGACAATCATCGAAACGAAAGTAGACCAATCATTGGAAAATCTAAAGTAGACAATCATCGAAAATCGAAAGTAGACAATCATCGAAAATCTAAAGTAGACAATCATCGAAAATCGAAAGTAGACAATCATCGAAAATTAGACAATCATCGAAAATCGAAAGTAGACAATCATGGAAAATCTAAAGTAGACAATCATGGAAAATCGAAAGTAGACAATCATCGAAAATTGAAAGTAGACAATCATCGAAAATCGAAAGTAGACAATCATCGAAAATCTAAAGTAGACATCATGAAAATCAAAGTAGACAACATGAAATAAACATCATGGAAAATCTAAAGTAGACAATCATGGAAAATCGAAAGTAGACAATCATGAAAATCAAAGTAGACATCAATGACAATCATCGAAAATTAGACAATCATCGAAAATCAAAAGTAGACAATCATCGAAAATCAAAAGTAGACAATCATCGAAAATTAGACAATCATTGAAAATTAGACAATCATCGAAAATCAAAAGTAGACAATCATCGAAAATCTAAAGTAGACAATCATCGAAAAGTAGACAATCATCGAAAATCGAAAGTAGTCTCAATCAACAATCATCGAAAATCGAAAGTAGACAATCATCGAAAATCGAAAGATCGAACAATCATCGAAAAAACGAAAGTAGACAATCATTGAAAATCAAAAGTAGACAATCATTGAAAATCTAAAGTAGACAATCATGGAAAATCTAAAGTAGACAATCATGGAAAATCGAAAGTAGACAATCATCGAAAATCTAAAGTAGACAATCATCGAAAATCTAAAGTAGACAATCATCAAAAACGAAAAGTAGACAATCATTGAAAATCGAAAGTAGACAACCATCGAAAATCGAAAGTAGACAATCATCGAAAATCGAAAGTAGACAATCATCGAAAATCAACAGTAGACAATCATCGAAAATTAGACAATCATCGAAAATCGAAAGTAGACAATCATCGAAAATCAAAAGTAGACAATCATCGAAAATCTAAAGTAGACAATCATCGAAAATCTAAAGTAGACAATCATCGAAAATCTAAAGTAGACAATCATTGAAAATCAAAAGTAGACAACCATCGAAAATCGAAAGTAGACAATCATTGAAAATCGAAAGAGACAATCATCGAAAATTAGAAATCATCGAAAATTTGAAAGTAGACAATCATCGAAAATCTAAAGTAGACAATCATTGAAAATCAAAAGTAGACAACCATCGAAAATCGAAAGTAGACAATCATCGAAAATCGAAAGTAGACAATCATCGAAAATTAGACAATCATCGAAAATTTGAAAGTAGACAATCATCGAAAATCTAAAGTAGACAATCATTGAAAATCGATGCTGCCTATCGGCAGATGGGGGGCCACATGGGAAGCGGGTGTGGCTTTATCATGGAACATAGGCATGGCTTGTGGAGGTGAGTATGGTGGGCTGACTTACAATGACTGGTGAACTGGAGGGCTGACTTAACACTGACAGGAGGGCTGGCTTAACACTGACTGGAGGGAATACTGACTGGAAGGCTGGCTTGTTTCAGTTTGCTTCATGGTAAGGGCACCCCTGTCTATAATGCATCCAGGCTGACAACAAATGTTAAAAGGTTTTTTGTTGTTTTCTTTTTTTTCTTTTCAAATGAAATTAGCCAGCTTTTTCACACAGACTGCTTTGCTAATTTTAAAGGATCTTCATTATTTGCTTTATATTGGATATGGGTGTGATCATGTACCTGTCTAATTTAGAGACTGGATACAGAATAAATAAACATTACCCATCAACACCTTAACATACATTATACCTCAATTATTTAATTTGTTCAGAAGGTGATCAAAACTACCACTCCCATTCTAAGATTGTGCTATTTACAGGATGACAGACAAACCATTGATAGTTTACTGTGATTGGCCAAACCATGGCTGTACAAATTCTGGAAATATGGCCAATAAAAAGGTAGACAGTTACGGCTGGAAAACTGAGACTGGCAAAATGGTTGGGAAAATGATACTGGTGAAATAACTGGCAAGCAGTCTTCTTTAGATGGCTGGAAAGCAGACTGGCAGACTGGTGAAATGGTTGGAAATGATACTGTGAAAAAACTGGCAAACTGGATCATTTTTTTAAACTACACAGTGGGGCCAGTAGTGGGTTACATTTTAGTTTGGGGGTGGACATGCCCTTTAAAATCTATATTCATAAAACTTTTTTTAATGAAAAAACAAAAATGTCCTAAGTTTTGAAGCTGATGTCGCACAGAGCCCGAGTTAATTAATGTTAATAGCTGCAAGGAGCTATTCTAATCCCCATAAGCAGGAAAATGGCTTTGCAGATGAGGCTCATTGACGTCAGGCTATTAGGGACACTAGGCATTTATAAAGGGAGGGGGCACTTATAGAATATATAAGAGAAAAAGCAAGCAAGCTAACTTTGTACCTTGTTCTACTTATTACCGTCATTTGTGTTTGCACTAAAAACAAAAGGCTGTGCGACTGATAGGATATACACTTAACAGTAGAGATGTCCGAAATTCGCAAAATCCTCCGGTCCGCTCGACGATCCGCGAATTTTCGAGAAAATTCGGGGGAATCTGCGAGCGGACCCATTAAAATGGAAAAATCCTCGAAAATACTTATTTTCGAAAATACGATAAATCCTCGGTTCGGAAGTTCGGAAGGCAGAAAAATCCGCCGTTCGCAAACGGGATAAATCCGCAGCGGATACGGGTTCGGATCCGCGAACCGGCCATCCCTAGTCAACCGTAAAATGATTGGACCAGGCAGTTGACCCAACTCCACGGGAACATTGCTTAAACGTTGGGAGGCAAGTTTGTAATATACGGACAGTTTTATACAAAAGAAAATGTCTAAACATGTGCAGAGATTTACGGCACTAGGTCAATATTATGTCAACAGCTGGTGGAGGAAACTACAAATATAGTAGCCTAAAAAACCAATGTTGGTGTCCTGTGTACACAACTGCCAGGCAGATTGCTCGTCTATGGTCCATAAAAATCAGGGAATGAGCTCGTAACACGCCTGCCCTCTGTTAGCCTCCATAAAGGACTTTATTGCCTTCTGCTTTATCTTTACAAGAAGCAGGTGGTAGAGCTTTGCATTTGTATACTATGAGCGTGGTTTCTAATATGATCCCACATGTATGAAGGTGATAAGGGGGGTTGTACAAAGCTTTGTATGATTATGTATTTGAAGGGAAACCATAAAAAGGTGGAATTTTAAAAGTCAATTAAGGATAAGAAACTTGCTTGGATGCTGTAAAAAATCCCAGGTTGGCCAATTTGCAGCCCTCCAGTTACAGGTAAATTATAATCGCTGGCAGGTCTACCAGGAAATGTGGCAAAAAGAGGCTAGGCACTGGACAGGGGCATAACTACAGGGGAGCAGCGGAAGCAACCACAGGGGGCCCGGTAGCCAAGGGGGCCCCATCTTCCTATTTTTACTATGGCAGATATAGCCTATCTCCAGAAAACACCTAGGGTTTTTGACACCTGGAACAACTTAAATGCCACCTTTTGGCAGACAGGGGATGACACATGAAGCAGGCATGGCTTCATCATGGAACATAGACATGGCTTGTGGAGGTGGGTATGGTGGGCTGACTTACAATGACTGGTAAACTGGAGGGCCGACTTAACACTGACTGGAGGGCTGACTTAACACTGATTGGTGGCCTGGTGCTGAAGTGCGGTATTGCAGGAAGGAGGATTTTTTTGGCTACTGTCCTTTAAGTGTCCCGCAGGGGCGCGCCCTGAGCAAATGTTTCAGTTTGCTTCATGGTAGCGGCACCCCTCGGATGAAGCATGGATAGGGGGGATAGTTTTGTCCAGTGATTCCTAGTTACTCCACTGGCACTGGACCATGTAAAAAAACCCCAGGGTTAATTCAATAGAAATCTGAACACTTATTCTGAAAGTTCCCCAAAACAAAATTGCTGCCTACCAATATTCCTTAGTTAAAAATGTGACAAACTTATTCTAAGACCAGGAATTCTCACTGAAAGATCTATTTAAAAAGCAATTTGCTTTGTAAACACTAAGGGAGTAAACATCCTCTTCATATAAAACTGCTGAAAACCTTCAATTTAGTGCAGTATGAAGAAGTAATCACCATTTCCTGTGAGCTAAGAAGCAAGAGGCAACTTTCCCGTACAAACTGCGACTTTCCCGTGCAAACTGCGACTTTCCCGTGCAAACTGGGTCCAACACGGCAGTGACCCCATTCTCCAAATACAAAAAGAATTAATTTTATTTATTTTAATATTATGCATTTCCCAATGAAACTACCCAAAGGGAGGAACTAGGCTAAACCCCTAGGCTGCTACCAACGAGCTGACCTTAAATCGCCTGCAATATTTGTCTAGCAAGGAAATTTTGTCCTAAGTTGTTGGGTGAGAAGAGCATTGTCCTTTATCTGTTGAATTCAGTTAGAATATTTAAGTTGGACTTAAAGTTTAGTTCTTAAAGATGTTTCGCTAGTCATCCGGTTCTCTCAATTCAGAATGACTTGTACAAGAATCTGTTGGCAATTATGTACCCTGGAAAGTCCCAATTAGCATATCACAGCCAGGTGTTAGGGACCTTCTGAATGCAAGGCGTGATTGCACAAGTGAATCTTGTACAAGTCATTCTGAATTGAGAGATCCAGTCAGATGACTAGCGAAACGTCTTCAAGAACTAAACTTTAAGTCCAGTTGATCTAATTGAATATAACAGATATACCATGACCAGGATGGATGAATATTACAGATATACCATGACCTGGATGAATGAATATTACAGATATACCGTGACCTGGATGAATGAATATTACAGATATACCATGACCTGGATGGATGAATATTAAAGATATACCATGACCTGGATGGATGGAAAGTACAGATACCCATGGACTGGATGATGAATATTACAGATATACCATGACCTGATGGATGAATATTACAGATATACCATGACCTGGATGAATGAATATTACAGATATACCGTGACCTGGATGGATGAATATTACAGATATACCATGACCAGGATGAATGAATATTACAGAATACAACCGTGAACTGGATGAATGATATTACAGATATACCATGACCTGGATAATGATATCAGATATACCATGACCTGGATGGATGAATATTACAGATATACCATGACCTGGATGGATGATATCAGATATACCATGCCCTGGAGGATGAATATTACAGATATACCATGACCTGGATGAAATGATATTAACAGATATACCGTGACCTGGATGGATGAATATTACAGATATACCATGACCAGGATGAATGAATTACAGATATACCATGACCTAATGAATAATATTACAGATATACCATGACCGGGATGGGATGAATATTACAGATATACACGTGACCTGGATGATGAATATACAGGTATACCGTGACCTGGATGGATGAATATTACAGATATACCCGTGACCTGGATTTATGAATATTACAGATATACCATGACCTGGAAATGAATATTACAGTATACCGTGACCTGATGAATGAATATACAGATATACCATGACCGGATGGATGATATTACAGATATACCATGACCTGATGATGAATTACGATATACCGTTGACCTAGATGATGAATATTACAGATATACCATGACCTGGATGGATGAATATTACAGATATACCGTGACCTGGATGGATGAATATTACAGATATACCAGGACTGGATGAATGAATATTACAGATTACCGTGACCTGGATGAGAATAATTACAGATATACCATGACTGATGGATGGAATATTACAGATATACCATGACCTTGATGAATATATTACAGATATACCGTGACCTGGATGGATGAATATTACAGATATACCATGACCTGGTTGAATGATATTACAGATATACCATGACCTGGATGGATGAATATTACAGATAACCATGACCTGGATGAATGAATTCCAGATATCCGTGACCTGGATGAATGAATACAACAGATATACCATGACCTGATGGATGAATATCAAAGATATACCATGACCTGGATGGATGAACATATTACAGATATACCGTGACCTGATGGATGAATATTACAGATATACCATGACCTGGATGGATGAATATTACAGATATACCATGAACCTGGATGATGATATTCAGATATACCATGACCTGGATGGATGAATATTACAGATATACCATGACCTGGATGAATGAACAGACAGTAGACTGAACAAATCTGCCCCACACTGCAAATACATTGGTGTTACATAGTTCATCTTTACATTGCCATACTTGTTTCTTACTTATATTTCTGCAGTATTAAAATGTTAGGTATGACGCAGGCTGGAACGCTTTCAATGTAGCCATTTAATAAATAAATAATAAAAATATCAAGTGCACAGAAATATCTGGATAATAGCAAGAAACACCTGATCTTATCTTCTTCATTTGTTTCCTACATTAAAATGCACAAGCAAACATTTTAGCAAGCCGTATGATGGCACAAATGAACGTAAATACCATCAGAAGAATTATAATTCCCCACCGTGCGCTGCCGATCATCTATACATTTCATCTTGAAAACTATGGAAGAAAGGTTCTGGAAGATGGGGTTGACGGAAAATTTTACACCTTGCCTGGTCATAGATTTTTTTGATAAACCGATGATCGGCCTAATTGATTGGAATATCGATGCCTTTAGTTTCGAAGTCTTTCCCTTGGATCTTCTGTAACTTTACCGGTTGGTAACTATTCAATTGCTTTATTTGTGGCTGTGTAACAGGAGGTTGGTACTGCCTATTGCAAACCTCCAAGGCATCCCCCATGTATACATTATTTAGCTGTTTCTGCAGGAAAGGCAATCACTACAAAAGAAAGCATGAAATTGCCATGTGTGTGGACCATACTGGAAATCATTGCTGAATGCATTCTTATGACAACAATGACAAGCATTTGATTTATCACACAATCCATATTGCTCAGAAGTCTCCCGGGTGTCTGACATTGTGTTTTGTGGGTCGTACACCAGGGAATAGAAACCATCAGAGAATCACACAGTAATACACAGAGAACTCACACAAAGGGAAGAACCATTAAAGGACAATTAAAGCCTCAGAACAACATTGAATTAGAAGGCAGCTCTCCTCATTATAAAAGCAGTAATCAGTGTCTCACCTCTCATTTTAATTTGGTTGTTGAGAAATGTAACTTTCTAACTGGAGGTTTGTGTCTTATTTCCCAGTGTTCTGGTATCACACAATGTGGTCACTGACCATTATGTTCTTTACACATGCTCAGATACTGCAGGAACTTGTTACAGTTGGTCACACCCACTAGTAGCCTCTAGCCAATCCTTTTACAGGACAGAATAGGCCAGGAAGCCTGTGACTGAGATCAGGGGTGTGGCTAGTCACTGTACATACACACAGTTATTTCATCCAGTTCTTCAAGTGGTAACATTTACTTTAATGTTATTTACTGTATTGCTATTTTATTGTTTTTTGGTGTTTTTAGAGAATGTTCAGTTCTGAAAAGTAAAAATTTGCATTTAGTTCTCCTTTAAGAGGGGTGCAACTTTTTTAGGGTTCAGGCGCAGGCAAGATTAAACTACTGTGGACCCCATGTCAAATTCATATAACCTGCTCTATGTGAAAGGCCCTGTAAATTCCATAGAGTTGGGTTTTCACAACTCTAGTAATAGTGTAAATTGTTTTAAAGGCTCTCCTTAAACATGGGAAACCTGGACATTCAAACCTGATTGATATAATTCCTAGTAGATGACCAAAGTCCGATCCTCTAGATGTTTGAAAACCACAACTCCCAGCATTCCCAGACTGCAGAATGTTGGGAGTTGTAGTTCCATTAATCTAGGGCCGCAAGAGAATTTGCATCTCTGTATCTGGGTCAGTTGATTTTAGAGAGAAGAGATACAGCGGCCTTTTATAGAATTAATATGGGGTCATTTATATTTAAGCTGTAGTTTTCCTTTAAGGTGTTTTATTTACATTCCCTGTGCTGGCACTCTCATTTCAAGGGTGGTCACAATTCCTTTTATACCAGGCAGGTGTTCAACTTTTCTTTTTAACAAATAATGTCATCCCTGGATTTATCCTGTCAGCACATTTTATCCTTTTAAGGCCATAGCGCTGTATTTTTACAGATTTCCCATTCGGCTCTTAAGGAGCAAATGGCTGGATTAATGATGGTGTAGAAAATCAGAAGGTAAATAAAAAGGTGAAATGCGTTGGTGATCTGTCATCTGCAGTGACAAATCAGGTTCTGCTTCTGAATGAAAAAAAGAAGTGTGTCCTAATTTGTATATTTCATTTCCAGTCTGGTTAAAACAAGTCTCCTTTCTTTAAATAAATACTCTAAATGCTCCGTGCTTTCTTTATCCCATTCTGGATCAGGCGTCACTGCACTAGACTGTTCCTCAGTAAATATTTACATAATGAAGATGAGGTCTGTGTACATAAGGAAATTAAAAATAGCATTATAATGTTGTATTTGTTACGAACACTGCAAATTAGCTGGAAACATTTCACTACTGTGATTTTTTTCTTTCTTTAAATTTATAATTTTAATACCCACGGGACACATAATTATATTGATTCTGCAATCAGTAATGAGGAATAGTAACCACCAAGTTGAGGAAGAGTAATTGAGTTGAGGAATAGTAACTGACGAGTTAAGGAATGGTTATTGAGTTGAGGAATAGTAACCGATGAGTTTAGGAATGGTTATTGAGTTGAGGAATAGTAACCGATGAGTTAAGGAATGGTTATTGAGTTGAGAATTAGTAACCGAGGAGTTAAGGAACAGTTATTGAGTTGAGGAATAGTAACCGATGAGTTAAGGAACAGTAATTGAGTTGAGAATTAGTAACCGATGAGTTAAGGAACAGTAATTGAGTTGAGGAATAGTAACCGATGGTTTAAGGAACAGTATTGAAGTTGAGAATTAGTAACCGATGAGTTAAGGAACATTATTGAGTTGAGGAATAGTAACCGATGAGTTAAGGAATGGTTATTGAGTTGAGAATTAGTAACCGATGAGTAGTGAACAGTTATTGAGTTGAGGAATAGTAACCGATGAGTTAAGGAACAGTAATTGAGTTGAGAATTAGTAACCGATGAGTTAAGGAACAGTAATTGAGTTGAGAATTAGTAACCGATGAGTTAAGGAACAGTTATTGAGTTGAGGAATTAGTAACCGATGAGTTAAGGAACAGTAATTGAGTTGAGAATTAGTAACCGATAGTAAGGAACAGTAATTGAGTTTGAGAAATTAGTCCGATGATTTAAGGAACAGTAATATGATGATTAGTACTGCGAATTAGGAACAGTAATTGAATTGAGGAACAGAAAGTGAGTTGAGGAATAGTAACTGTCAAGTTAAGGAACAGTAATTGAGTTAAGGAACAGAAAGTGAGTTTAGGAATAGTAACCGATGAGTTAAGGAACAGTAATTGAGTTGAGGAAGAAAGTTAGTGAGAATAGTAACCGATGAGTTAGGACAGTAATGAGTTAAGGAATTAGTAAATGTCAAGTTTAAGGAACAGTTAATTGAGTTAAGAACAGAAAGTGAGTTAGGAATAGTAACCGATGAGTTAGAACAGTAATTGAGTTGAGGACAGAAAGTGAGTTGAGAATAGTAACCGATGAGTTAAGGAACAGAAATCGAGTGAGGAAAATAACTGTCTGTCAAGTTAAGAACATAATTGATAGGAACAGAATTGAGTTTAGGAATAGTAACGATGAGTTAAGGAACTTAGTGAGTTGAGTGGACAGAAATTGAGTTGAGAATAGTAACCTACGAATTAAGGAACATAATGAGTTGAGATAGTAACGTCAAGTTAAGGAACAGTAATTGAGTTAAGAAACAGAAAGTGAGTTTAGGAATAGTAACTGTCAAGTTAAGGAACAGTAATTGAGTTAAGGAACAGAAAGTGAGTTTAGGAATAGTAACCGATGAGTTAAGGAACAGTAATTGAGTTGAGGAACAAAAGTGAGTTGAGCAATAGTACCGACGAGTTAAGGAACAGATCGAGTTGAGGAATAGTAACTGTCAAGTTAAGGAACAGTAATTGAGTTAAGGAACAGAAAGTGAGTTTAGGAATAGTAACCGAGTTAAGGAACAGTAATTGAGTTGAGGAACAGAAAGTGAGTTGAGCAATAGTAACCGATGAGTTAAGGAACAGTAATTGAGTTGAGGAACAGAAAGTGAGTTGAGGAATAGTAACCAATGAGTTAAGGAACAGTAATTGAGTTAAGGAACAGGAACCGACGGGTTGAGGAATAGTAACTGTCAAGTTGAGGAGCAGTAATTGAGTTGAGGAATGGTAACTGACTAGTTAAGGAACAGTAATTGAGTTGAGGAATGGTAACTGACTAGTTAAGGAACAGTAATTGAGTTGAGGAATGGTAACTGACTAGTTAAGGAACAGTAATTGAGTTGAGGAATAGTAACCGATGAGTTGAGGGAAAGTTAATAAATAGCGATGGTACATAAAACTGCTGTTGTGTAAATAAAAAGCTCTAAAATGAAACCTCTTCTCTACATCTTTTTGAGTATATTGAAGCCACATGTCTATAGTAATCTGTCCTCTATGAAATGTTATGTGTCAAGAACGTTTGTTAGCTTATTGTGCTTTTTTGGGGCTAATCCTTACGGCATCTCTCTGCTTGCTGTAGAAATGGAAATATCCTTTGGAATAGTTGACATGGTCTTATTAATGGGTGATCGTAGGATATGGCTTGTGGTCTGCATGAAATAGTTGAGGAATCTCGACGACAACTGCTTCTTGGCATGTGTCTCAAAGTTACATTAAGACTGCGTTATGCCTACAATGTGACACAGGATACTGCTTGGGACAACTGCTTCCACCCAGAGGGTCACCTTCATTGTCTCAACTTATATTGTGGTCAGTGCAGTAGTTAGAGATAGGAGAGGGAGCTCTAGGGAACATACATTGAAACTATGGTAGCCATAAAGAAAATATAGAGATGGTTGGTACAATAATAACAGGGGCCCCCATTTATTGTTTGAAAAGAAAAATTGTCCGGTGAATTTAAAGGGGCACTAGCCATACACAGTTGCATTTTGTTTTTCCAATATAATTTAGAATAAATCGAATGAGCTGAGTTTGGAGCTTTTCCTAATTCCTATTTCAGGTGTTCACCGATTGAGAAATCTTTGATACCCAATTGCATTTTAATAGAACTTTAATAGAAATTTCGATCGACGTCTATGAAAAGATGAACTTTGGATCAAAAATGAATCATTTATTCAACCATGCATGTTCTTTACTGATTATCAAGTTAGACTGAGAGAAACTAATCCCTTTAAACGTACCTTCCTCTCAATGAAAATACCCAGGGTGAAGACCTGGACCACTTGGCTCTTACCCTGGGTTTGTGGTATTTAACGAGGAACACTGAAAAGCTGAGATCATAGTCTAGTTGGCCACACCCCCTTGCAGGGTCCGGGAACTGGTCAATGAAATATTGCAAATCCAGCTTTAAATCTCTGCTTTAATGGAGAACTAAAAGCTAAAAAATAAAAAGCAGCAGCACCCAAGGGTTCATGTAAGCAACATATTTTTTTTAAATCCAACTTGTTAAAGGGCATGTTCACCCCTTAACTGAAAAATGATATAATAGTTAGAAAGATGACAAATGTAGGGCTAACCTGTTATGCATAGGGATGGCCGGTTCGCGGATCCGAACTCGGATCCGCTGCGGATTTATCCCGTTCGTGAATGGCGGATTTTTCCGGATTTTCCGCCTACCGAACTTCCGAACCGCGGATTTCTCGTATTTTTGAAAATTTTCAAAATTACGAGATTTCTCGTATTTTCGAAAATTTTCGAAATTACGAGGTTTACTCGTATTTTTCGAAAATGTTCGTAATTACGAGGATTTCTCGTATTTTTGAAAATTTTCAAAATTACGGGAAATCTCGTAATTTCGAGGATATTTTCATTTTAATGGGTCCGCTCGCGGATTTTCGAATTTTCGAATTTTTTCCTCGAGCGGACCGGATTTTGCGAATTTCGGACATCTCTAGTTATGCATCCAAATGCTGCTCTCACCCTTCCCATTGCCTCTCACAAGTTCCCGCCTCTTCATCAAGCTCATCAAGACTTGTTTATAAGCTTGCACATGCTCAGAGGAGGTGCTAGGGCAATAACATTCATTTTAAACCAGGTATGTAGAGTAATAACAGGAATGATGCAAGGTGCCCTCCCCAATATCCATGCCACAAACGGTAGAGTAATGTACATATGCCAAACGTAGAGTAATGTACATATTAAGTAGAAGGGAGACACACTCCAATAAAGCTTTACAGCAACAGTGATTTATTTATAAATGCAGAAACACAAGGTACAGACAACGTTTCGGGGGTTGGGGACACCTGAGGAACGGGGATAACCCCCCAAACGTTGTGTGTACCTTGTGTTTCTGCATTTATGAATAAATCCCTGTTGCTGTAAAGCTTTGTTGGAGTGTGTCTCCCTTCTACTATATATAAGTAACATTCAGTCATTGGCTGTGATGTCATTTGTTATATTCATAACTGCCAGCTACTAACTGGAAGAACCAGGAGGCAGACACAGCGTTAACAGAACGTTAGACATTTCCCTGCAAACAATTGCAGTTTTGGGGGGTGATTTATATATGCAATTTTTTTTTTCTTGGGTGAACTTACAAAAAGCTTTCCCATTAGAACTACAAATGGTGAGGAAATCAGTGGGAAGACTTATATTATTATTATTATTACGGATTTATATAGCGCCATTATGATTATATGTATACATTCACATCAGACCCTGCCCCGAAGAGCTTACAATCTAAACACATTTATTTGACACATACAACCTATCAGTATGTGTTTATTATTGTGGAGGAAACCGGAGTGTCCGGAGGAAACCCACGCAAGCACGGGGAGAACATACAAACTCCTTGCAGATGTGTCCAAGGGTGGAATCGAACTCAGGACTTCAGCGCTGCAAGGGATCAGTGCTAACCACTGAGCCACCAGGCCTAACCAAATGTCTTCCAGCCTGGGCTGAAAGGGTAGTTTTAATTGTCCTTTAATTCTCACATATGGTCAGAAGAGGTGCCTTCTGGGTACACAGTCATTTATAACTTCTCATGCTTTCTTTAATATGGTAACTATTTTGAATGATGCTAGCGGTTCAGCCAAAGGTTTTAATTCTTGGCATTTCATGAAGGCTGAATGCAATATAAACAAGAGCATCAACAGAAACCATTACACCGATTAAATGCTAAAACGGTGCTATTCTCTATGTATATATAGCCCAGATCACTTGAGGAATGTTTGGTTTGCTCTAAGGTCACGGCCAGGAAGGAATCTCCACTGTCCTATCAGACATCTCTTATATGTTGGACTATGTATGAACAAGCCTAGTTTCATATTTCATCCTATTTTCCCAGCAAAATTCCACTTCTATTTTTATTCCATGAGAGTATATAATTATATATACACACACACTTACACACCACAGACCTAATGGAAGATGACATCACCCTTCCATGCAGCGTCATAGTTAACCAGCAGACCTTGTGACATCATCTTAGTCAATGTATTATAGGAAGGATAACATAGTTCATTTAAAATTATAATTAACTTCGTAGAATAAATTCATTTTTATTTATAGATTTATTTACAGTTTAGGTTTCTAATGAGCCCAGTCCCGTCTTGTTGAAATCTATAAATGATCTAATTTATACCATGATTAACTGACGTCAGTCTAGATGACTAGCTACGCTGGTAGAGCTTCATAGCCATGTCGTCCTTGACAGTGCATTAACACTGTTACTGATGTGAGACTGCAGATGATCGTTTTACTTGTAGACATTCCAAAACCGCAACTGCCCGTTGGATTGTCTCTCAACTACTTAAGTCTCTTCCATTAAAGGAACAGCTGTTCTATGATAGATAATGATGTTTATCCATCGCCTAGATTTCTTAATCAAAATGTTCTCCAGGGATTTTCTGAGAAGTTGATTGTAAAGTTCTTACCCTTAAGATACCATTTGACAATACTGTTACCCTAAAACATATAATATGTGTTGCCTTGGATTTTTTTTTCAATCAGCACCTATTATAAGTATACACTATATACACACAATAGACAGATTTACCTTGGCCTTAAAATGGACATACGTGGCAAATTACAGTGCAGAAAAATGGATGGTAAAGCGATATACATTCCCATATACATTATGACCCTTCTATATTCTGCAGTTATCTTACTAGTTCGGGGTGGCTTTATAGGAAAACATGTAGCTGTTTAGTAAATATATCCTGCTTTAATCATTTTAGTGTTACTTCTTTTTGTTCTTCACAAAATAAATAATACATATATAAGGCTATGTCCAGAATAAATGTAAGCCATAAGGGAATCTTGTTTGGTTAATAGTAAACAGACAATCGTAGACGGATGATATTTTGCGATCTATATTTTGTGATTTGGTTTTCTACACAGATGTCTTTCTGGCTCCCCCAGTCTGGCCAGTCTCTTGGACCAGTAAATGTTTTCTCAAATCCAGCTGCAAAAAGAAATGCAGGATGATGATTCTAGCCCCCCCATTTATTATACATGGGAAATGCTTCTTTTCATAGTATGCTGTCATGTTAAAATGCACATATTTATCTTCGGAGAAGGAAATATGACTTATCTCCGCAACTGAACGTTTTAGCTAAAAGATAGCCAGCTCAGCAGTTACAAAGATAAGAAAAATCTGTTAAACAGCTGAAACTCTGCAAATTTTAATGTTGTGAGAGGGTGGGAAAGAGGAAAACCCATTGATATTCAATGGACACTGATCAGGAAAGCCATTCGGAATTGACACGAAACTTTTCCAGAGTTCCCAGGAAGCGTTGGTAGTTATTGTTGGATTTTACAAACTCCCATCCCATTTTTTAAAACAGAATTTTATAAGGTTTGTCCGTGGCTGTTTATGCTCTGATAGAAATGTAGTTTTATGGGAATAATAAAGTAACAATTTGTTGGCTAACAATTAAAGGGCAACTTGACTGAAAAAATAACTTTGCTTCATCTCTATCTAGAAATAAATACATGTAGTATGTGCGTTGCCTTTAATCTAGTACTTGCTTTGCTCAGATTAATGGTGGCCATAGATGCTAAAGTTCTTTATTTGATTCTGCAGTTTCTGGTAACTCTTTACCGGACGGTGATCCCGCAAATGCTTTAAACTTCCTCGCGAGGATTGAGGGATTCTGGTCAGGTATGACGTAATTTTTTTTTTTCTGCATTGGCCACGGTAGTAATGGTGTCCACCCCCAAAACTAAAATTTGCTTCACTGCTGGCCCCACCGTGTAGTTTAATAAAATAATTTCCTTACAACTCTGCTCCTTATGGTTCTCCTGTAGTGCTTGTCCAAAGTCCAGACAACTGAAGAGTAGGAGCTGTCTTCCTGATCAAAAGGTTTCTGCCTCCTTCTTGTCCTCTGAGACTACAGTGGCATGCACAGGGGAGCCCTTTCCTCCCCTCCCACCCTCCGGATCCCTCCATTGCTGCCCTTCACCTAGCATAAAATACTTTTGATACCTTGTAACTCTCCCTTGCCCACCCCCAACTGCCGAGTTAGATCACTAATAAAAGCTTCTAAATCATACTTACAGCCCTTCACTCCTGCGGCTGTGATTGGCTGACCAGCAGTCAATCACAGATGCGGCTGCCGGTCCAGCCCCTCTCTGCTGCTTCCAGTTAGAAGACAGCCACAGGAGCGAAGGGCTATAAGTATGATTTAGAAGCTTTTATTAGAGATTTAATACGGCGGTTGGGAGGAGGAGATGCCCTTTAAATGCAGGACAAGTTAATACAGGGACCTTATATAATAAGTTTACCCATGCTATTAATCTGTCGCAGCCTATTAAATTATAGCTTTCTACTGGTGTACTGCTGTGATATAAACACCTAATTCATTGCACATTTTTGCAGCTTTTGCCACATGGGGCCCTTTGTCCGTTGTGGCTCCTAAGGGCCCAGGTTCAGAACAAAAGAAAAAACATTCTCCTAGTTCAAAAGGTTCTTCAAACAATCTCGGTCGTCCCTAATGGAAACGAGTCCACCCAAAGCTCTGTGCTATACGGTAAAGAATCCTTTTTACACTGACAAAGCTCACGCTCCGTTAAGTAGAATAACACAGGAAATACAATGAAAGATACTCAACCCAACAACACACTACTGCTTATCCATTTTCTTTATCGCTCTCGCCAAAATACACAATGCTGTATTAAGATAAAAGAAACTGTTCTTTCACGTGCTGCGCTCATTTTTTCCTAATGATGAAAAATAGGCGTGATCCCTGTACCTGGGGGGGGGGGGGGGGGAGGCTCTTGTTCCTGCCGATTTGGGTTTTGGCTTATGAATGAGAGAGTCCAGATTTCCTGTGACACTGTAGTATCAGCTCACTGGCTCCTCTGCAGGTTTCCTGTCCGTTCATATCGCCCTCCAGTTGCTAGGATTACTGCAAGAATGACCCCATTGTGTCCCCAGCACAAGTTGATACGCTACTTCCGTCTGATCTTTGTCTTGCACCAACTACCCAACGACGTCTTCTCCTTGCTTTCTTTGGAAACCAGTTTGGGAAATAGTTACGTTGGAGCCCCCAAAGCGTTGGCGTTATCGTTATTTGTTTTTTATTCTATATCAGGAGCGTCCGACTGTTTATCACACGTCGCCCACCTCAATTCTATATTCGATTTTCCTTGCCGTGGGAAAAACTGCAGATTTGCATGACATTCAGAAAAAATAAAATAAAAGGAGCAGAAAATACAAATCGAGGCGAAAGTTTTAGTCAAAACGTCCGTAAACATCCCCGCTATACAGACCACGTAGAAATTTCATACAACAAAACCCAATAATGGATAAGGAATTGTTGCAAATCTAGTCTATTCTTTCTTCTAATCAGGTTAAAATGACTTTCACCCAGAGCCACAGCGCTCTTTTTTAGGGTTAATCAGTCTGATTTCCTATGGTCTAGATTGCTGACTTAAAGGGACACTATACTGAAAAAATGACTTTGCCTCATTTTAATCTATAATTGAATACATGTAAGTAGCACTTACTCTGATTGGCGTGTGTTGCTACATGCCTTCAATCCAGCACAAATTTTGTTTAGGAGCAGTATCCCCCTTCCTCTTTTAACCACTCCCACTTCCATCTGACCTGACTTTTTTTCCCACACACCAACTGTCAAGCCTGCACACAGCATATAGCATTCCAGCTGTCAAATCTCTGCCACCCTTCCAGCTACAGTAAAACTAGTTTTTTGAGAAGAATAGTTTTTGAGAGCAAGGAACTTGATTGACAGCTGAAACATAAGAATATAAGAAGTTTAGTTTTAAAGAAATACGGGGCAGATCAACAAACAAATGATACAGTGGTGGTTGGGAAGAATTATAGTTTCCAGTTATGGTCAATTTAAAATAACCTATTTTTTAGTATAGATGCCCTTTAAGCTGGGTACACACAATACCGATAAAAGACTGTGGTCCGCGACCCCCATACTGTAACGCAGAGATGTCAAATTTGAGGCCCCTAGAAGTTTGAAAACTAATTAAAATATAAATGTCTAACCTGAAATGCTGCACAATGTTCTTTTGCCCGTTTCTTGGTTCTTGGTTCTTCTAGTTAGCAACTGTCAGTCATGGGTTTGACAGTTGATATCACAGCCAATGACTAAACGCTAATCCCCTAGCTGCTGACTCTGAGCATGCTCAAACTCATAACCAGCTCACTAAATTGCTGAAGGGGGCGTGAACAAATATAGCCATTTACACACACTACCCCTTAGTTTCCATCAGGCATCTTAGCAGGCATACGCTAATGATTTCAGAGACAAGGTAGGATACCAGGTTACCTCAACATATTTTTAAGAAGCCATTCTTTCTAAAAGATGTCATTATTAGGGTGGAGTTGTCCTTTAAAAACCTATAGTTGCCTACCTATCCCCAAAACACTGAGATCATTATTCTTACCTATTTGTAGTCCCTGAAGCTTCTGTTACCTGCTGTATTCCTCCGATGCCGACTTCCTTCCAGGTTGCAGCTGTCGGCCATAACAATGACCCAACCGGATTTTTCAAATTTTTTTTTTTCAGATAAACTATCACAGTCTCATAGAGTAAAACATTGAATACTCGACTGTTATTTGCTTATCTGGAATAATGTGTGTTGACCGTGCTAGACCTTTGTCAATTTGCTGAGCAAACAAGCATACATTGTTAATAAAAGAAAAACACATGAACCCGGGGATAACCGGGCTGTCAGCTAGGAAAACATAGCTAAGTGTTTTGGCATTTCCACGCTCGATAGCAAAACAATTTGAAACTGGCAAAGATTAATTGGCGGTCTAACCGCTCACTACACCTGCTGGAAACATGGATTCTGTTTTGTAGGTAAAGGTTTATTTCCCATGGGTCATTCTGACGGCTTAATCACATTTCCTGCAAATTTATAGCTCAGAAGTTGCTAATTAAAATCGTGCATCACTTGTTACTTTCACAGATTTCCAAAATATTGCAAAATCTTTCGGCGCTCTAGTCTATTCTTCATTAGCTCTGCTGTGCTGCAGGCCAAAGGTTTAGGCATGCTCAGTGCCCTTTGTTTCGGAAAGAGGGTAGATTTATTGGAGCGCTTAGAGCATCATCACTGATCACCAATGAGATCCCCTTGTGTTAAGCTGGGTAAACGTGATGGGAGACCATTCGTCTTGGCCAGTTGTTCTACGAAGCACTTTAGTCGAGGATAGAGGACCGCACCTCTATAGAGGCCTACACAATCGCCCAGGGTTTTCCGACCCGTCCGATTTACCATTTGTCCGATTCCGGACGATCGACTGATTCAATGAAACAACGGTTGGTCCCCCTGAAATATTGGATGGTGTGTGCCCAGCTCAAAAGAAGAACTGGAGAAAGTTTTTTTTTAAAAAACGGTTAAACTAGAAAGAGAAAGTTTAAATATAAACTTTGAATTTGTCATAAAAGGCTCTATAATATCTCTATAAATGTAAGTGTGTGCTGGGAGCTTTAAAGCCAGTGCCTGCAATCAGCAATCCAGAGGTAGGTAAGTCAGTGTTGATTAGGCCTGCAACACGTCTATGAAAGTCTGTGTGCAAAAAAATGTCTGTTACATTGCAGATAACTTGGAATGTTTTCACGGGTTCCTTAGCTAGGTAATAACTAGAGATGTCCGCGAGCGGGCCCATTAAAACCTATTAAAATGAAAGTTCGGCAAAATCCGTTCTTCGAAAATACGAGGATTCTTCAGAAATACGAGGATTCTTTGAAAATACGGACCCGAACGTGTGGGTTGCTCCGTCCAAAAATGGGAAAAATCGGAGAAATATTGAATTTACGAGGATTTCTCGAATTTCCCCCATAATTTCGAAAATTTTTGAAAATGGAAAATCGGAAAATCTGAGATATCCGCCGTTCGCCAACGAGGTAAATCCGCCACGGATCCGAGTTCGGATCCGCGAACTGGGCCATCAATAGTAATAACACACTTCTCTGTGTCCTGCACATCTGTACCAAATAAGGGGAAAAACAAAATGAAGAAGACATAAAACAGTAATTTGGCTCTTTCAAGCCAAAGTACCTGGGGCAGGGATGTAGGGTTGGAAATTCTACCTCCCAATATCATCTCTGTGCGAGCACTAGTACAAAGAAAACTGCTTCTGCCAGGCTTCCTCCTGGCCCCACCTTTAAAGGATGCTAATGAGAAAGCTTTTCTGTTTCTAGCAAAATATAAAGTTTCTAAATGTACCTATATTCTTTTTGGTAGCTCAACATATAAATACCATGTTTGTAGAAACACACAGTACATAAGCTTACAAGTTAAAATCCCCTCAATACAAAATAGTCAACTGACTGAATAAAATGCTTTTTGGGTTTTTTTTGTTTCCATTATTTTTCTAGGAAAATATAAAGTTTATACAGACTTAATATATAGCAGCTCTGTTGGGATAGTGGTAGAAAGCATGTCACTCAATAACTCAACATGACAGCGCAAGCATATGACCCACATATAGAGCATGCAGCAGTAACCATAAAAGACACTAGGGAGAACACTAATATAGTATGTGTTCCATGGGTAGGATTAACATGATGAAAATCCTCCCTTCTCAGGGGGACCAAGCGCACAAACTGTCAGCCTTTCTGGTTTAGTTTACATGGTCATGTCAATCTAACAACACTTAATGAGGTTGTGTTACCTTTAAATGCTGGTTCTTTTTTACAGCTTTATTATAAGCTCAGTCTACATTTTCCATTTCAAGCTTCCTTTCATTAGCTAAATCATAGAATCCATTGATAAAAAAAAGTCTATTTTTCGGCATATTACGGATGTGGGGCCATTATTATAATTTTTTTCCTTTAAATACAGCTGTTACAGTTACTGTCTAACTCCTCAGAGCCTTGTTTTTATTTAGAGATTGACAATAAAGTCTTTGAAATTGGCCCTATTCACATCGCACTAATGTCCGTCTGCAGCTGTGAATTCTGAACGAGATCCCTTAACATTTCCACCACGTCAGCAAAATGCTGCAGCTGATAAAAAGTCCCCCTTTCTTTGTAATGATTGGATGAGTTTTTATCTGGGACTTGTAATAATGTACGCACTATTGTACATCTCTTCCATGTTATATCTGATGTATTCAATTAGATCAACTGGACTTAAAGTTTAGTTCTTGAAGACGTTTCGCTAGTCATCCGACTGGCTTTCTCAATTCAGAATGACTTGTACAAGAATCTGTGGCAATTATGTACCCTGGAAAATCCCAATTAGCATATCACAGCCAGGTGTTAAGGGTGTGATTAGATAGTGGCTAAGAGGTGTTATAGGAACGCCCAGAGTAAGGTGTTAAAACAGCATTGTACATGGCATTGTACCCTGGGCGTTCCTATAACACCTCTATAACACAGCCACTATGCAATCATGCCCTTAACACCTGGCTGTGATATGCCAATTGGGATTTTTAGAGGTCATTTTAAGGACCTCTCCTCCTCCTCTAACTTTGTCATTGGCACCAACATGAACCAAAACTGATGGGTCACTCCCAGCCCCACCCAATAATGTCTACATCATCCACCACATGTCGAACCCTAGCACCAGGTAGGCAACACACTGTTCAGAATGTAGGGTCTTGGCATCAGATAACTAGACCACTACCACCTGCCTAGCCTTCCAGGCCATAAATTCTCCCTCCCTTGAATTAGAGATGCTGGTTCCCTGGGTTCTCAAGGGATTGGCCCACCCCATACATGCTACTTCTTAGCTGCCCTCCTCCACGGCAAATCTTTTAAGATGGACTAGCTGGGAAGAATCCTACTCTTCTGACCCTCACTTCTCCTGGTGACCCTTACAAAACTATTCACCACCCTATCTGCACCATTTCCATCCTCCAGTTTACTGGCCCCTGCCAGTGCCTCCATTCCCCAAGGTTTGCCAAGTCCTGCAAGTTTCCCTTTATATTCTGCACCTCCGATTCCAATTGGGCAACGCACTAACATCTGACACAAACTAAGGTCCCTTGAAATGGCTGCTCCAAAACCCCATGCATGCAAATGGCATGGCCCCAACATAACTGTCCATACTAATAAACAACAAAAGACAAACCGCAATCTTGTTTTAAACGCTTTCATTTTTCAACGCATTCAATGGCGCCCTTCAAAACAGGGCGCCCACTCAGTCAAAGCTCTGTAAGCAGGATTCACATGGCGAGATTGAAAACCGAGGTTTAAGAAAACATCCCATTAATGTAGTTCAATAGTTTACTGGTTTGTGGTGTCGGCTTTTCAAAAGTATGAAGCCAAGAGGAACATTAAGGCATGCGCGTGCCAGGTTACCAACATCTGAGGTTTTATACCCTGTAAAATGAATTTCACTTTTTGTTTGGAGTGTCGCAAATGTCTTTCTCGTGTCACTTCCCTCTTTCCTTTCCGCTTTATGTAGATTCGTGGTTTAAGGGAGAAGGAACTTTGAGGCTTATGTAATAAAAGGCGCAAAAGGTCACTAATCTGCAACAACCAATCACATTCAAATATTTTGTAGTCTCCCAAATTTAAAGAGTATCTCTCACCGCTGTGGCCTGGGTTTGATTTCCGGTCAGGGAACCTGTGCTGTTGGACAGCTCCATGGTTAGCACTGAAGTCCTGAGTTCGATTCCAACCTTGGACACATCTGCAAGGAGTTTGTATGTTCTCCCCGTGATTGCGTGGGTTTCCTCCGGGCACTCCGGTTTCCCCCACAATCATAAAGACATACTGATAGGTTGTATGTGTCCAATAAATGTGCTTAGATTGTAAGCTCTTTGGGGCAAAGATGTGAATGTATACATGTATTTGTACAGCGCTACGGAAGATGTTGGCGCTATATAAATCCACAATAATAATAATAAATCCAGTCTCAAAAACAAAGGATCACAACCCAAAACCCAAGTTTCGTTGTATTCTTCATGCGACGCTTCCACGCTGAGCTATTAGAATCCCTCGTTGGCCCTGGTAGTGACTGTCATGGGCGGGCCAGTGATGTCACGGCTGACTGCCTTTACCAAGCAAGGGCTTATGAGCGTGCTCTGCTCTCAAACTCGCTTGTAACCAGCTCGCAACAGGAGCAGAGGAGGAGGGACTTCCAAAGAAGGATCATGGTTTTGTAAGCTGTTTCTCTGGGACTTCAGTGGTAGGGTATGCTCTACAAGAAACTTGTCTTCCCTTAAGCCAGTTGTGCTGTAGTCCTGGACTATGAGAGTGGGCGGGGACAGATTGGGATCACAAGCTCAACCTGTATATCTGTATCTCTATATCTGGGACTTTGAATTTTCTTGTCACCTGTCTACCATTCAGTAAACTATCCAGAGACATGTTTTTTTTAAAAAAAAAGGAAGGTCTCAGAACTCAGGAAAAGCTAAAAATAACATTTGATTTGTACACAAGCTGCTGTAGGAATTGAAGAATCTATTCAAGCTGATAAGTATATTAAAAGGGAATGTACACTGGAAAATTTGTTTTTTTAAATTGCCCGTTAGTGGAAACTATAATTCATCCCAATTATCACTGTACCGTTTTTTGTTGATCTGCCCCCTATTTCATTAGATCCAATCTGAAACATCTTATGTTTTAGCATTTCTGTAAGCAGTTTTGCTGTAGCTGGAATGGTTTAACAGTTGGTGTGCTGTATACTGTATGCAGTATTGACAGTTGGTGTGCATTGACAGTTGGTGTGCTGTATACTGTATGCAGTATTGACAGTTGGTATGGGGGAAAATACTCAGGTCAGTGGTCAGAGCCTGAGCAAAACAAGTATTGTATTGAAGGCATGCAGCAACACACACACCTCAGAGTAAGTGCTACTTACACATATTTATTTATAGATTAAGATGACGCAAATTAATTTTTTCAGTATACCTACACTTTAAGCTTTAATTCACCTATAAAATACAGTTGCCGTAGGCACGGTATATCAATGAACCTCTGCTTCATTTGTTCAATGTTTCAAGCAGAAAATAAGGAATGCAAAGAGAAATCTCTTCCCTCAACTTCCTGAAAAACATTACAATAGGACGCGTTATCGGAGTATCTTATTTCCTTTATGCACGTTATAATGTTACAGCAGGCTCTTCTGTATACAGGGAAAGCCAACACAGATAGGTCAGTGAGTCATTAAGGAAAGATAACGCATTGTTTGGACAGATGAGCCACTATCCTGCTCTATCCTGACAGATGAGCCACTTACAGGTTATGATACTAACTCCTGTGCACCATCAGGGTTATTCAATAAAAGTTCTTAACAATCAGATCTTATTTAACATTTGAAAGCTAACATCTGATTGGTTGGGGCAAAATTAGCACCATTTTAAACAATAAGAACATTTATTACATCTCCCTGTATATTTCTTAACCTGTGCTATACCGGTGTAAACAAATTATGATCATGAAATGATCTGCTTGGTGGGACACACAGTCTACATTGGGTTGCAGTCCCGTGTATGTGTAATGCTACTCTTTGTAGTGACAGATGGTTGGAACCTCCCGGTCTTCAATCAGTGCATTAAAGGGCATGTCCACATACTGTAGAGGACCCTAGCCCACCCCCAACTGCTGTTTTTTTGTTAAAAAAGGCTTCAAAACTCTACTTACAATCCTTCGATCCCCTGGCTCTCTGATCTGGAACTGCAAACAGGGGCCCGGACCAACAGCCGCATCTCTGATTGGCTAAGAGGCAACCAATCAAAGAGGCGTCTGTCACAATACAGAACACCAGGGGAACGAATGATTGTAAGTAGAGTTCTTCTGCTTATTTAAACAAACAGACTTAGCGGTTGGGGTTGGATAGGGTGCCCTACAATATGTTAAAAGCTTTTAGAGGTAGGGCACCTGGCAGCAAAGAGGGCTACAGAGGGATGGAGGGAGGGGGAAAAGGGCTCCTCTGCAAATGCCACTGTCCACTCAGAGGACAAAGAGGAGACGGAAACCTTTCACACAGGAAGACAGCTCCTACTCTTCACTTTTCTGAATTTTGAACATGCACTACAGGAGAACCATAAGGAGAACAGTGGGGCCAGTATGGGGTTACATTTTAATTTTGGGAGTGGACATGCCCTTTAAAGGAATAGTTTACATTTGCAGTGAACTATTCCTTTAATGATCTTAACAATCAAATCTAGTGTGTGTACATGGCTTAACATGACAGTGTAACTGTTTGCATTCACTATTATAAAGGTTTTTAGACGTGGCTTGTATCTGGAGGCAGCTCTCAGTAAAGATTTGTATAGTCCTACAAAGGCAGACTTTAATTCGATTGTCCATTATACATTGTCTGCCATGGACTGACTGAGGGTAATAAATCTTACAGTTCATAAACTATGGGCCACACTGTGCTTGGCTCTGCAAATAAGGACCATGCTACATTAATAAGGACCATGCTATATTAATAGGACCATGCTATATTATAGGATCACATGCATATAATAAGGACCATGCTATATTAATAAAGGACCATGCAGCTATATTAATAAGGACCATGCTATTAAAAGGACCATGCTATATTAATAAGGACCATTCTATATTAATAAGATCATGCTTATTAATAAGGACCATGCTATATAATAAGGACCATGCTATATTATAAGGACATGCTTTTATTAATAAGGACCATGCTATATTAATACAGGAACATGCTATATTAATAGGACCATGCTATATTAATAACAATCATGCTATTAATAAGGACCATGCTATATTAATAAGGACCATGCATGCAATTAATAAGGACCATGCTATATTAATAGGACATGCATGCTATATTAATAAGGACCATAGCTATTATAAGGACCATGCTATATTAAAAGGACCATGCTATATTATAAGGACCATGCATATTATAGGACCATGCTATATTAATAAGGATCATGCTATAGTAATAAGGACCATGCTATATTAATAAGGACCATGCTATATTAATAAGGATCATGCTTTATTAATAAGGACCATGCTATATTAATAAGGACCATGCATGCTATATTAATAAGGACCATGCTATATTAATAAGGACCATGCTATATTAATAAGGACCATTCTATATTAATAAGGATCATGCTTTATTAATAAGGACCATGCTATATTAATAAGGACCATGCTATATTAATAGGACATGCTTTATAATAAGGACCATGCTATATGACTATAAGACCATGCTATATTAATAAGGCATGTATATAATAGGATCATGCTATTAATAAGGACCATGCCATATTAATAAGGACCATGCATGCTATATTAATAAGGACATGCTATATAATAAGGATCATGAGCTATATTAATAAGGACCATGCATTTTAATAAGGACCATGCTATATTAATAAGGACCATGCTAATAATAAGACCATGCTATATTAATAAGGACCATGCTATATTAATAAGGATCATGCTATATTAATAAGGACCATGCTATATTAATAAGGACCATGCTATATTAATAAGGATCTGTTGATGGTCTGTTTGCAGTGATATTTGTTTGAATACCAATTGATTTCACATGTTTACAATCCACAAGTGGGATTTACTGGATTACTGACAATTACTTTTAAGAATTAAACAACCAGTTCCTCCACTCGTGTTAAAGGAAAAGTTCACTCAAAAAGTGAACTATTCCTTTAATATATTGATTAAAGACTGGGAGGTTAAGGAGTTATGTCTTACCTTCTGTTCTTCAATCAATTCACCAGGAGCGACGGACAAAGGAAGAAGAAAGTTACCTTACAACGATCCACGCGATATAGTAACTTATAGCGCGCATGCACAATAATGCGCGTTATAGTTACTCTGAACAGGAAGCCGTCGGGAATTTCCACTGCTGCTGCGATGGATCTTGTTCCTTAGTCCGTCGCTCCTGGTGAATGGATTGAAGAGCAGAAGGTAAGACATACTGTAGTTCCTTAACCTCCTGGTCTTCAATCAATGCATTAGAGGAATAGTTCCCTTTTTGAGTGAACTATTCCTTTAAATTTGGTGATGCCACCACCATAAACCACTACTTTCTAGCAGAACCCTAGATGCCAATATTTCCCAATTTCACTTCCACGGTTGACCTCCTGTATCCTGTCCTCATCCCCAGTCAGTAATACCCTCCACACTGTTTTATTGATAATCATAATGACCATTACCTGTATCTAAGAACAATCATTCAGACCTTCCATGACCAGACACAAGGAATAAACCAGACACACCTGCTTTTAAGGGATTTACTTTCAATCCCTTTGGTACCAAATTTAGTAAATGATCTCAAGAGGTTGATAGAAAAGTCCGTTCCTTTCTGTACAGTGCTGGTCATTAAAAAGAAGAAATGGTTGGACACAATGTAGGTTCCTATTCATGACCTGCGCTCATTTGTAGTGATTACAGAGTTTAAATGAATGGTTTGGGGCAGCCAGGAACCAGTAGCCCGTGTGAGCCTGAACGCTGGAGAAGGGATCTATTGAAATCAAAATTACTTTGGACAATTGCCTCTTTGTTTCCTCTTGGGCTTTATCAGCCAATGTTAGCGGAGATGAATACGATTTACATGGTTCGCGGGGGGGACAGTGGCAGCAATTAGCATACCTCTCAGACGTGTGATTGGTACGCGGCTGTGAATGGAGGGTTTCTCTGCTGCTGGTTTATGGTTCTGGATGGGCAAGTTTCAATAGATGTAGCGGTGGGCCACGGATAGACAGACTTTATACACTGAGCTAATAATAGGCACCAGGTCAAATCGCTCTAAAAACCTTTCATGCTTCTGTGTGGGTATAAAAATATATTTATTTTTTATCATGATTCACTTTTATTAACACTGGCATCACTATGTTTCAGTGGATTAACCTACAACGGCCAATCAAAAAGTAGCTGGCCCAGTTCGTGGATCCGAACCCGGATCCGAGTCGGATTTACCTCATTCGCGAATGGCGGATATCGCAGATTATCCGGTTTTCCGCCTTCCGAACTTTTCCGAACCGCGTTTTCGAAAATTTTCGAAATTACGAAGATTTCTTGTATTTTCGAATATACGGGAAAATACGAGAAATCCTCGTAAATTCAAAATTTCACGGATTTTTCACATTTTCGGGTCCATATTTTCGAAGAATCCCCGTATTTTCGAAGAATCCTCATATTTTCGAAGAACGGATTTTACCGAACTTTCATTTTAATAGGTTTTAACGGATTTTTTCGCGGATTTTCGAAATTTTTTTGAAAATTCGCTGATCCTCGAGCGGACCGGATTTTGCGAAGTTCGGACATCTCTATTCCTGAGGAGCTAGGCGATTAACGACCCATACAAAACCATATGGGGCTTAAAATAAAGTAATAGAACCCAGGTCTCTAAGTTGAAGTCCAGTTACTATTTTATTTTATAAAATGAAGTTGGTCCAGTTTAGAAATAGGTTAAAAAAAATTGAAGAGAATTGCTCTCCTCCTGGGGTATTTAGCTGGGAATTGAATTATCTCTGGCAGCTAACATGCCAGACATGGACACTTTACTCGTAGATTCGATGTTTGCGCCTAGATACCATGTACATTTTACTCTCGGATTCGATGCTCGCGTATAGGCTGTAATGGAGACTTTACTCGCGGATTCGCGTTCGCGTCTAGATACCATGTACATTTTACTTGCGGATTCGATGCTCGTGTATAGGTTTCAATGGACCCTTTACTCGTAGATTCGATGTTCGCGCCAAGATACCATGGACATTTTACTCTCGGATTCGATGCTCGCGTATAGGCTGTAATGGAGATTGCGGATTCGATGCTCGCGTATAGGTTTCAATGGACCCTTTACTCGCGGATTCGATATTCGAATTGTCGAACATTCGATATTTAGCGAAAGTCGCAAAACATTCATAAACCAGTAGTGAGATAATAACAGAATGATGCAAGTGCCCTCCCCAATATCCATGCCACAAACGGTAGAGTAATGTAACATATGCCACAAACGGTAGAGTATGTACATATATAGTAGAAGGGAGACACACTCCAATAAAGCTTTACAGCAACAGTGATTTTATTTATAATGCAGAAACACAAGGTACAGACAAACGTTTCGGGGGTTGGGGACACCTGAGGAACGGGATAACCCCCCAAACGTTGTGTGTACCTTGTTTTTCTGCTTTATGAATAAATCCCTGTTGCTGTAAAGCTTTGTTGGAGTGTGTCTCCCTTCTACTATATAAATATACATTCAGTCATTGGCTGTGATGTCATTTGTTATATTCATAACTGCCAGCTACTAACTGGAAGACCCAGGAGGCAGACACAGCGTTAACAGAACGTTAGACATTTCCCTGCAAACAATTGCAGTTTTGGGGGGTGATTTATATATGCAATTTTTTTTTTTCTTGGTGAACTTAACAAAAGCTTTCCCATTAGAACTACAAATGGTGAGCAAATCAGTGGGAAACTTATATTATTTTATTATTACGGATTTATTAGCGCCATTATGATTATATGTATACATTCACATCGACCCTGCCCCGAAGAGCTTACAATCTAAACACATTTATTTGACACATACAACCTATCAGTAATGTGTTTATTATTGGGAGGAAACCGGAGTTTCCGGAGGAAACCCACGCAGCACGGGGGAACATACAACTCCTTGCAGATGTGTCCAGGGTGGAATCGAACTCAGGACTTCAGCGCTGCAAGGGATCAGTGCTAACCACTGAGCCACCAGGCCTAACAAATGTCTTCCAGCCTGGGCTGAAAGGGTAGTTTTAATTGTCCTTAATTCTCACATATGGTCAGAAGAGTGGCCTTCTGGTACACAGTCATTTATAACTTCTCATGTCTTTCTTTAATATGGTAACTATTTTGAATGATGCTACGGTTCAGCCAAAGGTTTTAATTCTTGGCATTTCATGAAGGCTGAATGCAATATAACAAGAGCATCAAGAACATTCAACAAAACCACAATACACCGATAAATGCTAAAACGGTGCTATTCTCTCATGTAAATATAGCCCATCACTTGAGGAATGTGGTTTGCTCTAAGGTCACGGCCAGGAGGAATCTCCACTGTCCTATCATCAGACATCTCTTATATGTTGGACTAATGTATGAACAAGCCTAGTTTTCATATTTCATCCTATTTTCCCCAGCAAATTCCACTTCTATTTTTATTCCATGAGAGTATATATTATATATACACACACACTTACACACCAGACCTAATGGAAGATGACATCACCCTTCCATGGCAGCATCATAGTTAACCAGCAAACCTTGTGACATCATCTTAGTCAATGTATTATAGGAAGGATAACATAGTTCATTTAAAATTAATTAACTCGTAGAATAATTCATTTTATTTATAGATTTATTTACAGTTTAGGTTTCTAATGAGCCCAGTCCCGTCTTGTTTGAAATCTATAAATGATCTAATTTATACCATGATTAACTGACGTCAGTCTAGATGACTAGCTACGCTGGTGAGCTTCAAGCCATGTCGTCCTTGACATGCATTAACACTGTTACTGATTGTGAGACTGCAGATGATCGTTTTACTGTAGACATTCCAACCCAACTGCCCTTGGATTGTCTCTCAACTACTAAGGTCTCTTCCATTAAAGGAACAGCTGTTCTATGATAGATAATGATGTTTTATCCATCGCCTAGATTTCTTAATCAAATGTTCTCCAGGGATTTTCTGAGAAGTTGATTGTAAGTTCTTACCCTTAAGATACCATTTGACAATACTGTTACCCTAAAACATATAATATGTGTTTGCCTTGGATTTTTTTTTCAATCAGCACCTATTATAAGTATACACTATTACACACAATAGACAGATTTACCTTGGCCTTAAAATGGACATACGTGGCAAATTACGTCAGAAAATGGATGTAAAGCGATATCTTTCCCATATACATTATGACCCTTCTATATTCTGCAGTTTTCTTACTAGTTCGGGGTGGCTTTATATAGAAACATGTAGCTGTTTTAGTAAATATATCCTGCTTTAATCATTTTAGTGTTACTTTTCTTTTTGTTCTTCACAAATAAATAATACATATATAAGGCTATGTCCAAATAAATGTAAGCCATAAGGGAATCTTGTTTGGTTAATAGTAAACAAACAATCGTAGACGGATGATATTTTGCGATCTATATTTTGTGATTTGGTTTTCTACACAGATGTCTTTCTTTTGGCTCCCCCAGTCTGGCCATCTCTTGGACCAGTAAATGTTTTCTCAAATCCAGCTGCAAAAAGAAATGCAGGATGATGATTCTACTCCCCCCATTATTATACATGGGAAATGCTTCTTTTCATAGTACTGTCATGTTAAAATGCACATATTTATCTTCGGAGAAGGAAATATGACTTATCTCCGCAACTGAACGTTTTAGCTAAAGATGCCAGCTCAGCAGTTACAAAGATAAGAAAAATCTGTTAACAGCTGAAACTCTGCAATTTTAATGTTGTGAGAGGGTGGGAAAGAGGAAAACCCATTGATATTCAATGGACACTGTTCGGAAAGCCATTCGGAATTGACACAAACTTTTTCCAGAGTTTCCCAGGAAGCGTTGGTAGTTATTGTTGGATTTTACAAACTCCCATCCCATTTTTTAAACGAATTTTATAAGGTTTGTCCGTGCTTGTTTTGGCTCTGATGAAATGTGTTTTATGGGATAATAAAGTAACAATTTGTTGGCTACAATTAAAGGGCAACTTGACTGAAAAAATAACTTTGCTTCATCTCTATCTAGAAATAAATCCATGTAGTAGTGCGTTGCCTTTAATCTAGTACTTGCTTTGCTCAGATTATGGTGGCCATAGATGCTAAAGTTCTTTATTTGATTCTGCAGTTTCTGGTAACTCTTCCGGACGGTGATCCCGCAAATGCTTAAACTTCCTCGCGAGGATTGAGGGATTCTGGTCAGGTATACGTAATTTTTTTTTTTTTCTGCATTGGCCACGGTAGTAATGGTGCCCCACCCCCAAAACTAAAATTTGCTTCACTGCTGGCCCCACCCGTGTATTTTTTAATAAAATAATTTCCTTACAACTCTGCTCCTTATTGGTTCTCCTCTGTAGTGCTTGTCCAAAGTCCAGACAACTGAAGAGTAGGGAGCTGTCTTCCTGATCAAAGGTTTCTGCCTCCTTCTTGTCCTCTGAGACTACAGTGGCATGCACAGGGAGCCCTTTCCTCCCTCCCTCCCACCCTCCGGATCCTCCATTGCTGCCCTTCACCTAGCAAAAATACTTTTGATACCTTGTAACTCTCCCTTGCCCACCCCCAACTGCCGAGTTAGATCACTAATAAAAGCTTCTAAATCATACTTACAGCCCTTCACTCCTGCGCTGTGATTGGCTGACCAGCATCATCACAGATGCGGCTGCCGGTCCAGCCCCTCTCTGCTGCTTCCAGTTAGAAGACAGCCACAGGAGCGAAGGGCTATAGATGATTTAGAAGCTTTATTAGAGATTTAATACGGCGGTTGGGAGGAGGAGATGCCCTTTAAATGCAGGACAAGTTAATACAGGGACCTTATATATAGTTTACCCATGCTATTATCTTGTCCACCTATTAAATTTAGCTTTCTCTACTGTGTACTGCTGTGGATATAACACCTAATTCTGCACATTTTTGCAGCTTTTGCCACATGGGCCCTTTGTCCGTTTTGGCTCCTAAGGGCCCAGGTTCAGAACAAAAGAAAAAACATTCTCCTAGTTCAAAAGGTTCTTCAAACAATCTCGGTCGTCCCTAATGGAAACGAGTCCACCCAAAGCTCTGTGCTATACGGTAAAGAATCCTTTTTACACTGACAAAGCTCACGCTCCGTTAAGTAGATAAACACAGGAAATACAATGAAAGATACTCAACCCAACAACACACTACTGCTTATCCATTTTCTTTATCGCTCTCGCCAAAATCACAATGCTGATTAAGATAAAAAAAACTGTTCTTTCACGTGCTGCGCTCATTTTTTCCTAATGATGAAAAATAGGCGTGATCCCTGTACCTGGGGGGGGGGGGGGAGGCTCTTGTTCCTGCCGATTTGGGTTTTGGCTTATGAATGAGAGAGTCCAGATTTCCTGTGACACTGTAGTATCAGCTCCTGGCTCCTCTGCAGGTTTCCTGTCCGTTCATATCGCCCTCCAGTTGCTAGGATTACTGCAAGAATGACCCCATTGTGTCCCCAGCACAAGTTGATACGCTACTTCTCCGTCTGATCTTTGTCTTGCACCAACTACCCAACGACGTCTTCTCCTTGCTTTCTTGGAAACCAGTTTGGGAAATAGTTACGTTGGAGCCCCCCAAAGCGTTGGCGTTATCGTTATTTTGTTTTTTATTCTATATCAGGAGGCGTCCGACTGTTTATCACACGTCGCCCACCTACTTCTATATTCGATTTTCCTTGCCGTGGGAAAAACTGCAGATTTGCATGACATTCAGAAAAATAAAATAAGAGCAGAAAATACAAATCGAGGCGAAGTTTTTAGTCAAACGTCCGTAAACATCCCCCGCTATACAGCCAGCTAGTAGAAATTTCATACAACAAACCCAATAATGGATAGAATTGTTGCAAATCTAGTCTATTCTTTCTTCTAATCAGGTTAAAAAATGACTTTCACCCAGAGCCACAGCGCTCTTTTTTAGGGTTAATCAGTCTGATTTCCTATGGTCTAGATTGCTGACTTAAGGGACACTATACTGAAAAAATGACTTTGCCTCATTTTAATCTATAATTGAATACATGTAAGTGGCACTTACTCTGATTGGCGTGTGTTGCTACATGCCTTCAATCCAGCACAAATTTTGTTAGGAGCAGTATCCCCCTTCCTCTTTTAACACTCCCAACTTCCCTCTGACCTGACTTTTTTTCCCACACACCAACTGTCAAGCCTGCACACAGCATACAGCATTCCAGCTTCAAATCTCTGCCACCCTTCCAGCTACAGTAAAACTAGTTTTTTGAGAAGAATGTTTTTGAGAGCAAGGAACTTGATTGACAGCTGAAACATAAGAATATAAGAAGTTTAGTTTTAAAGAAATACGGGGCAGATCAACAAAAATGATACAGTGGTGGTTGGAAGAATTATAGTTTCCAGTTATGGTCAATTTAAATAACCTATTTTTTGTATAGATGCCCTTTAAGCTGGGTACACAACCACCGATAAAAGACTGTGGTCCGCGACCCCATACTGTAACGCAGAGATTCAAATTTGAGGCCCCAGAAGTTTGAAAACTAATTAAAATATAAATGTCTAACCTGAAATGCTGCACAATGTTCTCTTTGCCCGTTTCTTGGTTCTTGGTTCTTCTAGTTAGCAACTGTCGTCATGGTGTTTGACAGTTGATATCACAGCCAATGACAAACGCTAATCCCCTACTGCTGACTCTGAGCATGCTCAAACTCATAACCAGCTCACTAAATTGCTGAAGGGGGCGTGAACAAATATAGCCATTTACACAAACTACCCCTTAGTTTCCATCAGGCATCTTGGAGCAGGCATACGCTAATGATTTCAGAGACAAGGTAGGATACCAGGTTACCTCACATATTTTTAAAAGCCATTCTTTCTAAAGATGTCATTATTAGGTGGGGGATTTGTCCTTTAAAACCTATAGTTGCCTACCTATCCCCAAAACACTGAGATCATTATTCTTACCTATTTGTAGTCCCTGAAGCTTCGTTACCTGCTGTATTCCTCCGATGCCGACTTCCTTCCAGTTTGCAGCTGTCGGCCATAACAATGACCCAACCGGATTTTTCATTTTTTTTTTTTTTCAGATAAACTATCACAGTCTTATAGAGTAAAACATTGAATACTCGACTGTTATTTGCTTATCTGGAATAATGTGTGTTGACCGTCTAGACCTTTGTCAATTTGCTGGCAAACAAGCATACATGGTTAATAAAAGAAAACACATGAACCCGGGGATAACCGGGCTGTCTCTAGGAAAAACATAGCTAAGTGTTTGGCATTTCCACGCTCGATAGCAAAACAATTTGAACTGGCAAAGATTAATTGGCGGTCCTACCGCTCACTACACCTGCTGGAAACATGGATTCTTTTTTGTAGTAAAGGTTTATTTCCCATGGGTCATTCTGACGGCTTAATAACACATTCCTGCAAATTTATAGCTCAGAAGTTGCTAATTAAAATCGTGCATCACTTGTTACTTTCAGATTTCCAAAATATTGCAAATCTTTCGGCGCTCTAGTCTATTCTCATTAGCTCTGCTGTGCTGCAGCCAAAGGTTTAGGCATGCTCAGTGCCTTTGTTTCGGAAAGAGGGTAGATTTATTGGAGCGCTTAAGCATCATCCACTGATCACCAATGAGATCCCCTTTGTGTAAGCTGGGTAAACGTGATGGGAGACCATTCGTCTTGGCCATTGTTTCTACGAAGCACTTTAGTCGAGGATAGAGGACCGCACCTCTATAGAGGCCTACACAATCGCCCAGGGTTTCTCCGACCCCGTCCGATTTACCATTTGTCCGTTTCCGGACGATCGACTGATTCAATGAACAACGGTTGTCCCCCTGAAATTTGGATGGTGTGTGCCCAGCTCAAAGAAGAACTGAGAAAGTTTTTTTTTTAAAAAACGTTTAAACTAAAAGAAAAGTTTAAATATACACTTTTGAATTTGTCATAAAAGGCTCTATAATACTCTATAATAATGTAGTGTGTGCTGGGAGCTTTAAAGCCAGTGCCTGCAATCAGCAATCCAAGGTAGGTAAGTCAGTGTTGATTAGGCCTGCAACACGTCTATGAAAGTCTGTGTGCAAAAAAATGTCTGTTACATTGCAGAATAACTTGGAATGTTTTCACGGGTTCCTTAGCTAGGTAATACTAGAGATGTCCCCGACGGGCCCATTAAACCTATTAAAATGAAAGTTCGGCAAAATCGTTTCTTCGAAAATACGAGGATTCTTCAGAAATACGAGATTCTTTGAAATACGGACCGCAACGTGTGGGTTGCTCGTCCAAAAAGGAAAAATCGGAGAATATTGAATTTACCGAGGATTTCTCGTATTTTCCCGTAATTTCGAAAATTTTCGAAAATGGAAACCGGAAAATCTGAGATATCCCGTTCGCCAACGAGGTAAATCCGCCACGGATCCGAGTTCGGATCCGTGAACTGGGCCATCACTAGTAATAACACACTTCTCTGTGTCCTGCACATCTGTACCAAATAAGGGAAAACAAAATGAAGAAGACAAAAACGTAATTTGGCTCTTTCAAGCCAAGTACCTGGGCAGGATGTAGGGTTGGAAATTCTACCTCCCAATATCATCTCTGTGCGAGCACTATTACAAAGAACTGCTTCTGCCAGGCTTCCTCCTGGCCCCACCTTTAAAGTGCTAATGAGAAAGCTTTTCTGTTTCTAGCAAAATATAAAGTTTCTAAATGTACCTATATTCTTTTTGGTAGCTCAACATATAAATACCAGTTTGTAAAACACACAGTACATAAGCTACAAGTTCAATCCCCTCAATACAAAATAGTCAACTGACTGATAAAATGCTTTTGGGTTTTTTTTGTTTCCTATTTTTCTAGGAAATATAAAGTTTATACAGACTTAATTATAGCACGCTGTTGGGATAGTGGTAGAAAGCATGTCCCTCAATAACTCAACATGACAGCGCAAGCATATGACCCACATATAGAGCATGCAGCATAACCATAAAAGACACTAGGGAACACTAATATAGTATGTGTTCCATGGGTAGGATTACATGATGAAAATCCTCCCTTCTCAGGGGGACCAAGCGCACAAACTGTCAGCCTTTCTGGTTTAGTTTACATGGTCATGTCAATCTAACAACACTTAATGAGGTTGTGTTACCTTTAAATGCTGGTTCTTTTTTCAGCTTTATTATAAGCTCAGTCTACATTTTCCATTTCAAGCTTCCTTTCATTAGCTAAATCATAGAATCCATTGATAAAAAAAAGTCTATTTTTCGGCATTTACGGATGTGGGGCCATTATTATAATTTTTTTTCCTTTAAATACAGCTGTTACAGTTACTGTCTAACTCCTCAGAGCCTTGTTTTTATTTAGAGATTGACATAAAGTCTTTGAAATTGGCCCTATTCACATCGCACTAATTCCGTCTGCAGCTGTGAATTCTGAACGAATCCCTTAACATTTCCACCACGTCAGCAAATGCTGCAGCTGATAAAAAGTCCCCCTTCTTTGTAATGATTGGATGAGTTTTTATCTGGGACTTGTAATAATGTACGCACTATTGTACATCTCTCCATGTTATTTCTGAGTATTCAATTAGATCAACTGGACTTAAAGTTTAGTTCTTGAAGACGTTTCGCTAGTCATCCGACTGGCTTTCTCAATTCAGAATGACTTGTACAAGAATCTGTGCAATTATGTACCCTGGAAAATCCCAATTAGCATATCACAGCCAGGTGTTGGGGTGTGATTAGATATGGCTAAGGGGGTTATAGGAACGCCCAGAGTAAGGTGTTAAAACAGCATTGTACATGGCATTGTACCCTGGCGTTCCTATAACACCTCTATAAACACACACTATCAATCATGCCCTTACACCTGGCTGTGATATGCCAATTGGGATTTTTAGAGGTCATTTTAAGGCCCTCTCCTCCTCCTCTAACTTGTCATTGGCACCAACATGAACCAAAACTGATGGGTCACTCCAGCCCCACCCAATAATGTCTACATCATCCACCACATGTCGAACCCTAGCACCAGGTAGGCAACACACTGTTCAGAATGTAGGGTCTTGCATCAGATAACTAGACCACTACCACCTGCCTAGCCTTCCAGGCCATAAATTCTCCCTCCCTTGAATTAGAGATGCTGGTTCCCTGGGTTCTCAAGGGATTGGCCCACCCCATACTGCTACTTCTTAGCTGCCCTCCTCCACGGCAAATCTTTTAAGATGGACTAGCTGGGAAAATCCTACTCTTCTGACCCTCACTTCTCTCTGTGACCCTTACAAAACTATTCACCACCCTATCTGCACCATTTCCATCCTCCAGTTTACTGGCCCCTGCCAGTGCCTCCATTCCCCAAGGTTTGCCAAGTCCTGCAAGTTTCCCTTTAATCTGCACCTCCGATTCCAATTGGGCAACGCACTAACATCTGACACAAACTAGGTCCCTTGAAATGCTGCTCCAAAACCCCATGCATGCAAATGGCTGGCCCCACATAACTGTCCATACTAATAAACAACAAAAGACAAACCGCAATCTTGTTTTAAACGCTTTCATTTTTCAACGCATTCAATGGCGCCCTTCAAAACAGGGCGCCCACTCAGTCAAAGCTCTGTAAGCAGGATTCACATGCGAGATTGAAAACCGAGGTTTAAGAAAACTCCCATTAATGTAGTTCAATGGTTTATGGTTTGTGGTGTCGGCTTTTCAAAGTATGAAGCCAAGAGGAACATTAAGGGCATGCGCGTGCCAGTTACCAACATCTGAGGTTTTTATCCCTGTAAATGATTTCACTTTTTGTTTGGAGTGTCGCAAATGTCTTTCTCGTGTCACTTCCCTCTTTCCTTCTCCGCTTTATGTAGATTCGTGGTTTAAGGGAGAAGGAACTTTGAGGCTTATTAATAAAAGGCGCAAAGGTCACTAATCTGCAACAACCAATCACATTCAAATATTTTGTAGTCTCCCAATTTAAAGAGTATCTCTCACCGCTGTGGCCTGGGTTTATTTCCGGTCAGGGAACCTGTGCTGTTGGACAGCTCCATGGTTAGCACTGAAGTCCTGAGTTCGATTCCAACCTTGGACACATCTGCAAGGAGTTTGTATGTTCTCCCCGTGATTGCGGGTTTCCTCCGGGCACTCCGGTTTCCCCCACAATCATAAAGACATACTGATAGGTTGTATGTGTCCATAAATGTGCTTAATTGTAAGCTCTTTGGGGCAAAGATGTGAATGTATACGTTATTTGTACATGCCTACGGAAGATGTTGGCGCTATATAAATCCACAATAATAATAATAAATCCAGTCTCAAAACAAAGGATCACAACCCAAAACCCAAGTTTCGTTGTATTCTTCAGCGACGCTTCCAGCTGAGTTATTAGAATCCCTCGTTGGCCCTGGTAGTGACTTTGGCGGCCAGTGATGTCACGGCTGACTGCCTTTACCAAGCAAGGGCTTATGAGCGTGCTCTGCTCTTAAACTCGCTTGTAACCAGCTCGCAACAGGGCAGAGGAGGAGGCTTCCAAGAAGGATCATGGTTTTTGTAAGCTGTTTCTCTGGGCTTCAGTGGTAGGGTATGCTCTACAAGAAACTTGTCTTCCCTTAAGCCAGTTGTGCTGTAGTCCTGGACTATGAGAGTGGGCGGGGACAGATTGGGATCAAAAGCTCAACCTGTATATCTGTATCTCTATATCTGGGACTTTGAATTTTCTTGTCACCTGTCTACCATTCAGTAACTATCCGAGACAGTTTTTTTTAAAAAAAAAGGAAGGTCTCAGAACTCAGGAAAAGCTAAAAATAACATTTGATTTGACAAAGCTGCTGTAGGAATTGAAGAATCTATTCAAGCTGATAAGTATATTAAAAGGGAATGTACACTGGAAATTTGTTTTTTTAAATTGCCCGTTAGTGGAAACTATAATTCATCCCAATATCCTGTACCGTTTTTTGTTGATCTGCCCCCTATTTCATTAGATCCAATCTGAAACATCTTATGTTTTAGCTTCTGTAAGCAGTTTTGCTGTAGCTGGAATGGTTTAACAGTTGGTGTGCTGTATATCTGTATGCAGATTGACAGTTGGTGTGCTGTATACTGTATGCAGTATTGACATTGGTGTGCTGTATACTGTATCCATTATTGACAGTTGGTGTGTGTACACTGTATGCAGCATTGACAGTTGGTGTGCTGTATACTGTATGCAGTATTGACAGTTGGTGTGCTGTATACTGTATGCAGTATTGACAGTTGGTGTGCTGTACACTGTATGCGCATTGACAGTTGGTTTGCTGTATACTGTATGCAGCATTGACAGTTGGTGTGCTGTATACTGTATGCAGTATTGACAGTTGGTGTGCTGTACACTGTATGCAGCATTGACAGTGGTGTGCTGTACACTGTATGCATTATTGACAGTTGGTGTGCTGTATACTGTATGCAGTATTGACAGTTGTTGCTGTATACTGTATGCAGTATTGACAGTGTGGTGTCTGTACACTGTATGCAGCATTGACATGTTGGGCTGTACACTGTATGCAGCATTGACAGTTGTGTGCTGTATACTGTATGCAGTATTGACAGTTGGTGTGCTGTACACTGTATGCACATTGACAGTGGTGTGCTGTAACTGTATGCAGTTGACAGTTGGTGTCTGTATACTGTATGCAGCATGACAGTTGGTGTGCTGTTACACTGTATGCAGCATTGACAGTTGGTGTGCTGTACACTGTATGCAGCATGACAGTTGGTGTGCTGTACACTGTATGCAGTATTGACAGTTGGTGTGCTGTATACTGTAGGCAGTATTGACAGTGGTATGGGGGAAATACTCAGGTCGTGGTCAGAGCCTGAGCAAAACAGTACTGTATTGAAGGCATGCAGCAACACACACACCTCAGAGCATGTGCTACTTACACATATTTATTTATAGTTAAGATGACGCAAATTAATTTTTTCAGTATACATACACTTTAAGCTTTAATTCACCTATAAAATACAGTTGCCGTAGGCACGGTATATCAATGACATCTGCTTCATTTGTTCAATGTTTCAAGCAGAAAATAAGGAATGCAAAGAAGAATCTTCCCTAACTTCCTGAAAAACATTACAATAGGACGCGTTATCGGAGTATCTTATTTCCTTTATGCACGTTATAATGTTACAGCAGGCTCTTCTGTATAGGAAAGCCAACACAATAGGTCATGGAGTCATTAAGGAAAGATAACGCATTGTTTGGACAGATGAGACACTATCCTGCTCTATCCTGACAGATGAGCCACTTACAGGTTATGATACTAACTCCTGTGCACCATCAGGGTTATTCAATAAAAGTTCTTACCATCAATCTTTTTAACATTTGAAAGCTAACATCTGATTGGTTGGGGCAAAATTAGCACCATTTTAAACAATAAGAACTTTATTACATCTCCCTGTATATTTCTTAACCTGTGCTATACCGTTGTAAACAATTATGATCATGAAATGATCTGCTTGGTGGGACACACAGTCTACATTGGGTTGCAGTCCCGTGTGTGTAATGCTACCTTTGTAGTGACAGATGGTTGGAACCTCCCGGTCTTCAATCAGTGCATTAAAGGCATGTCCACATACTGTAGACCCTAGCCCACCCCAACTGCTGTTTTTTTGTTAAAAAGGCTTCAAAACTCTACTTACAATCCTTCGATCCCCTGGCTCTCTGATCTGAACTGCAAACAGGGGCCGGACCAACAGCCGCATCTCTGATTGGCTAAGAGGCAACCAATCAAAGAGGCGTCTGTCACAATACAGAACGCCAGGGAACAATGATTGTAAGTAGAGTTCTTCTGCTTATTTAAACAAACAGACTTAGCGTTTTGGGGTTGGATAGGGTTGGCAGCAAAGAGGGCTACAGAGGGATGAGGGAGGGGGAAAGGGCTCCTCTAAAATGCCACTGTCCACTCAGAGGCCAAAGAGGAGACGGAAACCTTTCACACAGGAAGACAGCTCCTACTCTTCACTTTTCTGAACTTTGAACATGCACTACAGGGGAACCATAAGGAGCAGAGATGTGGGTAAGGGATTTTAACATACACAGTGGGGCCAGTATAGGTTACATTTTAATTTTGGGAGTGGACATGCCCTTTAAAGGAATAGTTTACATTTGCAGTGAACTATTCCTTTAATGATCTTAACAATCAATCTAGTTGTGTACATGGCTTAAACATGACAGTGTAACTGTTTGCATTCACTATTATAAAGGTTTTTAGACGTGGCTTGTATCTGGAGGCAGCTCTCAGTAAAGATTTGTATGTCCTACAGGCAGACACTAAACTTTAATTCGATTGTCCATTATACATTGTCTGCCATGACTGACTGAGGGTAATGTCTTACAGTTCATAAACTATGGGCCACACTGTGCTTGGCTCTGCAAATAAGGACCATGCTATATTAATAAGGACCATGCTATATAATAAGGACCATGCTATTATTATATAGGATCATGCTATATTAATAAGGACCATGCTATATTAATAAGGACCATGCTATAATGACCATGCTACATAATAAGGACCATGCTATATTAATAGGACCATTCTAATAATAAGGACCATCTATAATTAATAAGGACCATGCTATATTATAAGTACGCATGCTATATTAATAAGGCATCATTCTATATAAGGACTGCTATATTAATAAGGACCATGCTTATTAATAAGGACCATGCTATATTATAGGACCATGCTATAGTAATAAGGACCTGCTATATTAATAAGGACCATGCTATAATTAATAGGACCATGCTAATATTAATAAGGACCATGCTATATTAATAAGGACTCATGCTATATTAATAAGGACCATGCTATATATATTAATAAGGACCATATGACCTATATTAATAAGGACCATGCTATAAATCAATAAGGATCTGTTGATGGTCTGTTGGCATGTATATTTGTTTTGAATACCAATTGATTTCACATGTTTACAATCCACAAGTGGGATTTACTGGATTACTGACAATTACTTTTAAGAATTAAACAACCAGTTCCTCCACTCGTGTTAAAGGAAAAGTTCACTCAAAAAGTGAACTATTCCTTTAATATATTGATTAAAGACTGGGAGGTTAAGGAGTTATGTCTTACCTTCTGTTCTTCAATCAATTCACCAGAGCGACGACAAGGAAGAAAATTTACCTTACAACGATCCACGCGATATAGTAACTTATAGCGCCATGCACAATAATGCGCGTTATAGTTACTCTGAACAGGAAGCCGTCGGGAATTTCCACTATGCTGCTGCATGGATCTTGTTCCTTAGTCCGTCGCTCCTGGTGAATGGATTGAAGAGCAGAAGGTAAGACATACTGTAGTTCCTTAACCTCCGTCTTCAATCAATGCTTAGAGGAATAGTTCCCTTTTTGAGTGAACTATTCCTTTAAATTTGGTGTGCCACCACCATAAACCACTACTTTCTAAGAACCCTAGATGCAATATTCCCAATTTCACTTCCACGGTTGACCTCCTGTATCCTGTCCTCATCCCCAGTCAGTAATTACCCTCCACACTGTTTATTGATAATCATAATGACCATTACCTTTTCTAGAAAAATCATTCAAACCTTCCTGACCAGACACAAGGAATAAACCAGACACACCTGCTTTTAAGGGATTTACTTTCGATCCTTTGGTACCAAATTTAGTAAATGATCTCAAGAGGTTGATAGAAAAGCCGTTCCTTTCTGTACAGTGCTGGTCATTAAAAAGAAGAAATGGTTGGACACAATGTAGGTTCCTATTCATGACCTGCGCTCATTTGTAGTGATTACAGAGTTTAAATGAATGGTTTGGGGCAGCCAGGAACCAGTAGCCCGTGTGAGCCTGAACGCTGGAGAAGGGATCTATTGAAATCAAAATTACTTTGGACAATTGCCTCTTTGTTTCCTCTTGGGCTTTATCAGCCAATGTTAGCGGAGATGAATACGATTACATGGTTCGCGGGGGGCCAGTGGCAGCAATTAGCATACCTCTCAGACGTGTGATTGGTACGCGGCTGTGAATGGAGGGTTTCTCTGCTGCTGGTTTATGTTTCTGGATGGGCAAGTTTCAATAGATGTAGCGGTGGGCCACGGATAGCAGACTTTATACACTGAGCTAATAATAGGCACCAGGTCAAATCGCTCTAAAAACTTTCATGCTCTGTGTGGGTATAAAATATATTTATTTTTTATCATGATTCACTTTTATTAACACTGGCATCACTATGTTTCAGTGGATTAACCTACAACGGCCAATCAAAAGTAGCTGGCCCAGTTCGTGGATCCGAACCCGGATCCGAGTCGGATTTACCTCATTCGCGAAGGCGGATATCGCAGATTATCCGTTTTCCGCCTTCCGAACTTTTCCGAACCGCGTTTTCGAAAATTTTCGAAATTACGAAGATTTCTTGTATTTTCGAATATACGGGAAATACAGAAATCCTCGTAAATTCAAAATTTCACAGATTTTCACATTTTCGGGTCCATATTTTCGAAGAATCCCCGTATTTTCGAAGAATCCTCATATTTTCGAAGAACATTTTACCGAACTTTCATTTTAATAGGTTTTAACGGATTTTTTCGCGGATTTTCAAATTTTTTTGAAAATTCGCTGATCCTCGAGCGACCGGATTTTGCGAAGTTCGGACATCTCTATTCCTGAGGACTAGGCGATTAACGACCCATACAAACCATATGGGGCTTAAAATAAAGTAATAGAACCCAGGTGTCTCTAAGTTGAAGCCCAGTTACTATTTTATTTTAAATAAAGTTGGTCCAGTTTAGAAATAGGTTAAAAAAATTGAAGAGAATTGCTCTCCTCCTGGGGTATTTAGCTGGGAATTGAATTATCTCTGGCAGCTAACATGCCAACATGGACACTTTACTCGTAGATTCGATGTTTGCGCGCCTAGATACCATGGTACATTTTACTCTCGGATTCGATGCTCGCGTATAGGCTGTAATGGAGACTTTACTCGCGGATTCGCGTTCGCGTCTAGATACCATGTACATTTTACTTGCGGATTCGATGCTCGTGTATAGGTTTCAATGGACCCTTTACTCGTAGATTCGATGTTCGCGCCAAGATACCATGGACATTTTACTCTCGGATTCGATGCTCGCGTATAGGCTGTAATGGAGACTTTACTCGCGGATTCGCGTTCGCCCCCAGATACCATGGACATTTTACTTGCGGATTCGATGCTCGCGTATAGGTTTCAATGGACCCTTTACTCGTAGATTCGATGTTCGTGCCTAGGTACCATGGACATTTTACTCTCGGATTTGATGCTCGCGTATAGGCTGTAATGGAGACTATACTCGCGGATTCGGGTTCGCGCCTAGATACCATGGACATTTTACTTGCGGATTCGATGCTCACGTATAGGTTTCAATGGACCCTTTACTCGCGGATTCGATATTCGAATTGTCGAACATTCGATATTTAGCGAAAGTCCGAAAATATCGAAAATCCGCATCCAGGATAGTTCGAGAAGTCCGAATTTGTTGGAATTCGGATAGTTCGGCTCGAACTCGGGTTTCCGTTAACATTCCGTTAATACTTGGATACTTGGATAATAGCACCTTTAATAGATACTAGAGATTCGACACCTGTTTTAATGTTTCATGTCACAAACTGTTCGTATGAGCGGTTTAGGTCCCCACACTGGGTAAAAAGCATAGACAGAAGAAGAGAGCGGAGGAAAGGCGAAGATAATTGCTCTTTATAAAGAAGCAGAGGCAGACTTATGTAACCATTAATGATTCTGTGACTCGCTCTGGAATTGTTGCAATCTCTTTTCTATAATTAAAGGCATAGTTCACTTAAAACGTGAACCATTCCTTAATGCATTGATTGAAGACGGAGGTTAAGGAGCTATGTATTACTTTGATCCAGAAAGAGGTTGGAACTAGAGATGTTATGTGGGTTCGAATAGGACCCAGTTTCAAATCGAATCTGAGGGTTTCGAAGTCCAAACGAAACGAAGCATTGTCTATTGCTTTTTCTTTAACCATACACATGCAGATATACGGAAAATCCCCTTTGGATCAATCCAGATTCGCACCCTTTGTTGTTTAAAATATATTAATACATTCTCTAGTCTGTCTAAAGTTCATTGGGTCAGTGTGGATACACATGGTATCAATTCCCAGAACTTCTTGTCTTTTTACAGAAGAGGACCGTTTTATTTTTAAACTCTTACTAGGAAAACCGAGACTAAAATACAAATGCGCTTTTATATTTACAAGCGTTTCGCAACTTTTTTTCAGACATTGGCGAATATTACCGTACGTGGGATATTAACAGTGTTCCAAGGGAGCAGGAATTTGTCTTCTTTTTTGTTGTTGTGGGAAGATGCTTCTGGTATCCTATTGTAAGGCTACACTGTATGTAAAACACACCCTATTCCTTAGCATTATTGTTTTATTTTTTGGTAGTGGTGACCAAACTGGATGAAGAAAATCAGCCTGGAATCTATGGACATGGTAGGTATAAAATTATTTATATAATATTATTGGTATAATTGCTGAGTATGGACCCCTTTAGCTACGTTTGTTTGTGAATTTATTATAAATGTCTCCTGGATCATGCTTCTAGCTGCAGTTTATCAAAATTACAGCAATGCAAAGGGTGTTTTTTCCTACTGGCACTGTGAGCTGTGACATCATCAGCATTTGGGGTCTGCCTCCAAGTTTAAGGTGGAGCATGCCCAACTGCTGGGACAGAGCATCTATAGCTGCATCATAAGCCCCCACCCCCAAACTTTAAAAATCATTTTAAAAGCTAGCCACAAGCCTGAAAATATGTTTTTCTATCCCTAAGGTGTGCAAGGTAGAGGAAATGACAGGGAATGGTTGCAGGTCGAAAAAACGTATTTTGGGGGTGTGGCTTATGAAAGCTTGTAACACGTGCCTGTCACAGGAAAGGGCAGTCTGAGAAGTGTAACTTTACAAGCCTATTACTTAAGATAAAGAGAAGCTAAATACATAAAGGCCACTTGTATGGAGACCACAGTTACCCTTTAAATTGCGTTTGGTCTTTGATAAGGAAGCACACGCAAGATTGCTGCAGTTTAGTGAGACAGCACATGTCTGGGAATACAAAAAGAAGTGAAATCTCAACACGTGATGATTCGGATTCCACGTCTAGACGTGAGAGAAAGGAACAGTTTAAAGCTTGTGTAACACGGACTGATCTTACAATGACGCATGACAATGACACGCACCATTTACAGAGGTAGTTGTTGATTAGTAAAAAGGGGCAAGCATTCTGCCATTTCATAGCTGACCACCAGAGGGTGATCTTTATTACAGCCTTCAAGCTAGGTTTACTCTGTCTTCTTTGTCCTATTATATTTGTATATTGGGATTATAATACTTATGGCTGGGTACACACCAGCGGATATTTTCGGTCAGCTGAAAATATCATCTGGTGTGGGTCAGGCGGATCAGATGAACGAACGATCGGATGTGTCGAAAAATTTCCGATTGATTGTGCAGTTCCCTATGGAGATTCCCGATCAATCGTCCGCAAACCCGAATTTGCCACGACTGAGGGAGCAAGCGCTCGGCCGGGACAAATAGTCTTAGGCACACAGACAAATATAATAACCCCTGCAAGACCCTTTGATTCCGACCTTTTTTTAAATTTAACTGTGAAATAGATGCAACTTGCCTTTAAAGGGCAAGTAAACAACAAAAATAACCAAACTGTCTCTTTGTAAGCCTGATTTGTTTATATTTATAGCTCTGAAAACCTTGGACCTGTCTATACTATGAGTCGACAACTGATATTGTGATTTAGGTATGTACAGGTTATTTCACACAGCTACAACTATATTACATGGAGATCCTTTCAGCTCAAGTTGTTTTTAGAGTTAGTTACCTTGTAAAGAAGAAAGTAAATACCCTGTATGAATTCTATAATTACTAACGACAAGCTCACCTCTGAAATCAGCAGCATTGTGGAGAAATCGTTCTGGTTTAATTCTGCAGTTTTCCGGTGTTCACAGAGTGGGTCACTGACCCAGATAACAGTTCACATGCTCAGTTAATTCTCTAGCCCCTCCCTTTCCCTCTGTCAATTAACTATTGGTTGACCTGCCTTTAACCTCTCTGCAATCAGGCCTGGGCAGTATAAAAAAAAAAAAAGCAATTGTAAAAATCAGGAAATTCCAGAAACCTTTCTCCACATCCGAGCTGACCATGCGACCGATTGTGCAGTCCCATAGGGAACCACACGATCGCCATGATTTTCCAACGGACCCGGTCGCCATTCGTCAGATTCGGACTCGCGCCACCCCACACCAGCAAATATTTCCGACCGACCGATAGTTGCTGTGGTCGGCCAGAAATATCTGCTGGTGTACCCAGCCAACCAGATATCATTTAGTTAAGCCCCAACATTTTTGTGATTTGGCAAATTCGAATCGCTCAAATATCGATAACGTTTATGCCGTTTTTTCCGATTGACCAATCGACAATATCCATTGATTTTTTCAGCCCCAGTTTCAAGTCCCCATCTCCTGCTGATTTCAAGGGGAAAAATATTGGTGGCACAAGATGGGGAACTTCCGATCGGATTTCCGATTGCTGCGTGGATCGGAAATATCGAATCATTCAGGATCATTTACATTTTAGCTTTAGGACCTGCGTATTTCTGTTTCTCTCTTGTTCTCCAGGGAGGGGAATTAGAATTGGAACTGGAACAATTCTAATGGATCTAATTGTTTTGTCCATGATGGTAAATTCTTACCGCAGATTTTGATTGTTCCCAAGGGACTGTCCTATAGTGCAGGTTGTCCGATGACCTATGATTGCTTATGTAGGTGTGTAAGTACTTTATGGAGGAAAGAGGGGTGATTCTGGTCCGTGGGAACCCAGCTGCATTCATTTTAACAACAGAGAGTTACAAGGAGCCTGGAGGGAACCAAGGAATGTAAATTGCCCACAGCAGAATAGTAGAGACCTCTGGTCCTTTCCTCTGTCTCCATCTTGGTGACCTCACCTTGTTAATGTTCTCAAACAATTCATTTACCGGGCAGCCACCATCGAACCAAACCGAGATCTCCAAATGTCTCCTTTCTAGATCTTTTCACTTACTATTTATTGGTTAAATAATTGGCTATAAACTGGAGTGGAGACTCATCCCAGCGGGAGACTAAACTCTGAAACCGAGAAGAGTTGGAATGTCCCACAACTTCCTCTTTGCTCGCTCCTGTTCTTAATTAGCGCTTGGAGGGTTTAGTTTTTTTAAACTGACAGTTAAACGCATTGACTGCGTCCGTTCACAGTCGTTCAGTTAAATTGATTAACATTTCTTAAAGGACTATTGTCATTTTTCTTTTAAAATCTGCCCATGCTTTATCTAATTAGATGGGCGGTAGGAGCTGCTTGTCCAACTGTCTTGATTGTTGCCCGACCGGCTGGGCAGATCTCCGAATGGGCACTCCGCCCGACAAAGTGCTCATACACGGGCCGATTATTGGCCAAAACGGATGTTCGTACACACGTGTGTTACAAATCTTAACGTTAGGGTAGGTTCACATGAACCTAGTCATTTTGTTTTACCTGCTCTTTCCGGTCCTTTGTACACACAGGCATATTTTCAGGCTAATCGGTTGGGCAGAAAAATCTGTGCTGCTTTCAATCCGCAGCCAACCAATGTCAGCCGCACGTTCGTCCGGATAGGCCGACCGCTCACTCATAGTGAATGCTCAGTCAGGACAAATAGTCCCCCCAGGTGTACCCAGCCTCAGAGGTTTAGCCGCTAGGAAACGCTGCATCGATAAAAAATCATATAGATGTTCATGTGAACCTTTCCTTATGGTGGCCATAGACGCAGCAATGCCAATCGGCTGATACCGCAATTGGACATTATTGCACCGTGTATGGTGCCAGATGGCGTTTGGCAAACTTTTGGACCGATCGATATAATCCAAATATTAATCTGTCTATGGCCACTTTAGAGTTCTGACCTGCAAGTTGACCTTTGTTGAGTTGGTCCTGACCGTCAAATTGGATTCTTTTCTTGAGCATGTGCAGTAGAGAATGGATGTACCCAGGAGAGCTCAAGCACAAGACAACAGTCAGACTGGAGGAATAGTAAGCTCCTACCCCATATAATAAATAGAAAGTACAGACAGTATTTAAAATGTTTACACTACAAGGAAGGAATAAATGGAGATTAGAAGAATTTTGGTAACATGATTTTTTGATATAATAAAGGAGAAAGAAATGGTAGGTCCACACCCCTGGGGGTACTTACCTCTCTCTGCATTCCGGTTTGGCCATTTGAGAGCATCGGATGAATTGGTGGAGTGGGGCCAGGTCTGGAGGGGAGAAGTGAGGGTACCAAGAAGGTAAGTACCAAACACCCAGCATTTTAGGTCCTCACCTGGGAACAGGGTTAATTTTCATTTTTCGCTTTTACACAGAAGAGTAAATATTCTATACATTCCATCCTTATATTGTAATAGGGGATGTAACATAAGAGCTTTCTGCAGTTGTATTCCACCAGATACATGAATGGAAGATGCACAGTCTTTACAATAAATTCTCTAAACCCTCCAGAGGTTTATCCCACTTACGGCCAATTACAAAAAGCACACTGAGATAGTGAGATCCAGTTTATTCTCCAGCAGGGTATAAAGTGATATCTGTGAGAGTTTTTACCCCGCTGCCAAGATCAGATGGTCATTACTTGTACGTGTGCTTCTCTAAAGCCAGTTAATTCAATCTGTTCCTCCTTCAGCACCTTTTAACAGACACCCTCTAGTATTTAACTTCATTGTCTGGTCTCCAGTTTAGCATTGGCCATATGTCTACGTAGTAAATCATGTTAAACGAACCGGCGCAGGAATCATTATTATTACTGACCCATTGTAAATAATTACAGGCAAAATGAAATTATCGCAAATGAACACTCGGAGCAAGTCGTGGGGGGTATTGCTTTGTGCCACTTTAGTGAAAAATCCTAAATGAGGCTTTGGGTGTGTGTTATAAAGTACCCACTGAATGAATGTGTGGGTTATAGACATTAACGTATAGGCTGTAATGGAGACTATACTCGCGGATTCGGGTTCGCGCCCAGATACCATGGACATTTTACTTGCGGATTCGATGCTCGCGTATAGCAAAACATTCATTTTAAACCAGTATGTGAGTAATAACAGGAATATGCAGTGCCCGCCCCATTCCATCCACAAAACGGTGAGAGTAATGTAAACAATGCCACAAACGGTAGAGTATGTACATATATAGTAGAAGGGAGACACACTCCAATAAAGCTTTACAGCAACAGTGATTTTATTTATAATGCAGAAACACAAGTACAGACAAACGTTTCGGGGGTGGGGACACCTGAGGAACGGGGATAACCCCCAAACGTTGTGTGTACCTTGTGTTTCTGCTTTATGAATAAATCCCTGTTGCTGTAAAGCTTTTGTTGGAGTGTGTCTCCCTTCTACTATATAAATATACGATTCAGTCATTGGCTGTGATGCATTTGTTATATTCATAACTGCCAGCTACTAACTGGAAGACACCAGAGGCAGACACAGCGTTAACAGAACGTTAGACATTTCCCTGCAAACAATTGCAGTTTTGGGGGGTGATTTATATATGATCATATTTTTTTTTTTCTTGGTGAACTTAACAAAAGCTTTCCCTTAGAACTACAAATGGTGAGCAAATCAGTGGGAATCTTATATTATTTTACTTATTACGGATTTATTAGCGCCATTTGATTTATGTATACATTCACATCGACCCTGCCCCGAAGAGCTTACATCTAAACACATTTATTTGACACATACAACCTATCAGTAATGTGTTTATTATGTGGGAGGAAACCGGAGTGTTCCGGAGGAAACCCACGCAGCACGCGGGGAACATACAAACTCCTTGCAGATTGTCCCAGGTGGGAATCGAACTCAGGACTTCAGCGCTGCAAGGGATCAGTGCTAACCACTGAGCCACCAGGCCTAACAAATGTCTTCCAGCCTGGGCTGAAAGGGTAGTTTTAATTGTCCTTAATTCTCACATATGGTCAGAAGAGGTGCCTTCTGGTACACAGTCATTTATAACTTCTCATGCTTTTCTTTATATGGTAACTATTTTGATGTGCTACGGTTCAGCCAAAGGTTTAATTCTTGGCATTTCATGAAGGCTGAATGCAATATAACAAGAGCATCACAGAACATTACAACAACCACACAACCCGATAATGCTAAAACGGTGCTATTCTCTCATGTAAATATAGCCCATCACTTGAGGAATGTGGTTTGCTCTAAGGTCACGGCCAGGAGGAATCTCACTGTCCTATCATAACATCTCTTATAGTTGGACTATGTATGAACAAGCCTAGTTTTCATATTTCATCCATTTTCCCAGCAAAATTCCGCCCCACCAATTCTATTTTTATTCCATGAAGTATAATATTATATATACACACACACTTACACACAACAGACCTAATGGAAGATGACATCACCCTTCCATGCAGCATCATAGTTACCAGCAAACCGTTGTGACATCATCTTAGTCATGTTTATAGGAAGGATAACATAGTTCATTTAAAATTAAATTTAACTCGTAGATAAATTCATTTTATTTATAGATTTATTTACAGTTTAGGTTTCTAATGAGCCCAGTCCCGTCTTGTTTGAAATCTATAAATGATCTAATTTATACCATGATTAACTGACTTCAGTCTAGATGACTAGCTACGTGGTGGCTTCAAGCCATGTCGTCCTTGACATGCATTAACACTGTTACTGATGTGAGACTGCAGATGATCGTTTTACTTGTAGACATTCCCAAAACACCTCAACTGCCCTTGGATTGTCTCTCAACTACTTAAGGTCTCTTCCATTAAAGGAACAGCTGTTCTATGATAGATAATGATGTTTATCCATCGCCTAGATTTCTTAATCAAATGTTCTCCAGGGATTTCTCTGAGAAGTTGATTGTACAGTTTCTTACCCTTAAGATACCATTTGACATACGGTTACCCTAAAACATATATATGTGTTTGCCTTGGATTTTTTTTTCAATCAGCACCTTTATAAGTATACACTATTACACACAATAGACAGATTTACCTTGCCTTAAATGGACATACGTGGCAAATTACAGTCAGAACAAATGGATGTAAAGCATATCTTCCCATATACATTATGACCCTTCTATATTCTGCCAGTTTTCTTACTAGTTCGGGGTGCTTTATATAAAACATGTAGCTGTTTATGTAAATATATCCTGCTTTATATCATTTTAGTGTTACTTTTCTTTTTGTTCTTCACAAATAAATAATACATATATAAGGCTATTGTCCAAATAAATGTAAGCCATAAGGGAATCTTGTTTGGTTAATAGTAACAAACAATCGTAGACGGATGATATTTTGCGATCTATATTTGTGATTTGTTTCTACACAGATGTCTTTCTGGCTCCCCCAGTCTGGCCATTCTCCTTGGACCAGTAAATGTTTTCTCTCAAATCCAGCTGCAAAAAGAAATGCAGGATGATGATTCTACTCCCCCCATTATTATACATGGGAAATGCTTCTTTTCATAGCTCTGTCCTGTTAAAATGGCACATATTTATCTTCGGAGAAGGAAATATGACTTATCTCCGCAACTGAACGTTTTAGCTAAAGTGCCAGCTCAGCAGTTACAAAGATAAGAAAAATCTGTTAACCAGCTGAAACTCTGCAATTTTAATGTTGTGAGAGGGTGGGAAAGGAAGGAAAACCCATTGATATTCATGGACACTGTTCGGAAAGCCATTCGGAATTGACACAAACTTTTTCCAGAGTTTCCCAGGAAGCGTTGGTAGTTATTGTTGGATTTTACAAACTCCCATCCCATTTTTTAAACGAATTTATAAAGGTTTGTTCCGTGCTGTTTTGGCTCTGATGAAATGTGTTTTATGGGATAATAAAGTAACAATTTGTTGGCTACAATTAAAGGGCAACTTGACTGAAAAAATAACTTTGCTTCATCTCTATCTAGAAATAATCCATGTAGTAGTGCGTTGCCTTTAATCTATTACTTGCTTTGCTCAGATTATGGTGGCCATAGATGCAAAGTTCTTTATTTTGATTCTGCAGTTTCTGGTAACTCTTCGGACGGTGTATCCCGCAAATGCTTAAACTTCCTCGCGAGGATTGAGGGATTCTGGTCCGTATTACGTAATTTTTTTTTTTTTCTGCATTGGCCACGGAGTAATGGTGCCCACCCCCAAAACTAAAATTTGCTTCACTGCTGGCCCCACCCGTGTATTTTTTAATAAAATAATTTCCTTACAACTCTGCTCCTTATTGGTTCTCCTTTAGTGCTTGTCCAAAGTCCAGACAACTGAAGAGTAGGGACTGTCTTCCTGATCAAAAGGTTTCTGCCTCCTTCTTGTCCTCTGAGACTACAGTGGCATGCACAGGGAGCCCTTTCCTCCCTCCCTCCCACCCTCCGGATCCTCCATTGCTGCCCTTCACCTAGCAAAAATACTTTTGGATACCTTTGTAACTCTCCCTTGCCCCACCCCAACTGCCGAGTTAGATCACTAATAAAAGCTTCTAAATCATACTTACAGCCCTTCACTCCTGCTGCTGTGATTGGCTGACGCAGCATCATCACAGATGCGGCTGCCGGTCCAGCCCCTCTCTGCTGCTTCCAGTTAGAAGACGCCACAGGAGCGAAAGGGCTATAGATGATTTAGAAGCTTTATTAGAGATTTAATACGGCGGTTGGGAGGAGGAGATGCCCTTTACAATGCAGGACAAGTTAATACAGGGACCTTATATAATAGTTTACCCATGCTATTTATCTTTGTCGCACCTATTAAATTTAGCTTTCTCTACTTGTACTGCTGTGATATAACACCTAATTCTGCACATTTTTGCAGCTTTTGCCACATGGGGCCCTTTTCGTTTTGGCTCCTAAGGGCCCAGGTTCAGAACAAAAGAAAAAACATTCTCCTAGTTCAAAAGGTTCTTCAAACAATCTCGTTCGTCCCTAATGGAAACGAGTCCCACCCAAAGCTCTGTGCTATACGTGTAAAGAATCCTTTTTACACTGACAAAGCTCACGCTCCGTTAAGTAGATAAACACAGGAAATACAATGAAAGATACTCAACCCAACAACACACTACTGCTTATCCATTTCTTTATCGCTCTCGCCAAAATCACACATGCTGATTAAGATAAAAAAAACTGTTCTTTCACGTGCTGCGCTCATTTTTTCCTAATGATGAAAAATAGGCGTGATCCCTGTACCTGGGGGGGGGGGGGGAGGCTCTTGTTCCTGCCGATTTGGGTTTTGGCTTATGAATGAGAGAGTCCAGATTTCCTGTGACACTGTAGTATCAGCTCCTGGCTCCTCTGCAGGTTTCCTGTCCGTTCATATCGCCCTCCAGTTGCTAGGATTACTGCAAGAATGACCCCATTGTGTCCCCAGCACAAGTTGATACGCTACTTCTTCCGTCTGATCTTTGTCTTGCAACCAACTACCCAACGACGTCTTCTCCTTGCTTTCCTTGGAAACCAGTTTGGGAAATAGTTACGTTGGAGCCCCCCAAAGCGTTGGCGTTTATCGTTATTTTGTTTTTTATTCTATATCAGGAGGCGTCCGACTGTTTATCACACGTCGCCCACCTACAATTCTATATTCGATTTTCCTTGCCGTGGGAAAAACTGCAGATTTGTCATGACCATTCAGAAAAATAAATAAGGAGCAGAAAATACAAATCGAGGCGAAGTTTTTAGTCAAACGTCCGTAAACATCCCCCGCTATACAGACCACGTAGTAAATTTCATACAACAAACCCAATAATGGATAGGAATTGTTGCAAATCTAGTCTATTCTTTCTTCTAATCAGGTTAAAAAATGACTTTCACCCAGAGCCAACAGCGCTCTTTTTTAGGGTTAATCAGTCTGATTTCCTATGGTCTAGATTGCTGACTTAAAGGGACACTATACTGAAAAAAAGACTTGCCTCATTTTAATTATAATTGAATACATGTAAGTGGCACTTACTCTGATTGGCGTGTGTTGCTACATGCCTTCAATCCAGCACAAATTTTGTTAGGAGCAGTATCCCCCTTCCTCTTTTAACACTCCCAACTTCCCTCTGACCTGACTTTTTTTCCCACACCCAACTGTCAAGCCTGCACACAGCATACAGCATTCCAGCTTTCAATCTCTGCCACCCTTCCCAGCTACAGTAAAACTAGTTTTTTGAGAAGAATAGTTTTTGAGAGCAAGGAACTTGATTGACAGCTGAAACATAAGAATATAAGAAGTTTAGTTTTAAAGAAATACGGGGCAGATCAACAACAAATGATACAGTGGTGGTTGGAAGAATTATAGTTTCCCAGTTTGGTCAATTTAAATAACCTATTTTTTGTATAGTATGCCCTTAAGCTGGGTACACCATACCACCGATAAAAGACTGTGGTCCCGACCCCATACTGTAACGCAGAGATGTCAAATTTGAGGCCCAGAAGTTTGAAACTAATTAAAATATAAATGTCTAACCTGAAATGCTGCACAATGTTCTCTTTGCCCGTTTCTTGGTTCTTGGTTCTTCTAGTTAGCAACTGTCGTCATGGTGTTGACAGTTGATATCACAGCCAATGACAAACCTAATCCCCTACTGCTGACTCTGAGCATGCTCAAACTCATAACCAGCTCACTAAATTGCTGAAGGGGGCGTGAAAAATATAGCCATTTACACAAACTACCCCTTAGTTTCCATCAGGCATCTTAGCAGGCATACGCTAATGATTTCAGAGACAAGGTAGGATACCAGGTTACCTCCACATATTTTTAAAAGCCATTCTTTCAAAGATGTCATTATTAGGGTGGGGGATTTGTCCTTTAAAAACTATGTTGCCTACCTATCCCCAAAACCTGAGATCATTATTCTTACCTATTTGTAGTCCCTGAAGCTTCGTTACCTGCTGTATTCCTCGATGCCGACTTCCTTTCCAGTTTGCAGCTGTCGGCCATAACAATGACCAACCGATTTTTCATTTTTTTTTTTTTTCAGATAAACTATCACAGTCTTATAGAGTAAAACTTGAATACTCGACTGTTTTTGCTTATCTGGAATAATGTGTGTTGACCGTCTAGACCTTTGTCAATTGCTGGCAAACAAGCATACATGTTAATAAAAGAAAACACATGAACCCGGGGATAACCGGGCTGTCTCTAGGAAAAACATACTAAGTGTTTGGCATTTCCACGCTCGATAGCAAAACAATTTGAACTGGCAAAGATTAATTGGCGGTCTACCGCTCACTACACCTGCTGGAAACATGGATTCTGTTTTTGTAGAAAGGTTTTATTTCCCATGGGTCATTCTGACGGCTTAATAACACTTCCTGCAAATTTATAGCTCAGAAGTTGCTAATTAAAATCGTGCATCACTTGTTACTTTCAGATTTCCAAAATATTGCAAATCTTTCGGCGCTCTAGTCTATTCTTCATTAGCTCTGCTGTGCTGCAGGCCAAAGGTTTAGGCATGCTCAGTGCCCTTTGTTTCGGAAAGAGGGTAGATTTATTGAGCGCTTAAGCATCATCCACTGATCACCAATGAGATCCCCTTTGTGTAAGCTGGGTAAACGTGATGGGAGACCATTCGTCTTGGCCAGTTGTTTCTACGAAGCACTTTAGTCGAGGATAGGGACCGCACCTCTATAGAGGCCTACACAATCGCCCAGGGTTTCTCCGACCCGTCCGATTTACATTTGTCCTTCCGGACGATCGACTGATTCAATGAACAACGGTTGTCCCCCTGAAATTTGGATGGTGTTGCCCAGCTCAAAGAAGAACTGAGAAAGTTTTTTTTTAAAAAACGGTTTAAACTAAAAGGAAAAGTTTAAATATAACTTTGAATTTGTCATAAAAGGCTCTATAATACTCTATAATATGTAGTGTGTGCTGGGAGCTTTAAAGCCAGTGCCTGCAATCAGCAATCCAAGGTAGGTAAGTCAGTGTTGATTAGGCCTGCAACACGTCTATGAAAGTCTGTGTGGCAAAAAAATGTCTGTTACATTGCAGAATAACTTGGAATGTTTTCACGGGTTCCTTAGCTAGGTAATACTAGAGATGTCCCCGACGGGCCCATTAAACCTATTAAAATGAAAGTTCGGCAAAATCCGTTTCTTCGAAATACGAGGATTCTTCAGAAATACGAGATTCTTTGAAATACGGACCGCAACGTGTGGGTTGCTCGTCCAAAAAGGGGAAAAATCGGAGAATATTGAATTTACGAGGATTTCTCGTATTTTCCCGTAATTTCGAAAATTTTCGAAAATGGAAACCGGAAAATCTGAGATATCGCCGTTCGCCAACGAGGTAAATCCGCCACGGATCCGAGTTCGGATCCGTGAACTGGGCCATCACTAGTAATAACACACTTCTCTGTGTCCTGCACATCTGTACCAAATAAGGGAAAAACAAAATGAAGAAGACAAAAACGTAATTTGGCTCTTTCAAGCCAAGTACCTGGGCAGGATGTAGGGTTGGAAATTCTACCTCCCAATATCATCTCTGTGCGAGCACTATTACAAAGAAACTGCTTCTGCCAGGCTTCCTCCTGGCCCCACCTTTAAAGTGCTAATGAGAAAGCTTTTCTGTTTCTAGCAAAATATAAAGTTTCTAAAGTACCTATATTCTTTTTGGTAGCTCAACATATAAATACCAGTTTGTAAAACACACAGTACATAAGCTTACAAGTTCAATCCCCTCAATACAAAATAGTCAACTGAACTGATAAAATGCTTTTGGGTTTTTTTTGTTTCCTATTTTTCTAGGAAATATAAAGTTTATACAGACTTAATTATAGCACGCTGTTGGGATAGTGGTAGAAAGCATGTCCTCAATACTCAACATGACAGCGCAAGCATATGACCCACATATAGAGCATGCAGCAGTAACCATAAAAGACCTAGGGAACACTAATATAGTATGTGTTCCATGGGTAGGATTACATGATGAAAATCCTCCCTTCTCAGGGGGACCAAGCGCACAAACTGTCAGCCTTTCTGGTTAGTTTACATGGTCATGTCAATCTAACAACACTTAATGAGGTTGTGTTACCTTTAAATGCTGGTTCTTTTTTCAGCTTTATTATAAGCTCAGTCTACATTTTCCATTTCAAGCTTCCTTTCATTAGCTAAATCATAGAATCCATTGATAAAAAAAAGTCTATTTTTCGGCATTTACGGATGTGGGGCCATTATTATAATTTTTTTTCCTTTAAATACAGCTGTTACAGTTACTGTCTAACTCCTCAGAGCCTTGTTTTTATTTAGAGATGACATAAAGTCTTTGAAATTGGCCCTATTCACATCGCACTAATGTCCGTCTGCAGCTGTGAATTCTGAACGAATCCTTAACATTTCCACCACGTCAGCAAATGCTGCAGCTGATAAAAGTCCCCCTTTCTTTGTAATGATTGGATGAGTTTTTATCTGGGACTTGTAATAATGTACGCACTATTGTACATCTCTTCCATGTTATTTCTGAGTATTCAATTAGATCAACTGGACTTAAAGTTTAGTTCTTGAAGACGTTTCGCTAGTCATCCGACTGGCTTTCTCAATTCAGAATGACTTGTACAAGAATCTGTGGCAATTATGTACCCTGGAAAATCCCAATTAGCATATCACAGCCAGGTGTTGGGGTGTGATTAGATAGGCTAAGGGGGTTATAGGAACGCCCAGAGTAAGGTGTTAAAACAGCATTGTACTGGCATTGTACCCTGGGCGTTCCTATAACACCTCTATAAACACACACTATCAATCATGCCCTTACACCTGGCTGTGATATGCCAATTGGGATTTTTAGAGGTCATTTTAAGGCCCTCTCCTCCTCCTCAACTTGTCATTGGCACCAACATGAACCAAAACTGATGGGTCACTCCCAGCCCCACCCATAATGTCTACATCATCCACCACATGTCGAACCCTAGCACCAGGTAGGCAACACACGTTCAGAATGTAGGGTCTTGGCATCAGATAACTAGACCACTACCACCTGCCTAGCCTTCCAGGCCATAAATTCTCCCTCCCTTGAATTAGAGATGCTGGTTCCCTGGGTTCTCAAGGGATTGGCCCACCCATACATGCTACTTCTTAGCTGCCCTCCTCCACGGCAAATCTTTTAAGATGGACTAGCTGGGAAAATCCTACTCTTCTGACCCTCACTTCTCTCTGGACCCTTACAAAACTATTCACCACCCTATCTGCACCATTTCCATCCTCCAGTTTACTGGCCCCTGCCAGTGCCTCCATTCCCCAAGGTTTGCCAAGTCCTGCAAGTTTTCCCTTTATATCTGCACCTCCGATTCCAATTGGGCAACGCACTAACATCTGACACAAACTAGGTCCCTTGAAATGGCTGCTCCAAAACCCCATGCATGCAAATGGCTGGCCCCACATAACTGTCCATACTAATAAACAACAAAAGACAAACCGCAATCTTGTTTTAAACGCTTTCATTTTTCAACGCATTCAATGGCGCCCTTCAAAACAGGGCGCCCACTCAGTCAAAGCTCTGTAAGCAGGATTCACATGCGAGATTGAAAACCGAGGTTTAAGAAAACTCCCATTAATGGTAGTTCAATGGTATGGTTTGTGGTGTCGGCTTTTCAAAGTATAAGCCAAGAGGAACATTAAGGGCATGCGCGTGCCAGGTTACCAACATCTGAGGTTTTTATCCCTGTAAATGATTTCACTTTTTGTTTGGAGTGTCGCAAATGTCTTTCTCGTGTCACTTCCCTCTTTCCTTCTCCGCTTTATGTAGATTCGTGGTTTAAGGGAGAAGGAACTTTGAGGCTTATTTAATAAAAGGCGCAAAGGTCACTAATCTGCAACAACCAATCACATTCAATATTTTGTAGTCTCCCAATTTAAAGAGTATCTCTCACCGCTGTGGCCTGGGTTTATTTCCGGTCAGGGAACCTGTGCTGTTGGACAGCTCCATGGTTAGCACTGAAGTCCTGAGTTCGATTCCAACCTTGGACACATCTGCAAGGAGTTTGTATGTTCTCCCCGTGATTGCTGGGTTTCCTCCGGGCACTCCGGTTTCCCCCACAATCATAAAGACATACTGATAGGTTGTATGTGTCCATAAATGTGCTTAATTGTAAGCTCTTTGGGGCAAAGATGTGAATGTATACGTTATTTGTACATGCCTACGGAAGATGTTGGCGCTATATAAATCCACAATAATAATAATAAATCCAGTCTCAAAACAAAGGATCACAACCCAAACCCAAGTTTCGTTGTATTCTTCAGCGACGCTTCCAGCTGAGTTATTAGAATCCCTCGTTGGCCCTGGTAGTGACTTCTGGCGGCCAGTGATGTCACGGCTGACTGCCTTTACCAAGCAAGGGCTTATGAGCGTGCTCTGCTCTTAACTCGCTTGTAACCAGCTCGCAACAGGAGCAGAGGAGGAGGGCTTCCAAGAAGGATCATGGTTTTTGAAGCTGTTTCTCTGGGTTCAGTGGTAGGGTATGCTCTACAAGAAACTTGTCTTCCCTTAAGCCAGTTGTGCTGTAGTCCTGGACTATGAGAGTGGGCGGGGACAGATTGGGATCAAAGCTCAACCTGTATATCTGTATCTCTATATCTGGGACTTTGAATTTTCTTGTCACCTGTCTACCATTCAGTAACTATCCAGAGACAGTTTTTTTTAAAAAAAAAGGAAGGTCTCAGAACTCAGGAAAAGCTAAAAATAACATTTGATTTGACAAAGCTGCTGTAGGAATTGAAGAATCTATTCAAGCTGATAAGTATATTAAAGGGATGTACACTGGAAAATTTGTTTTTTTAATTGCCCGTTAGTGGAAACTATAATTCATCCCAATATCCTGTACCGTTTTTTGTTGATCTGCCCCCTATTTCATTAGATCCAATCTGAAACATCTTATGTTTTAGCTTCTGTAAGCAGTTTTGCTGTAGCTGGAATGGTTTAACAGTTGGTGTGCTGTTATCTGTATGCAGTATTGACAGTTGGTGTGCTGTATACTGTATGCAGTATTGACATTGGTGTGCTGTATACTGTATCCAGTATTGACAGTTGGTGTGTTGTACACTGTATGCAGCATTGACAGTTGGTGTGCTGTATACTGTATGCAGTATTGACAGTTGGTGTGCTGTATACTGTATGCAGTATTGACAGTTGGTGTGCTGTACACTGTATGCAGCATTGACAGTTGGTTTGCTGTATACTGTATGCAGCATTGACAGTTGGTGTGGCTGTATACTGTATGCAGTATTGACAGTTGGTGTGCTGTACACTGTATGCAGCATTGACAGTGGTGTGCTGTACACTGTATGCATTATTGACAGTTGGTGTGCTGTATACTGTATGCAGTATTGACAGTTGTTGCTGTATACTGTATGCAGTATTGACAGTGGGTGTCTGTACACTGTATGCAGATTGACATTTGTTGGGCTGTACACTGTATGCAGCATTGACAGTTGTGTGCTGTATACTGTATGCAGTATTGACAGTTGGTGTGCTGTACACTGTATGCACATTGACAGTGGTGTGCTGTAACTGTATGCAGTTGACAGTTGGTGTGCTGTATACTGTATGCAGCATGACAGTTGGTGTGCTGTTACACTGTATGCAGCATTGACAGTTGGTGTGCTGTACACTGTATGCAGCATGACAGTTGGTGTGCTGTACACTGTATGCAGTATTGACAGTTGGTGTGCTGTATACTGTAGCAGTATTGACAGTGGTATGGGGGAAATACTCAGGTCGTGGTCAGAGCCTGAGCAAAACAGTATGTATTGAAGGCATGCAGCAACACACACACCTCAGAGCATGTGCTACTTACACATATTTATTTATAGTTAAGATGACGCAAATTAATTTTTTCAGTATACTACACTTTAAGCTTTAATTCACCTATAAAATACAGTTGCCGTAGGCACGGTATATCAATGACATCTGCTTCATTTGTTCAATGTTTCAAGCAGAAAATAAGGAATGCAAAGAGAACTCTTTCCCTAAACTTCCTGAAAACATTACAATAGGACGCGTTATCGGAGTATCTTATTTCCTTTATGCACGTTATAATGTTACAGCAGGCTCTTCTGTATAGGAAAGCCAACACAATAGGTCAGTGAGTCATTAAGGAAAGATAACGCATTGTTTGGACAGATGAGACACTATCCTGCTCTATCCTGACAGATGAGCCACTTACAGGTTATGATACTAACTCCTGTGCACCATCAGGGTTATTCAATAAAAGTTCTTACCATCAATCTTTTTAACATTTGAAAGCTAACATCTGATTGGTTGGGGCAAATTTAGCACCATTTTAAACAATAAGAACTTTATTACATCTCCCTGTATATTCTTAACCTGTGCTATACTGTTGTAAACAATTATGATCATGAAATGATCTGCTTGGTGGGACACACAGTCTACATTGGGTTGCAGTCCCGTGTGTGTAATGCTACCTTTGTAGTGACAGATGGTTGGAACCTCCCGGTCTTCAATCAGTGCATTAAAGGCATGTCCACATACTGTAGACCCTAGCCCACCCCAACTGCTGTTTTTTTGTTAAAAAGGCTTCAAAACTCTACTTACAATCCTTCGATCCCCTGGCTCTCTGATCTGAACTGCAAACAGGGGCCGGACCAACAGCCGCATCTCTGATTGGCTAAGAGGCAACCAATCAAAGAGGCGTCTGTCACAATACAGAACGCCAGGGGAACAATGATTGTAAGTAGAGTTCTTCTGCTTATTTAAACAAACAGACTTAGCGTTGGGGTTGGATAGGGTTGGCAGCAAAGAGGGCTACAGAGGGATGAGGGAGGGGGAAAGGGCTCCTCTAAAATGCCACTGTCCACTCAGAGGCCAAAGAGGAGACGGAAACCTTTCACACAGGAAGACAGCTCCTACTCTTCACTTTTCTGAACTTTGAACATGCACTACAGGGAACCATAAGGACAGAGATGTGGGTAAGGGATTTTAACATACACGTGGGCCAGTATGGTTACATTTTAATTTTGGGAGTGGACATGCCCTTTAAAGGAATAGTTTACATTTGCAGTGAACTATTCCTTTAATGATCTTAACAATCAATCTAGTTGTGTACATGGCTTAACATGACAGTGTAACTGTTTGCATTCACTTTATAAAGGTTTTTAGACGTGGCTTGTATCTGGAGGCAGCTCTCAGTAAAGATTTGTATGTCCTACAGGCAGACACTAAACTTTAATTCGATTGTCCATTATACATTGTCTGCCATGACTGACTGAGGGTAATGTCTTACAGTTCATAAACTATGGGCCACACTGTGCTTGGCTCTGCAAATAAGGACCATGCTATATTAATAAGGACCATGCTATATAATAAGGACCATGCTATTATTATATAGGATCATGCTATATTAATAAGGACCATGCTATATTAATAAGGACCATGCTATAATGACCATGCTAATAATAAGGACCATGCTATATTAATAGGACCATTCTACATAATAAGGACCATGTCTATAATTAATAAGGACCATGCCTATATTATAAGTACGCATGCTATATTAATAAGGCATCATTCTATATAAAGGACCATGCTATATTAATAAGGACCATGCTTATTAATAAGGACCATGCTATATTAATAGGACCATGCTATAGTAATAAGGACCTGCTATATTAATAAGGACCATGCTATAATTAATAGGACCATGCTAATATTAATAAGGACCATGCTATATTAATAAGGACTCATGCTATATTAATAAGGACCATGCTATATATAATTAATAAGGACCATATGGACCTGATATTAATAAGGACCATGCTATAAATCAATAAGGATCTGTTTGATGGTCTGTTTGGCATGTATATTTGTTTTGAATACCAATTGATTTCACATGTTTTTACAATCCACAAGTGGGATTTACTGGATTACTGACAATTACTTTTAAGAATTAAACAACCAGTTCCTCCACTCGTGTTAAAGGAAAAGTTCACTCAAAAAGTGAACTATTCCTTTAATATATTGATTAAAGACTGGGAGGTTAAGGAGTTATGTCTTACCTTCTGTTCTTCAATCAATTCACCAGAGCGACGACAAGGAAGAAAATTTACCTTACAACGATCCACGCGATATAGTAACTTATAGCGCCATGCACAATAATGCGCGTTATAGTTACTCTGAACAGGAAGCCGTCGGGAATTTCCACTCATGCTGCTGCATGGATCTTGTTCCTTAGTCCGTCGCTCCTGGTGAATGGATTGAAGAGCAGAAGGTAAGAATACTGTAGTTCCTTAACCTCCGTCTTCAATCAATGCTTAGAGGAATAGTTCCCTTTTTGAGTGAACTATTCCTTTAAATTTGGTGTGCCACCACCATAAACCACTACTTTCTAAGAACCCTAGATGCAATATTCCAATTTCACTTCCACGGTTGACCTTGTATCCTGTCCTCATCCCCAGTCAGTAATTACCCTCCACACTGTTTTATTGATAATCATAATGACCATTACCTTTTCTAGAAAAATCATTCAAACCTTCCTGACCAGACACAAGGAATAAACCAGACACACCTGCTTTTAAGGGATTTACTTTCATCCTTTGGTACCAAATTTAGTAAATGATCTCAAGAGGTTGATAGAAAAGTCCGTTCCTTTCTGTACAGTGCTGGTCATTAAAAAGAAGAAATGGTTGGACACAATGTAGGTTCCTATTCATGACCTGCGCTCATTTGTAGTGATTACAGAGTTTAAATGAATGGTTTGGGGCAGCCAGGAACCAGTAGCCCGTGTGAGCCTGAACGCTGGAGAAGGGATCTATTGAAATCAAAATTACTTTGGACAATTGCCTCTTTGTTTCCTCTTGGGCTTTATCAGCCAATGTTAGCGGAGATGAATACGATTAACATGGTTCGCGGGGGGCCAGTGGCAGCAATTAGCATACCTCTCAGACGTGTGATTGGTACGCGGCTGTGAATGGAGGGTTTCTCTGCTGCTGGTTTATGTTTCTGGATGGGCAAGTTTCAATAGATGTAGCGGTGGGCCACGGATAGCAGACTTTATACACTGAGCTAATAATAGGCACCAGGTCAAATCGCTCTAAAAACTTTCATGCTCTGTGTGGGTATAAAATATATTTATTTTTTATCATGATTCACTTTTATTAACACTGGCATCACTATGTTTCAGTGGATTAACCTACAACGGCCAATCAAAAGTAGCTGGTCCCAGTTCGTGGATCCGAACCCGGATCCGAGTCGGATTTACCTCATTCGCGAAGGCGGATATCGCAGATTATCCGTTTTCCGCCTTCCGAACTTTTCCGAACCGCGTTTTCGAAAATTTTCGAAATTACGAAGATTTCTTGTATTTTCGAATATACGGGAAATACAGAAATCCTCGTAAATTCAAAATTTCACAGATTTTCACATTTTCGGGTCCATATTTTCGAAGAATCCCCGTATTTTCGAAGAATCCTCATATTTTCGAAGAACATTTTACCGAACTTTCATTTTAATAGGTTTTAACGGATTTTTTCGCGGATTTTCAAATTTTTTTGAAAATTCGCTGATCCTCGAGCGACCGGATTTTGCGAAGTTCGGACATCTCTATTCCTGAGGACTAGGCGATTAACGACCCATACAAACCATATGGGGCTTAAAAAAAGTAATAGAACCCAGGTTCTCTAAGTTGAAGCCAGTTACTATTTTATTTTAAATAAAGTTGGTCCAGTTTAGAAATAGGTTAAAAAAATTGAAGAGAATTGCTCTCCTCCTGGGGTATTTAGCTGGGAATTGAATTATCTCTGGCAGCTAACATGCCAACATGGACACTTTACTACGTAGATTCGATGTTTGCGCGCCTAGATACCATGGTACATTTTACTCTCGGATTCGATGCTCGCTATAGGCTGTAATGGAGACTTTACTCGCGGATTCGCGTTCGCGTCTAGATACCATGTACATTTTACTTCGGATTCGATGCTCGTGTATAGGTTTCAATGGACCCTTTACTCGTAGATTCGATGTTCGCGCCAAGATACCATGGACATTTTACTCTCGGATTCGATGCTCGCTTATAGGCTGTAATGGAGACTTTACTCGCGGATTCGCGTTCGCCCCCAGATACCATGGACATTTTACTTGCGGATTCGATGCTCGCGTATAGGTTTCAATGGACCCTTTACTCGTAGATTCGATGTTCGTGCCTAGGTACCATGGACATTTTACTCTCGATTTGATGCTCGCGTATAGGCTGTAATGGAGACTATACTCGCGGATTCGGGTTCGCGCCCATATACCATGGACATTTACTTGCGGATTCGATGCTCGCGTATAGGTTTCAATGGACCCTTTACTCGTTGCGGATTCGATGCTCGCGTATAGGTTTCAATGGACCCTTTACTCGTAGATTCGATGTTCGTGCCTAGGTACCATGGACATTTTACTCTCGGATTTGATGCTCGCGTATAGGCTGTAATGGAGACTATACTCGCGGATTCGGGTTCGCGCCGCAAAACATTCATTTTTTAAACCAGTATGGAGTAATAACAGAATGATGCAGTGCCCGTCCCCAATTCATCCACAAAACGTAGAGTAATGTAAACAATGCCACAAACGGTAGAGTATGTACATATATAGTAGAAGGGAGACACACTCCAATAAAGCTTTACAGCAACAGTGATTTTCATTTATAATGCAGAAACACAAGGTACAGTACAAAACGTTTCGGGGGTGGGGACACCTGAGGAACGGGGATAACCCCCCAAACGTTGTGTGTACCTTGTGTTTCTGCATTTATGAATAAATCCCTGTTGCTGTAAAGCTTTGTTGGAGTGTGTCTCCCTTCTACTATATAAATATACATTCAGTCATTGGCTGTGATGCATTTGTTATATTCATAACTGCCAGCTACTAACTGGAAGACCCATGAGGCAGACACAGCGTTAACAGAACGTTAGACATTTCCTGCAAACAATTGCAGTTTTGGGGGGTGATTTATATATGCAATTTTTTTTTTTCTTGGTGAACTTAACAAAAGCTTTCCCTTAGAACTACAAATGGTGAGCACAATCAGTGGAAATCTTATATTATTTTACTTATTACGGATTTATATAGCGCCATTATGATTATATGTATACATTCACATCGGACCCTGCCCCGAAGAGCTTCACATCTAAACACTTTATTTGACACATACAACCTATCAGTAATGTGTTTTTATGTGGGAGGAAACCGGAGTGTTCGGAGAAAACCCACGCACACGCGGGAACATACAAACTCCTTGCAGATTGTCCAGGGTGGAATCGAACTCGGAACTTCAGCGCTGCAAGGGATCAGTGCTAACCACTGAGCCACCAGGCCTAACAAATGTCTTCCAGCCTGGGCTGAAAGGGTAGTTTTAATTGTCCTTAATTCTCACATATGGTCAGCAAGAGTGCCTTCTGGTACAACAGTCATTTATAACTTCTCATGCTTTTCTTTATATGGTAACTATTTTGATGTGCTACGGTTCAGCCAAAGGTTTAATTCTTGGCATTTCATGAAGGCGAATGCAATATAACAAGAGCATCACAGAACATTACAAACACACACACAACCGATAATGCTAAAACGGTGCTATTCTCTATGTAAATATAGCCCGATCACTTGAGGAATGTGGTTTGCTCTAAGGTCACGGCAGGAGGAATACTCACTGTCCTATCATGAACATCTCTTATAGTTGGACTAGTATGAACAAGCCTAGTTTTCATATTTCATCCATTTTCCCCCACAAAATTCCGCCCCCCCACCAAAACTCTATTTTTATTCCATGAAGTATAATATTATATATACACACACACTTACACAACAACAGACCTAATGGAAGATGACATCACCCTTCCATTGCAGCATCATAGTTACCAGCAAACCTTGTGACATCATCTTAGTCAATGTTTATAGGAAGGATAACAATAGTTCATTTAAAATTAAATTTAACTCGTAGAATAAATTCATTTTATTTATAGATTATTTACAGTTTAGGTTTCTAATGAGCCCAGTCCCGTCTTGTGTTGAAATCTATAAATGATCTAATTTATACCATGATTAACTGACTTCAGTCTCAGAATGACTAGCTACGCTGGTGGCTTCAAGCCATGTCGTCCTTGACATGCATTAACACTGTTACTGATTGTGAGACTGCAGGATGTCGTTTTACTGTAGACATTCCCACACCCAACTGCCCTTGGATTGTCTCTCAACTACTAAGGTCTCTTCCATTAAAGGAACAGCTGTTCTATGATAGATAATGATGTTTTATCCATCCCTAGATTTCTAATCAAATGTTCTCCAGGGATTTCTTAGAAGTTGATTTAAGTTCTTAACCCTTAAGATACCATTTGACAATACGGTTACCCTAAAACATATATATGTGTTTGCCTTGGATTTTTTTTCAATCAGCACCTTTATAAGTATACACTATTACACACAATAGACAGATTTACCTTGCCTTAAAATGGACATACGTGGCAAATTACGTCGAGACAAATGGATGTAAAAGGCATATCTTTCCCATATACATTATGACCCTTCTATATTCTGCAGTTATCTTACTAGTTCGGGGTGCTTTATATGAAAACATGTAGCTGTTTTAGTAAATATATCCTGCTTTAATCATTTTGTGTTACTTTTCTTTTTGTTCTTCACAAATAAATAATACATATATAAGGCTATTGTCCAAATAAATGTAAGCCATAAGGGAATCTTGTTTGGTTAATAGTAAACAAGACAATCGTAGACGGAGATATTTTGCGATCTATATTTGTGATTTGTTTCTACACAGATGTCTTTCTTTGGCTCCCCCATTCTGGCCATCTCTTGGACCAGTAAATGTTTTCCTCAAATCCAGCTGCAAAAAGAAATGCAGGATGATGATTCTACGCCCCCCATTATTATACATGGGAAATGCTTCTTTTCATAGCTCTGTCCTGTTAAAATGCACATATTTATCTTCGGAGAAGGAAATTATGACTTATCTCCGCAACGGAACGTTTTTAGCTAAAGTGCCAGCTCAGCAGTTACAAAGATAAGAAAAATCTGTTAACCAGCTGAAACTCTGCAATTTTAATGTTGTGAGAGGGTGGGAAAGGAAGGAAAAAACCCTTGATATTCAATGGACACTGTTCAGGAAAGCCATTCGGAATTGACACAAACTTTTTCCAGAGTTCCCGGAAGCGTTGGTAGTTATTGTTGGATTTTACAAACTCCCATCCCATTTTTTAAACGAATTTATAAGTTTGTCCGTGCTGTTTTGGCTCTGATGAAATGTGTTTTATGGGATAATAAAGTAACAATTTGTTGGCTACAATTAAGGGCAACTTGACTGAAAAAATAACTTTGCTTCATCTCTATCTAGAAATAAATCCATGAGTAGTTGCGTTGCCTTTAATCTATACTTGCTTTGCTCAGATTATGGTGGCCATAGATGCTCAAATCTTTATTTGATTCTGCAGTTTCTGGAACTCTTCCGGACGGTGATCCCGCAAATGCTTAAAAACTTCCTCGCGAGGATTGAGGGATTCTGGTCCGTATACGTAATTTTTTTTTTTTCTGCATTGGCCACGGAGTAATGGTGCCCCACCCCCAAAACTAAAATTTGCTTCACTGCTGGCCCCACCGTGTATTTTTAATAAAATAATTTCCTTACAACTCTGCTCCTTATTGGTTCTCCTTTAGTGCTTGTCCAAAGTCCAGACAACTGAAGAGTAGGAGCTGTCTCCTGATCAAAGGTTTCTGCCTCCTTCTTGTCCTCTGAGACTACAGTGGCATCACAGGGAGCCCTTTCCTACCCTCCCTCCCACCCTCCGGATCCTCCATTGCTGCCCTTGCACCTAGCATAAAATACTTTTGGATACCTTGTAACTCTCCCTTGCCCCACCCCAACTGCCGAGTTAGATCACTAATAAAAGCTTCTAAATCATACTTACAGCCCTTCACTCCTGCTGCTGTGATTGCGCTGACGCAGCATCATCACAGATGCGGCTGCCGGTCCAGCCCCCTCTCTGCTGCTTCCAGTTAGAAGACGCCACAGGAGCGAAGGGCTATAGATGATTCAGAAGCTTTATTAGAGATTTAATAATACGGCGGTTGGGAGGAGGAGATGCCCTTTAATGCAGGACAAGTTAATACAGGGACCTTATATAATAGTTTACCCTGCTATTTATTTTCTTCCATCCTATTACAATTTAGCTTTCTTCTACTTGTACTGCTGTGATATAACCACCTAATTTGCACATTTTTGCAGCTTTTGCCACATGGGCCCTTTTCGTTTTGGCTCCTAAGGGCCCAGGTTCAGAACAAAAGAAAAAACATTCTCCTAGTTCAAAAGGTTCCTTCAAACAATCTCGGTCGTCCCTAATGGAACGAGTCCCACCCAAAGCTCTGTGCTATACGGTAAAGAATCCTTTTTACACTGACAAGCTCCGCCCTTAAGTAGATAAACACAGGAATACAATGAAAGATACTCAACCCAACAACACACCTGCTTATCCATTTCTTTATCGCTCTCGCCAAAATCACACATGCTGATTAAGATAAAAAAAACTGTTCTTTCACGTGCTGCGCTCATTTTTTCCTATGATGAAAAATAGGCGTGATCCCTGTACTGGGGGGGGGGGGGGGAGGCTCTTGTTCCTGCCGATTTGGGTTTTGGCTTATGAAATGAGAGAGTCCAGATTTCCTGTGACACTGTAGTATCAGCTCACTGGCTCCTCTGCATGTTTCCTGTCCGTTCATATCGCCCTCCAGTTGCTAGGATTACTGCAAGAATGACCCCATTGTGTCCCCAGCACAATTTGATACCTACTTCTTCCGTCTGATCTTTGTCTTGCAACCACACTACCCAACGACGTCTTCTCCTTGCTTTCTTGGAAACCAGTTTGGGAATAGTTACTTGGAGCCCCCCAAGCGTTGGCGTTATCGTTATTTTGTTTTTTATCTATATCAGGGGCGTCCGACTGTTTATCACACGTCCCCACCTACTTCTATATTCGATTTTCCTTGCCGTGGGAAAAACTGCAGATTTTCATGACATCAGAAAAATAAAATAAGGAGCAGAAAATACAAATCGAGGCGCAAGTTTTTAGCAAAACGTCCGTAAACATCCCCCGCTATACAGACACAGAATAGTAAAATTTCATACAACAAACCCAATAATGGATAGGAATTGTTGCAAATCTAGTCTATTCTTTCTTCTATCAGGTTAAAAAATGACTTTCACCCAGAGCCAACAGCGCTCTTTTTTAGGGTTAATCAGTCTGTTATTTCCTATGGTCTAGATTGCTGACTTAAAGGGACACTATACTGAAAAAATGACTTGCCTCATTTTAATATATAATTGAATACATGTAAGTGGCACTTACTCTGATTGGTCGTGTGTTGCTACATGCCTTCAATCCAGCACAAATTTTGTTAGGAGCAGTATCCCCCTTCCTCTTTTAACACTCCCAACTTCCTCTGACCTGACTTTTTTTCCCACACACCAACTGTCAAGCCTGCACACAGCATACAGCATTCCAGCTTTCAAATCTCTGCCACCCTTCCAGCTACGTAAAACTAGTTTTTTGAGAAGAATAGTTTTTGAGAGCAAGGAACTTGATTGACAGCTGAAACATAAGAATATAAGAAGTTTAGTTTTAAAGAAATACGGGGCAGATCAACAAAAATGATACAGTGGTGGTTGGAAGAATTATAGTTTCCAGTTTGGTCAATTTAAATAACCTTTTTTTGTATAGTATGCCCTTAAGCTGGGTACACCATACCACCGATAAAAGACTGTGGTCCCGACCCCATACTGTAACGCAGAGATGTCAAATTTGAGGCCCAGAAGTTTGAAACTAATTAAAATATAAATGTCTAACCTGAAATGCTGCACAATGTTCTTTTGCCCGTTTCTTGGTTCTTGGTTCTTCTAGTTAGCAACTGTCGTCATGGTTTGACAGTTGATATCACAGCCAATGACAAACCTAATCCCCTACCTGCTGACTCTGAGCATGCTCAAACTCATAACCAGCTCACTAAATTGCTGAAGGGGGCGTGAAAAATATAGCCATTTACACAAACTACCCCTTAGTTTCCATCAGGCATCTTGGAGCAGGCATACCTAATGATTTCAGAGACAAGGTAGGATACCAGGTTACCTCACATATTTTTAAAAGCCATTCTTTCAAAGATGTCATTATTAGGGTGGGGATTTTGTCCTTTAAAACTATAGTTGCCTACCTATCCCCAAAACCTGAGATCATTATTCTTACCTATTTGTAGTCCCTGAAGCTTCGTTACCTGCTGTATTCCTCGATGCCGACTTCCTTCCAGTTTGCAGCTGTCGGCCATAACAATGACCAACCGATTTTTCATTTTTTTTTTTTTTCAGATAAACTATCACAGTCTTATAGAGTAAAACATTGAATACTCGACTGTTATTTGCTTATCTGGAATAATGTGTGTTGACCGTCTAGACCTTTGTCAATTTGCTGGCAAACAAGCATACATGGTTAATAAAAGAAAACACATGAACCCGGGGATAACCGGGCTGTCTCTAGGAAAAACATACTAAGTGTTTGGCATTCATCCACGCTCGATAGCAAAACAATTGAACTGGCAAAGATTAATTGGCGGTCTACCGCTCACTACACCTGCTGGAAACATGGATTCTGTTTTTGTAGTAAAGGTTTATTTCCCATGGGTCATTCTGACGGCTTAATAACACTTCCTGCAAATTTATAGCTCAGAAGTTGCTAATTAAAATCGTGCATCACTTGTTACTTTCAGATTTCCAAAATATTGCAAATCTTTCGGCGCTCTAGTCTATTCTCATTAGCTCTGCTGTGCTGCAGGCCAAAGGTTTAGGCATGCTCAGTGCCCTTTGTTTCGGAAAGAGGGTAGATTTATTGAGCGCTTAAGCATCATCCACTGATCACCAATGAGATCCCCTTTGTGTAAGCTGGGTAAACGTGATGGGAGACCATTCGTCTTGGCCAGTTGTTTCTACGAAGCACTTTAGTCGAGGATAGGGACCGCACCTCTATAGAGGCCTACACAATCGCCCAGGGTTTCCCGACCCGTCCGATTTACATTTGTCCGATTCCGGACGATCGACTGATTCAATGAAACAACGGTTGTCCCCCTGAAATTTGGATGGTGTTGCCCAGCTCAAAGAAGAACTGGAAAGTTTTTTTTAAAAAACGGTTTAAACTAAAAGGAAAGTTTAAATATAACTTTGAATTTGTCATAAAAAGGCTCTATAATACTCTATAAATGTAGTGTGTGCTGGGAGCTTTAAAGCCAGTGCCTGCAATCAGCAATCCAAGGTAGGTAAGTCAGTGTTGATTAGGCCTGCAACACGTCTATGAAAGTCTGTGTGCAAAAAAATGTCTGTTACATTGCAGAATAACTTGGAATGTTTTCACGGGTTCCTTAGCTAGGTAATAACTAGAGATGTCCCCGATCGGGCCCATTAAACCTGATTAAAATGAAAGTTCGGCAAAATCCGTTTCTTCGAAATACGAGGATTCTTCAGAAATACGAGATTCTTTGAAATACGGACCGCAACGTGTGGGTTGCTCGTCCAAAAAGGGAAAAATCGGAGAATATTGAATTTACGAGGATTTCTCGTATTTTCCCGTAATTTCGAAATTTTCGAAAATGGAAACGGAAAATCTGAGATATCGCCGTTCGCCAACGAGGTAAATCCGCCACGGATCCGAGTTCGGATCCGTGAACTGGGCCATCACTAGTAATAACACACTTCTCTGTGTCCTGCACATCTGTACCAAATAAGGGAAAAACAAAATGAAGAAGACAAAAACGTAATTTGGCTCTTTCAAGCCAAAGTACCTGGGCAGGATGTAGGGTTGGAAATTCTACCTCCCAATATCATCTCTGTGCGAGCACTATACAAAGAAAACTGCTTCTGCCAGGCTTCCTCCTGGCCCCACCTTTAAAGTGCTAATGAGAAAGCTTTTCTGTTTCTAGCAAAATATAAAGTTTCTAAATGTACCTATATTCTTTTTGGTAGCTCAACATATAAATACCAGTTTGTAAAACACACAGTACATAAGCTTACAAGTTCAATCCCCTCAATACAAAATAGTCAACTGACTGAATAAAATGCTTTTGGGTTTTTTTTGTTTCCTATTTTTCTAGGAAATATAAAGTTTATACAGACTTAATTATAGCACCTGTTGGGATAGTGGTAGAAGCATGTCACTCAATACTCAACATGACAGCGCAAGCATATGACCCACATATAGAGCATGCAGCATAACCATAAAAGACCTAGGGAACACTAATATAGTATGTGTTCCTGGGTAGGATTACATGATGAAAATCCTCCCTTCTCAGGGGGACCAAGCGCACAAACTGTCAGCCTTTCTGGTTTAGTTTACATGGTCATGTCAATCTAACAACACTTAATGAGGTTGTTTACCTTTAAATGCTGGTTCTTTTTTCAGCTTTATTATAAGCTCAGTCTACATTTTCCATTTCAAGCTTCCTTTCATTAGCTAAATCATAGAATCCATTGATAAAAAAAAGTCTATTTTTCGGCATTTACGGATGTGGGGCCATTATTATAATTTTTTTCCTTTAAATACAGCTGTTACAGTTACTGTCTAACTCCTCAGAGCCTTGTTTTTATTTAGAGATGACATAAAGTCTTTGAAATTGGCCCTATTCACATCGCACTAATGTCCGTCTGCAGCTGTGAATTCTGAACGAATCCTTAACATTTCCACCACGTCAGCAAATGCTGCAGCTGATAAAAAGTCCCCCTTCTTTGTAATGATTGGATGAGTTTTTATCTGGGACTTGTAATAATGTACGCACTATTGTACATCTCTCCATGTTATACTTCTGAGTATTCAATTAGAATCAACTGGACTTAAAGTTTAGTTCTTGAAGACGTTTCGCTAGTCATCCGACTGGCTTTCTCAATTCAGAATGACTTGTACAAGAATCTGTGGCAATTATGTACCCTGGAAAATCCCAATTAGCATATCACAGCCAGGTGTTGGGGTGTGATTAGATAGGCTAAGGGGTTATAGGAACGCCCAGAGTAAGGTGTTAAAACAGCATTGTACTGGCATTGTACCCTGGCGTTCCTATAACACCTCTATAAACAGCACACTATGCAATCATGCCCTTACACCTGGCTGTGATATGCCAATTGGGATTTTAGAGGTCATTTTAAGGCCCTCTCCTCCCCTCAACTTGTCATTGGCACCAACATGAACCAAAACTGATGGGTCACTCCAGCCCCACCCAATAATGTCTACATCATCCACCACATGTCGAACCCTAGCACCAGGTAGGCAACACACTGTTCAGAATGTAGGGTCTTGCATCAGATAACTAGACCACTACCACCTGCCTAGCCTTCCAGGCCATAAATTCTCCCTCCCTTGAATTAGAGATGCTGGTTCCCTGGGTTTCTCAAGGGATTGGCCCACCCATACTGCTACTTCTTAGCTGCCCTCCTCCACGGCAAATCTTTTAAGATGGACTAGCTGGGAAAATCCTACTCTTCTGACCCTCACTTCTCTCTGGACCCTTACAAAACTATTCACCACCCTATCTGCACCATTTCCATCCTCCAGTTTACTGGCCCCTGCCAGTGCCTCCATTCCCCAAGGTTTGCCAAGTCCTGCAAGTTTCCCTTTATATCTGCACCTCCGATTCCAATTGGGCAACGCACTAACATCTGACACAAACTAGGTCCCTTGAAATGGCTGCTCCAAAACCCCATGCATGCAAATGGCTGGCCCCACATAACTGTCCATACTAATAAACAACAAAAGACAAACCGCAATCTTGTTTTAAACGCTTTCATTTTTCAACGCATTCAATGGCGCCCTTCAAAACAGGGCGCCCACTCAGTCAAAGCTCTGTAGCAGGATTCACATGGCGAGATTGAAAACCGAGGTTTAAGAAAACATCCCATTAATGTAGTTCAATGGTATGGTTTGTGGTGTCGGCTTTTCAAAGTATGAAGCCAAGAGGAACATTAAGGGCATGCGCGTGCCAGTTACCAACATCTGAGGTTTTTATCCCTGTAAAATGATTTCACTTTTTGTTTGGAGTGTCGCAAATGTCTTTCTCGTGTCACTTCCCTCTTTCCTTCTCCGCTTTATGTAGATTCGTGGTTTAAGGGAGAAGGAACTTTGAGGCTTATGTAATAAAAGGCGCAAAGGTCACTAATCTGCAACCCAATCACATTCAATATTTTGTAGTCTCCCATTTAAAGAGTATCTCTCACCGCTGTGGCCTGGGTTTAATTTCCGGTCAGGGAACCTGTGCTGTTGGACAGCTCCATGGTTAGCACTGAAGTCCTGAGTTCGATTCCAACCTTGGACACATCTGCAAGGAGTTTGTATGTTCTCCCCGTGATTGCGGGGTTTCCTCCGGGCACTCCGGTTTCCCCCACAATCATAAAGACATACTGATAGGTTGTATGTGTCCATAAATGTGCTTAGATTGTAAGCTCTTTGGGGCAAAGATGTGAATGTATACGTTATTTGTACATGCCTACGGAAGATGTTGGCGCTATATAAATCCACAATAATAATAATAAATCCAGTCTCAAAACAAAGGATCACAACCCAAACCCAAGTTTCGTTGTATTCTTCATGCGACGCTTCCAGCTGAGTTATTAGAATCCTCGTTGGCCCTGGTAGTGACTTGGCGGCCAGTGATGTCACGGCTGACTGCCTTTACCAAGCAAGGGCTTATGAGCGTGCTCTGCTCTTAACTCGCTTGTAACCAGCTCGCAACAGGAGCAGAGGAGGAGGGACTTCCAAGAAGGATCATGGTTTTTGAAGCTGTTTCTCTGGGATTCAGTGGTAGGGTATGCTCTACAAGAAACTTGTCTTCCCTTAAGCCAGTTGTGCTGTAGTCCTGGACTATGAGAGTGGGCGGGGACAGATTGGGATCAAAGCTCAACCTGTATATCTGTATCTCTATATCTGGGACTTTGAATTTTCTTGTCACCTGTCTACCATTCAGTAAACTATCCAGAGACAGTTTTTTTTAAAAAAAAAGGAAGGTCTCAGAACTCAGGAAAAGCTAAAAATAACATTTGATTTGACAAAGCTGCTGTAGGAATTGAAGAATCTATTCAAGCTGATAAGTATATTAAAGGGATGTACACTGGAAATTTGTTTTTTTAAATTGCCCGTTAGTGGAAACTATAATTCATCCCAATATCCTGTACCGTTTTTTGTTGATCTGCCCCCTATTTCATTAGATCCAATCTGAAACTCTTATGTTTTAGCTTCTGTAAGCAGTTTTGCTGTAGCTGGAATGGTTTAACAGTTGGTGTGCTGTATATCTGTATGCAGATTGACAGTTGGTGTGCTGTATACTGTATGCAGTATTGACATTGGTGTGCTGTATCTGTATCCATATGCAGTTGGTGTGTGTACACTGTATGCAGCATTGACAGTTGGTGTGCTGTATACTGTATGCAGTATTGACAGTTGGTGTGGCTGTATACTGTATGCAGTATTGACAGTTGGTGTGCTGTACACTGTATGCAGCATTGACAGTTGGTTGCTGTATACTGTATGCAGCATTGACAGTTGGTGTGCTGTATACTGTATGCAGTATTGACAGTTGGTGTGCTGTACACTGTATGCAGCATTGACAGTGGTGTGCTGTACACTGTATGCATTATTGACAGTTGGTGTGCTGTATACTGTATGCAGTATTGACAGTTGGTGTTGCTGTATACTGTATGCAGTATTGACAGTGGTGTGTCTGTACACTGTATGCAGATTGACATTGTTGGGCTGTACACTGTATGCAGCATTGACAGTTGTGTGCTGTATACTGTATGCAGTATTGACAGTTGGTGTGCTGTACACTGTATGCACATTGACAGTGGTGTGCTGTAACTGTATGCAGATTGACAGTTGGTGTGCTGTATACTGTATGCAGCATGACAGTTGGTGTGCTGTACACTGTATGCAGCATTGACAGTTGGTTGTGCTGTACACTGTATGCAGCATTGACAGTTGGTGTGCTGTACACTGTATGCAGTATTGACAGTTGGTGTGCTGTATACTGTAGCAGTATTGACAGTGGTATGGGGGAAATACTCAGGTCGTGGTCAGAGCCTGAGCAAAACAGTATGTATTGAAGGCATGCAGCAACACACACACCTCAGAGCATGTGCTACTTACACATATTTATTTATAGTTAAGATGACGCAAATTAATTTTTTCAGTATACTACACTTTAAGCTTTAATTCACCTATAAAATACAGTTGCCGTAGGCACGGTATATCAATGACATCTGCTTCATTTGTTCAATGTTTCAAGCAGAAAATAAGGAATGCAAAGAAGAACTCTTTTCCCTAACTTCCTGAAAACATTACAATAGGACGCGTTATCGGAGTATCTTATTCCTTTATGCACGTTATAATGTTACAGCAGGCTCTTCTGTATAGGAAAGCCAACACAATAGGTCAGTGAGTCATTAAGGAAAGATAACGCATTGTTTGGACAGATGAGACACTATCCTGCTCTATCCTGACAGATGAGCCACTTACAGGTTATGATACTAACTCCTGTGCACCATCAGGGTTATTCAATAAAAGTTCTTACACATCAGATCTTTTTAACATTTGAAAGCTAACATCTGATTGGTTGGGGCAAAATTTAGCACCATTTTAAACAATAAGAACTTTATTACATCTCCCTGTATATTCTTAACCTGTGCTATACTGTTGTAAACAATTATGATCATGAAATGATCTGCTTGGTGGGACACACAGTCTACATTGGTTGCAGTCCCGTGTGGTGTAATGCTACCTTTGTAGTGACAGATGGTTGGAACCTCCCGGTCTTCAATCAGTGCATTAAAGGCATGTCCACATACTGTAGGACCCTAGCCCACCCCAACTGCTGTTTTTTTGTTAAAAAGGCTTCAAAACTCTACTTACAATCCTTCGATCCCCTGGCTCTCTGATCTGAACTGCAAACAGGGGCCGGACCACAGCCGCATCTCTGATTGGCTAAGAGGCAACCAATCAAAGAGGCGTCTGTCACAATACAGAACGCCAGGGGAACAATGATTGTAAGTAGAGTTCTTCTGCTTATTTAAACAAACAGACTTAGCGTTGGGGTTGGATAGGGTTGGCAGCAAAGAGGGCTACAGAGGGATGAGGGAGGGGGAAAGGGCTCCTCTAAAATGCCACTGTCCACTCAGAGGACCAAAGAGGAGACGGAAACCTTTCACACAGGAAGACAGCTCCTACTCTTCACTTTTCTGAACTTTGAACATGCACTACAGGGAACCATAAGGACAGAGATGTGGGTAGGGATTTTAACATACACGTGGGCCAGTATAGGTTACATTTTAATTTTGGGAGTGGACATGCCCTTTAAAGGAATAGTTTACATTTGCAGTGAACTATTCCTTTAATGATCTTAACAATCAATCTAGGTTGTGTACATGGCTTAAACATGACAGTGTAACTGTTTGCATTCACTATTATAAAGGTTTTTAGACGTGGCTTGTATCTGGAGGCAGCTCTCAGTAAAGATTTGTATGTCCTACAGGCAGACACTAAACTTTAATTCGATTGTCCATTATACATTGTCTGCCATGACTGACTGAGGGTAATGTCTTACAGTTCATAAACTATGGGCCACACTGTGCTTGGCTCTGCAAATAAGGACCATGCTATATTAATAAGGACCATGCTATATAATAAGGACCATGCTATTATTATATAGGATCATGCTATATTAATAAGGACCCATGCTATATTAATAAGGACCTGCATATAATGACCATGCTAATAATAAGGACCATGCTATATTAATAGGACCATTCTACATTAATAAGGACCATGTCTATAATTAATAAGGACCATGCCTATATTATAAGTACGCATGCTATATTAATAAGGCATCATTCTATATAAAGGACTGCTATATTAATAAGGACCATGCTTATTAATAAGGACCATGCTATATTAATAGGACCATGCTATAGTAATAAGGACCTGCTATATTAATAAGGACCATGCTATAATTAATAGGACCATGCTAATATTAATAAGGACCATGCTATATTAATAAGGACTCATGCTATATTAATAAGACCATGCTATATATATTAATAAGGACCATATGCCTATATTAATAAGGACCATGCTATAAATCAATAAGGATCTGTTTGATGGTCTGTTTGGCATGTATATTTGTTTTGAATACCAATTGATTTCACATGTTTACAATCCACAAGTGGGATTTACTGGATTACTGACAATTACTTTTAAGAATTAAACAACCAGTTCCTCCACTCGTGTTAAAGGAAAAGTTCACTCAAAAAGTGAACTATTCCTTTAATATATTGATTAAAGACTGGGAGGTTAAGGAGTTATGTCTTACCTTCTGTTCTTCAATCAATTCACCAGGAGCGACGACAAGGAAGAAGAATTACCTTACAACGATCCACGCGATATAGTAACTTATAGCGCCATGCACAATAATGCGCGTTATAGTTACTCTGAACAGGAAGCCGTCGGGAATTTCCACTCACTGCTGCTGCATGGATCTTGTTCCTTAGTCCGTCGCTCCTGGTGAATGGATTGAAGAGCAGAAGGTAAGAATACTGTAGTTCCTTAACCTCCGTCTTCAATCAATGCTTAGAGGAATAGTTCCCTTTTTGAGTGAACTATTCCTTTAAATTTGGTGTGCCACCACCATAAACCACTACTTTCTAAGAACCCTAGATGCAATATTCCAATTTCACTTCCACGGTTGACCTTGTATCCTGTCCTCATCCCCAGTCAGTAATTACCCTCCACACTGTTTTATTGATAATCATAATGACCATTACCTTTTCTAGAAAAATCATTCAAACCTTCCTGACCAGACACAAGGAATAAACCAGACACACCTGCTTTTAAGGGATTTACTTTCATCCTTTGGTACCAAATTTAGTAAATGATCTCAAGAGGTTGATAGAAAAGTCCGTTCCTTTCTGTACAGTGCTGGTCATTAAAAAGAAGAAATGGTTGGACACAATGTAGGTTCCTATTCATGACCTGCGCTCATTTGTAGTGATTACAGAGTTTAAATGAATGGTTTGGGGCAGCCAGGAACCAGTAGCCCGTGTGAGCCTGAACGCTGGAGAAGGGATCTATTGAAATCAAAATATACTTTGGACAATTGCCTCTTTGTTTCCTCTTGGGCTTTATCAGCCAATGTTAGCGGAGATGAATACGATTAACATGGTTCGCGGGGGGCCAGTGGCAGCAATTAGCATACCTCTCAGACGTGTGATTGGTACGCGGCTGTGAATGGAGGGTTTCTCTGCTGCTGGTTTATGGTTTCTGGATGGGCAAGTTTCAATAGATGTAGCGGTGGGCCACGGATAGACAGACTTTATACACTGAGCTAATAATAGGCACCAGGTCAAATCGCTCTAAAAACTTTCATGCTTCTGTGTGGGTATAAAATATATTTATTTTTTATCATGATTCACTTTTATTAACACTGGCATCACTATGTTTCAGTGGATTAACCTACAACGGCCAATCAAAAGTAGCTGGTCCCAGTTCGTGGATCCGAACCCGGATCCCGAGTCGGATTTACCTCATTCGCGAAGGCGGATATCGCAGATTATCCGGTTTTCCGCCTTCCGAACTTTTCCGAACCGCGTTTTCGAAAATTTTCGAAATTACGAAGATTTCTTGTATTTTCGAATATACGGGAAATACAGAAATCCTCGTAAATTCAAAATTTCACATGATTTTCACATTTTCGGGTCCATATTTTCGAAGAATCCCCGTATTTTCGAAGAATCCTCATATTTTCGAAGAACATTTTACCGAACTTTCATTTTAATAGGTTTTAACGGATTTTTTCGCGGATTTTCAAATTTTTTTGAAAATTCGCTGATCCTCGAGCGACCGGATTTTGCGAAGTTCGGACATCTCTATTCCTGAGGACTAGGCGATTAACGACCCATACAAACCATATGGGGCTTAAAATAAAGTAATAGACCCAGGTTCTCTAAGTTGAAGCCCAGTTACTATTTTATTTTATAATGAAAGTTGGTCCAGTTTAGAAATAGGTTAAAAAAATTGAAGAGAATTGCTCTCCTCCTGGGGTATTTAGCTGGGAATTGAATTATCTCTGGCAGCTAACATGCCAACATGGACACTTTACTCGTAGATTCGATGTTTGCGCGCCTAGATACCATGGTACATTTTACTCTCGGATTCGATGCTCGCTATAGGCTGTAATGGAGACTTTACTCGCGGATTCGCGTTCGCGTCTAGATACCATGTACATTTTACTTGCGGATTCGATGCTCGTGTATAGGTTTCAATGGACCCTTTACTCGTAGATTCGATGTTCGCCCAAGATACCATGGACATTTTACTCTCGGATTCGATGCTCGCTTATAGGCTGTAATGGAGACTTTACTCGCGGATTCGCGTTCGCCCCCAGATACCATGGACATTTTACTTGCGGATTCGATGCTCGCGTATAGGTTTCAATGGACCCTTTACTCGTAGATTCGATGTTCGTGCCTAGGTACCATGGACATTTTACTCTCGATTTGATGCTCGCGTATAGGCTGTAATGGAGACTCTACTCGCGGATTCGGGTTCGCGCCAGATACCATGGACATTTTACTTGCGGATTCGATGCTCGCGTATAGGTTTCAATGGACCCTTTACTCGCGGATTCGATATTCGAATTGTCGAACATTCGATATTTAGCGAAAGTCCGAAAATATCGAAAATCCGCATCCAGGATAGTTCGAGAAGTCCGAATTTGTTCGAATTCGGATAGTTCGGCTCGAACTCGGGTTTCCGTTAACATTCCGTTAATACTTGGATACTTGGATAATAGCACCTTTAATAGATACTAGAGATTCGACACCTGTTTTAATGTTTCATGTACTAAATACTGTTCGTATGAGCGGTTTAGGTCCCCACACTGGGTAAAAAGCATAGACAGAAGAAGAGGAGCGGAGGAAAGGCGAAGATAATTGCTCTTTAATAAAGAAGCAGAGTGGCAGACTTATGTAACCATTAAATGATTCTGTGACTCGCTCTGGAATTGTTGCAATCTCTTTTCTATAATTAAAGGCATAGTTCACTTAAAACGTGAACCATTCCTTTAATGCATTGATTGAAGAACGGAGGTTAAGGAGCTATGTATTACTTTGATCCAGAAAGAGGTTGGAACTAGAGATGTTATGTGGGTTCGAATAGGACCCAGTTTCAAATCGAATCTGAGGGTTTCGAAGTCCCAACGAAACGAAGCATTGTCTGAATTGCTTTTTCTTTAACCATACACATGCAGATATACGGAAAATCCCCTTTGGATCAATCCAGATTCGCACCCTTTGTTGTTATAAATATATTAATACATTCTCTAGTCTGTCTAAAGTTCATTGGGTCAGTGTGGATACACATGGTATCAATTCCCAGAACTTCTTGTCTTTTTACAGAAGAGGAGACCGTTTTATTTTTAAACTCTTACAAGGAAAACCGAGACTAAAATACAAATGCGCTTTTTATATTTACAAGCGTTTCGCAACTTTTTTTCAGACATTGGCGAATATTACCGTACGTGGGATATTAACAGTGTTCCAAGGGAGCAGGAATTTGTCTTCTTTTTTGTTGTTGTTGGGAAGATGCTTCTGGTATCCTATTGTAAGGCTACACTGTATGTAAAAAGCACACCTATTCCTTAGCATTATTGTTTTTATTTTATTGGTAGTGGTGACCAAACTGGATGAAGAAAATCAGTCCTGGTAATCTATGGACATGGTAGGTATAAAATTATTTATATAATATTATTGGTATAATTGCTGAGTATGGACCCCTTTAGCTACGTTTGTTTGTGAATTTTATTATAAATGTCTCCTGGATCATGCTTCTAGCTGCAGTTTATCAAAAGTTACAGCAATGCAAAGGGTGTTTTTTCCTACTGGCACTGTGAGCTGTGACATCATCAGCATTTGGGGTCTGCCTCCAAGTTTAAGGTTGGAGCATGCCCAACTGCTGGGACAGAGCATCTATAGCTGCATCATAAGCCCCACCCCCAAACTTTAAAAATCATTTTAAAAGCTAGCCACAAGCCTGAAAATATGTTTTTCTATCCCTAAGGTGTGCATAGGTAGAGGAAATGACAGGGAATGGTTGCAGGTCAGAAAAGAACGTATTTTGGGGGTGTGGCTTATGAAAGCTTGTAACACGTGCCTGTCACAGGGAAAGGGCAGTCTGAGAAGTGTAACTTTACAAGCCTATTACTTAAGATAAAGAGAAGCTAAATACATAAAGGCCACTTGTATGGAGACCACAGTTACCCTTTAAGATTGCGTTTGGTCTTTGATAAGGAAGCACACGCAAGATTGCTGCAGTTTAGTGAGACAGCACATGTCTGGGAATACAAAAAGGAAGTGAAATCTCAACACGTGATGATTTGGATTCCACGTCTAGACGTGAGAGAAAGGAACAGGTTTAAAGCTTGTGTAACACGGACTGATCTTACAATGACGCTATGACAATGACACGCACCATTTACAGAGGTAGTTGTTGATTAGTAAAAAGGGGCAAGCATTCTGCCATTTCATAGCTGACCACCAGAGGGTGATCTTTATTACAGCCTTCAAGCTAGGTTTACTCTGTCTTCCTTTGTCCTATTATATTTGTAGATTGGGATTATAATACTTATGGCTGGGTACACACCAGCGGATATTTTCGGTCAGCTGAAAATATCATCTGGTGTGGGTCAGGCGGATCAGATGAACGAACGATCGGATGTGTCGGAAAATTTCCGATTGATTGTGCAGTTCCCTATGGAGATTCCCGATCAATCGTCCGCAAACCCGAATTTGCCACGACTGAGGGAGCAAGCGCTCGGCCGGGACAAATAGTCTTAGGCACACAGACAAATATAATAACCCCTGCAAGACCCTTTGATTCCGACCTTTTTTTAAATTTAACTGTGAAATAGATGCAACTTGCCTTTAAAGGGCAAGTAAACAACAAAAATAACCAAACTGTCTCTTTGTAAGGGCCTGATTTGTTTATATTTATAGCTCTGAAAACCTTGGACCTGTCTATACTATGAGTCGACAACTGATATTGTGATTTAGGTATGTACAAGGTTATTTCACACAGCTACAACTATATTACATGGAGATTCCTTTCAGCTCAAGTTGTTTTTAGAGTTTAGTTACCTTGTAAAGAAGAAAGTAAATACCCTGTATGAATTCTATAATTACTAACTGACAAGCTCACCTCTGAAATCAGCAGCATTGTGGAGAAATCGTCTGGTTTAATTCTGCAGTTTTCCGGTGTTCACAGAGTGGGTCACTGACCCAGATATACAGTTGCACATGCTCAGTTAATTCTCTAGCCCCTCCCTTTCCCTCTGTCAAATTAACTATTGGTTGACCTGCCTTTAACCTCTCTGCAATCAGGCCTGGGCAGTAAAAAAAAAAAAAAAGCAATTGTTAAAAATCAGGAAATTCCAGAAACCTTTCTCCACAATCCGAGCTGACCATGCGACCGATTGTGCAGTCCCATAGGGAACCACACGATCGTCCGTGATTTTCCAACGGACCCGGTCGCCATTCGTCAGATTCGGAACTCGGCCACCCCACACCAGCAAATATTTCCGACCGACCGATAGTGCTGTGGTCGGCCAGAAATATCTGCTGGTGTACCCAGCCAACCATATCATTTAGTTAAGCCCCAACATTTTTAGTGATTTGGCAAATTCGAATCGCTCAAAATATCGATAACGTTTATGCCGTTTTTCCGATTGACCAATCGACAATATCCATTGATTTTTTCAGCCCCAGTTTCAAGTCCCCATCTCCTGCTGATTTCAAGGGGAAAAATATTGGTGGCACAAGATGGGGAACTTCCGATCGGATTTCCGATTGCTGCGGTGGATCGGAAATATCGAATTCATTCAGGATCATTTACATTTTAGCTTTAGGACCTGCGTATTTCTGTTTCTCTCTTGTTCTCCGAGGGAGGGGAATTAGAATTGGAACTGGAACAATTCTAATGGATCTAATTGTTTTGTCCATGATGGTAAATTCTTACCGCAGATTTTTGATTGTTCCCAAGGGACTGTCCTATAGTGCAGGTTGTCCGATGACCTATGATTGCTTATGTAGGTGTGTAAGTACTTTATGGAGGAAAGAGGGGGTGATTCTGGTCCGTGGGAACCCAGCTGCAGTTCATTTTAACAACAGAGAGTTACAAGGAGCCTGCAGGGAACCAAGGAATGTAAATTGCCCACAGCAGAATAGTAGAGACCTCTGGTCCTTTCCTCTGTCTCCATCTTTGGTGACCTCACCTTGTTAATGTTCTCAAACAATTCATTTACCGGGCAGCCACCATCGAACCAAACCGAGATCTCCAAATGTCTCCTTTCTAGATCTTTTCACTTACTATTTATTGGTTAAATAATTGGCTATAAACTGGAGTGAGACTCATCCCAGCGGGAGACTAAACATCTGAAACCGAGAAGAGTTGGAATGTCCCACAACTTCCTCTTTGCTCGCTCCTGTTCTTAATTAGCGCTTGGAGGGTTTAGTTTTTTTAAACTGACAGTTAAACGGCATTGACTGCGTCCGTTCCACAGTCGTTCAGTTAAATTGATTAACATTTCTTAAAGGACTATTGTCATTTTTCTTTTAAATACTGCCCATGCTTTATCTAATTAGATGGGCGGTAGGAGCTGCTTGTCCAACTGTCTTGATTGTTGCCCGACCGGCTGGGCAGATCTCCGAATGGGCACTCCGCCCGACAAAGTGCTCATACACGGGCCGATTATTGGCCAAAACGGATGTTCGTACACACGTGTGTACAAATCTTAACGTTAGGGTAGGTTCACATGAACCTCTGTCTTTTGTTTTACCTGCTCTTTCAGGCTTTGTACACACAGGCAGATTTTTCAGGCTAATCGGTTGGGCAGAAAAATCTGTGCTGCTTTCATCCGCAGCCACGACCAATGTCAGCCGCACGTTCGTCCGGATAGGCCGACCGCTCACTCATAGTGAATGCTCAGTCAGGAAAAATAGTCCCCCCAGGTGTACCCAGCCTCAGAGGTTTAGCCGCTAGGAAACGCTGCATCGATAAAAAATCATATAGATGTTCATGTGAACCTTTCCTTATGGTGGCCATAGACGCAGCAATGCAATCGGCTGATACCGGCAATTGGAGCATTATTGCACCGTGTATGGTGCCAGATGGCGTTTTGGCAAACTTTTGGACCGATCGATATAATCCAAAATATTAATCTGTCTATGGCCATCTTTAGAGTTCTGACCTGCAAGTTGACCTTTGTTGAGTTGGTCCTGACCGTCAAATTGGATTCTTTTCTTGAGCATGTGCAGTAGAGAATGGATGTACCCAGGAGAGCTCAAGCACAAGACAACAGTCAGACTGGAGGAATAGTAAGCTCCTACCTCCCATATAATAAATAGAAAGTACAGACAGTATTTAAAATGTTTACACTACAAGGAAGGAATAAATGGAGATTAGAAGAATTTTGGTAACATGATTTTTTGATATAATAAAGGAGAAAGAAATGGTAGGTCCACACCCCTGGGGGTACTTACCTCTGCTGCATTCCGGTTTGGCCATTTGGAGAGCATCGGATGAATTGGTGGAGTGGGGCCAGGTCTGGAGGGGAGAAGTGAGGGTACCAAGAAGGTAAGTACCCAAACTACCCAGCATTTTAGGTCCTCATCCTGGGAACAGGGTTAATTTTCATTTTTCGCTTTTACACAGAAGAGTAAATATTCTATACATTCCATCCTTATATTTGTAATAGGGGATGTAACATAAGAGCTTTCTGCAGTTGTATTCCACCAGATACATGAATGGAAGGATGCACAGTCTGTTACAATAAATTCTCTAAACCCTCCAGAGGTTTATCCCACTTACGGCCAATTACAAAAAGCAGCACTGAGATAGTGAGATCCAGTTTATTCTCCAGCAGGGTATAAAGTGATATCTGTGAGAGTTTTTACCCACGCTGCCAAGATCAGATGGTCATTACTTGTACGTGTGCTTCTCTAAAGCCAGTTAATTCAATCTGTTCCTCCTTCAGCACCTTTTAACAGAGACCCCTCTAGTATTTAACTTCATTGTCTGTCTCCAGTTTAGCATTGGCCATATGTCTACGTAGTAAATCATGTTAAACGAACCGGCGCAGGAATCATTATTACTGACCCATTGTAAAATAATTACAGGCAAAATGAAATTATCGCAAATGAACACTCGGAGCAAGTCGTGGGGGTAATTGCTTTGTGCCACTTTAGTGAAATAAATCCTAAATGAGGCTTTGGGTGTGTGTTATAAAAGTACCCACTGAATGAATGTGTGGGTTATAGACATATATTCACTTTACTTAAAGGGCAAGTCTACCCCTCAAATATAAATCATCGCCAAAACTGCAATAGTTAAAAATCTGAGAGATGTAAGTCTAAACTGAAATTTGGTCTGATGTCCTGTTACCCCCCTCTTTCTGCTTGCTGATTCTTCCAGTTAGCAGCCGTCAGTCATGGATTTAACAGATGACATCATAGCCAATGACTGAATACTATTCCTCTAGCTGACTCCTATGAGCATGTGCAAGCTTGTAACAAGCTTGGAGAGGAGGAGTAAACCTTTTGAGGGAAGGGGCAGATTCTTCAGCCTGGCCGACTGTTCGCCTCTATCACCAATTCCGCCACGGAATTTTGTCTGACATCATTCTGTGTCCACCCAAAAAATTGCCGTCAATATTTAGGGCGACAGAAATATCGATCTGTCTCCCTGGAAATATCATCATGCTCGAGCAATTGTTGAAAAAACTAAATGTGGGGGGAAAAAGAGACCATCACACGTGGCCAAAAATGTTGTACGGTTGATGCTCTGTGTTCTTTCTGCCATAAATAAAGACCTTGCTGCAAATCAGTCACTTTCAAGTGTGGCTATGGCCACATGTCTGTCCCTAGAACGTGGAAAATCACCTGAAATGAAAGGCTATGTCCACTGGTTTTCTAGCTTTCTTTTTTTCTGTTTAACTGAAGAAGAGGAGGTAAATAATCTGTGTCCTACCTCCCAAAACAGGCAAAGCAGATGTATCTTCCATTAGCAAACAACCCTGATTTGGCCATAAATAACATTACTTACTCCTAACATAAGCATAGGATTGATTCTATGTGCTGCCCCCTAGTGCAGATATCGCCTGATGATGTCGGTTCCCAATGATTGGCTCCATGAAGTTAGCGCTGCACATTCATTGGCTATACCATTACATAGCTAATATTCACAGCACCATATTGGATCTATGGGCAGCACAGCACGGTGGCTCAGTGGTTAGCATTGATACTTTGCAGCGCTGAGGTCCAGAGTTCGATTCCACCCTTGGACACATCTGCAAGGAGTTTGTATGATCTCCCCGTGTTTGCGTGGGTTTCCTCCGGGCACTCCGGTTTCCCCCACCATCATAAAGACATACTGATAGGTTGTATGTGTCCAATAAATGTGCTTAGATTGTAAGCTCTTCGGGGCAAGGCCTGATGTGAATGTATACATGTAATTGTAAAGCGCTACGGAAGATGTTGGCGCTATATAAATCCACAATAATAATAATAATAATAACAATAATTAGAGATGTAATGTGGGTTGGAATAGAACCCAGTTTCGAATTGAATCTGAGGGTTTCGAAGACCAATGAAACTTTCGGAACTCCCAGATTTCACAGAACCCGGATTTTTAAAATTTTTGATTTTTATCGAAAATCAAAAGTAGACAATCATCGAAAATCGAAAGTAGACAATTTTCTAAAATAGACAATTTTCGAAAAATAGAAAGTAGGCGGCTTTCGAAAATCGAAACTCGAACTTTCGAGCTTTCCGAAAATTTTAAAACAGAACGAAACTCAACAGTCTCGAACATCTCTCATGAAAATAATAAAAAGTCATTCCAATGAAAAGTGGATTGTTTGAATATTGATATTTGGAATGTTCGGAAGAATGTGTGTTTTTGTATCACAACACATTCCCTCCCAGAGAAGTTGTTTTTGTTAATGAGGAAGCTGCAGCGTCACAAGCATCAGTCTCACCTTGTGAGACGTTTACACAAGGTTCTGACTGTTGCACTGCTAATGGTCTCCTCTCTACTCCACGCCAAGTGGTAACGATACCAATTTACATCTTTCCTCCTGCCTCCCTTTACCATCTACATGCTAATGGTTGTCTGTTTCCTGAGCCACTCCAACGTTGCTTCATTACAAGTTGTGTGTGTTGTTGCTTTTTCTCACCGTTGACTCTGTAGGTCGTTTCTTTTAATAGCAGCTCTCACGAGACGTGACAAAGCTCGGCCAGGTGTAAGAGGAGAACGACACCAAGATTAAAGGGAATTATAGGTGTGTTTCCTGAATGGTTGGTCCCGTATGTTCTTCAAGGAATTATTTCTCACACTTTTCATTGTGTTGTCTTTGTTTAAAACTAATTTGTGTTGTTCAATTAGCGGATCCAACATGGGGACCGTGGTTACATCTACGGCACTTCGCAGAGACAGATGGTTCAGGTTCTATGGGTGAAATCAAGGAGATTATTTAATAAAAGTTCTTATCGTTTAAAATGGTGCTAATTTTGCCCCAACCAATCAGATCTTATTTAACATTTGAAAGCTAACATCTGATTGGTTGGTGCAAAATTAGCACCATTTTAAACGATAAGAGCTTTTATTGAATAACCCTGATAGTTTATATTACGCATATTTAGTTATTTTACTTATTCTACATTCTTTTGAATAATCAGTGGATTTCATACCCTTTGCTGTTCCCTGCTGTTGACATTAGTGAGCTGACATTTCAGGTCCTGTAACGGTCCTTCTTCTTCCCAGAATGCACCACTTCCTTGGAATGTTCCTAACAGTAATTTCTACTGATTGGCTGTTGGATGGGTCACACATGCTCAGATCTCTACTGAGTAGAGATGGACTAGAACTTGAACCCGAGTTCAAGTTGAACTTATCAAGTTCGAACGGATTCGGAGTTCTCGAACTATCCCGGATTTCACGGACTTTCGAACTTTAGATAATTATTGAATTCGAAAATCGAAACGATCTTCGAATCATTTATGGGATAATTATTGAATGTTCGAATCGTTTATGGGATAATTATCAAAAAACGAATGTGAGCACTCGAAAGTAGCACGCGTGAGAGTAAAATTGATTTCTCGAAAGTCCTGGATATTGGAACATGTTCCCCAGACCATTTCCCAGGTCCCACAGCCATTTACATTAAGTTACCATTGATATTTTAATTGTATTTCATTAGAACTTTTTGAACTATTTGACTCACATTGACTTTGATGGGTCCGTTTTCCAACTTTCCATATAGTTCAAAAACGGACCAAACTTTCGAAAGTTCAGCCATCTCTACTAGAGATGTCCGAACTTCGCAAAATCCGGTCAGTTTTTCGGAAAAAATTCGAAAATTTCAAAATCCGCGAGCGGACCCATTAAAATGACAAAAATTTCGAAAATACGAGGATTTCCCGCATTCTCGAAAATACGAGAAATTCATGTAATTTTAAAATTTTTTCGAAAGTACGTATTTTCGCGCATTTTTCGGAAAATTTTCCAAATAACTAGGATTTTGCGTATTTTCGAAAATGCATGGAAACCCGTATTTTCGAAAATTTTAGAAATTACGAGGATTCCACATATTTTCGAAAATACGTAAATACGGGTTTCCCTGCATATTTAGAAAATAAGAAAAATCTTCGTAATTTCAGAAATTTTAGAAAACGCAGTTCAGAAACGTTCGGAAGTCGGAAAACTGGAAAATCCGCGCTCTCCTACTTGCAACATTAGAGCGATATCGCCACGGATTTGGGTTCGGATCCGCGAACTGGGCCATCACTAATCTCTACTACTGAGTCCACCCAGGCACTGGGTCAAGGGCAAGACCATAACGGTCTCTATTAGGGGTCCTGCAAACAGGAAGTCAGTATTTCGGAAGCATTTATTTATACACAGACACAATGCTGAATAGGCAGGTTAAATTCATGGAAAAAAACAGCTCTTTTTTTATTAAAAGTATATGTATTTGCACTGAACTTCCCCTTTAACCCTATTTCTTGACCACCATCCCATCTTGGATGTCACTCCATGGCCCTTTTCCAAAGTGGTGGCAGCCAATTCATATAATTTCTTCTTGGCTGCAAGAGCAGATCTGTATTGGCATTGAAAGTTTAGTGCGCTACATTCTGTGTTACCTATATTCAGCCCTATTTTTGTGTGCGCTCTAATTTAGAGGGGACACTGTCCACATAGCAATGAATGGGTTTAGCATTGGGGCTAATCAGTAGTGCGGGTTTTCACTTATTCGCCCGTGTAGTGGCTGATGTAGCATTGCCCCCTTAATAGCAACATTAGACCGATATACATCACTTTACAATGAGTGTGTATATCGGTCCCTGTTCCCAAGGGATTACAATCTTAATATGATTATTCAGCGCTGCTTAGTAATTCAGCCCTGTAATTATAGAGTTACAAGGGGGGGGGGGGTGCAGAGAATTATCACACCAATGTACAACCTGTAAGTGTGTGAATGCAATTAGGAGATCTCATCCTTTGTTGATTCTGGGTGAAGTTCTAACTGATGTTTTCATGCCTTCCGTGCTTTGCACATTATCCAAATGTCCACCCCCAAAACTAAAATGTAACCATACTGGTCCCACCGTGTAGTTTAATAAATCCTTACCCTACATCTCTGCTCCTTATGGTTCTCCTGCAGAGCCTGTTCAAAGTTCAGAAAAGTGAAGATTAGAAACTGTCAGTGAGTCATCCGGTGCCTGTTATTTCCCTAATCGCAACAAGGTAGTTACATGCACACATGGATCCATCCTCTGCAGCCTTGGTGCCTAAAGTGAATCCCTTTCGGCCCAAGGTAGGTATCCCCTGCCCACCAACAACCGCCGAAATATTTCTTTAAAAAATGCTCAGATTGTTACTTACAGACCCTTCTCTCCCGCGGCGTCTTCAATGACGTCCGGCGTGTCTGTGATTGGCCGCGTCTTAGCTATTCTATCAGTTCTACGGAGGATGTCAAATATTTTTAGTGGATTGAATGTAAAGAAAGAAAACAATCGTTTTAAAGAGTCAAATTTACTGATGGCTTTAAAAGGAAGATTGACTCTTTTTTTCTATATTTTTAGCGATCCGATTTATCGGATTTGATCGGATCAGTCATGTCTGTACATAGCTGATCTTGCATAGATTTTTGCTTTGATATGTGTCAGTTTGATTGGGTGTCTTGTGTTGTTTCTCACTATGACAATTTACATTTGTTTTCTAAAATCAGGGATATCGCAAATAAAATGTGTCAGAATAAAACCGGTTGTGCAAATGCAACAGGGGAAAAACCCATTCAGCCTCGAAAATGGAAGGATTTAAAGGGGAAAATCCATTACTACTTTCAAATCTAGACTGTTATCCTGCCTTTCTGAGCATCAGCAGAGCAAATGATTGTTAGCCCTTTTAAGTACTTTGTACCCATCCCCCCACTTGTATCTGTATGTTGTCCCTCCCACTTAGATTGTAAGCTCTTCGGGGCAGGGATCTCATCCCCAATGTGTCAAGGCTTGTAATTTATACATCATTTATATACGGTATATGCTTTCTTACCGATTTATGAAATTGTATTTCATTTTATTTCATTTTTATCTATCTGTTAATGGCTTATAAAAGTTTTTTTTTTAGCTTTCATTGCTCGTTCCGCATTCCAGACCTGATCTCCTGAACACTCTCATCCCACGATGAAATGTAGCAATCCCATAGTTTTATGTAGCTAGGACACAGTTCCTCCCCACCCCCTATAAACAAAAGCAGATTTATCACAACCCGTGGCTTACATGACCTTGCAATGACCATCTGCTCTCCAAGGTGTGTGTGTGTGTGTGTGTGTGTGTGTGTGTGTCCCTGTGTGTGCTATTTGGCACACTGATGTCCCATGACCAGATGTTGGATCTTTAGGGTCCAAACTAATTTATGTGCTCAAATGACACAAGCCATTTATTGATCCTTAAAGGGGCCGGTCGCCATCGGATAATTGAAGTTGTAGTGATTTTATTTTATATTATTAGGCTTGTTGTGAAAGGGGAATGGAATTGTCGAAGCCTTTGTCCCCATAAAAGATCTCCTTATTTACAAATGTATTTATAGGGTTCCTCCCATACGCACAATGGATTCTAACAAAACAACAATAAATTAGCAGATCGTGGGAACCAAGATTCTGTCCCAAAGAGCTTGCCATCTAGTAAGGCTTTTAACATTGTGTGTGCTGTTAGCTCCCAAAAATTCTCAATGGCCGTAGGATATCCTTTCATTTTTCATTTGGGACCTGAAACAAACACAATTCTTTTGTTTATTTCCTGTTCATTGGTGGCTACAGACGCAGGAGAAGGCTCCACATCGTTAAAAGCTAAAACCTGTATTTGTTAACGTGTATTGTTGTCATTTTCCTGTTTAAGAAAAAAAGTCTCTCTTGGTTTCCAATCTCAGCGATGTGTCCTTGGTGGGTCTTATTATATTTGTCCCATATTGTAATTGTCTACACAATATTAACCGGTGCTGGGAATCTGTTTAAGGATAAGACACAAATGCAGTCTTTCTGTGTCCTATATTAAAAGGGGGCCCTTGTAAAGAACATTTTATGGGTAAATGTAACTATTAAACATCTTAATTAGAATATGGTGCCTTTATTGCAGAAGGGAAGCCATTTTTATTCCGGCATTCCATTTCCTGCTAAAGAAAAGGTGCAGCAGGAAGTGACACGGCAATTTAAAAAAAATAAGCAATAGTTAGAGCTGATCACAATATGACTATAATTACAGTACCGAGAAGAAAAATCCTTTCCCAATACCTTTTCTTGTTGTGTCCTACACCGGAAAAATTTAAGAACCTTTTAATTTAAATAAAGTTGTTTGTTTTAGGTTTTATGATCGTGCTTTTGTATTGGTTCATAATTGCACCATGCAGAAACACAGATTGAAACCATTGATCTGTATTAAGGAGCAGATTCCGGAACAATTCGATTCGGATGTCCGGCAGTTTCAATTGCTGCCAGAAAAATGGAAAACAACTCACTGGGCTATGGTTTCTCCAATCAGATTCTAATTATGTTACATATACTGTAACAGAAAGTTTATATAGGGGCCCTGCACTGTGCCGAGTGCCGTATTGTTTTAAACTTTTGCCTTTGATGGGAAAGGAAGCGTCAACATAACATTCTGCTAATCATCACCCCCTGTCCATCAAACATATTTACAACTATAGTGCAGATAAAGTATAAAACTAAAAAAAAACAAAAAACTGTTAAAACAAAAAGTTCCTGGGACAGGGAGGTCAGATTGTTACTTTCTACCTCCCAATGTTGTTTCTGTGAGAAGCAGCAGCACAAAGAAAACTGCTTCTGCCAGGCTTCTTCAGTGCTTCAGCACTATCTTTAACACAGGAAAGCCCAGGACACTAACCTGGCAGATGAGAATGTGCTGGTGCTCCTCAACTAAATTATACAGAGAGGTAAGAAAAATCGATCCTACCTCCCTGCCCCAGGTACTTTTCATAGTTAAAATTAAAATTGTTACAGTGTAGTTGTCCTTTAACACCTCTTTAAATGGGGCCCTGCTCCAGCCCTGGAAATGGTTAATGACAGTGGCGCAACTTGAAATCACTGGGCCCCCCAGCAGAACTATAGTGGGATGACCTACCTTCTTCATCTACAACATTTCCCTGGGAAGGGGGTACCTGTCTGAGGAACAGTAAGAAGTCTGTCTGCAGGGGCTGTTCCCAAGGGCCCTAAAGACAATAGCTCTGCAGGCCCCAAAGTGAGAATTTGTTAGGTCTCAGTACATTTACATTCATATGATAAAGTTACTTTGTATCTAGATGTCTACTGTGTTCCACTCAGAATCACTGTGCCTAATGGCAGTAATCCTCCAATTTAGCGCTACTCTGTTCTGCTCAGCTCATGGTGTTAAGTGGTAAGTTTAGACATTTATGACTTTTCTTTGTGGTCCCTGGCGATATTCTGGCATCTGTTTCCAGCAGTCAGCCTTCTGACACGCCACACAAGACCCCTCGTGAAACAGCAGTAGAGATGGCCAAAGTTCCAAAAGTTGGGTCCGTTTTCAAACTTACGAACTATATGGAAAGTTCGAAAACTGACCCATTAAAGTCAATGGGAGTCAAATATTTCAAAGTTCGAATGAAATTCGATTTCCGATAATTATCCCATAAATGATTTGAAGATCTCTCTATTTTTGACTTCGATAATTATCGAAAGTCCGAGAAATCCAGGTCCGGGATAGTTCAAGAAGTCCGAATCCGTTCGAACTCGATAAATTCGGCTCGAACGCGGATTCGAGTTTGAGTTCTAGTTCATCTCTAAAGAGCAGTAGACAAAGAGGAATCTCTGCATAAAATCCGACTTAATTATGAGTCCCCCTGTGCTCCGCGATCGCCCTTATTTCCAGAGCTAAACAACCCTTTAGAAAACCCAATGAGAAGTGTTCTCCGCTCTGAAATGGAGAATTTCTTTGAAATGACCAATGACTCATTTTAATTGCAAACTTCTGTTAAGTGTGAACTGGAATGGTTTCCAGTTGGATGGCTTCTGGGAAAAATATAAAAAAAAGGTAAAGCAATTGATTCTTGATCATGACCGGACTGCACGATCAGTCGACTGTTGGCAACGGCAACTATTTCCGCAACAGACAGTCATTAGTCCCAGCCCAATGCTTGCTAGTAGCGAATGCTTGGTCGGGACAAAAGGTCCCCTTGTGTGTACCCAGTTTTAAAGGGTATGTCCACCCCCCCAAACTAAAATCTCAGTATAGCTAGAACAACCCCCAAAACCTAAACCTCAAAAGGTTTTCAAATCCTTCTGGTCCAGATCCCCACCCTGACGGAACTACAGGCAGACGCGGCTGCCAGCAATAGAGAAGACGCTGTAACCAGGATCTGTAAGGACAGTCTGGAATCTATTCTTAAGAGAGGGATCAGGAGGGGGGAGGGGAGGGGGGGAAAGGCTCCTCTGTGCATGTCACCATCCCTCCCGAGGCAAGACAGGAGGCGAGACGTTTGAACAGGAAGACAGCTCCTACTCTTCAGTTTCCTGGACTTTGGACATGGACTGCAGAGAACCATAATAGCAGTATGTAAGGTAAGGATTTTATTAAACTGTACTGTGGGCCAGTAGTGGGTTAAATTTTAGTTTTGGGGGTGGATATGCCCTTTAACTTTGTCATCAGTTATTATTGGTGCTTAGCTTCACCATCGGCTATCAGTGTTTAGCTATGTAATCAACTATAATCAGTGTTTAGCTATGTCATCAGTTATAGCGTTTAGCTATGTTCTCAGTTTATAATCATGTTTAGCTATGTCAATCAGTTATAATTAGTGTTTAGCTATGTCATCAGTTATAATCAGTGTTTAGCTATGTCATCAGTTTATATCAAGTGTTAGCTTGTCATCAGTTATATCAGTGTTAGCTATTCAATCATAATCAGGTTTAGCTATTCATCAGTTATAATCATGTGTTTAGCTATGTCATCATTATAATCAGTGTTTAGCTATGTCATCAGTTATAATCAGTGTTTAGGCTATGTCATCAGTTATAGCGTTTAACTATGTCATCAGTTATAATCAGTGTTTAGCTATGTTCTCAGTTATAATCAGTGTTTTAGCTTTTCATCAGTTATAATCAGTGTTTAGCTATGTCATCAGTTATAATCAGTGTTTAGCTATGTCTCAGTTATAATCGTGTTTACTATGTCATCAGTTATAATCTGGTTTAGCTATGTCATCAGTTATAATCAGTGTTTACTAGTGTCATCAGTATGTGTTTAGCTATGTCATCAGTTTATAACCAGTGTTTAGCTATGTCATCAGTTTAATCAGTGTTTAGCTATGTCATCAGTTATAATCAGTGGTTTAAGTTTATGTCATCAGTTATAATCAGTGTTAGCTTTTTATCAGTTAATAATCTGTTTAGCTATGTCATCAGTATAATTCAGTGTTGCTATTCATCAGTTATAAAACAGTGTTTAGCTATGTCATCAGTTATAATCGTGTTTTAGCTATGTCATATCTATAATCGTTTACTATGTCATCAGTTATAGCTTTAGCTTGTCTCAGTTTAATCGGTTTTTAGCTATTCTCAGTTATATCATGTTTAGCTATGTCATCATCATGTGTTTACTATCCATCAGTTAAGTTAGCTATGTCATCAGTTATAATCAGTGTTTTAGCTATGTCATCAGTTTATCAGTTACTATCCATGTTTAACAGTTAGCTTTATAATAAGTGTCATCAGTCATCAGTAAATCAGTGTTTTATGTCATCAGTTCATGTTCACTTTCAAGTTATAATCAGTGTTCAGCTTTCTGTTTATATTCTATGCATCAGTATATATCAGTTTCAGTTCATGTTGAGCTATGCATCAGTTTATATAGATACACGTTTATACAACTATGTCACATTACGTACATAAATTCAATAGCATGTCTATCTCTATGTTAGTTCGTTAAGTCTGTATACGCTATGTCAGTAAACGTTATATCAAGTAGTTTCATGTCTCAGTTATCATCATGTCAGCTGTGATTCAGCTATGTTGTCGATCGAGCATCACATGCACACTTGCACACATATACGAGCTTAACATAAATTGAACTTTTGCGTTTGAGTGGCGAGCTATCGGCACTATCACGAACTTACCTGGAGTCTAGACTGAAATAAAGCGCCACCTATTGTAAATATAAGATTATATAAGAACCATTGGAATCTGTAGCCTTTGGGACTTTAAAATCTCTTTATTTTTGCAAAATCCAATAAATCTATAAAAACGGACGGTAAGTGTTGTTTTTACTGTGGATATTATTGAGATCGTGGTGGTTGGGCCATAAGGTAAGACATTGGGGCGTTTTGAGATTTAAGGCGAAGATTGTGTGGGCTGCAAGTCTACTGGGATTGAGACGAGAATGTCCCTTGACTATTGTTTTGCATTCATTCACCACAGCCGATGAAGTGGGGAGATGGTGGATTGTGCCCTTTCCTGAAAGCCTGTGAATTCTGTGAATACCACAATTCCTGCAATTGGCATTCCGGGGGTCGATTCTTCAGTATTGCATTTATAGCCTTCGTTGGACAATGGTGTTAACCGTTGGAAACAATCCATTCATCCAGCAATGATCATAAATGGTATACCATGTCATTGTCTCTGTTTCTGCCAATAGAAATGATTGTTCTGTCTGCGATGAACCAATCATTACACGGCAAAATGTTCTTCCGATAGACGCGCAAGACTGAATATGCGTCTAGAATAATTGCTTTAAGGCTGGTACCATGAGGGACTTTTTGCCCCAGCAAGCGCTCGGCCAGGACATCGTCTCGGCAACGCGGCAATTTCACGACGACGGCCCATATCCGCACAATAATCGAATTCACCGTCACGTCCGATCTTTCATTCGCGATGGCTGTGCGGCTACACCAGCCAATATTTTCGTCGAACAGCCGAACGTTCTGGGAATTGGTCGGTCGGCCGAAATATTGGCTGGTGTGTACCCAGCCAAAGTTAACTTCTTCGGAGCCTGGCCCAATCTTTTTTTTTCTCCCAAAAAAGTTCGTTATTGGCAAGTTATGGCACTCGTAAAAATGTAGAAGGATTCGATATTTGAGGCGATTGAATCGAATTTGCGGAATCGCTCACATATCGACCCCTTGTATAAAGGGCTTAAAAATAGGGTTTTAGTGTCCCTTTAACTGCTGCTTTCTGAAGCGTTCAATCGCTTTTCTCTCCGTATGTATGCGGCAAATGCGGTGAGTTTTCACTACCGTTTTTTTTAGTCTTTTATAAATATGCCCCTTAATTTAGCATGATTAGGGTGATGCAATATCCTGCTTAACGGGGAAACAAGCGCTGAACCGTGCTAACCGGTGTACAATCTGTTAGCGAGGGTTTGCTCAGCGCAATCGATGCATTTAATTTGCACCACAATGAATGCCTTTCTATTGTGTCTTTGAAGCCGCACAAAAGGACGCAACTTACCGCTTGCTTTTCAGCAATGATTACGATCGCAAGTGGTTAATACATCGCGGAATGATTGGCAGTAAGTCGCAATCTATTTTATTGAACTCCCCTTTAGTGAGAACAAGTCCTTTTCATTCTATGATCTGAGAAATGTTGTCTAATCTGAAACGCTGCCCAATGTCTGTCAGCCAATGACTGAATGCTATTCGATAAGCTGTTTCCTCTGAGCATGTGTGAGCTTGTAACAAGCTAATAAGAGCTCGAAGAAGAGCAGAAGGGGGGAGGACATTTTGCCGTAAAACGAGTTAGTACTTTGTAACTATTGGGGGGGGGGGGGATTTACCTATATGCAATTTTTTGTTTGAGGGATAGCATTGTCCTTAAAGGGGGTCATACATACAAATGATAATAGGTAAATTCCCGCTGTGGAACTTGTTATCGCTCGTGTGTAGGGAATATTCCCGACCGATCGGAGTGCTGGAGAACGACCGTATCGGCACTGCGATTGATCGGGAAACGGAAAATTTCCGTCAGTCGGCATCGGCTCCCTTTACTTTAATAGACCGCGTATGGGGATCGGTCAGTTTCCATGTGTGCAGGTTCCCTTTTGGCACATTGGCACATTGCGATGGTAGGTGGCCACCTTAAAACAACTACGTGGAGCCGCAGAGCCACAACATAACCGCCGTCCTTACCGTGCAGCGTGTTAACTTGCCTTTTGATTTGGTACAGAAGCAGTAGAGTTTTCCCTTTATATCATGGATTACTGTAGGTTTAGGTTCAGCCTTCCACTTTGCTAATATTTGTTTCACTAATCTCTTGCCCTCGGTGCCCCCTGAGTCACAGAGACGCCTTTGTCTGGCTCTCTGGAGTTGACTGATTGTGGAGCATTGATGATATACCATAGCTGTTTCTCACAATCCTTCCACTCTGCCACACATTGCAAAGCCTGGCTCCAGCCTTTCAGATTGCTTTGATGTGAACATCCTGCCACCCCTCCCGTACAGATATCACCACTAGGTCGCAACCATCACAGCAAAGAGTTCAATGCTGACTCCCTGATTGGAAGTCCCCGGGCTCACCCAATTTTATTGTACCTGCCAACTGCACCAGTTGTAATACCGGACAATGAATATGGCAGCTGATAACGTTTCGATTCTTACAAGTCGGTAATCCTTTGCCTTTTTGAGGCTGGGTACACACGGGGAAATTATTTTGTCCCGACCGAGCGTTCGATACTTGCAAGCGATGACAAAGTGGCGCGCGACTGATCGTGCGGTCCCATAGGGCTATCGGTCGGATTGGCCAAAAATATCTTACCGTGTGTAGCCAGCCTTAGGGATTTCTTTACAGAAATACAACATATAATGTTTTTTCCCCTTTTCTAAGGTCTGGGCATGCTCAGTTTTTTATCTCTTAGGCTGGGTACACACGAACGGAATATTTGTCCCGACTGAGCACTCGCTACGAGCAAGCACAATAGGGGTGGCACGACCAAAAGTCCGATCGGCCGATCGAGCACTCCCATAGGGAACCACACGATCAATCGGATTTATCCCATGTCCTATCGTCCATTAGGCTGATCCAGACAATCCAGGTCGTTGCAACTGTCCGCCCCCACCAGCAGATGTTTTTGGCCAACCGATCGACCGATCTGCGGCACTTTCGCGGCCAAAAATATCTGCTGGTGTGTACCAACCTTAGAGAGAAAAGGGGTGACATTGCCCTAATTAGGTAGCGTTGATTGTTACTCTCCTTTCCTTAGTACCTCCAGGCACAGTTTGGTACCAGTGTTTCCCATCTCTATAGGTATCGTTACCTCTCGGTCGCTAAGCCGCCAGTCAACTCCTGCCCTTGGATAATAACTTGCAGGGTTTATTCTTTGCTTATCAATGCCCCTACTGTATGTTTATGGCAAAATGCCACAACGATCTTGCGTTCAACGCCGGCACAGTGACTTTCTGTATCGCTTTCCGAGATCAAACATCAAGTGTCCAGAATCCGTAATATTCCACATTAACATTTCACCAAGGAGCTGAAATTCTTTGCTCAATTTGTTTAATTTCTTATAGTCACAGCGAAGACTATACATAGTGTGGGAGCTGCCATAGTGTTTCCCTTAGACAGTACAGTATGAGGGTAGTAGTTTATTGTGTGTACAGAACTTCCTTCTCGTATATTTATACATGTGTGGGAGCTGCCATAGTGTTTCCCCTTAGACAGTACAGTATGAGGTATAGTTTATTGTGTGTACAGAACATTCCTTCTCTGTATATTTATCTATATGGGGGGAGCTGCCATATTGTTGTTCCCTTAGACAGTACAGTATGAGGGTAGATCTTATTGTGTGTACAGAACATTCCTTCTCTGTATATTTATACATATGGGTGGGAGCTGCCATATTGTTTCCCTTAGACAGTACAGTATGGGGTATAGCTTATTGTGTGTCAGAAACATCCTCTCTTATCTTTATTTATACATATGGTGGGCGCCATATTGTTTCCCTTAGACAGTACAGTATGGGGTATAGCTTATTGTGTGTACAGAACATTCCTTCTCTGTATATTTAATTTATACATATGGGTGGGAGCTGCCATATTGTTTCCCTTAGACAGTACAGTATGGGGTATACTTATTGTGTGTACAGAACATTCCTTCTCTGTATATTTATACATATGGGTGGGAGCTGCCATTTGTTTTCCCTTAGACAGTACAGTATGGTATAGCTTATTGTGTGTACAGAACCTTCCTTCTCTGTATATTTATATTTATACATATGGGTGGGAGCTGCCATATTGTTTCCCTTAGACAGTACAGTATAGGGTATAGCTTTTGTGTGTACAGACTTCCTTCTCTGTATTTTATACATATGGGTGGGAGTGCCATAGTTGTTTCCCTTAGACAGTACTGTATGAGGGTATTTATTGTGTGTACAGAACATTCCTTCTCTGTATATTTATATCATATGGTGGGAGTGCCATAGTGTTTCCTTAGACAACAGTATGAGGGTATGCTTTATGTGGTGTACGAACTCCTTCTCTGTATATTTTATATTTAACATCATGGGTGGGAGCTGCCATAGTTGTTTCCCTTAGACAGTACAGTATGGGGGTATAGTTATGGTGTACAGAACATTCCTCTCTGTATATTTCATATTGTGGTGAGCTGCCATATTGTTTCCTTGACAGACTGTATAGGGTATCAGTTCTTATTGTGTGTACAGAAACATTTCCTTCTCTGTATATTTATATTTATCAATATGGGTGGGGCTGCCATAGTGTTTTCCCTTAGACAGTACAGTATGAGGGTAAGCTATTGTGTGTACAGACCTTCCTTCTCTGTTATTTATACTATGGGTGGGAGTTGCCATAGGTGTTTCCCTTAACAGTACAGTATGAGGTATAGTTTATTTGTGTGTGTACAGAACATTCCTTCTCTGTATATTTATACACTATGGGTGGAGCTGCCATAGTGTTTCCCTTAGACAGTACTGCTGAGGGTATAGTTTATTGTATGTACAGAACATTCCTTCTCTGTATATTTATATTTATACATATGGGTGGGAGCCTGCCATAGTGTTCCCTTAACAGTAACAGTATGGGGTATGCTTATTATGTAGCAGAACATTCCTTCTCTGTATATTTATTTATCATCATTGGGTGGGGCTGCCATAGTGTTTCCCTTAGACAGTACAGTAGAGGGTATACTTATTGTGTGTACAGAACATTCCTTCTCTGTATATTTTATGTATACTATGGGTGGGAGCTGCCATATGTTCCTTAGAAGTACAGTTTAGGGTATAGTTTTATTGTGTGTACAGAACATTCCTTCTCTGTATATTTATTTATACATATGGGTGGAGCTGCCATAGTGTTTCCCTAGACAGTACTGTAGGGCTATAGCTTTATTGTATGTACAGACATTCCTTCTCTGTAATATTTATACAATGGGTGGGAGCTGCCATATGGTCTCCCTTAGACAGACAGTATGAGGGGTATAGCTTATTCTATGTACAGAACTTCCTTCTCTGTATATTTATATTTAACATATGGGTGGGAGCTTGCCCCATATTGTTTCCAACAGTCTGGAATCTATTCTTAAGAGAGGGATCAGGAGGGGGGAGGGGAGGGGGGGAAAGGGCTCCTCTGTGCATGTCACCATCCATCCCGGAGGCAAGACAGGAGGCGGAGACGTTTGAACAGGAAGACAGCTCCTACTCTTCAGTTTCCTGGACTTTGGACATGGACTGCAGGAGAACCGTGAACTCCAATATATGGAGCCTGAGATGGATTATGGTGAATTAACAATATATAGAGCATAGTGGACTTATAAAAAGTGAGTGCATATATTGGTAGCATAGTGGGATTATAGGTGAAGTACAATATATTGGGAGGCATCAGTGGATTATGGTGAATTACAATATATTAGGAGCATAGGTGGCTTTAGTGAATTTACAATATAATCCGGAGAATATGGATTATGTGAATACAACAACATATTGAGAGCAATAATGGATTATAGGAATTACATTATATTGGCAAACATAGTGGATTAAGGGAATTACACATATGGGAGCATATTTACACTAGTACATTACATATATATTTTTGAGCATAGTGAATTTACAATACTATTTGGAGAATAGTGAATTATAGTGAATTTTTGACAATATATTGGGTAGTATCTGTTGTATTCAATTAATCACTGGACGTGGAAATGTAGTTCTTGAAGACGTTTCGCTAGTCCTATCCTACTGGCTTTCTACAATCAGAATGCACTTGTACAAGAATCCTGTGGCAATTATGTAACCCTGAAACTCCCAATTGCATATCACAGCCAAGTGTTACTGGGGTGATTAATGTGGGCCCTACGGGTGTTATCGGAACTCCCAGAGTAAGGTTGTTACAACAGCCTGGTACATTGCAGACAGTTTGGTCTTGTGGTCGGTTTTCTCGTCGCTTTTTAGAACTTCTTCCGCTCCCTCCCCCCACCGTTACCCTCATCAAGCTTAGGACTGGGAAGGGGTCGGTACTCCCCCGCGTGGCGTCCCGGTCTCCTGTCCCCCAAACATAAACATGCCTCCTTAACACCTCTCTTGAACCAGTCCCACGTTCCTTCGCCAGTAGGTTTAACATTACAATCTTCAAGGTCAATGTCCTTTATCCTTAAGATGCAGTATACACGGCTGGAGTCCTGCCCGAGGAATTGGGCTCTTCTGTGCCTGGGCCATACGTTGATGCATTCTGTTTGGTCTCTCCCCCACATACAAATCAGTCAACAGAAGATCCAATTCCTCGTTCATGACCAGCCGTGTATCTGCATCTTAAGGATAAGGGACCTCCTTTGCAAGGATTGTAATTTCACATCGGTTCGCGAATGGAACGTGCACGGTTCAAGAGGGTGTTTAAGGATGGGCCATGTGTATGTTAAAACTAAAGAAACAGCCTACAAACTAGAGGTTGGGTGTTCGCAACCAACTGTCTCCTATTATCGGTACAATGCTGTTTTTAAAACACCTTTACACCTTACCTGGAGACGTTCCTATAACAAGCTCTAGCCACTATCTAATCACACCCTTAACACCTGGCTGTGATATCTAATTGGGATTTTCCATGGTACATAATTGCCACCGATTTCTGTACAATTCCTTCCTGAATTGAGAAAGCCGTCGGATGACTAGCGAAACGTCTTCAAGAACTACATTTCCAGTCCAGTTTGATCTAATTAATACAACAGATATCCCATGACCGGGCTGAATGAGAACCTTCCACGAATATATTTGGGAGCATAATGAATTACAATAGTAAATTTGGGATCTAGTGATTCTGGTGAATTACAATATATCGAGAGCATAGTGAATTATAGTGAATTACAATATATTGGGAGCATAGGGGTGCATTAGCAAATATCATTTGGAGACCTAGTGCTTACAATATATTGGGAGGCCTCTGGATTATGGTGAATTAACAATATATAGGAAGCATAGTGAATTACGTGAATTACAAATAATATTGGTAGTCATAGGAAATATGTGAATTACAATATACGGGATCATAGTGAATTAAAGTAAATTACAATATATGGGAGCATAGTGAATTACAATATAAATTGTAGAATAGTGAATTACAGTGATACAATATATTGGTAGCATAATGAATTACATAAATTGGGAGCAGAGTGGAATTATAGCGCATTACCTATATTGGAGCCAATAGTGATTAAAGTGAATTACCATATATTGGGGGCAATAGTGATTACAATATACGTGAGCATAGTGGATTATTGTGAATTTACAATATATAAAGGAGCATAGTGAATTATAGTTTGGGGGAAATTACAATATATTTGGGAGCATATTAATTACACTATATTGGAAAGCATAGTGGATTCCTAGCGAATTCCAATATATTGGGCAGCATAGTGGGATAAAGTGAATTACAATATATTGGGACCTATGAATTACAATATATGGAGCATGTGGATTAGTGGGTGAATTACAATATATTAGGAGCATAGTGGCTTTGTGAATTACCAGATATTGGTAGCAATATTGGATTATAGTGAATTACAATATATTGGAGCATTTTAGGATTATGGTGCTTACAAGTATATTAGTAGGAGCAAGTGGATTCGTATAGTGAATTACAAATATATAGGGAGATAGTGGCGTGATTAATATTGATTGTACAATTTACTATTTTGCGGCTAATGGATTATCGTGAATTAACAATCTAATTGGAAACTAAGTGGATTCTAGATTGATACAATAATCTTGGGAGCATAGTGAAACTAAAGTAAATTACCAATTATTGGAGCATATTGAATTACAATATATTTGGAGAATAGTGAATTATAGTGGAATTCAATATATTGGTAGCAAAATGACTTACAATATAAATAATTGGGGAGATAAGTGGATTATGGTGAATTACACATATAATGAGTCATAAGTGAATGATAGTGAATTAATAATATATGGGGGGAGCATATTGAATGATAGTGAATTACAATATATGGGAGCATAGTGAATACATAATATGGGAGAATGTGAATTATAGTGACTTACATATATTAGCGCATAGTGGGATTATAGTGATTCCAATATATTGGGAGCATAGTGGATTCTAGTGAATTACAATATATGGGGAGCATATTTAACTAAAGTAAATTACAATATATTGCGGAGCAGAGTCCAAATTACAATATATTGGGAGAATAGTGAATTACAGTGACTTTACAATATATTGGGAGAATAGTTGCTTATTGTGAATTCAATGGGGAGCTGGAGTAAAGGAGCATAGTGAATTACAGTGAATTACATAATTGGGAGCCATAGTTTTCAATCTAGTGAATTAACAAAGCTATTGGGAGGCGCATCGTGAATTAAAGTAATTACACAATAATTGGGGAGCATAGTAATTACAATATAGTGGGAGAATAGTGATTACAGTGAATTACAATATATTGGGAGCATCGTGGATAAATGGTGAGATAACCATATATCTGATCATAGGAATTACGTGAATTACAACTATATTGGGGCATAGTTAATATAGTGCATTACACATATATTGGGGAGTCATATGAATGAAATAAATTACAATATATTTTAGCATAGTGAATATCAATATATTGGGAGAATATTGAAATTACAGTGAATTACAATATATTGGAGCATAATGCATTACAATAATTGGGAAGCAATAGTGGATTAGTGCGTGTCTTACATATATTAGTGGGAGTATATGGATTAATTGAATTACAAATATAATTGGGAGCATAGTGAATTACAATCTAATGGGGCGCATAGTATACTATAGCAATTACAAGATCTAGGGAGAATTGTGGATTAATAGTGAGTTACAATATATGGAGCATAGTGAATTATATTGAAAGTGCATATATTGGGACATATGAATACAATATATAAGGAGAATAAGTGCTTCCTCGTGCCTATACAATATCTTGGGCTCATAGTGCTTCTCTTGATTTCCAATATATTGGGAGCATAGTGAATTTTCATTAAAGTGAATTACAATATATTGGGGCATAGTGCATTACAGTCGTTGGGAGAAATAGTTAATTATAGTGAATTAAACAATATATTTGGAGTCATAATGAATTACAATATATTGGAAGCATAGTGGAATTATAGCGAATTACAATATATTGGAAGCCTCATGAATTACAATATATTGGAACCTCGTAATTAATAGTGAGTTCCAATATATTGGTAGCATAGTGAATTTAGTGATTACAATATATTGGGAAGCCATAATGAATTCCAAATATATTGGTAAGCATAGTGGATTATAGGCGAATTTACAATATATTGGGAGCATAGTGGATTAAAGTAATTACACTATATTGGGATCATAGTGAATTAGACAATCGTGGGAGATAGTAGATTATAGCCAATTACATAGTATAGGGCGAAATTGGTGGATTATAGTGAATGCAATAATTGGGAGCATAATGGCTTAAGTGAATTGCAATATATTCGAGGCTAGTGAAGTAAAGTAAATTACAATATTTGGGAAGCATGATGCATTTCAATATATTGGGAGAATAGTGAATTAATAGGGAATTACAATATATTGGGAGCATAGTGGGATTGTTGTGACTTACATCTATAAGGAGCATAGTGAATTCTATGAATTACAATATATTGGTAGTGGCATAGTGAATTACAATATAATTGGGAGCATAGTGAATTTATAGTGAAGTACATTATATTGTGAGCATAAGCGAATTACAGGGAATTACAATATATTGGGAGCATAAGGGGAATTCTATTGCATTCATTATATTGGGAGCAATAGTGAATTATCGTGAATTACATATATTGGGAGCATAGTGAATTTACAGTGAAGTACATAATATTGGGGGAGCATAGTGATTCTCAGTGAATTACAATCTATTGGGAGCATAGTGATTATAGTGATGACATTAGATTGGGAGCATAGGAATTACAGTGATTTACACTATACTTGGAGCCTAGTGACTCATAGTGAATTACTTTATATTGGGAGCATAGTGAATTACAGTGAATTACAATATATTGGGAGCATAGTAAATTATAGTGAATTACAATATATTGGGAGCATTGTGGATTATAGTTGACTTACTTTATATTGGGAGCATAGTGAATTACTTTATATTGGGAGCATAGTGTGAATACTTTATATTGGGAGCATAGTGAATTATAGTGATTCCCTATATGGGGCATAGTGGATTAATAAGTGGATTAAAACTTTATATTGGGGCATAGTGAATATAAAGTGAGTGTACAATATTGTGAGCATAGTGAATTACACTATAATGGGAGAATAGTGAATTATAGTGAATTACTTTATATTGGGAGCATATTAGTGAATTATAGTGAATTGCGCATATATTGGGAGCATAGTGAATTACAATATATTGGGGCATAGTGCCTTACAATGTATTGGAGCATAGTGAATTATAGTGAATTACAAATATATTGGAGCATAGTGAATTACGTGAATTACTTTAATATTGGGAGCAATAGTGGAATTATATGTGAATACTATAACGTTTAGATTGGGAGCATAGATGGGGGTTTATAGTGAATTCTACTTATATTGGGGCATAGTGAATTATATGTGAATTACAATCTATTGGGAGTGCATAGTGAATTATAGTGAATTACAATATATTGGGAGCTTAGTGGATATGGTGAATTATAATATATTTGGGATCATAGTGGATTAGGAGTGAATTACATATATTGAGAGCTTAGTGGCTTATAGTTTATTACAATTATATTTGGGAGCATAGTGGATTATAGTGAATTACAAGATATTGATTGGGAGCTTAGTGGATTATGGTGAATTACAATATTTGGGAGCATAAGTGGTTAATATTGAATTCACTATATTGATAGCATAGTAAAATTATATTTTTAATTCATTATATTGGGATATATGATATAGTGAATTACATATTTTTGGGTGAGATTAGTGAATTAACAGTGAATGACAATATTGGGGTTGGAATATAGTGATTAACAGTGGGGGAATGGTTACACTATAATTGGGAACAGAATGAATACTATATAATAAAACTTATATGTAATATTTTTTTTTAACGGTTGATCCAATTTGCAGCTCCCTGCGACAGACGTTGGTCCCCTTTTGTTTGCCGATACTTGGTTGGTGGCCGCTTGAATAATTTTGGGGTGTTAGTAAGAAAAAAAATGAAAAACGGTGGTGTGCTTTTGCAGCTTATGGGGAAATAAGCAAATGTCTTTTTTTTCTTCCCCCTCTGATACACTATAGAAGATCCAAGTACAGATACCTAGAGTATATTAGCAAGACTGTATAAAGTGCAACTTTGGGTAAAAACCTAGGATATAGTACATAGCACTAAATAAGTTTAATATTAGCATTAAATATTAATATTATCGCCGCGTGATGACGTCACGTGCGCACAGACCACAGAGGCTTATGAAGAAGTGGATCCAACAAGTCATAGAGGGGAAGTAGCTACAGCCTTCACATCACTCCAAGATGTCAGCAACTGTTGAGACCAGCCAGGTAGGCTTAGGAGGGACCTAGGGAAAAAAAAAGGGGGGGGAAGATTTTTATTAACCTAACTTGCTATTACAGTGTACTTATCCTTTAATAAATCTCCTGGACCAGATAAAATACATCCTCGGGTCCTGAGGGAGCTAAATTCAGTTCTAGGCCATTGTTTCTTATTTTTTAAAAGCTGATTTTATTCCAATATTCAAAAAGGGTAGCAGTGGCGTAACTACCGCCCCCCCCACCCCCACGACCAGGGGGCCCAGACCGTAGTAGGGCCAGCACAAGCCCAAGAGCCTTCTTCGAGCACTTTTTAAACAGCTGGGACGCAATATGAATGAAAATGCGCTGACAGCTGCTTAAAAGACCGACCCAATTTTCCGGTCATTTCTGGTCAAGTAGTCCCCGGAACATATGCCGTGCTTCAGCTGTTTAAAAATGGCTGATCGTGGAGGCCATCCTTGAATCTTGGAAGGCGGAGGGGGTCAATGGCCCATCCTCCATTCTCAACGGGTGGCCCCCGGGCCCTGCAGGTTACGCCCTTGAAGGTCAGTCGTTAACAGCCGGTAATTACAGCCTGTAGATTTTAACTTTGCGTGTGTGAATGGGGGGGGGACGGCGGTATCACTTGAAAGTTTTTTATAAGGGACACTGTTCTAGAGTATGTTTCCAAGGACGGACATACTCAGTATAACTACCTGTGGCCATACTTACGAATCACTGGGCCCCCCTTCAAACTATGATAGGGCCCAAATCCATGCTTTTATCCCAGTGGTTTTCTGGATAAGTCTATCTGCTGTCATAGGAAAATAGGACGAAAAAAGGGGCCCCCTTGCTCCCGGCAACCCCTGCGTTGCCTCCCTCTCTTCCCCCCTCTCCTCTGGAATTACGCCCTCTGTAAGACCAGCATGGATTTAGGAGGATAATCTTGTCAAACTTAAGCTGGGTACCAACCAGTACAGATTCAGTGAAAGATGACAGACAGGATCTGCAGATCTGCATACACACAGTCCCCGAGCGTTCTCCTCCCCTATACACTCATATACACATCATAGGGAGAATGCTCGGACTGTTGTTTTCCATCGGCCATGCTAGATATTCCTCTATAGGGAGTTTAGCGCGGCGCGATAGGAAATTTTTTGGTCTTTCCCTAACGGTGTTCGGGGCCCGACCCGCGTTTCGGGCGGCCCACACACTCGTTCGTGATTGACGGCACACACATAACAATAAAGCCCCGATACAACGTTGGATCCGACGGTATTGGGCTTTTATCATTACTTGTTTGTACCCAGCTTTACTTGCTTGCGTTTAAGCGGAAGTGATGTAGAAATGTAGACTCGGTGGGCATAGCCAGTAATGTAGTTTACCTTGGATTCTGGACTAAGGCTTTCGAACAGTCCCCCATAGGCCACACTAATTATAAGCTAAGGTCTGTTGGGCTGGGAGTCACATTTTTGTACATTGGATCGAAAAGGAAGGAGTTTTTTTTCCCCTTCATAAATTTGGTGGGTTTTTTGTCCTTCCTCTGGATCAACGTTAGGCAGGAAATAGATATTCTAGATGGGATTGGACTGGATGGACAATAAGTCTTTAGCTCAACCTCAAATACTGCTATAACTATACATTACTTTACTATACTATACATTCCATCATGTCCTTATAATTGTTGAAATGGTGGCTTCAGTGGTTAGAACTGATGCCACGTGAGGTCGATTCGTCCACCCTTGGACACACTGCAGGAGTTTGTATGATTCTCCCCGTGCTTGTGGGGTTTCCTCGGGGGCCTCCGGTTTCCCCCACAATCATAAAACATACTGATAGGTTTATGTGTCATAAAATTGTGCTTAGATTGTAAGCTCTTCGGGAAGGCCTGATGTGATTGTAATACATGTAGTAAGCGCTACGGAATGATGTTGCCGCTATATAAATCCACAATAATCCTAATAAATAATTTAAAATTAATCGTAAATAGAAATTTATTTCCAAATCCCGTGTTACAGACATTCAGATGTCACTTACTGTCCTTATAAGGGGACAACGCGTCTATTATCTGCTAATAGTGTGAACAAGACCCTAACATTTCACAAAATACTTCGTTCTCCATTGAACAGGGAATGAAGAAGGGAAGTTAAAATTCATGTTTGGGTTTAGTTCCCCTTTAACATTCCCTTTTCATTGCTCTGATTAAAGCATACAACGAACGAGCCGTGTTCTGTAGCAGGCGATAACAAGACAGATTCTCTTCTCTCTCAATTAAAAAAAACGACTGGAATGAACTTCGGCCTTCGAATAAAAATAATAAATAAATAAAAATAAGAGGAGAAACGAAATGTGACTTTCCATTCGATCGGTGTGGCGAGTTTACGGAAAGTCCGAATGAAACAGAACAGTCTTTTCTAGGCCATCAATAGGTGGCCCTGTCCGGCACGATCAGAGAGGCTTTTGTGAGCAATCATCAATGAAATCAAGTATTAGCATTAAAGGTACAGAAAAAATCGCTCTGGGCTGAAAGATATAGAATCATCTTACAAAAGCCCACAAAAAAATCGTTCCTCTTAATATAAGAATATTCTGGAGCATAATGAAGCCACTATGTGCTTCTGTTTATAAGTGGACATAAAGATAGAGCCATGGGAATCCATCGCGTGATATTAAACTAAATCGCAAAGTCATTAAGATATTTGAAAAGGTGGTGATGGGTGGGACGCAGGAGAGAGGCCCCATCGCATTCCCTCTCGCACACAGATCTACTATGTGTTTTTTTTTATGTATATGGGACCAATTCACAGACAGCAAATTAGGAATAAACTATAGAATGTAGTCACTATCCCAAAATGGATCCCGGCCAACAACAACCAATCCAAAGTTCTATTTGCTGGTTTAGAGCAGACATAATCATAAAAGCAAATGTGATGGTTTTGTTGACATATTCTTTAAAAAAATCTCTGATATAAAACAAGATAGCCTTGTAATGTTACAATACGCAAGTTACATTGAGTTATTTATTTTATAGTCTGTCAGCCCTTCTATGCAAAACCCAGATGTCCTTAATGACCCAACAAAAAAGTGCCCCCCACTACACCAAACCAAACAAGGACACCAACCAATCACACATGCCCCCACATAATACAATTAACAGCTTTAACCCTAGATATTCTGCCTGTCCTAGACATCTAATCCTCCTTTGAATGTGTTGAGAGATTCACCTGACATTGCAAATTCAGGTAGAACATTCCAGAACCTTGCTGCCCTCACAGTAAATAACCATTTATTTTGCTTAAAGGGCATTTCCACCTGAAAAATATTTTTTTAACATATGGTAGGGCACCCTATCCTCCCCCCAACCACTAAGTCCATTTGTTTAAAAATGCTTCAGAACTCTACTTACATGCCTTCGAGATTAGAGACATGGCTGCCGCAATTCAGAACGCCAGGGGAACAAGCGATTAAGTAAGTAGAGTTCTGCAGATTTTTAAAGAAACGGACTTAGCAGTTGGGGTGGGATAGGGTGCCCTACCATATCTTTAGAGGTTTTAGAGGTAGGGCAGCAAAGAGAGCTCAGGAGCGAGGGGATGGGGGGAAAAAGGGATCCCCTGCACATGCCACTGTCTACTCAGAGGACATGGAAGGAGCCAGAAAACCCTTCACAGAAAAGAACACCCCTACTCTTCAGTTCCCCTGACTCGTTGGACAGCGACTGGCAGGAGGAAAACTGGAGCAGAGTCAAGGTAGAGGCAATGTGTTTAAACTGACGTGGGTCCAGTATGGGTTAAATATTTATTTTGGGGTTGGCATTGCCCCTTTAAGATATCTGCAAATTGCTTTTTCTTAAAGGGTAACTGTGGGTCCTCAAATTCCTTCAACTAGTAGAATTATATAAAAGCTTTCTATCCTACCTTCAAAAAAAACCTAAATACATCTCTCGATAAAATTGTGAGAAGTTATTGCGGGAGAGGTTCAGTCATATTACTATTCCTGGTTCCCTTCCCATTCCTGCTTGAACACTTCCTATTTTCAGCATGTGAACCAGCTTGTATCATGTACCAGCCTGTCTGCATTAATAGGCCTCCCCTTCTAACGCCAATTGTTTCCCACCCAAACCAGGTATTTCCTGATTTCCCCCAGCATTAAGTCTTTACTGAGCTATGCTTCGCAGAGGTAAGTGATGTCACTCAATCAACCTACTGAGCAGGAAGTTTGACACTTCACCTCATTTAATTTTCACTTAAACCCTACGTTAGTGTCAGTGTTTAGCTATGTCATCAGTTATAATCAGTGTTTAGCTATGTCCTCAATTATAATCAGTGTTTAGCTATGTCATCAGTTATAATCAGTGTTTAGCTATGTCATCAGTCATAATTAGTGTTTAGCTATATCATCAGTTATAATCAGTGTTTAGCTATGTCATCAGTTATAATCAGTGTTTAGCTATGTCATCAGTTATAATCAGTATTTAGCTATATCAGTTATAATCAGTGTTTAGCTATGTCATCAAATATAATCAGTGTTTAGCTATGTCATCAGTCATAATTAGTGTTTAGCTATGTCATCAGTTATAATCAGTGTTTAGCTATGTTCTCAGTTATAATCAGTGTTTAGCTATGTCATCAGTTATAATCAGTGTTTAGCTATGTCATCAGTCATAATTAGTGTTTAGCTATATCATCAGTTATAATCAGTGTTTAGCTATGTCATCAGTTATAATCAGTGTTTAGCTATGTCATCAGTTATAATCGGTGCTTAGCTATGTCATCAGTTATACTCAGTGTGAGCTTTTTCTCAGTTAATAATCCGTGTTTAGCTATGTCATCATCATAATGTAGTGTTTAGCTATATGCATCAGTTATAAGCACACCAGTGTTTAGCTATGTCATCAGTTATAATCCGTGTTTTAGCTATGTCCAATTATACTATAATCATGTTTAGCTATGTCATCAGTTATAGATCAGTGTTAGCTATGTTCTCAGTTTATATCGGTGTTTTAGCTATGTCAATCAGTTATAATCATGTTTAGCTATGTCATCATTCATAATTAGTGTTTAGCTATTCATCAGTTATAACAGTGTTTAGCTATGTCATCAGTTATAATCATGTGTTTAGCTATGTCATCAGTTTAATCAGTGTTGCTATGTCATCAGTTATAATCAGTGTTTAGCTATGTCATCATTATAATCAGTGTTCATTCTATGTCATCAGTTATAATCAGTGTTCATCTATGTCATCAGTTATAATCATGTTTAGCTATGTGCATCAGTTATAATCAGTGTTTAGCTATGTCTCGTTTAATCAGTGTTTAGCTATGTCATCAGTTATAATCTGTTTTAGCTATGTCATAAGTTAATATCAGTGTTTAGCTATGTCATCAGTTATCTCAGTGTTTAGCTATGTCATCAGTTTATAATCATGTTTATAGCTATGTCATCAGTTTATAATCAGTGTTTTAGCTATGTCATCATTATAATCGTTTACTATGTAATAAGTTTTTATATCAGTGTTTGCTATGTATCAGTTAATAATCAGTGTTTCAGCTATGTCATCAGTTATAACAGTTTTTAGCTATGTCATCAGTTATAATCATTGTTTATGCTATGTCCATCAGTTTATAATCAGTGTTTAGGCTATGTCATCAGTTATAATCAGTTTTAGCTTTGGTAATGTCATCAGTTATAATCATGTTCCAGGCTATTTCATCATGTTTAATCAGTGTGTTTGCTATGTCATCAGTATAATCAGTGTTGAGCTATGTCATCATTTATAATCATTTTTAGCTATGTCATCAGTTATAAACATTGTTTCTATGCAATCAGTTATATTCAGTATCACATGCCTTACTGAAACTTGCCACACATTATACTTGAGCTGTAACCAATAAAGTATGAACTTTATTTGCAGTTTGTATGTTGAGCGTTAGCTGAATCGTGAAGCACTGATCACCATGATACTTACCTTGGGGAGCTCCTACAGACTGATTGAAATAAATGCGCCACCTATTGTAAAATATAAGATTATTATAAGAACCATTGGAATCTGTAGCCTTTGGGGACTTTAAATCTCTTTATTTTTTGCAAAATCCAAATAAATCTATAAAAACGGACGGTAAGTGTTGTTTTTACTGTGGATATTATTGAGGTCGTGTGGTTGGGTCATAAGGTAAGACATTGGGGTCGTTTGAGATTTAAGGCGAAGGATTGTGTGGGCTGCAAGTCTACTGGGATTTGAGACGAGAATGTCCCTTGACTATTGTTTGCCATTCATTCACCACAGCCGATGAAGTGGGGGAAGGATGTTTCCCTTAGACAGTACAGTATGAGGGTATAGCTTATTGTATGTACGAACATTCCTTCTCTGTATATTTATACATATGGGTGGGAGCTGCCAATATGTTTCCCTTGACCAGTACAGTTAGGGTATAGCTTATTGTGTGTACAGAACATTCTCTTCCTCTGTATATTTATATTTATACATATGGTGGGAGCTGCCATATGTTTTCCCTTAGAGACAGTACGTATGAGGGTATAGTTATTGTGTGTGTACGAACTTCCTTCTCTGTATTTATACGTATGGTGGGAGGCCATCAGTGTTTCCCTTATGACAGTACAGTATCGAGGGTATAGCTTATATGGTGTGGGTACAGAACATTCCTTCTCTGTATATTATCATATGGGTGTGAGCTTGCCATAGTGTTTCCCTTAGACAGTACATTATGAGGTATATTTATTGTGTGTACCAGACACATTCCTTCTCTTCTATTTTATATTTATACATATGGGTTGGAGCTGCCATATTGTGTTTCCCTTAGACAGTACAGTATGGGGGTATAGCTTATGTGTTGTAACAGAACATGTCTTCTCTGTATATTTATCTTTATACATATGGGTGTGGAGCTGCCCTAGTTGTTTCCCCTTAGACAGTACAGTATGGGGGTATACTTATTGTGTGTACTCAACATTCCTCTGTATCATTTATACATAGGGGTGGGAGCTTGCCATATTGTTTCCCTTTGTACAGTACGTATAAGGGTATAGCTTATTGTGTGTACAGAAACATTCCTTCTCTGTATATTTTATATTTAATACATATGGTGGGAGCTGCCATTGGTTTCCCTTAGACACGTACGTATGAGGGAAGCTATTGTGTGTACAGACCTCCTTCTCTGTATATTTATACGGATGGGTGGGAGTTGCCCATAGTGTTTCCTATACAGTACAGTATAAGAGGTAATAGCTTATTGTTGTGTACAAGAACTTCCCTTCTCTTATATTTATACCTATGGGTGGGAGTGCCATAGTTTTTCCCTTAGACAGTACTGATGAGGGTATAGTTTTATTGTATGTACAGAACATTCCTTCGTCTGTATATTTATATTTTATTATATCATATGGGTGGGAGCTGCCATAGTGTTGCCCTTAGGGACAGTACAGTATGAGGGTATACGTTTAATATTGTATGACAGAACCATTCCTTCTCTGTATATTTATATTTATACATATGGGTGGGGTGCTGCCATAGTGTTTTCCCTTAGACCAGTACAGTATGAGGGTATAGCTTATTTGTGTGACTATAACATTCCCTTCTTCTGTATATTTTCTATTATACCTATGGGGTGGGAGCTGCCATAAGTGTTCCCTTAGACAGTACAGTATTAAGGGTATAGTTTTTATTGTGTGGGGTACAGAACATTTCCTTCTCTGTAGATTTATACATATGGGGGGTGGGAGCTGCCATAGTGTTTCCCTAGACAGTACTGTCATGAGGCTATGTTTATTGTAATGTACAAACATCCCTTCCTGATATTTATTATTTATACATAGGGTGGGAGCTCCATATGGTCTCCCTAGACAGTACAGTATGAGGGTATAGCTTATCTATGTACAGAACTTCCTTCTCTGTATCTTAATTTAAGCATATGGGTGGGAGCTGCCAATGGTTTTCCCTTAGACGTACATATGCGGGTATATATCTTATTTGTGTATACAGAACATTTCTTCTCTGTATATTTTTTACATATGGGTGGGTGGGAGCTGCCATATTGTTAGCCCGATTAGATATACAGTAATGAGGGTTAGCTTATTGTGGTGTACAGCACATTCCTTCTCTTATATTATATTTATACTATGGGTGGGACGCTGCCATAGGTTTTCCCTTAGACAGTACAGGGGTGAGGGTATAGCTTATTGTGTGTACAGAACCTCCTTCTCTGTATATTTTATACATATGGGTGGACTGCCCATAGTGTTTTCCCTTCGACAGTACACGATGAGGTTATACCTTATTGTATGTACAGAACATTCCTCTCGTATATTTATATTTATACATATGGGGGGATGGGCTGCCATAATTGTTTTCCCTTAGGCGTACAGTATGAGGGTATAGCTATTGTATGTACAGAACTTCCAATCTCTGTATATTTATATTTATACATATGGGTGGGAGCGGCCATAGTGTTTCCCTTAGAAAGTACAGTAATGAGGGTATCGCTTATTGTGTGTAATAACATCCTCTCTCTGTAATATTTATATTTATAACATATGGGTGGGAGACTGCCATATTGGTTTTCCCTTAGACATACGTATGAGGGTTAGCTTATTGTGTGGTACGAACATTCCTTCTCTGTATTAATACATATGGGTGGGAGCTGCCATATTGTTGCCTTATACAGTACAGTATGAGGTTATAGCGTATTGTTGTGTACAGAAATTCTTGTCTGTATATTTATACATATGGGTGGAGCTGCCATATTGTTTCCCTTAGACAGTAGCGTTTTTATTGAGGGTATAGCTTATTGTATGTACAGAACATTCCGGCTCTGTCTATTTATACATATGGGTGGGACTGCCATATTGTTTCCCTTAGACAGTACAGTATGAGGGTATCGCTTATTGTGTGTTACAGAACATTCCTTTCCTGTATATTGAACATATGGGTGGGAGCTGCCATATGTTTCCCTTAGACAGTACCGTAGAGGGTATAGCTTATTGTTATGTAACAGAACCTTCCTCTCTGTTATTTATACATATGGGTGGGAGCTGCATATTTGTTTTCCCTTAGACATTACAGTATGATGGTATAGCTTATTGTGGTGTACAGAACATTCCTTCTCTGTATATTCAAGACATATGGGTGGGAGCTTGCATATTGTTTCCTTAGACGTACCGTATGAGATATAGCTTTATGGTGTGTACAGGACATTCCTTCCTCTGTTATATTTTATAGTTAAAGAGACATATGGGTGTAGCTGCCATATTGTTTCCCTTAGACAAGACAGTATGGGGTAATAGCTTATTGTGGTGTACAGACCATTCCTTCTCTGTATATTAATACATATGGGTGGGAGCTGCCATATTGTTTTCCTTAGACAGTACAGCATGAGGTTTAGCTTATTGTGTGTACAGAACATTCCTTGTACTGTATATTTATTACCATATGGGTGGGAGCTGCCATAACTGTTGCCCTTAGACAGTATCAGTATAAGGGTATAGCTTTATTGTAATTACCGAAATTCCGTCTCTGTATATTTATACATATGGGTGGAAGCTGCCATATTGTTTCCCTTAGACAGTACCCGCATGAGGGTATAGCTTATTGTGTGTAAAACATTACCTTCTCTGTATATTTATACATATGGGTGGGAGCTGCCTATTGTTTCCCTTAGACAGTACAGTATGAGGGTATGGTTTGATTGTATGACAGAACCTTCCTTCTCTGTAATATTTATACTATAGGTGGGCAGTTGGCCATCACTTTGTTTCCCTTAGACGTCCAGTATGAGGGTATAGCTTATTGTATTACAGAACTTCCTTCTCTGTAGATTTAGACATATAGGTGGGAGCTGCCATATTGTTTCCCGTATACAGTACATATTCGGGGATAGCTTATTGTATGTACAGAAACATTCCTTCTCTGTTATTTGATACATATTGGGGTGAGAGCTGCCATATAGTGTTTTCCCTTAGACAGTACAGTATGAGGGATAGCTTATTGTGTTTACAGAACATCCCTTCTCTGTATATTTATATTTATACAGATATGTGTTGGAGCTGCATATTAATTTTCCCTTAGACAGTACAGTATGAGGTAATACTTATTGTGTGTACAGAACATTCCTTCTCTGTATATTTATTAACATATGGGTTGGGACGGCCATAAATTGTTTTCCCTTGACAGTACAGTATAAGGGTATAGCTTATTGTAGTACAGACATCCTTCTCTTATATTATTAGACCTATGGTGAGAGCTGCATAGTGGTTTCCTTCCCTTAGACAGGACAGTATGAGGGTATGCTTATTGTTTGTACAGACATTCCTTCCTGTATATTTATATTTATCTAGGGGTGGACGCCATAATTGTTTCCCTTAGACGTACAGTATGATGGTAAGCTTATTGTATGTACAGACCATTCCTTCCTCTGTAATATTATAAGCATATGGGTGGTAGCTGCCATATTGTTTCCCTAGACATCAGTATGAGGGTAATAGCTTATTGTGTGTACAGAACATTCCTTCTCTGTATATTTTACATATGGGTGGGAGCTGCATATGTTTCCCTTAGACAGTAACCGTATGGGTAATAGCTATTTGTGTGCGTCAGAACATTCCTTCTCTGTATATTTATACATATGGGTGTGAAGCTGCCAGAGTGTTTCCCTTAGACGTACAGTATGAAGGTATAGCTTATTGTGTGGTACAGAACATTCCTTCTCTGTATATTTATAATTATACATATGGGTGGAGCCTGCCATTTGTTTCCCTTAGGCCGTACGTATAGGGTATACTTATTGTGTGTACAGAACATTACTTCTCTGTATATTTATATTTATACATATGGGTGGGAGCTGCCATATTGTTTCCCTTAGACAGTACAGTATGAGGGTATAGCTTATTGTGTGTACAGGACATTCCTTCTCTGTATATTTATTCATATGGGTGAGAGCTGCATTATTGTTTTCTTTAGGACATATTAAGATCAATCTATAAACCTTGAAGTTTTCAAAGGACATGTTCACCCCCCACTCTCTAACATAAAAACCTATACTCATATTTATCTGGCTGAAGTTCCTGGTGGATGGTATTCTGTCTGGTATTTGTCTTCAAGGGTTGCCACCTCTTCCTAAAGCTATACAAGCTTGTTATGAGCTTGCACATGTGCAGAGGAAGTGGCTTAGTCAGCAGAGGTTCGTCATTGGCCATGATGTCATCTGTCATGGCCATGAATGTAAGCTGCTGCTATAAGAAGACCCAGAATGAAAACCAGATAGAATTTCTTCCTTAACCTCTGACGGGTATGTTACTTTTGTGACCCTTTAATTTTTAGGGTAAGGAAGGTAAGTATAGCTATGGGGTGCACATGGCCTTTAAGTGATTTAAAGCTCTGACTGCCATTTAAATCATGGAGAACAGCGCTCAGTCCGGTACCTATAAATACTCCCTATGCACAGGATGTTGTTTTTGTCCTTCCCTTTTCCTGCGACACTATTTTTATGATTAGGATGTGGATCGTATAACGATAATAACTAATACTGCAATATGGCTCACCGTTATTTCCACATTCCCGGATTGTTCTGGTTAGGAAAGGAAAAACTGTATGACAGCTGCTTGTCATCTGCAGAACACATCCCATTGAAATGTCCTAAAGTGTTGGTTATGTCGAATTGCTAAAACAAATCTTGGTATTCAGATTTATTGAAGAACGGGAGGTAAAGGAGCTGTGTCTTACCTACCGCTCTTCAATAAAACGTTCAGGTAACGTACTTCCGTGCTCGCTCGCCGACAGACTCTGTATTCTATGCTCTGTCGGGACCTGGCAGATTAGCCGGTAGAGATAAGTACCTTATTACCTTCTCTCCTGGCTCCTGAATATTTTATTGAAAAAAGGGGAGGTAAGACACAGCTCCTTTACCTCCCGTTCTTCAATAAAACTGAATAACTGTTTAGCAGTGGAGATCCCCTTTAATATTATTATTAACAAATAGAATTATTTTAATTATTGTTACATTTTTCCAGCCTGCACTCACAATTTGTAATTTGCTCTCTGAGAACGTTTCTTGGCCTATTTTTGTCTGATACATTTTGTCAAGTATAAGAAAAAAAAACATCCTTACATTTGCTATATAGTTAACGTTAATTATTATTATGGATTTATATAGCGCTAACATCATCCGTGGCGCTTTACAATTCCATGTATACATTCACATCAGGCCCTGCCCCGTAGAGCTTACAATCTAAGCACATATATGACACATACATCCTATCAGTATGTTTTGGTGATTGTGGGGGAAACCGGAGTGCCCGGAGGAAACCCACGCAAGCACGGGGAGATCATACAAACTCCATGCAGACGTGTCCAAGGGTGGAATCGAACTCAGGACCTCAGCGCTGCAAGGTATCAGTGCTAACCACTAAGCCAGCATGCTGCCCATTAATATTAGTATCCGTACTTTTAAAAGTGGGTGTTGCCACATTGCTTCATAGAGATTGATTTATTGTAAAAACCTGTCGGTTTTAGGGATCAGACAGGTTGGAAAATGTCAGTAGATGCAAAAAATGACTGCATGTTACTGAGCCGCACGGACAGAAAGAGACAAGCAGGCTGCTGTATTAATCCCCTTCTGATTGGATCTGCATAGATTGTAAGCTCTTTGGGGGAGGAACCTTAATCCTCGTGTCAAGCACTTTTAATTTTATACTTGTGTATTTTATCTATGTTTGTATTATTCTATCTGAATGTTCCGTATTGTAATATACTGCGCTGTGCTCTCAGTAGGACTGTAGGAAAAGGTGACAGTAAAAGTTACAATCGATCTCTGGTAGCCAATGGATGTCTGACTGTGTATTTAGAAATCTTCCAATTCCCATTTGTATAAAATGACACTTAAAGGACAATCCTACTTTCTTCCCTTGTAAGTTCTTCTTCTAAATGTTCGTACACACGTGCGATCGCAGGGGCCAACCCGCAGAGCACAATGTGTATGAACGGCCGTTTCGGCCAATAATTGTGGCGCGTATGCGCACTTTATCGGGCGGAACGGCAGTTCGGTCAGGGATCCTTGCCCAACCAGCCGGGCGGATCTTCAAATGAGTGGCCGTTTCGGCCAATAATTATCGGCCAAAAATGGCCATTCACACGCATCATGCTTCCCGTGTGTACCAACCTTTACCATATTGTTTGCCATTCATTCACCACAGCCGATGAAGTGGGGGAAGGATACGGAGTTGTGCCCTTTCCTGAAAGCCTGTGAATTCTGTGAATACCACAATTCTGCATTGGCAGTCCGGGGGTCGATTCTTCAGTATTGCATTTATAGCCCTTCGGTTATTTCACACGTACAACTATATTACATGAGATTCCTTTCAGCTCAAGTTGTTTTTTAGAGTTTATACCTGTTAAGAATAACGTAAATACCCTGATGAATTCTATAATTACTACTGGACAAGCTCACCTCTGAAATCAAGCAGCATTGTGGAGAAATCGTCTGGTTAATTCTGCGTTTTTCCGGGTCCACAGGTTGGTCACTGACCCCCAGATATACAAAAATTAGTTTGGCACATGCTCAGTTAATTCTCTAGCCCCTCCCTTTCCCATCTGTCCAATTAAACTATTGGTTGACCTGCCTTTAACCTCTTGCAATCAGGCCTGGCAGTAAAAAAAAAAAAGCAATTGTTAAAAATTAGGAAATTCCAGAAACCTTTCTCCACAATCGGCTGCCCAGCGACCCCGATTGTGGCATCCCATAGGGAACCACAGATCGTCCATGATTTCAACGGACCCGGTCGCCATTCGTCAGATTCTGACTCGCACCCCACACCAGCAAATATTTCCGACCGACCCGATAGGCTGTGGTCGGCCAGAAAATCCGGCTGTTGTACCCAGCCACCCAGATATCATTTAGTTAAGCCCCTACATTTTTAGTGATTTGGCAAATCCGAATCGCTTCAAAATCTCGATAACGTTTATGCCTTTTTCCTATGACCCACTCGACATATCCATTGTTTTTTCAGCCCGTTTCAAGTCCCCATCTCCGTGCTTATTTTCAAGGGGAAAATATTGTTGGGCACAATATGGGGAACTTCCGATCGGATTTCCGATTGCCTGCGTGGATCGGAATATCGAATTCATTCAGGATCATTTACATTTTAGCTTTAGGACTCTGCGTATTTCTGTTCTCTCTTTGTTCTCCGAGGGAGGGGATTAGAATTGGAACTGGAACAATTTCTAATGGATCTATTGTTTTGTCCATGCATGTAATTCTTACCGCGATTTTTGATTGTTCCCAAGGGAAACTGTCCCTATAGTGCAGGTTTGTCGCATTACCTATATTGCTTATGTAGTGTGTAAAGTACTTTTATGGCGAAAGAGGGTGCTTCTGGTCGTGGGAACCCAGCTGCAGTTCATTTTAACACAGAGGAGTTTACAGGAGCTGGAGGGAAACCAAGGAATGTAAATTGCCCACAGCAGAATGTAGGACCCTCTGGTCTTTCCTCTGTCTCCATCTTTGGTGACCTCACCTTGTTAAGTTTCAAACAATCTTTCCCGGTCAGCCCCATCGAACCACACCGAATCTCCAAATGTCTTCCTTCAGATCTTTCAATTACTATTTATTGGTTAAATAATTGGCTATAAACTTGGATGAACTCCATCCCAGCGGGAGACTAACTCTGAAACGAGAAGAGTTGGAATGTCCCACAACTTCTCTTTGCTCGCTCCTGTTCTTAATTAGCGCTTGGAGGGTTTTAGTTTTTTTAAACTGACAGTTAAACGGCATTGACTGCGCCGTTCCACAGTCGTTCAGTTATTGATTAACATTTCTTAAAGGACTATTGTCATTTTTTCTTTAAATATACTGCCCAATGCTCTTATCTAATTAGATTGGTCGGTAAGGAGCTGCTTGTCCCACTGTCTTGATTTTTGCCACCGTGCTGGCCAGATCTCCGAATGGCACTCCGCCCGACAAAGTGCTCATACACGGGCCGATAGTGGCCAACCGGATGTTCGTACACACGGTGTACAATCTTAACGTAGGGTAGGTTCACATGAACCTCTGTCTTTTGTTTTAGGCCTGCTCTTGTCAGGCTTTGTACACCCAGGCAGCTTTTGTCGCTAACGGTTGGGCAAAAAATCTGTGCTGCTTTATCCGCAGCCACGACATGTCAGCCGCACGTTCGCCGATAGGCCTACCTCTCACTCATAAGTGAATGCTCAGTCAGGAAAAATAGGTCCCCCCAGTGTACCCAGCCTCAGAGGTTAGCCGCTAGGAACGCTGCATCGATAAAAATCATATAGATGTTCATGTTAACTTTCCTTATGGTGGGCCATAGCCGCAGCCCTGCAATCTCTGATACCGCATTGGAGCATTATTGCACCGTGTATGGTGCCAGATGGCGTTTTTGCAAACTTTGGACCATCGATAGAATCCAAAATATTAATCTGTCTATGGCCATCTTTAGAGTTCTGACCTGCAAGTTGAAAACCTTTGTTGAGTTGGTCCTGACCGGTCAAATTGGATTCTTTTCTTGAGGCATGTGCAGTATGAATGGGATGTACCCAGGAGGCCAAGCACAGACCAACCGTCGACTGGAGGACTAGTAGCTTACCTCCCCATATTTAAATAGAAAGTACAGACCAGTAATTTAAAATGTTTCGCATACCCGGAAGGAATAAATGGAGATTAGAAGAATTTTGGTAACATGATTTTTTTGATTAATAGGCGCAAGACAATGGTATGGGGCCACACCCCTGGTGGTACTTACCTCTGCTGCAATTCGCGGTTTGGCCATTTGGAGCATCGGATGATTGGTGGATTGGGGCCAGGTCTGGAGGGGGAGATTGAGGGTACCAAGAAGGTAAGTACTCAAACTACCCACATTTTAGGTCCTCATCCTGGGAAAATGGGTTATTTCATTTTTCGCTTTTTACACAGAATAGTAAATTTCTAACTTCCATCCTTATATTTGTAATCGGGGATTAACATAAGAGCTTTCTGCAGTGTATCCACCATATACATGAATGGAAGGAATGGGCCAGTCTGTTACAATAATTCTCTAAACCCTCCAGAGGTTTATCCCACGTTACGGCCAATTACAAAAGAGCACTGAGATAGTGAGCTCCAGTTTATTCTCCAGCATGGTATAGAAGTGATATCTGTGAGAGTTTTTACCCACCGCTGCAAGATAGATGTCATTACTTGTACGTGTGCTTCTCTAAAGCCAGTATTCATCTGTTTCCTCCTTCAGCCTTTTAACAGATACCCTCTAGTATTTCAACTCATTGTCTGTCTCGTTAGCATTGGCATATTTCCTACGTAAGTACATCTGTTTAACGAACCGGCGCAGGAATCTTATTACTGACCCATTGTAAATAATTTACAGGCAAAATTTAAATTATCGCATGAACACTCGGATCAAGTCGTGGGGGTATTGTCCTTGTGCCCTTTGTGAAATAAATCCTAAATGAGGCTTTGTGTGTGTTATAAAGTAGCGCCACTGAATTAATGTGTGGTTATAGACATTATTCACTTTACTGAAAGGGCAAGGTCACCCCTCAAATATAAATCACTCGGCCAAAACTGCAATAGTTAAAAATCTGAGAGATGTAAGTCTAAACTGAATTTTGGTCTGAATGTCCTGTACCGCCCTATTTCTGCTTGCTGGATCTTCCAGTTAGCAGCCGTCGTCGTGGTTAACAGATACATCATAGCCAATGACTGAAACTATTCCTCTAGCTGACTCCTAGAGCATGTGCACGCTTGTACAAGCCTTGGAGAGGAGGAGTAAACCCTTTGAGGAAGGGCAGATTCTTCACCTGCCGACTGTTCGCCTCTATCACCAATTCCGTCCATGGAATTTTGTCCTGACATCATTCTGTTCCCACCGAAAAAATTGCCGGCAATATTTAGGGCGACAGCATATCGATCTGTCTCCTGGAAATATCATCATCTCGGCAATTTGTTGAAAAAACTAAATGTGGGGGGAAATAGACCTCACACGTGGCCAAAAATTTGTACGGTTTGATGCTCTGTGGTTTTCTTTCTGCCTAAATAAAGACCTTGCTGCAAATCAGTCACTTCAAGTGTGTCTATGGCCACATGTCCCTGTCCCTAGACGGGGAAATCACCTGAAATGAAAGGCTATGTCACTGGTTTCTGCTTTCTTTTTCTGTTTAACTGAAGAAAGGAGGTAAATAATCTGTGTCCTACCTCCCAAAACAGGCAAGCAATGTTCTCTTCATTATCAAACAACCCTGATTTGGGCCATAAATAAAATTACTTACTCCTACATAAGCATAGGATTGATTCCTATTTGCGGCCCCCTATTGCAGATATCGCCTGAGGATGTCGTTTCCCAATGATTGGCTTTCCTAATTTAGCGCTGCCCATTATTGGCTATAACCATTAACATAGCTAATATTCACAGCACCATATTTGATCTATGGGCAGCATACGAGTGGCTCAGTGGTTAGCATTGTACCTTGTTTTTTCAGCGCTGAGCGTCCAGAGTTTCGGAATTCCCCCCTTGGACCTCTGCAGAGTTTGTGTTGGATATTCCCCCGTGCTTTGCTGTGGGTTTCCTCCGGGCCTCCGGTTTCCCCCACACATCATAACCATACTGATAGGTTGTATGTGTCAATAATTGCTTAGATTGTAAGCTCTCGGGGCAAGGCCTGATGTGAAGGTATACTGAATTGTAAAGCGCTACGGAATGATGTTGCGGCTATATAAATCACAATATAATAATAATAAAACATAATTAAGATGTAAGTGGTTGTGAATGAACCCAGTTCGAATTGATCTGAGGGTTTGCGAATACCATGAACTTTCGAACTCCCAGATTTCACAGAACCCGCGTTTTAAAACTTTTGTTATGTTTTATCGAAATCAAAAGTAGACAATCATCGCAAAATCGAAAGTAGAACAATTTCTCAAAATGACAATTTTGCTAAAAATAGACAGTAGGCGGCTTTCGAAAATCGAAACTCGAACTTTCGACTTTCCGAAAGTTATAACAGAACGAAACTCAACAGTTCGCGAACAGTCTCTATGAAAATAAGAAAAGTCAATCCAATGAAAATTGGATTGTTTGAATATTTGATATTTGGAATGTTCGAAAATTGGTGTTTTTGTTCACAACACATTCCCTCCCAGAGAAGTTGTTTTTGTTAATGAGGAAGCTGCGCTCAACAAGCCTCAGTCTCACCTTAGTTGGAACGTTTACCACAAGGTTCTGGACTGTTGCACTGCTAATGGTCTCCCTCTCTAACTTCCATCGCCAATGGTAACGATCCAATTTACATCTTTCCTCCTGCCTCCCTTTACATCTACATGCCTAATGGTTGTCTGTTCCTGAGCCCATCCCACGTGTGCTTCATGACAATTGTGTGTGTTGTTGCTTTTTCCTCACTTGACTCTGTAGGTCGTTTTCTTTAATAGTCAGCTCTCCGAACGTGACAAAGCTCGGCAAGGTGTAAGAGGAGAACGACCCAAGATGTAAAGGGATTATAGGTGTGTTTCCTGAATGGTTGTCCGATGTTCTTCAAGGAATTATTTCTCACACTTTTCATTGTTTTAGTCTTGGTTTAAACTAATTTGTGGGGGTTGTTCATTAGGAATCAACCCATGGGGACCGTGGTTCATCTCCGCACTTCGCGAGCAGACGCAATGGTTCAGTTCTGATGGGTGGAAATCAGGAGATTATTCTATAAAAGTTCTATCGTTAAAATGGTTGCTAAATTTTGCCCAACCAATCAGATCTTATTTAAATTTGAAAGCTAACTCTGATTTGGTTGGTGCAAAATTAGCACCATTTTAAACGATAAGAGCTTTATGAATAACCCTGATAGTTTTCTATTACGCACTATTTAGTTATTTTACTTATCTACTTCTTTTGAATAATCATGGATTGCATACCCTTTGCTGTTCCCTGCGTTGACATTAGTGAGCTGACATTTCAGTCCTGTAACGGTCCCTTCTTCTTCCCAGAAGCACCACTTCCTTGGAATGTTCCTAACAGTAATTTCTACGATTGGCTGTTGATTGGTCACACATGCTCATCTCTACTGAGTAAGATGGACTAGAACTTGACCCGAGTTCAATTTGAACTTATCAAGTTCGAACGGATTCGGAGTTCTTCGAACTATCCCGTTTCACGGACCCTTATCGAATTCTTTAGATAATTATTGAATTCGAATCGAAACGAGCGAACATTTTGGGATAATATTGAATGTTCGAATCGTTTATGGGATAATTTATCAAAAAACGAATGTGATCACTCGAAAGTAGCAACGCGTGAGAGTAAAATTGATTTCTCGAAAGTCCTGGATATTGGAACATGTTCCCCAGACCATTCCCAGTCCCACAGCCATTTACATTAAGTTACCATTGATATTTTAATTGTTTTCATTAGAACTTTTTTGAACTATTTGCTCACATTGACTTTGATGGGTCCGTTTTCCCCAACTTTCCATATAGTTTCAAAAACGGACCAACTTTCGAAAGTTCCAGCCATCTCTACTAATAGTGTCCGAACTTCGCAAAATCCGGTCAGTTTTTCGGAAAAAATTCGAAATTTTCCAAAATCCGCGACGGCACCCATTAAAATGAAAAAATTTCGAAATACGAGGATTTCCCGCATTCTCGAAAATACGAGAAATTCAGTAATTTTAAAATTTTTTCGAAAGTACGTATTTTCGCGCATTTTTCGGAAAATTTTCCAAATAACTAGGATTTTGCGTATTTTCGAAAATGCATGGAAACCTATTTTCGAAAATTTTGAAATTACAAGGATTCCACATATTTTCGAAATACGTAAATACGGGTTTCCTGCTATTTTAGAAAATAAGAAAAATCTTCGTAATTTCGAAATTTTAGAAACGCAGTTCAACAACGTTCGAAGTCCGGAAAACTGAAAATCCCGATATCCCGTCATTCGCGAACGAGGTAAATACGCACGGATTTGGGTCGGATCCGCGAACTGGGCCATCACTAATCTCTACTACTGAGTCCACCCAGGCACTGGGTCAGGCAAGACCATAACGGTCTCTATTAGGGGTCCTGCAAACAGGAGGTCAGTATTTCGGAAGCATTTATTTATACACAGACAAATGCTGAATAGGCAGTTAAATTCATTTGATGAAAAAAACAGCTCTTTTTTATTAAAAGTATATGTATTTGCACTGAACTTCCCTTTAAACCCTATTTCTTGACCACCATCCCATCTTGGATGTCACTCCATGGCCCTTTTCCAAAGTGGTGGCAGCCAATTCATATAATTTCTTCTTGGCTGCAAGAGCAATCTGTATTGGCATGAGAAAGTTTAGTGTCCTGTACCTATTTCAGCCCTATTTTTGTGTGCGCTCTATTTAGAGGGGACACTGTCCACATAGCATGAATGGGTTTAGCATTGGCTATCTAGTTGCGGTTTTCACTTATTCGCCCGTGTAGTGGCTGATGTAGCATTGCCCCCTTAATAGCAACATTAGACCGATATACATCACTTTACAATGAGTGTGTATACGGTCCCTGTTCCCAAGGGATTACAATCTTAATATGATTATTCAGCGCTGCTTAGTAATTCAGCCCTGTAATTATAAGTTAACAAGGGGGGGGGGGTGGCAGAGAATTATCACACCAATGTACAACCTGTAAGTGTGTGAATGCAATTAGGATGATCTCATCCTTTGTTGATTCTGGGTGAAGTTCTAACTGATTTTTTCATGCCTTCCGTGCTTTGCACATTATCCAATGTCCACCCCCAAAACTAAAAGTAACCATACTGGTCCCACCGTGTAGTTATAATCCTTACCCTACACTCTGCTCCTTATGTTTCTCCTGCAGACCTGTTCAAAGTTCAGAAAAGTGAAGAATTAGAAACTGTCAGTGAGTCATCCGGTGCCTGTTATTTCCCTAATCGCACACAAGGTAGTTACATGCACACATGGGATCCATCCTCTGCAGGCCTTGGTGCCTAAGTGAATCCCTTTTCGGCCCAAGGTAGGTATCCCCTGCCCCCCAACAACCGCCGAAATATTTCTTTAAAAAAGCTCGATTGTTACTTACAGACCCTTCTCTCTCCCGCGGCGTCTTCAATGACGTCCGGCGTGTCTGTGATTGGCCGCGTCTTAGCCATTCTATCTAAGTTCTACGGAGGATGTCAAATATTTTTTAGTGGATTGAATGTAAAGAAAGAAACATCGTTTTAAAAGAGTCAAATTTTACTGATGGTCTTTAAGGAAGATTGACTCTTTTTTTCTATATTTTTAGCGATCCGATTTATCGGATTTGATCGGATCAGTCATGTCTGTACTAGCTGATCTTGCATGATTTTTTGCTTTGATATTGTCAGTTTGATTGGGTGTCTTGTTGTTTCTCACTATGACAATTTACATTTGTTTTTAAAATCAGGGATATCGCAAATAAAATGTGTCAGAATAAAACCGTTTGCAAATGCAACAGGGGAAAAACCCATTCAGCCTCGAAAATGAGGATTTAAGGGAAAATCCATTACTACTTTCAAATCTAGACTGTTATCCTGCCTTTCTGAGCATCAGCAGAGCAAATGATTGTTAGCCCTTTAAGTACTTTGTACCCATCCCCCCACTTGTATCTGTATGTTGTCCCTCCCACTTAGATTGTAAGCTCTTCGGGGAAGGGATATCAACCCCAATGTGTCAAGGCTTGTAATTTATACATCATTTATATATATGCTTTCTTACCGATTTATGAAATTGTTTTCATTTTATTTCATTTTTATCTATCTGTTAATGGCTTATAAAATTTTTTTTTTTAGCTTTCATTGCTCGTTCCGCATTCCAGACCTGATCTCCTGAACACTCTCATCCCGATGAAATGTAGCATCCCATAGTTTTAATGTAGCTAGGACACAGTTCCTCCCCACCCCCTATAAACAAAGCAGATTTATCACAACCCGTGGCTTACATGACCTTGCAATGACCATCTGCTCTCCAAGGTGGTGTGTGTGTGGTGTGTGTGTGGTGTGTGTGTGTGTCCCTGTGTGTGCTATTTGGCACACTGATGTCCCATGACCAGATGTTGGATCTTTAGGGTCCAAACTAATTTATGTGCTCAAATGACACAAGCCATTTATTGATCCTTAAGGGGCCGGTCGCCCATCGGATAATTGAAGTTGTAGTGATTTTATTTATGATTATTTAGGCTTGTTGTGAAAGGGGAATGGAATTGTCGAAGCCTTTGTCCCCCATAAAAGATCTCCTTATTTACAATGTATTTATAGGGTTCCTCCTACGCACAATGGATTCTAACAAACAACAATAAATTAGCAGATCGTGGGAACCAAGATTCTGTCCCAAAGAGCTTGCCATCTAGAAGACTTTTAACATTGTGTGTGCTATTAGCTCCCAAAAATTCTCAATGCCGTAGGATATCCTTTCATTTTTCATTTGGGACCTTGAAACAAACCAATTCTTTGTTTATTTCCTGTTCATTGGTGGCTACAGACGCAGAGAAGGCTCCACTCGTTAAAAGCTAAAACCTGTATTTGTTAACGTGTATTGTTGTCATTTTCCTGTTTAGAAAAAAGTCTCTCTTGGTTTCCAATCTCAGCGATGTGTCCTTGGTGGGTCTTATATATTTGTCCCATATTGTAATTGTCTACACAATATTAACCGGTGCTGGGAATCTGTTTAAGGATAAGACCCAAATGCAGTCTTTCTGTGTCCTATATTAAAAGGGGGCCCTTGTAAAGAACATTTTATGGGTAAATGTAACTATTAAACATCTTAATTAGAATATGGTGCCTTTATTGCAGAAGGAGCATTTTTATTCCGGCATTCCATTTCCTGCTAAGAAAAGGTGCAGCAGGAAGTGACACGGCAATTTAAAAAATAAGTACAATAGTTAGAGCTGATCACAATATGAACTATAATTACAGTACCGAGAAGAAAATCCTTTCCCAATACCTTTTCTTGTTGTGTCCTACACCGGAAAAATTAAGAACCTTTTAATTTAAAATAAAGTTGTTTGTTTTGGTTTATGATCGTGCTTTTGTATTGGTTCATAATTGCACCATGCAGAAACACAGATTGAAACCATTGATCTGTATTAAGGAGCAGATTCCGAACAATTCGATTCGGATGTCCGGCAGTTTCAATTGCTGCCAGAAAAATGGAAAACAACTCACTGGGCTAGGTTTCTCCAATCAGATCTAATTATTTACATATACTGTAACAAAAGTTTATATAGGGGCCCTGCACTGTGCCGAGTGCCGTATTGTTTTAAACTTTTGCCTTTGATGGGAAGGAGCGTCAACATACATTCTGCTAATCATCACCCCCTGTCCATCAAACATATTTACAACTATAGTGCAGATAAAGTATAAAACTAAAAAAAAACACAAAAACTTTTAAAACAAAAAGTTCCTGGGACAGGGAGGGTCAGATTGTTACTTTCTAACCTCCCAATTGTTTCTGTGAAAGCAGCAGCACAAAGAAACTGCTTCTTCCAGGCTTCTTCAGTGCTTCAGCACTATCTTTAACACAGGAAAGCCCAGGACACTAACCTGCAGATGAGAATGTGCTGGTGCTCCTCAACTAAATTATACAGAGAGGTAGAAAAATCGATCCTACCTTCCTGCCCCAGGTACTTTTCATAGTTAAAATTAAAATTGTTACAGTGTATTTGTCCTTTAACACCTCTTTAAATGGGGCCCTGCTCCAGCCCTGGAAATGGTTAATGACAGTGGCGCAACTTGAAATCACTGGGCCCCCCAGCAGAACTATAGTGGGATGACCTACCTTCTTCATCTACAACATTTCCTGGGAAGGGGTACCTGTCGAGGAACATAGAAGTCTGTCTGCGGGGCTGTTCCCAAGGGCCCTAAAGACAATAGCTCTGAGGCCCCAAAGTGAGAATTTGTTAGGTCTCAGTACATTTACATTACATATGATAAAGTTACTTTGTATCTAGATGTCTACTGTGTTCCACTCAGATCACTGTGCCTAATGGCAGTAATCCTCCAATTTAGCGCTACTCTGTTCTGCTCAGCTCATGGTGTTAAGTGGTAAGTTTTAGACATTTATGACTTTTCTTGTGTCCCTGGCGATATTCTGGCATCTTTTTCCAGCAGTCAGCATTCTGACACGCCACACAAGACCCCTCGTGAAACAGCAGTAGAGATGGCCAAAGTTCCAAAGTTGGGTCCGTTTTCAAACTTACGAACTATATGGAAAGTTCGAAAACTGACCCATTAAAGTCAATGGGGTCAAATATTTCAAAGTTCTGAAGAACATTAAAGCGGAATTTGTCGGCATGGAACTGTTGAAAATCCATTTGACATCAACTCGCACTTCATCATTTCCATAATTATCCATAAAGATTTGAAGATCTCTCTATTTTTTGACTTCGATAATTATCGAAAGTCCGAGAAATCCAGGTCCGGGATAGTTCAAGAAGTCCCAATCGTTTGAACTCGATAAATTCGGCTCGAACGCAGATTCGAGTTTGAGTTCTAGTCAGTCTCTAAAGCAGCAGCAGACAAAGAGGAATCTTGCATAAATCCGACTCAATTATGAGTCCCCCTGTGCTCCGCGATCGCCCTTATTTCCAGAGCTAAACAACCCTTTAGAAAACCCAATGAGAAGTTTTCTCCGCTCTGAAATGGAGATTTCTTTGAAATGACCAATGACTCATTTTAATTGCAAACTTCTGTTAAGTGTGAATGGAATGGTTTCCAGTCGGATGGCTTCTGGGAAAATATAAAAAAAAGGTAAAGCAATTGTTTCTTGATCATGACGACTGCACGATCAGTCGACTGTTGGCAACGGCAACTATTTCCGCACACGACAGTCTTAGTCCCAGCCCAATGCTTGCTAGTAGCGAATGCTTGGTCGGGACAAAAAGTCCCCTTGTGTGTACCCAGTTTTAAAGGTATGTCCACCCCCCAAACTAAATCTCAGTATAGCTATGAACAACCCCCAAAACCTAAACCTCAAAAGGTTTTCAAATCCTTCTGGTCCAGATCCCCACCCTGACGGAACTACAGGCAGACGCGGCTGCCAGCAATAGAGAAGACGCTGTAACAGATCTGTAAGGACAGTCTGGAATCTATTCTTAAGAGAGGGATCAGAGGGGAGGGAGGGGGGGAAAGGGCTCCTCTGTGCATGTCAACCATCCATCCCGAGGCAAGACAGGAGGCAGACGTTCGAACAGGAAGACAGCTCCTACTCTTCAGTTTCCTGGACTTTGGACATGGACTGCAGAGAACCATAAGGAGCAGTATGTAAGGTAAGGATTTTATTAAACTGTACTGTGGGCCAGTATGGGTTAAATTTTAGTTTTGGGGGGGATATGCCCTTTAACTTTGTCATCAGTTATTATTGGTGCTTAGCTTCACCATCGGCTATCATGTTTTAGCTATGTATCATTATAATCAGTGTTTAGCTATGTCATCAGTTATACAGTGTTTAGCTATGTCATCAGTTTATAATCATGTTTAGCTATGTCAATCAGTTATAATCAGTGTTTAGCTATGTCATCAGTTATAATTCAGTGTTTTAGCTATGTCATCAGTTATATCAGTGTTGCTCTGTCATCAGTTATATCAGTGTTAGCTATTCACATCATAATCAGTGTTTAGCTATTCATCAGTTTATAATCATGTGTTTAGCTATGTCATCATTTATAATCAGTGTTTAGCTATGTCATCAGTTATAATCAGTGTTTAGGCTATGTCATCAGTTATAATCAGTTTAACTATGTCATCAGTTAGTAATCAGTGTTTAGCTATGTTCATCAGTTAGAATCAGTGTTTTAGCTTTTCATCAGTTATAATCAGTGTTTAGCTATGTCTCATTATAATCAGTGTTTAGCTATGTCCTCAGTTATAATCAGTGTTTAGCTATGTCATCAGTTTATAATCTGGTTTAGCTATGTCATCAGTTATAATCAGTGTTTACTAGGTCATCAGTTATGTGTTTAGCTATGTCATCAGTTTATAACTCAGTGTTTAGCTATGTCATCAGTTTAATCAGTGTTTAGCTATGTCATCAGTTATAATCAGTGTGTTTAAGTTTATGTCATCAGTTATAATCAGTGTTAGCTTTTTATCAGTTATAATCGTGTTTAGCTATGTCATCAGTATAATCAGTGTTTTGCTATTATCAGTTATAAACAGTGTTTAGCTATGTCATCAGTTATAATCGTGTTTTAGCTATGTCATATCTATAATCTGTTTAGCTATGTCATCAGTTATATTTATGCTAGTTACGTTTTTAGCTATTCATCAGTTATATCATGTTTAGCTATGTCATCATTCATAATAGTGTTTAGCTATTCATCAGTTTAAGTGTTAGCTATGTCATCAGTTATAATCAGTGTTTTAGCTATGTCATCAGTTTATCATGTTACTATGTCCATCAGTTTAATCAGTGTTTAGCTTTCATCATTATAACAGTTTCATCTATGTCATCAGTTATAATCAGTGTTTCTATGTCATCAGTTATAACATGTTCAGCTATGTCATCAGTTATAATCAGTGTTCGCTTGTTCTTTAATCGTCTATGCATCGTATTCTACTATCATGTTATACATCATTGTTTCAGCTATGTCATCATTTATTAGACTACACAGTTTATACAGCTATGTCATCATTACGTAAAGTTCTAATAGCATGTTCATACAGCTATGTCATCAGTTATACGTTGCAGTCTGTTATACGCTATGTCATAAACAGTATAGATCAGCGTTTGCTATGTCATCAGTTATCATGTCAGTTTTGTTCAGCTAGTGTTCAGTCTAGTATTCTAGTATCGAAGGCATCACATGCCTTACTACTTGCCACACATTATACTGAGCTGTAACATAAATATGAACTTTATTTGCAGTTTGTATGTTGAGCGTTAGCTAATCGTGAAGCACTGAGCACCATGATACTTACCTTGGGAGCTCCTAGACTGATGAAATAAATGCGCCACCTATTGTAAAATATAAGATTATATAAGAACCATTGGAATCTGTAGCCTTTGGGACTTTAAATCTCTTTATTTTTGCAAAATCCAATAAATCTATAAAACGGACGGTAATGTTGTTTTTTTACTGTGGATATTATTGAGTGTGGGTGGTTGGGCCATAAGGTAAGACATTGGGCGTTTGAGATTTAGGCGAAGATTGTGTGGGCTGCAAGTCTACTGGGATTGAGACGAGAATGTCCCTTGACTATTGTTTGCATTCATTCACCAACAGCCGATGAAGTGGGGAGGATGGTGGATTGTGCCCTTTCCTGAAAGCCTGTGAATTCTGTGAATACTCACATTCCTGCAATGGCATTGCGAATTGTGTATCCCAGAATTCCAGCGTTTCAGGAAAGGCACAACTCCACATCCTTCCCCCACTTCATCTGGCTGTGGTGGAATGGAATGGCAAACAATATCAGGGGACATTCTCGTCTCAAATCCAGAGACTTTTGCACAGCCCACACAATCCTTCGTCTCCTTAAATCCTCAAACGAACCCCATGTCTTACCTTATGTACCCAACCAACAGACCTCAATAATATCACAGTAAAACAACACTGTACCTCCTTTTTAATAGATTATTGGATTTGTGCAAAAAATGAAAGAATTTAAAGTCCCCAAAGGCTACAGATCCCAATGGTTTTCTTATAAAATCTTATATTTGTGGTAAGCAATAGGTGGCGCATTTAGTTTTCAATCAGGTCCTAGTAGGAGCTCCCCCAAGTAAGTAATCATGGTGATCAGTGTTCACGATTCAGCTAACGCTCAACATACAAACTGCAAAATAAGTTCATACTTATATTGGTTACGCTACAATGTAAGATTGTGTGCGCAGTTTCAGTAGGCATGTGATCACTGAATATAACTGATACATAGCTGAACCCTGATAAATAATGGATGACATAGCAAAACTGATTATAACTGAGAATCGCTAAACACTGAATTATAACTGATACATAGCTACACACTGATTTGATAAGATGACTCTGACAGCTGAATAACGATTATAAACCTGATGTATATACTGCATACTAAACACTGATTATAACTGATGACATAGCTAAAACACTGATTAATACTGCATGACATAGCTAAACCTGATTAAACTGTGACATAGCTAAAACACTGATTATAACTGATGACATGCTAAACACTGATTATATACTGATGACAGTCTAACGCTGATTATAAACTGATACTAGCTAAACACTGATTATAACTATTACATAGCAAACAACTGATTATAACTGATGACATAGCTAAAACTATACTGATGCTCCAAAAACTGAAACGATGACCATAGCTGAACACTGATTATAACTTATGACATGCAAACACTGGACTTCATAACGGATGACATAGCTAACCACTGATTATAACTATACAAGCTGAACACTGATTATAACTGCACATAGTGAACAGATAACGAGCAAGAACACTGATTATAACTGATGACATACTGAACACTGAGTATAACTGATGACATAGCTAACACTGATTAAACTGATTGACATAGCCAGTTATACATACATGCTAATGATTATAAACTGATGACATCGACTAAACACTGTTAATAACCTGATGGACTAAGCTAACACACTAGTCTAACTGATGACAATAGCTAACACGCGTTATAACTGCTGATTGGAAACACTATGACTAACATAGCGATATACTGAACTGCTAGTAACTGATGACATAGCTAAACCACTGATTATAGTAACTGAAACAGTAGCTACACCTGATTAAACTATCTACATAGCAAACACTGATTTAGACTTATTGATATGCTAAACACTGATTATCTATGACATAGCAAACTACTGTTATATGATTAGCTAACCTATTACTAGACTTAACTGATACTGATACATAGCTAACACGATTATAACTGATGACATAACTAAACACTGATTATAACGATTGACATATCTTAAACTGATTATAACTGATCACATAGCTAACACTGTTATAACTGATGATATGCTAAACACTAATTATGACGATAGACATCAGCCTAAACACTGGATATAACTGATGAATAGCTAAACACTGATTATAACTGATGACATAGCTAAACATGATTATAACTGAGAACATAGCTAAACACTGATTAATAGACATGTAAACTGGATTACTAAGACACTAGTAAACACTGATGATAGCTAACATAGATACCTAGAACTAGCTAAAACACTGATTATAACTGATACATAGTTTAAACGCTATACTGATGACATAGCTAAACACTGATTAACTGATGGCATCCTACTAACCACTGATTATAACTGATGACATAGCTAAACACTGATTCTAACTGATGACATAGCTAACACACTGATTATGACTGATGACATAAGCAAGCACGATTATACACTGATAATAGCTTAAACACTGATTATCTGATGAATAGCTAAGCACTGATTATAACTGATGACATAGCTAAACACTGATTATACTGATGACATAGCTAACCACTGATTTATAAACTGAGAACATAGCTAAACGCTATAACGGATGACATAGCTAAACACTGATTATAGGTGATACATAGCTACACTGCATCGCCGATGGGTGAAGGCTAAGCACCATAATACTGATGACAAAGTTAAAGGGATATCCACCCCCAAAACTAAAATTAAAATTAACCAAAAATTAAAAAAATAAACTAAAAAAAACAACAAACCCTTCACAACCATCACCACCCCTGAATTAAAAACCCCCTACACCCATTCCTACGACACTCTCACCACTCCTTCCACCCCCCCCACATCCTTCCCCCCCCCACCAACCTACCCCATTACCCACTCCACAACCATCCCCCCCCCACCCCTCCCCTCCCCCTCTCCCCCCCTCTCCCCCCCCCCCCCCCTTCCCCGCCATTCCCCCCCCCCCCCTCCCCCCCCCCCCTCCCCCCTACCCCCTCCTCTCTCCGTCCCCCCCCGCTCTCCCCCCTCCTGCCCCCCTCCCTCTTCCTATCGCACGTATGGCCTCCTGCACCATGTCCAAGTCCAGGAAACTGACGGTAGGAGCTGCTTCCTGTTCAAAGTCAATTCTCCGCCGTCCGGTCCTGTGCCTCCGGATGGTGGTGACATCACAGAGGAGCCCTTTCCCTCCCCCCCTCCCCTCCCCCCTCTCTGATTCCTCTCTTTCAGAATAGATTCCAGACTGTCCCTTACAGATCCTGGTACAGCGTCTTCTCTATTGCTGGCAGTCCGCGTCTGCCTGTAGATTCCGTCAGTCGCTGGGATCTGGAACCAGAAGGATTTGAAAACCTTTTGAGAGTTTTGGTTTTGGGGTGTTCTAGCTAACTGAGATTTATTTTTGGGGGGGTGACATACCCTTTAAAAACTGGGTACCACAAGGGCACCTTTTGTCCCGACCAAGCATTCGCTACTAGCAAGCATTGGGCTGGGACTAATTGACTGTCTGTTGGCGGAATAGTTGCCGTTGCCAACAGTCGACTGATCGTGCAGTCCGGTCATGACAAAGAATCAATTGCTTTACCTTTTTTTTTATATTTTTCCAGAAGCCATCCAACTGGAAAAACCATTCCAGTTCACACTTAACCAGAAGTTTGCAATTAAAATGAGTCATTGGTCCTTTCAACCAAGAAATCTCCATTTTCAGAGCGGAGAACACTTCTCATTGGGTTTTCTAAAGGGTTGTTTAGCTCCTGGAAATAGGGCTCGGGAGCACAGGGGACTCATAATTCAGGAGTCGGATTTTAATGCAGAGATTCCCGTTGTCTACTGCCTCTCTTAGAGATGAACTAGACTCAACCCGAATCCCCGTCGTTCGAGCCGAATTATCGAGTTCAACGAATTCGGACTTGTCTGAACTATCCCGGACCTGGATTTCTCGACTTTCGTAATTATCCGAAGTCGAAAATAGAGAGATCGAATAAGTACAAATCATTTATGGGATAATTATCGTGAACTCGAATTCCATTCGAACTTTTGAAATAGTTGACTCTCCATTACTTGGAATGGGTCATTTTTCGAACTTTTCCATAGGTTCGTAAGTTGAAAGACGGACCCAACTTTTTGAACTTTGGCCATCTCCTACGCTGTTTCACCGATGGGTCTTGTGTGCGTGTCAGAAGGCTGACTTCTTGAAACAGAATGCCAGATAATGCCATGGACCACCCAAATAAAAGTCATAAATGTCTACAACTTACCACTTACCCACTGAGCTGAGCATGAACAGAGGTAGCGCTAAATTGGAGGATTACTGCCATTAGGCACAGTATTCTGAGTGTGAACACAGTAGACATCTAGATCAAAGTAACTTTAAATCAATTACTGAATGTCTGGACCTAACACATTCTCACTTTGGGGCCTTGCAGAGCTATTGTTCTTTAGGCCCTTGGAACAGCCCCTCAGACAGACTTCTTACTGTTCCTCAGACAGGTACCCAGCCCTAACCACCCCCTTCCCAGGGGAAATGTTGAGATGAAAGAAGGTAGGGTCACCCCACTATAGTTCTGTCGGGGGCCCAGTGATTCAGTTGCGCCACTCGTCAGAACCATTTCCAGGGCTGGAGGCAGGCCCCTTTAAAGAGGGTTTTAAAGGACACACTACCTGTAAAACAATTTTAATTTTAAACTATGAAAAGTTACCTGGGGCGAGGTAGATCGATTTTTCTTTACCGCCTGTAAATTTAGTGAGGAGCCCCAGACATCCATCTGCCGAGTTAGTGTCCTGGTCGTCCTGTGTTAAGATAGTGCTGAAGCACTGAAGAAGCTGGCAGAAGCAGTTTTTCTTTGTGCTGGCTGCTTCTCACGAACCAATTGGGAGAGTAGAAAGTAACAATCCGACCTCCCCTGTCGCAGAACTTTTTGTTTTCAGTTTTTTGTTTTTTTTAGTTTTATACTTTATCTGCACTATATTGTAAATAGTTTTTGAGTGGACAGGGGTGATGATTAGCAGAATGTTATGTGACGTCTTCCCCTTTCCATCAAAGGCAAAAGTTTAAAACACTACGGCACTCGGCACATTGCAGGCCCCTATATATACCTTTCTGTTTAAGTCCGTAAATGTAAACCTATTAGATCTATTGGAGAAACCATCGCCCAGTGATTGTTTTCCCAGTTTTTCTGCAGGCAATTGAAACTGCCGGACATCCGATCGAATTTCCAGAATCTGCTTCCTTAAGCAGATCATGTTCAATCTGTGTTTTCTGCATGGTGCATTAAATGAACCAATAAAACGCACGATTCATAAACCTAAACAAACACCTTTATTTAAATTAAAAGGTCTTAAATTTTGCCCGGTGTAGGACACAACAAGAAGGTATTGGGAAGGATTTTCTCTTCTCTCGGTACTGTAATATGTCATATTGTTGATCGCTCTAACATTGCTTATTTTTTTTTAATTGCCGTGTCACTTCCTGCTGCACCTTTTCTTTAGCAGGAAATGGAATGCCAGAATAAAATGGCTTCCCTTATGCAATAAGGCACCATATTCTAATAAAGAAAGAGATTTTTATAGTTTACATTTACCCATAAAATTTTCTTTACAGGGCCCCCTTTTAATATAGGACAACAGAAAGACTGCGTTTGGTGTCTATCCTTAAACAGATTTCCCAGCAACCGGTTATATTGTGTAGACAATTACAATATGGGACAAATATATAAGACCCAACTCAAGGACCACTCGCTGAGATTGGAAACCAAGAGAGACTTTTTGTTCTTAAACAGGAAAAGTACCAGAACAATAAACGTAACAATACAGGTTTTAGCCTTTAACGAGTGGAGCCTTCTCCTGCGTCTGTAGCCACCAAGGACCAGGAAATAAACAAGAATGTGGTTTGTTTTCAGGTCCCAAATGAAAAACGAAAGGATATCTAACTCCGGCCATTGAGATTTTTGGGAGCTAACAGCACACACAATGTTAAAAGCCTTACTATATGGCAAGCCTCTTTGGGCCAGAATCTTGGTTCCCCACGATCTGCTAATTTATTGTTGTTTGTTAGAATCCATTGTGCTATGGGAGAACCCTATAAACTCCATTTGTACTAAGGAGATCTTTTTGGGACAAAGTGCGTCGGCAATTCCATGCCCCTTTCACAAACAAGCCTAATATTAATAAAATCACTAAAAAAACAACTTCAATTATCCGAGGCGACCGGCCCCTTTAAGGATCAATAAATGGCTTGTGTCATTTGAGCACATAAATTAGTTTGGTGGACCCTAAGATCCCACATCCTGTCATGACATCAGTGTGCCAATAGCACACACAGGGACACACAACTACACAACACACACGCACACATCACCTTGAGAGCCGATGGTCATTGCAAAGGTCATGTAGCCACGGTTGGTGCTAATCTGCTTTTGTTTTCTTAGGGTTGGGAGGACTGGTGTCTAGCTACATAAAACTATGGGATTGCACATTTCATCGTGGGTGAGAGTGTTTCAGGAGATCCAGTCTGGAATGCGGAACCAGCATGAAGCTAAAAAACAAAAAAAAAAACTTTTATAAGCCCTTAACAGTAGATAAAAAGGAAATAAATGAAATACAATTTCATAAATCGGTAAGAAAGCAATACCGTATATACTGAATGTATAAATACAAGCCTTGACACTTGGGGATGAGATCGCCTGCCCCTAAGGCTTACAATCTAAGTGGGAGGGACAACATACAGATACACGGGGGGGGATGGGTACAAAGTACTTTAAAAGGGCTAACAATCATTTGCTCTGCTGAATGGCTCAGAAAGAGGCAGATAACAGTCTAGATTTGAAAGTATAATGGGATTTTTCCCTTTCAATCCTTCCATTTTCGAGGCTGAATGGTTTTTTTTCCCCTGTTTTGCATTTGCACAACCGTTTTATTTCTGACACATTTTATTTGCGATAATCCCTGATTTTAGAAACAAATGTAAATTGTCCATAGGTGAGCAACACACAATCACACCCAATCAAACTGACACAATATCAAAGCCAAATCCATGCAAGATCAGTATGTACAACATGACTGATCCGATCAAATTCCGATAACTCGATCGCTAAAAATATAGAAAAAGAGTCAATCTTCCTTTAAAGCATCAGTAAATTTGAACTCTTTAAAAATTGTTTTCTTTCTTTACTACATTCAATCCACTAAAATATTTGACATCCTCCGTAGAACTGATAGAATAGCTAGAGACACGCGGCCAATCACAGACACTCCGACGTCATTGATAGACGCGCGGGAGAGAAGGTCTGTAGTAACATCTGAGCAAGTTTTTAAAAGAAAATTTCGCGGTTGTTTGTTTGGTGGGCAGGGGATCCTACCTTGGGCCGAAGGGAGTCACTTTAGGCACCAATCTGCATAGATGGATCCATGTGTGCTGTAACCTACCTCCTGTTTGCGATTAGGGAAATGAACGAGGCACCGGATGACTCAAACTCACTGACAGTTTCTAATCTTCACTTTTCTGAACCTTTGAACAGGCTCTGTCAGTAGAAACCATAAGGAGCAGAGAGTAGGGTAAGGATTTATTAACTACACGTGGGGACCATATGGTTACATTTTATTTTGGGGGTGGACATTGGATAATGTGCAAAGCACGAAGGCATGAAAACAGCAGTTAGAACTTCACCCAGAATCAACAAGGATGAGATCTGTCCTAATTGCATTCACACATTACAGGTTTCCATTGGTGTGATATTCTCTTGCACCCCCCCCCCCCCCCCTTTTTTTTTTGTAACGCTATAATTACAGGGCTGAATTACTACTAAGAAGTCAGCGCTGAATCATCATAATTATAATATTGTATCCCTTGGGAACCGGACCGATCGACACCTCTTGTAAGTGATGTATATCGGTCTAAGTTTGCGATAAGGGGGCAATGCTACATAGCCACTACAAAAAAACAAACGGCGAATAAGTGCAAACCCCACTACTGATTATCCCCAATTCAAACCCATTTCATTGCTATGGTGGACAGTGTCCCCCTCTAAATTAGACGCAACACAAAATAGGGCTGAATATAGGTAACACAGAATTACGCACAGAAACTTTCATGTGGCAGTCCGGGGGTCGATTCTTCAGTATTGCATTTATAGCCCTTCGTGGACAATGGTGTTAACCGTATGGGAAACAATCCATTCATCCCAGCAATGATCATAAATGTATACCAGTGTCATTGTCTCTGTTATCTGCCAATAGAAATGATTGTCTGTCTGCGATGAACAATCATTACACGGCAAAATGTTCTTCCGATAGAGCGCAATGATCTGATATGCGTCTAGAAGAATTGCTTTAAGGCTGGGTACACATGGAGGGACTTTTTGCCCCGAGCAAGCGCTCGGCCAGGACAAATGTCCGTCGGTTGCGGCAAATTCGTCCGCGGCCGAATTTGCGAACGATCGAACGTGCGGTCCCATAGGGAACCGCACAATCAATCGGAATTCACCGGCACGTCCGATCTTTCATTCGGCCGATGGCTGTGCGCGCTACACCAGCCAATATTTTCGTCCGAACAGCCGAACGTTCTGGGAATTGGTCGGTCGGCCGAAAATATTGGCTGGTGTGTACCCAGCCAAAGTTAACTTCTTCGGAGCCTGGCCCAATCTTTTTTTTTCTCCAAAAAAAAGTTCGTTATTGGCAAGTTATGGTCACTCGTAAAAATGGTAGAAGGATTCGATATTTTGAGCGATTGAATCGAATTTGCGGAATCGCTCACAATATCGACCCCTTGTATAAAGGGCTTAAAAAATAGGGTTTAGTGTCCCTTTAACTGCTGCTTTCTGAAAGCGTTCAATCGCTTTTCTCTCCGTATGTATGCGGCAAAATGCGGTGAGTTTTCACTACCGTTTTTTTCAGTCTTTTATAAATATGCCCCTTAATTTAGCATGATTAGGGTGATGCAATATCCTGCGTTAACGGGGAAACAAGCGCTGAACTCGTGCTAACCGGTGTACCAATCTGTTAGCGAGGGTTTTGCTCAGCGCAATCGATGCAGTTAATTGTGCACCAAAATGAATGCCTTTTCTATTGTGTCTTTGAAGCCGCACAAAAGGACGCAACTTACCGCTTGCTTTTCAGCAATGTATTAACGATCGCAAAGTGGTTAATACATCGCGGGAATGATTGGCAGGTAAGTCGCAATCTATTTATTGAAACTCCCCTTTAGTGAGAACAAGTCCTTTTCATTCTATGATCTGAGAAATGTGTCTAATCTCCTATTCTGCCGACTGCCCAGCCAATGACTGAATGCTATTCGATAAGCTGTTTCCTCTGAGCATGTGTGAGCTTGTAACAAGCTAATAAGAGCTCGAAGAAGAGGCAGAAGGGGGGAGGACATTTTGCCGTAAAACGAGTTAGTAACTTTGTAACTATTGGGGGGGGGGGGGGATTTACCTATATGCAATTTTTTGTTTGAGGGATAGCATTGTCCTTAAAGGGGGTCATACATACAAATGATAATAGGTAAATCCCGCTGTGGAACTTGTTATCGCTCGTGTGTAGGGAATATTCCCGACCGATCGGAGTGCTGGAGAACGACCGTAGTCGGCACTGCGATTGATCGGGAAAGACGGAAAATTTCCGTCAGTCGGCATCGGCTCCCTTTACTTTAATAGACCGCGTATGGGGATTGGTCAGTTCCATGTGTGCAGGTTCCCTTTTGGCACATTGGCACATTGCGATGGTAAGGTGGCCACCTTAAAACAACTACCTGTGGAGCCGCAGAGCCACAAATAAACCGCCGTCCTTACCGTGCAGCTGTTTAACTTGCCTTTTGATTTGGTACAGAAGCAGTTAGAGTTTTCCCTTTATATCAATGGATTACTGTAGGTTTAGGTTCAGCCTTCCACTTTGCTAATATTTGTTTCACTAATCTCTTGCCCTCGGTGCCCCCTGAGTCACAGAGACGCCTTTGTCTGGGCTCTCTGGAGTTGACTGATTGTGGAGCATTGATGATATACCAGTAGCTGTTTCTCACAATCCTTCCACTCTGCCACACATTGCAAAGCCTGGCTCCAGCCTTTCAGATTGCTTTGATGTTGAACATCCTGCCACCCCCTCCCGTACAGATATCACCACTAGGTCGCAACCATCACAAGCAAAGAGTTCAATGCTGACTCCCTGATTGGAAGTCCCCGGGGCACAACCCAATAGTTATTGTACCTGCCAAACTGCACCAGTTGTAATACCGGACAATGAATATGGCAGCTGATAACGTTTCGATTCTTACAAGTCGGTATCCTTTGCCTTTTTGAGGCTGGGTACACACGGGGAAATTATTTGTCCCGACCGAGCGTTCGATACTTGCAAGCGATGACAAAGTGGCGCGCGACTGATCGTGCGGTCCCATAGGGGCTATCGGTCGGTTGGCCAAAAATATCTTACCGTGTGTAGCCAGCCTTAGGGATTTCTTTACAGAAATACAACATTATAATGTTTTCCCCTTTTCTAAGGTCTGGGCATGCTCAGTTTTTTATCTCTTAGGCTGGGTACACACGAACGGAATATTTGTCCCGACTGAGCGCTCGCTACGAGCAAGCACAATAGTGGGCACGACCAAAAGTCCGATCGGCCGATCGAGCACTCCCATAGGGAACCACACGATCAATCGGGATTTATCGCCATGTCCGATCGTCCATTAGGCTGATCCAGACAATCCAGGTCGGTTGCAACTGTCCGCCCCACACCAGCAGATGTTTTTGGCCAACCGATCGACCGATCTGCGGCACTTTCGCGGCCAAAAATATCTGCTGGTGTGTACCCAACCTTAAGAGAGAAAAGGGGTGACATTGCCCTAATTAGGTAGCGTTGATTGTTACTCTCCTTTCCTTAGTACCTCCAGGCACAGTTCAGGTACCAGTGTTCCCATCTCTATAAGGTATCGTTACCTCTCGGTCGCTAAGCCGCCAGTCAACTCCTGCCCTTGGATATAATAACTTGCAGGGTTTATTCTTTGCTTATCAATGCCCCTACTGTATGTTTATGGCAAAATGCCACAACGATCTTGCGTTCAACGCCGGCACAGTGACTTTCTGTATCGCTTTCCGAGATCAGAACATCAAAGTGTCCAGAATCCGGTAAATATTCCACATTAACATTTCACCAAGGAGCTGGAATTTCTTTGCTCAATTTGTTTAATTTCTTATAGTCACAGCGAAGACTATACATATGTGTGGGAGCTGCCATAGTGTTTCCCTTAGACAGTACAGTATGAGGGTATAGTTTATTGTGTGTACAGAACATTCCTTCTCTGTATATTTATACATATG
>CM033476.1:116589588-116617927 GCA_019447015.1 Hymenochirus boettgeri | reverse complement strand
TACCCGGGTAATTTCGAGGTCCCTCACCTGGGTAATTTCTAGGTCCTCATCCCTGGGTAATTTCTAGGTCCTCATCCTGGGTAATTTCTAGGTCCTCATCCCCTGGGTAATTTTCTATCCTCATCCCTGGGTAATTCTAGGTTCCTCATCCCTGGGTAATTTCTAGGTCCTCATCCCTGGGTATTTCTATGGTCCTCACCCTGGGTAATTTCTAGGTCCTCACCCCTGGGTAATTTGTGTAGGTCCTAAACTCTGGGTAATTTCTAGGTCCTCACCCCTGGGTAATTTCGAGGTCTCATCCTGGGTAATTTCTAGGTCCTCACCTGGGTAATTTCTAGGTCCTCATCCCTGGGTATTTCAGGTCCTCACCCTGGGTATTTCTAGGTCCTCACCCTGGGTAATTTTCTCTCGGTCCTCATCCCTGGGTAATTTCTAGGTCCTCATCCCATGGTAATTTCTAGGTTCTATCCTCATCCCTGGGTAATTTCAGGTCCTCATCCCTGGGTAATTTTCTAGGTCCCTCCTCCTGGGTAATTTCTAGGTCCTCACCTCCCTGGGTAATTTTCTAGGTCCTCATTCCCTGGTGTAATTTCTAGGTCCTCATCCTGGGTAATTCTAGGTTCCTCATCCCTGGGTAATTTCTAGGTCCTCATCCTGTGGGTAAATTTCTAGGTCCTCATCCCTGGGTAATTCTCTAGGTCCTCATCCCTGGGTTAATTTCTAGGTGCCTCATCCTGGGTAATTTCTAGGTCCTCACCCGGGTAATTTCTAGGTCCTCATCCCTGGGTAATTTCTAGGTCCTCATCCCTGGGTAATTTCTAGGTCCCCATCCCCTGGGTAATTTCTAGGTCCTTCATCCCTGGGTAATTCTTCTAGGTCCTCATCCCTGGGTAATTTCTAGGTCCTCACCCTGGGTAATTTCTAGGTCCTCATCCCTGGGTAATTTCTAGGTCCTAATCCTGGGTAATTTCTAGGTCCTCATCCCTGGGTTAATTTCTATGGTCCTCATCCCTGGGTAATTTCTATGGTCCTCATACCCTGGGTTAATTCTAGGTCCTCACCCTGGGTAATTTCTAGGTCCTCACCCTGGGTAAGTTTCTAGGTCCTCACCACTGGTTAATTTCTAGGTCCTCATCTCTGGGTAATTTCTAGGTCCTCCTCCTGGGTAATTTCTAGGTCCTCACCCTGGGTAATTTCTAGGTCCTCACCCTGGGTAATTTCAGGTCCTCACCCTGGGTAATTTATAGGTCCTCATCCCTGGGTAATTTCTAGGTCTCACTCCCTGGTAATTTCTAGGTCCACATCCTGGGTTATTTCTATTTCCTCATCCCTGGGTAATTTCTAGGTCCTCAATCCCTGGGTAATTTCTAGGTCTCACCCTGGGTAATTTCTAGGTCCCTCCTGTGGTAATTTCTAGTGTCCCACCTGGGTCATTCTAGGTCACGGGTACCTCAGGCGGTACATTTCTTAGGTCCTTCATCCGGGTAATTTCTAGGTCCTCATCCTGGGTAATTTCTCAGGTCTCATCCCTGGGTAATTTCTAGGTCCTCACCCCCTGGGTAATTTCTAGGTCCTCAATCCCTGGGTAATTTCTAGGTCTTCCTCATCCCTGGGTAATTTCTTCTAGGTCCTCATCCCTGGGTAATTTCTGATGTCTCACCCTGGGTAATTCTAGGTCCTCATCCCTGGGTAATTTCTAGGTTTCCTCACCTGGGTAATTTCCTAGGTCCTCATCCCTGGGTAATTCTGGTCTCTGAGGTCTCACCCTGGGTAATTTTCTAGGAGTCCTCATCCCCTGGGAATTTCTAGGTCCTCATCCTGGGTAATTTCTAGTGCTCCTCACCCGGGGTAATTTCTAGGTCATCATCCCTGTGTAATCTTCCCGGATTTACCTCATCTCCCTGGGTAATTTTCTAGGTCCTCATCCTGGGTAATTTTAGGTCCTCATCCGCTGGTTAATTTCTAGGTCCTCATCCCTGGGTAATTTCTAGGTCCTCATCCCTGGGTTAATTTCTAGGTCTCATCCCTGGTAATTTCTAGGGTCCTCATCCCGGGTGAAATTTATAGGTCCTCACCCCTGTGAATTTCTAGGTCCTCGGGTGAGGACCTAGAAATTACCCAGGGATGAGGACCTAGAAATTACCCAGGGGTGAGGACCTAGAAATTACCCAGGGATGAGGACCTAGAAATTACCCAGGGATGACCTAGAAATTACCCAGGGATGAGGACCTAGAAATTACCCAGGGATGAGGACCTAGAAATTACCCAGGGGTGAGGACCTAGAAATTACCCAGGGATGAGGACCTAGAAATAAAATAAGTAAAATACACTGGGGCAGCCCTTTCCTTCCTTTCCACTTGTCCAGGCATGGATATAATTGAAGTCACATAGGTAGAGTGCAGTGAGACATATACCTGCTGCTGAGCCAGACCACACAGGAACATGGAAGCAAAGAATTAACTTGGGATGTTTGTACAGTATCGGGCAGTGTTATGGATCTAGATACAAAAATGTGAAAGGTTTTAAAGCAGATTTCCTGTAGGTCGGTCGCTCACGGGAAATCCTGTTTTCCACATATTTTGTAGCTTCACAAATATTTAGTTAGTCGGTTATCAAAGATCAGCGCCTGACTCCGCATTATTTTATCTTTATATTTATTAAAATATTTTACTAATGTTAATCCCATAAGCCGCTCACTTTCTTGCAATTAAAGGGATTTTTATGAACAATTCCAACGTCTTTAAAAATAAAAAACCGTAACCATGGAATTTACGCGCCGATCTTAATTTTGTGAAATACTAATGTAGACATGTAGGAAACATGAAAAGCCCTGAGAGTGAACGATTTTGCCAACGATCCACGACCCCGACACACGGATGATTCTCGCCCGAAATGGCCATTCGCCGCGTGTAGCGCTCGGTGCCGTGTGTACGAACCTTAGATATTGCCATGTGCTAGTGACATACTATGGCGTATGCCAATTTAGGGATGTTATTTTTATATAAAAGAGAAAGGAAGAGGGCTCCTTTATAGTGAATGGCCATCCTTACTGTGATAGAATGGGGACAATGATTATCCTTAAATAATAGTAATACAGGTAATAATGTGCAAAATATATCAGTTGGAATTTAGTGCAAGTTACTGATAATTGATAATTTTTTGTTGTTTTAAGGGTGGATCTGCCCTTTAACCGTAGATCAATGAGACAAGTCCTCCAAATTCTGTTCCTCTCTGAACCATTGCTAATACCCAGTTCTTCCAGTTAATTGCACAGAATATTCTGCCAAGAGAAGTTCGCATTAAAACGATTAGGTTTATTTGAAATGCAAAGTTGCTAGTGCTAAGAAACAGGGGTGTCCCTAGGGTTTTTGGCACCTGAAACAAATTTTGAATGCCGCCTTGGGCTGCCACAATAGGCTCTGCTAATTGTTACGTACAAGGCATACAGGGGCTCACACCAATCAGCCGCCGGGGAATCCAATCCTTAATCACTGCCCCTGTTTCATCCTTCTGTAGCTACAAGGTAAAGCGCTACGCAGTACGCACCATTAGGGGTTGAGCGATATTTTCATATTGCTTCATGGTAGGAGCCTCCCTGCTATACCATTTCCAGGAGGAAACATACAAGGATTTTATTCTCCTTTGTAGTCTTTTTTGCTAAACCCACCCTGTGCTCTATGTATCTGGACATATTTTTAACCACTTTGAGTCGTGGGATTCGGTATTGCATTTGTTTGCTATACATACACCTGATATTACTTACCTGACCGAGCGCTCGCGTGACATCCGATGGATCCAGCTGCAACAGTCTCTTCCATTCTTCTATGCGACCGAGATGCGATCGCAAAATCCCATTCATTCATTATAGAAGAACGGGAGAGGCGGTTATGGCAGGATCGGTCTCGGTAGGGTAAGTAATATCGGGTGTATGTATAGCCTCCTTAAGGCTTATTATGTTAAATAAGTCACAATCTTTAGACGGGTCAAAGGGACAGTTATACTGACCACTTTTTCTGTTCCATGACTGGTGACCTTGAAAGATTTACATTTGACCTTGCAGGCTACCTGGGGATTTTGGAATGCTACCAAACATGGCGCGTCTGTAATATTAATCTACCATGAACCTTTTAGGTAAAGACCTGCGAGAGAAAAAGGGCATTAAAAATGACAGTGTGATTGAAATCCTGTGTATAAGCCGCCGCTATTGGAATTGGTAAATAATTTTGAAAATCCGATAATTATCGAAATCTAAAGTAGATATTTATTGAAAATCGAAAATAGAGGATTTTCGAAATTCGAAAACGAAACCAAATCTCAACAGTTTCGAACATCTCTAGTGTGTACCCATCTTAAAGGTGAATACACACGTGCGATATCGGCGGCCGACCCACAATACACGATAATCGTGCCGTGTATGGGCACTTTGTCGGGCGAAACGGGCGTGCGGTCAGGGCTCATTGATGATCCGTCCGGCGGATCGGGTTTGCCTCGCGATCGGACGTCTGTATTAGTCTTGCAAGTTGTAATAGAGAAGTCGATTTTCCTTTTATTAAGATATATTTTCCCTCTCCCAGTGCACAGAGGTCTCTGTTTTGTGCCTTGAACTGCTTTCAGACAACCCTAAAATAGACGTGTTGTAGACTATCTTTGGTAGGAAAGCTAAAATAACTCTCACCAAGAGATGAGACTTTGTTTACGTACGCGGTACAGTTGTATTCTCTGTCACTTCCTGTTTTTAAGTAATATAATTAGAGAGAGCTAGGTCACGGCACTTAAATCTTTAATGCTTTCCTTGTTTGAAGTAGACAGATCCATATGGATGATATCCTAATGCTAAATCATGGGGATTCCTTTTCTTTAAAGGGCCATCAACCCTCAAAAAATAAAAACAATTCGAATTCAGCTCTGGTTTTCATTTATTGCTATAATCTGATGTTTGTATTCCCGTGCTCTTTATGGCTTACAAATGTCCATCGGTCTCGGCAAATTCATCCATGGCCGAATTTGCGAACGATCGACTGTGCGGAACCGCGCGATCGATCAGAATTTACCAACATGTCTGATCGCTCCTTCGTCCAATCCGGAAAATATCTGTTGGTGTGTACCCAGCCTAAGGGTTAAAATCGTTCAAACCGATTTACAATCAGCGCGGCATTAACCCCTAACTTGCCCCCATAAAAGCCATGCAGCATCTGGTAAATCTCTTCCCGGAGACTTGCCTATAGGGTGAATCTCTGTGGTTATATCCTGAACGCTGCTATGGTTATGATCTTAATTAGCCAATAAAGGTTTCATTCTTACATCATTATTTTGTTTGATTACCATGTAAAGCTAGCTATACTTGTCCAGGAACAGCACAGGATTTTCATGGATAGCGGTGAGCTCAGTGCACCACCAACATTTTAGCCACACCTTCTTTTGAAGGCCACTCCCATGTTAAAGTATATCTGTGTATGGCTAGTTTATCTCTTCGACATTCTAACACATCTTTAACTGTAAACAACGATTTAAAGGATGTCATTAATCTTCTCCAGCCCAAGGATTATTCGTCATCTACTGCTAATTGGTGAATGATTAGTCCTTTGTTAGTTGGGGAAACTTTATGATCTTCTGTTTCCTTCCAAGTTCCATGTCTTCTTCTTCTCTAGCAATTCTTTGATGGGGGTCCAGAGCTGACCCTTTGTTTACCAATGAGTTTTGTGCCATGGAGATGATAGATGCATTTAGGTGCCTTCCGCCATCAAATGGATGGTATCCCTAAAATGGATCCTTGTTATGCTGTGAATTGTGCTGATGTCTAGACAACTTCCATGCCTACCATAACATACACATTTTATTGGTTTTCCTGTTTTGGTTTTTTATTTTTTGACCTGGAAGTCCAACCAACCAGACTGAATATGATCATGTTTATTCAAGAAAACCATTGCTTTGCTTGCCTCAATCTAGGCTAGTGAGTTTGACCTTTGTCCTGGTATGCCTCGTTTAAGTAAAACTCAATTAGATGGGGAGATTGATTCATTCATCCTAAATTTTTACATGTTCTCCTAAAGAACTCCTCCCCTCCAGCAGAACCTGGATCTGGAACAAGACTAGATTGGAGAATCTGTGTTAGAAAATGCAGATTGAATTATTCACTTTACTGCCGGGGGGATTAAAACAAAGGGACTGTTATCTGTGCACAGGAAAATTCGTTTTACCACTGGGGATCTTCCATACTTCAGTTTATTTTATAAACTGTCTCACCTGTCTGTCTCTGACAGATGAAAACAGAGAGAGAAGCTCCTACACTTAACCACAAACATTCAGGAAATGTTTTCACGTCTGTATTACAATAATATTTATTATGAGGGAAATGAATAAAAAAAACTCCAACCTGTTCAAGGAACCAATATGTCAGCTCTCATTACCTGTCTATTGATTACACTTAGCTGTGTCACAGACCTCATCAGCGCTGATTACCTGTCTTCATTGCCTTTGTCACCTAGTAATGTAGTAATGGAGGTTGTAAAAAGACATATGTCCATCTAGTCCAACCTTTATACCCTACCCATAATGTCTGCATAACAGTTACATAGTAACATAGTATTGGAGGTTGTATAAAGACTACCCATCTAGTCCAACCTTTATACCCTACCCATAATGTCTGTTATAACAGTTACATAGTAAAACATACGTATGGAGGTTGTATAAAGACATACGTCCATCTAGTCCAACCTTTATACCTACCATAATGTCTGTCTAACAGTACATGTAACATAGTATTGGAGGTTGTAATAAACATACGTCCATCTAGTCCAACTTTATACCCTACCCATAATGTCTGTAATAACAGTTACATAGTAACATAGTATTGGAGGTTGTATAAAGATTACATCCATCTAGTCCAACCTTTATACCCTACCCTAATGTCTTGTATAACAGTTACATAGTAACATAGTATTGGAGGTTGTATAAAGACATACGTCCTCTAGTCCAACCTTTATACCCTACCCATATGTCTGTATAACAGTTACATAGTAACATAGTATTGGAGGTTGTATAAAGACATACGTCCATCTAGTCCACCTTTATACCCTACCATATGTCTGTATAACAGTTACATGGAACATAGTATTGGAGGTTGTATAAAGACATACGTCCATCTAGTCCAACCTTTATACCCTACCCATAATGTCTGTATAACAGTTACAAGGTAACATAGTATTGGAGGTTGTATAAAGACATACGTTCATCAGTTCCAACCTTTAACCCTACCCTAATGTCTGTATATAACAGTTACATAGTAACATAGTATTGGAGGTTGTATAAAGACTACTCCATCTAGTCCAACCTTATACCCTACCCATAATGTCTGTATAACAGTTACATAAGTACATAGTATTGGAGGTTGTATAAAGACATACATCCATCTAGTCAACCTTTAACCCCCCCAATGTCATATAACAGTTACATAGTAACTAGTATTGGAGGTTTGTATAATGACATACGTCCATCTAGTCCAACCTTTATACCCTACCCATAATGTCTGTATAACAGTTACATAGTACATAGTATTGAGGTTGTATAAAGACATACGTCCATCTAGTCCAACCTTTATACCCTACCCTAATGTCTGATAACAGTTTACATAGTAAACATAGTATTGGAGGTTGTATAAAGACATACGTCCATCTAGTCCAACCTTTATACCCTACCCATAATGTCTGTATAACAGTTACATAGTAACATAGTATTGGAGGTTGTATATAGACATACGTCCATCTAGTCCAACCTTTACACCCTACCCATAATGTCTGTATAACAGTTACATAGTAACATAGTATTGGAGGTTGTAAAAAGACATATGTCCATCTAGTCCAACCTTTACACCCTACCCATAATGTCTGTATAACAGTTAAATAGTAGTAGTATCCCTGGAGCAACCAGAACTACAGTATATGTATTAATACCAGTAATTCTCAATATTATATAGTATCCCTGTACCAACCAGAACTACAGTATATCTATTAATACCAGTAATTCTCAATATTATATTGTATCCCTGTACCAACCAGAACTACAGTATATGTATTAATATCAGTAATTCTCAATATTATATAGTATCCCCGTACCAACCAGAACTACAGTATATGTATTAATACCAGTAATTCTCAATATTATATAGTATCCCCTGACCTTTGTTTACCAATGAGTTTTGTGCCATGGAGATGATAGATGCATTTAGGTGCCTTCCGCATCAAATGGATGGTATCCCTAAAATGGATCCGTGTTTGCTGTGAATTGTGCTGATGTCGACAACTTCCATGCCTACCATAACATACACATTTTATTGGTTTTCCTGTTTTGGTTTTTTTATTTTGACCTGGAAGTCCAACCAACCAGACTGAATATGATCATGTTTATTCAAGAAAAACCATTGCTTTGCTTGCCTCAATCTAGGCTAGTGAGTTTGACCCTTTGTCCTGGTATGCCTGTTTAAGTAAACTCAATTAGATGGGGAGATTGATTCATTCATCCTAAATTTTTACCTGTTCTCCTAAAGAACTCTCCCCTCCAGCAGAACCGGATCTGGAACAGACTAGATTGGAGAATCTGTGTTAGAAAATGCAGATTGAATTATTCACTTTACTGCCGGGGGATTAAAACAAAGGGACTGTTTTGTGCACAGGAAATTCGTTTAACCACTGGGGATCTTCCATACTTCAGTTATTTTATAAACTGCTCACCTGTCTGTCTCTGACAGATGAAAACGAGAGAGAGAAGCTCCTACACTTAACCACAACATTCAGGAAATGTTTTCACGTCTGTATTACAATAATATTTATTTATGAGGGAAATGAATAAAAAAAACTCCAACCTGTTCAAGGAACCAATATGTCAGCTCTCATTACCTGTCTATTGATTACACTTAGCTGTGTCACAGACCTCATCAGCGCTGATTACCGTCTTCATTGGCTTGTCACCTGTAATGTAGTAATGGAGGTTGTAAAAAGACATATGTCCATCTAGTCAAACCTTTATACCCTACCCATAATGTCTGTCTTACAGTTATATAGTAACATAGTATTGGAGGTTGTATAAAGACATACGTCCATCTAGTCCAACCCTTATACCCTACCTATAATGTCTGTATACAGTTACATAGTAACATAGTATTGGAGGTTGTATAAAGACATACGTCCATCTAGTCCAACCTTTATACCCTACCCATAATGTCTGTCTAACAGTACATAGTAACATAGTATTGGAGGTGTATAAAGAAACGTCATCTAGTCCAACCTTTATACCCTACCCAAAATGTCTGTATAAACAGTTACATAGTAACATAGTATTGGAGGTTGTATAAAGATATACATCCATCTAGTCCAACCTTTATACCCTACCCATAATGTCTGTATAACAGTTACATAGTAACATAGTATTGGAGGTTGTATAAAGACATAGTCCATTCTAGTCCAACCTTTATACCTACCCATAATGTCTGTTATACAGTTACATAGTAACATAGTTGGAGGTTGTATAAAGACATACGTCCATCTAGTCCACCTTTATACCCACCCATAATGTCTGTAAACAGTTACATGGAACATAGTATTGGAGGTTGTAAAAGACATAAGTCCATCTAGTCCAACCTTTATACCCTACCCTAATGTTGTATAACAGTTACAAGGTAACATAGTATTGGAGGTTGTATAAAGACATAAGTCATTAGTCATCCAACTACTACCCCCATAATGTCTGTATAACAGTTACATAGTAACATAGTATTGGAGGTTGTATAAAGACAACATCCATCTAGTCCAACCTTATACCCTACCCATAATGTCTGTATAACAGTTACATAGTAACATAGTATTGGAGGTTGTATAAAGACATACATCCATCTAGTCCAACCTTTATACCCTACCCATAATGTCTATATAACAGTTACATAGTAACATAGTATTGGAGGTTGTATAATGACATACGTCCATCTGATCCAACCTTTATACCCTACCCATAATGTCTGTATAACAGTTACATAGTAACATAGTATGGAGGTTGTATAAAGACATACGTCCATCTAGTCCAACCTTTATACCCTACCCATAATGTCTGTATAACAGTACATAGTAAACATAGTATTGGAGGTTGTATAAAGACATACGTCCATCTAGTCAACCTTTATACCCTACCCATAAGTCTGTATAACAGTTACATAGTAACATATATTGGAGGTTGTATTAGACATACGTCCATCTAGTCCAACCTTTACACCCTACCCATAATGTCTGTATAACAGTTATAGTAACATAGTATTGGAGGTTGTAAAAGAAATATGTCCATCTAGTCCAACCTTTACACCTACCCATAATGTCTGTATAACAGTTAAATAGTAGTAGTATCCCTGGAGCAACCAGAATAACCAGTATAATGTATATACCAGTAATTCTCAATATTATATAGTATCCCTGTACCAACCAGAACTACAGTATATGTATTAAATCAGTAATTCTCAATATTATATAGTATCCTGTACCAACCAAACTACAGTATTTATTAATATCAGTAATTCTCAATATTATATAGTATCCCCGTACCAACCAGAAACTACAGTATTATGTATATACCAGTAATTCTCAATATTATATAGTATCCCTGATCAACCAAGAACTACAGTATATGTATTAATACCAGTAATTCTCAATATTATATAGTATCCCTGTACCAACCAGAACTACTGTATATATATATATAGCTTTGTATAGCATTAATAGAGGTTTGTGGAGCCTTTCAAGGCAAATTCAAAGTTTATTTGTAAACTTTCCCCTTCTAGTTTATATTCTCCCAAATAAACCAAGTACCAGATCTGATCGTGGAAAGCGAAATGTAAAAGGTTTTATTGATGTCATCCTTTTTTTTCCTCTTCTCAGAAACGCCTACAGTTTAGTTTAAATCAAAACTCTCATCAACACTCGCCTGAAACTAGGTAAGAGGAAAAAAACAATGAGACCTTATTTTCATTCTTAAAAAAAGGGCTAAGAACTAAACTGCACGTTTCAATACCAATAGAAATAAAGGAAACTGACAGAGCTATAGAAAACAGATCCTTAAAGGTTAACTCCAGCACACACACCCCATACCTAGTTTTTATTATACTAAAAGGAGAACTATAAAGGTTTTTTAAAAACAGTTAAAATGAAAAGTAGGATTATTACTTTATACCTCACAATTTAATTTCTTTGAGGAGTGGCAGCAGGAAGAAAACTGCTTCTGCCAGGCTTCCTGAGTGCTTCAGCACTATCTTTAACATAGGAAGGCCCAGGACACTAACCTGGCAAATGAAAACTGGTGAAGCTTCTGAATGTAACAATATTGGGAGGTGAAATAATCAATCCTACCCCCCTGCCCCAGGTAACTTTTATTTTTAAAAAGTAAATTCTTATAGTATACTTGCCATGATCTTAAGGGTCCCCCGATCCCCTGTTGAAGTTCCCTCAATCCTCCTGATGCTTGCGTGTAGCAAATGTCAGTCAAGGCAGTGACGGGGATGTCACAGCCAATGGCTGACCTTCGCTACCGAATCCGCCTCTCGTGCTGCTGTGGAAGCTGATAACCAACAGCAGCAGAGGAGGCTGACTGCACAATCTTAGAAAATAATCTTATTGTAATAATGTGATATAAGGGCTTGAGTAGACAATGCATTCAAATTATCAGGGCTCTGGGGCAGTATTGTGGCCCTTTAAATAAACATACACTCATTGCCATCTCAGGCTTGCAAACTAATGATGTTTGGGGTCTGCTGGGAGTTGTAGTCCAGTAAAAACCCCAGGCATGCTGGAAGTTGAAGTTTCAGAACCCCTAGAGGATTCCCAATGTATAAAACTGATTTTTGCAACCTGAACCCTCATGGATTTTTCAGAGTTCATTCATTCCTAACCCTGTTTGCCTGTTATTTGTTGATGTGTATTACTGGGGAAGGAAGGGAGTTTAAGGAATGGCCTGTTGTCTTTGGAACCTGGCCAGCGTGTGCCGGTGTTTTTAGCTTAACGGTTCACAGGTCACCAGTGGGTGGGTACAAGGGTTTCAGGGGGTAAATGATTACACGTCGGTCCCCCGCGGTGAAACTGGTTAGGAAATGTTTGCAGCTCCTTATATAATGGAATTCTCATTCCGCTGGGGTAAATTTAATGGGGTGTTTATTGGACTGTTTCTGTGCTTTGGACTGTACAGTCACACAATAACTTTATATACGGCGGAATGCGTGATGGAAACAGAAAGGGATTCTGACAAGTTACCTGTTAACACGAACCTGGAATGAATGAAACCAAAATAGTGATTTTCTCTCTTGGTAACAGCGGCCCTTTAAATAAAGCCCATTAATGGCCTTATCACAACGGGGACTGGTGTTGATGGGTGAGAAAATGTATCTTACCCAAGCCTGGGATCTATTTACAGTTCTAGATAAGGTTGGGTTTGCTGGCTATAGCCGGGAATCCAGATTATATTTGAATTGGTGTCTGAAAACTGCTCCAACTGAATGTGATAATGGAACGATTGGATATTGTTTCCCATCATTATGATTGGATGGATGATTCAGACAGGTGGTCTCTGCTCCACAAAATACCTAGAGTCCCTTTAGGGTGGGTATATACAAGCAGATATTTTGCCGGCCGCAACCCACCTCATCCGGACGGACGAACGAATGATCGGACATGTCAGGAAATTCCCTATGGGACAGCACGATCAATCATTCGCACTTTCATCCGCGCCTGAATTTGCCGCGACTAGTGATGGCCCAGTTCGCAGATCCGAACACGAATCCGCGGCGGATTTACCTCGTTCGTGAACGCGGATATCGCGGATTTTCCGTTTTTCCGCCTTCTGAACTTTTCCGAACCACGTTTTCGGAAATTTTCGAGAATACATTAAAACCCGTATTTTCGAAAATTTTCTAAATTACGAGGATTTTACGTATTTTCGAAAATGCGGGAAATACGTATTTTTGAAAAATTTCGAGATTACGAGGATTTCTTGTATTTTCGAAGTTCGGACATCTCTAGCCGCGACCAACGGACATTTGTCCCGGCCGAACACTCGTTTGTAGCAAGCGCTCAGTAGGGACCAATAGTCTGTGCGTGTGTACCCAGCCTTACAGTATCATATTAACCCAAGGCAGGGCTGTAAAGAATTGAAGCGATACTAACTAGTTCAGCAATATTCTGTTCATTCACTGCCAGGCACGACACTTAATATTTCCCAGATTGCTTTGCCACAAAATTGCGGCACCCTTTTAAAGAATATCTAAAACAGTTGTAAAGGGCAAGTTCACCCCTCAAATTAAAAATTTTATAGAAGTTAATCACTCCCCAAACACTAAAACTGCAATAGTTAGAATTTTGAGAGAGGGAAGTCTAACATGAAATGCTGCCCAATGTTCCATCAGTTCTCTTTCTGCTTCCTGGTTCTTCCAGCAACTGTCAGTCATAGATAAAGATGACAGAATGTTATTCATCTAGGAAGGAGGCAGACACTGATAATCTTTCCAGCTATCTTTGCTTTGGGATGATTTATCTTCACATCCCCTTTAAAATCAGAGACGCATGAAACCACATGTATTTAAATGTTACTAAATGAGAAACAATTTTGTCAACAAAATTAATTTTGTGGTATCACCCAATCTAATTTTGTCACTTATACGGTAATCTACACAACTCATGATAAAGAACTCTATTTATTAAGTGCATTTTCCCAGTCCCTTAAAAAATCTAATGGAAAATATTGTGTGGTCCTGGTTTCGAGTCAAAACATATTGTGTATTTACAGAACTAGCTGTGACAAAACCAATCATACATTATTTTCTGTGTCTCTTCACACTCTGCCGTGATGTGCTAGACATTTGGTAGAAAACAGACAGCTGTGGAGAACAATAGCAGGTGCGGACTGGAAGCAGGAAACCAGAAAGATAAGGTTGTCCTACATCCAAAACATCTCATGCACAAAAATAAATTACGAATTTTAGGGGTCCGATCTGAACGGAGCAAAGGAACTTTATGTGAATATTGATAAACCAAGGTTTTTATCGGAGCTGGTGACTTTATTTCCCACCATTCACAGTTATACAGGATAGTAATAAGGATTCTGGGAATGCAGCATTCACATTTGCTGGTCCTGGGCCTATATACATTATAGCGGTTTCATAAAAATAATACATTTAGGCATTATCAGAATGTTGGTAGATGTCATAAAAATCTCTTTGCCGCTTTTTAATCTTTAATAAAATACATGTAAGTACAGGGGTGCCCCTACCATGAAGCAAACTGAAATATTTGCTCAGGGCACTCCCCTGTGAAATACTTAAAAGGCGGCAGTTCCTCCTTCCTGTAATGCTGCATTACATCACCAGTCCACCAATCAGTGCTAAGTCAGCCTCCATTTCACCAGTCAGTGTTAGTCAGCACACCACACCCACCTCCACAAACCATGCCTATGTTTCCTGATAAAGCCACACCCGCTTCACGTGCCATCACCACCGTCTGCCAATAGGCAGCATTTAAAAGTTGTTTCAGGTGTCAAAAACCCTAGGAACAAACCTGTGTAAGTAGCATTTACTTTGTATGCTGTCATCAATCCAGTACTGGTTTTGCTCAGGCACAGTATCCCACCTTCCTCTCTTAACTGACTTCCCCCTTCCATCTGACCTGACTATCAGTGAGGGCAAGCATGCTCAGTGATCACTTTGAGGCAGCACTGGTAGAGTGAAAATCCCACCATCCAATTCACACCTGCCAACTGGAAAACTAGCAAAACCGCACACAGCAGAGAAGTTTATCATTATATGATACTTGAATGACAGCTGAAATTCCTCTATTAAAGGCATGCTAACCCATTTGTGACATTGTACTGAGGGTTACCGTGACTTTAAGATAGTAATTACGGCACACTTGTCGGACTTTATAAAGGGTTACAATTAAGAACCGAATAGCATAGCCTAGTGCCAAATGGAAAGACCATTGTGTTCTAAATTCTCAGTCACTGTGTTCTGCTTTATTTTATTTTTCCCAAATTGCATTTCACTCCCCCACATTTTGTATTACACCCACTTCCTCTTAACCACTATGGCTGCCAACACGCACATTATTTACTGATCTATAGGTTTGACCCTTGCCATTCAGGAATTTCCATAATACAATGGTATGTTCACGTCAGGTCCCCACACCAGTCCTAGGAGGGGGACACGTTTAGCCCCCCAGAGAGCATTGTTACCAGTGCTAATTTACTTCTGCGTTTTCTATTAAGTGTACATTATAAGGGCTAGACCCTTAAGATGCGATAGGATTGTGCGTTAGAAAGTGCGTGCTAGTGTTGGCCATTTGCTATAACCACACTGGGTGCGCTGCTCTGCGATACGCTTTTCAGAGGGCATGTAATCACGTGCTCTCAAACGGCAACTTTGCATGGATCGCATCGCAACCAGATGGTAATGTGATTGTTCCACGTGTTACCGTGCATAGTGTGGCTTAGCCAAACCTTTTTTTAGTATGTTTACCTTGAATTCACCTTGTAGGTTATTGGTTGTGGCAGTAATTACAGACTGTATTATCCCAAAATATCTGTTACTGTCCTGATGAAATAGGTACTATAGGTAGTATCGAGAAATACATTGCACAGAGCTGCGCTAAGATCAAGTTCACTTCATTATGCCCACCCCTCCCTGCAGCTCTGTGTATCTTACTACTATACGTGTAACTATTAAAGGGGTAATGTTGGAGGGTATGGGTTTCTATAAGTGTAACTATTAAAGGGGGAATGTTGGAGGGTATGTGTATCTATAAGTGTAACTATTAAAGGGTTATGTTGGAGGGTATGTGTATCTATAAGTGTAACTATTAAAGGGTAATGTTGGAGGGTATGTGTTTCTATAAGTGTAACTATTAAAGGGAAATGTTGGAGGGTATGTGTTTCTATAAGTGTAACTATTAAAGGGTAATGTTGGAGGGTATGTGTATCTATAAGTGTAACTATTAAAGGGTAATGTTGGAGGGTAAGTGTTTCTATAAGTGTAACTATTAAAGGGAAATGTTGGAGGGTATGTGGTATCCTATGTGTAAATCTTTAAAGGGGGAAATGTGAGGGGTAATGTGTTCCTGTAAGTGTAACTATTAAAGGGAATGTTGGAGGGTATGTGTTTCTTAAGTGTAACTATTAAAGGGGAATGTTGGAGGGTATGTGTTTCTATAAGTGTAACTATTAAGGGGGAATGTTGGAGGGTATGTGTTACTTAGTGTACCTATTAAGGTTGTTGGGGGTATGTGTTTCTATAAGTGTAACTATAAAGGGTAATGTTGGAGGTATGTGTATCTATAAGTGTAACTATTAAAGGGTAAATGTTGGAGGGTAGGTGTTTCTATAAGTGTAACTATTAAAGGGGAATGTTGGAGGGTATGTGTATCCATATGTGTAACTATTAAAGGGGGAATGTTGGAGGGTATGTGTTCCTATAAGTGTAACTATTAAAGGGAATGTTGGAGGGTATGTGTTTCTATAAGTGTAACTATTAAAGGGGAATGTTGGAGGGTATGTGTTTTCTATAGTAGAACTATTAAAGGGGGAATTTGGAGGGTATGTGTTTCTATAAGTGTAACTATAGGGGTGATGTTGAGGGTATGTGTTCTATATCGTGTAACTATTAAAGGGGTAATGTTGGAGGGTATGTGTTCTATAAGTGTAACTATTAAGGGTAATGTTGGAGGGTATGATGTGTTTCTATAAGTGTAACTATTAAAGGGGTAATGTTGGAGGGTATTGTGTATCTATAAGTGTAACTATAAAGGGGTAATGTTGGAGGGTATGTGTATCTATAATGTAAACTATTAAAGGGTAATTTGGAGGGTATGTGTTTCTATAAGTGTAACTATTAAAGGGAATGTTGGAGGGTATGTGTTCTATAAGTGTAACTATTAAAGGAGTAATTTGGAGGGTATGTGTTTCTATAAGTTGTAACTATTAAAGGGGTATGTTGGAGGGTATGTGTTTCTATAAGTGTAACTATAAAGGGGATTTGGAGGGTATGTGTTTCTATAAGTGTACTATTAAAGGGTAATGTTGGAGGGTATGTTTATCTATAAGTGTAACTATTAAGGGTAATGTTGGGGTATGTGTATCTCTAAGTGTAACTATTAAAGGGTAATGTTGGAGGGTATGTGTATCTATAAGTGTAACTATTAAGGTAATGTTGGAGGGTATGTGTATCTATAAGTGTAACTATTAAAGGTAATGTTGGAGGGTATGGGTATCTATAAGTGTAACTATTAAGGGGGTAATGTTGGAGGGTGTATGTTTATCTATAAGTGTAACTATTAAAGGGTAATGTTGGGGGTATGTGTATCTATAAGTGTAACTATTAAGGATAAGTTGGGGGTATGTGTTTTTCTATAAGTGTAACTATTAAAGGGTATGTTGGGGGTATGTTTACTATAAGTGTAACTATTAAAGGGGAATTGTTGGAGGTATGTGTTTCTATAAGTGTAACTTTAAAGGGTAATGTTGGAGGTATGTGTATCTAAGTTAACTATTAAGGGGTAATGTTGGGGGTATGTGTATCTACGTGTAACTATTAAAGGAGTAATTGGAGGGTATGTTTTCTATAAGTGTACTAATAAAGGGGAATGTTGGAGGGTATGTGTATCTATAATGTAACTATTAAAGGGTAATGTTGGAGGGTATGTGTTTCTTAAAGTGTAACTATTAAGGGGATGTTGGAGGGTATGTGTTCTATAAGTGTAACTAGAAAGGGGAATGTTGGAGGGTATGTGTTTCTATAAGTTTAACTATTAAAGGGTAATGTTGGAGGGTATTGTATCCTATAAGTGTAACTATTAAGTGTAATTGTTGTGAGGGTATTGTTTTATAAGTGTACCTTTAAAGGGGGAATGTTTGGAGGGTATGTGTTTCTATAAGTGTAACTATTAAAGGGGTAATGTTGGAGGGTATGTGTTTCTCATAAGTGTAACTATTAAGGGGTATGTTGGAGGTAATGTTTTGTTTCTATAAGTGTACTATAAAGGGGAATGTTGGAGGGTTATGTTATCTATACTGTAACTATTAAAGGGGTAATGTTGGAGGGTATGTGTTTCTATAAGTTAACTATTAAAGGGGGAATGTTGGAGGGTAGTGTATCTATAAGTGTACTATAAAGGTATGTTGGAGGGTATGTGTTTCTATAAGTGTAACTATAAAGGGGAATGTTGGAGGGTATGTGTATCTATAAGTGTACACTTAAAGGGGGAATGTTGGAGGGTATGTGTTTCTATAAAGTTAACTATAAGGGGTAATGTTGAGGGTATGTGTATCTAATAAGTGTAACTATTAAAGGGGGAATGTTGGAGGGTGATGTTTCTATAAGTGTAACTATTAGGGGGAATGTTGGAGGGTATTGTTTCTATAATGTAACTATTAAAGGGGAATGTTGGAGGTAATGTGTTCTATAAGTGTAACTATTAAAGGGGTAATGTTGGAGGGTATGTGTACTAGTGTAACTATTAAGGGAATTGGAGGGTATGTTTCTATAGTGTAACTATTAAAGGGGAATGTTAGGGTATGGTTTCTATAAGTGTAACTATTAAGGGGTAATGTTGGAGGGTATGTGTATCTATAAGTGTAACTTAAAGGGGAATGTTGGAGGGTATGTTTTTCTATAAGTAGTAACTATTAAAGGGGAATGTTGGAGGGTATGTGTTCTATAAGTGTAACTATTAAAGGGATGTTGAGGGTATGTGTTTCTATAAGTGTAACTATTAAAGGGGAATGTTGGAGGGTATGTGTTTCTATAAGTGTAACTATTAGGGTGGAAGGGTTGAGGTATGTGTTTCTATAAGTGTAACTATTAAAGGGAAATGTTGGGGGGTAATGTGTATCTATAAGTGTACTATTAAAGGGATGTTGGAAGGGTATGTGTTTCGAATAGTGTAACTATTAACGGGTTGATATTGGAGGGTATGTGTTCTATAGTGTACTATTAAAGGGGATTTGAGTTAGGTGTTTTCTTTTATAGTAGTACTATTAAAGGGTAATGTTGGAGGGTATGTGTTCTATAGTGTAACTATTAAAGGGGAATGTGGAGGGTATGTGTTTCATAAGTGTACTATTTAAAGGGGGAATGTTGGAGGGATATGTTTCTATAAGTTTAACTATTAAGGGGGAATTTGAAAGGTATGTGTTTCTATAAGTGTAACTATTAAAGGGGATGTGTTTGAGGGTATGTGTTCTAATCAAGGGTAACTATTAAAGGGGGTGCTGGAAGGTATGGTGTTTCCTTAAGTTAACTATTAAAGGGTTGATATTGGAGGGTATGTAGTGTAACTATTAAGGTTGCTATTGGAGGGTATGATAAGTGTAACTATTAAAGGGTTGCTATTGGAGGGTATGTTGTTACTATACGTGTAACTATTAAAGGGTTGCTATTGGAAGGGTATGTGTATCTATAAGTGTAACTATTAAAGGGTTGCTATTGGAGGGTATGAATAAGTGTAACTATTAAAGGGTTGCTATTGGAGGGTATGTTGTTACTATACGTGTAACTATTAAAGGGTTGCTATTGGAGGGTATGTTGTTACTATACGTGTAACTATTAAAGGGGTGGTGTTGGAGTGTGTGTTATATGTCTCTAAAAACAAATATAAATTAAATGTGAATGGAATTTACAATAAACTATTTTGCGCTTTCTAGAAATGATCCAGATTACAATTATTTCTCAAAATCCTAACAGTAATAACCCTAATGCTACTTCCTGCTGATCTCAATGATCAATCATACAGGGTATTGTCAGTAGGGCAGCTATCCAGATGTTTTGTCAGGGGGGGGGGGTGATGGGAATTGTAGTTCACCAGCTGAAACATCATTGGAAATCCATTTCCTTAATTGCCTGCCAGGGAATCATTAGTGCTCGATTTCCTAATGTAAGGGTTAATGTGGAAAACTATTCTGTCATATATTATTACATCTCATGTCTTATCTCCAAGCTCTTATCTTCTGATGGGGCATTTTTTTTTTTTTTTTGCATCAGTCTCCTGTCTTCCCATTGCATACACACAGACTTCAATATTTTCACTGGGATTTTTTTCCCATGGGAATTGCCTGTTCCAGCACAGTTTGTATACCAATATTTCCCCTTGGCTGCGTGGAGCAGACCATTATATATCGGAGGAGAGGTGAAGGTCTGTGCTAATCTTTTAACTGATACACACACGTTTTCCTGTCTTTGCTTTGGGCTATCTTTAACTTTGCACTTACCGTACATATTAATGATGGTGGTAGAGGAGGTGGGTGAGGGGTCTATGGGACCTGTCAGTCCACATGATTAATGCACAGGGTGAAATTCCCTGTTTAGGATGAATGACAACCTACTATTGTTTGGACACTACATGGGAACAATTAAAGCTGCAGTAATTCAAAGAAAATTATGTTAAAATGTAAGATACAAAATAGCGATTTTAGATTGAATTGACTTGTTTGTATTGTTTCTTGTGCATCGCCTTGTTAGATTGTCAGCTCTTTGGGGCAGGGGCCTTAGCTAGGCCATACACATGTCATTTTTTCAACCATTTCACTTTATAATGGGACAGTCAGGCCCTTTTGATCGCAGGGGAATCTCCTATGGTAATGAGCTGCAACTTTACGGTACAGAACTTTAAAGGCAAGTCCACCCCCAAAACTAAAGTTTAACCCCATACTGGCCCCACTGTCTAGTGTTCAAACATCCTTACCTTACATCTCCTTATGGTTCTCCTGTAATGTCTGTACATCCAGGAGGTAAGTATCCAAACTGCCTGCAGTACCCCCGGGGGTGAGGATCTAGTGATTAAGGTATTTACCCAAGGTACAGCCGAAGGGAAGGTACACCCTGCATAACAGACAGAGACGGGGAGACGGTAGACACTATGGGGGTACAGGGTGTAATATAACAGACAGACCGGGTCATGTGATCACACACAGAGAGAACGGGGAGACGGTAGACACTATGGGGGTACAGGGTGTAATATAACAGACACACCGGGTCATGTGATCACACAGAGAGAACAGGGAGACGGTAGACACTATGGGGGTACAGGGTGTAATATAACAGACAGACCGGGTCATGTGATCACACAGAGAGAGAACGGGGAGACGGTAGACACTATGGGGGTACAGGGTGTAATATAACAGACAGACCGGGTCATGTGATCACACCGAGAGAGAACGGGGAGACGGTAGACACTATGGGGGTACAGGGTGTAATATAACAGACAGACAGGGTCATGTGATCACACAGAGAGAGAACGGGGAGACGGTAGACACTATGGGGGTACAGGGTGTAATATAACAGATTAATTGGATTGTTTTAAATAAAGAGATCTTCCTCTAGAGGTCCAGTTTGTCTCCTTATATGATTTGCTGTGTGGAACGTGTAGTAAAGCAGACAGATGTTCTCCATGCGGGGATGTCACTTTATAGAGGGACGAGCAGCACATTACAGTTAAGTGGGAAATAATAGAATTTAGCATTGAATTAGAAGTGACCCGATGTCAGAATATGACACGCCAATCACGTGGGGACGCGAAGTTGTCTGATGTTTCTCGTCTGATCAAAAGGTTCCAACAGATGTTCAGATCAATGAACTCTGACGACCAACATGTGTGGCAAATCACATATGGTTAGATTGGCCAATGCTGACCCTGTGTCAATATATCCTATAGTGACCCCCAGGGTTTAAAGCTGGGTGCACACATTTCAATTTTTCCTCCTGACCGACCTTCCGAGACTTTCGACCGGTCGGCCAGGAGGAAGGACTGTTGCGGCAAAAGCAGCCGCGTCCAACAGTTACCGCGACTGATCGTACGGTCCATAGAGGACGTAAATTACGTCACATAAGGGGCATAGCATTACGGAGGCTGACTCTTCAAGTAAGTTCGGGTAGAGGAAATTTGGGGTGGTCTCACGGGTGTGCGGAAGACCACCCCAAAATCTGAGATTCCCGCGACTCTGGTCCCTATGAAGCCGAGTTAAATATTGTGGCTGTGAGTAGTAGTCGATCTCAAGAACAGGCCAACGGTTCTTTGGACATTTTCGCATTTCGGAAGGTGAATATCCAGCTTCTGGACGTCTTAAAGGGGCGGATTTTCATTATTAAGGTTTTGTACACCTGGGTCTATATTTCAACCATCGTTTTTTTTTCCCTTTTTCTTGAACAGGAAGGGCAGCTTCAGCTAGCCCAAGGCAAGTGTTCTGCTAACCCAACATTCCCACGCTGTCACTCTATACCCAGCACTGTACATTGAAATGCTGCTCATACTTCACTCTCGGGAGGATTTAGACTAACAGTTGGCAGATGTGCAAAACCCTGTTCATATTTTCTTTGTGTTTATTCCAGTTCACGTAACTTGCCCTCTTGTTGGCGTCATTGAAAACAGTCAATGGATTCCCAGTCCTACGAGAGTCAAAATTTCCTGGAGCTAGGAGAGGTTTCCCTGGGATTGGCATGGACTGGTCGGCATTAGTTAGCAGGGTGCCACCAGGCCACCCATGACGCTGCTCTGCCTGGAGGTCTGTTTTAATGGCCACATTAGATCACACAACCCAGAAACTACAGACCACTAGTCAGCAGGTAGAGATGGACAAACTTTCAAACTATATGGAAAGTTTGAAAGTTCGAAAACGGACCCATTAAAGTCAATGGGAGTCAAATAGTTTGAAAGGTTCGAACGAAATACAATTAAAATATCAATGGTAACTTAATGTAAATGGCTGTGGGACCTGGGAAATGGTCTGGGGAACACGTTCCAATATCCAGGACTTTCCAAAACTCGGTTTTACTCTCACGCGCTGTACTTTTGAGCTCTCGCGTTCAAACATTCGATAATTATCCCATGAACGCAAATCCCTAATTCGATATTTACTCGCGTATTGGTATAATAGATGTTTTTACCACATATTCCTTAATTCGATATTTACTCGCGTATTGGTATATGGACATTTTACTCGCATATTCCTTAATTCGATATTTTACTCGCGTATTGGTATAATGACATTTTACTCGCATATTCGATATCGATAATTACTCACGTATTGTATAATAGACATTTTACTCGCATATCCTTAATTCGATATTTACTCGGTATTGGTACATGGACATTTTACTCGCATATTCCTTATTCGAATTACTCGGATTGGATTATGGACATTTACGCATATCGTTAATTCGATATTACTTCGGCGTATGGTATATGGACATTTACTCGCATATTCGTTAATTCGAATTACCTCGCGTATTGGTATAATAGACATTGTAACACATATTCCTAACGATATTTACTCGCGTTTGGTATATGGACAATTTTACTCGCATATTCTTAATTCGATATTTACTCGGTATTGGTATAATAGACATTTTACTCGCATATTCTAATTCGATATTTACTCGCGTATTGGTATATGGACATTTTACTCGCATATTCCTTAATTCGATATTTACTCGCGTATTGGTATATGGACATTTACTCGCATATCGTTAATTCGATATTTACTCGTGTATTGGTATACCATATATACTCAAGATAAACCGACCCGGTATAAACCGAGGTCCAATTTCAGCTAAAAATCCTAATAAAGTTGTTGACTCGAGTAATAAACGAGGGTGGAAACTGCTTGCATTCAGATGTTTGGAAACTACAACTCCCAGCATGCTTAATTAGTGGAGTTGTAGTTTCCAAACATCTTGAATGCCAAGTGAGGGTGGCATCAAGATGTTGGGGAACTACAACTCCCAGCATGCTTTATAGCTGGGAGTTGAAGTTTCCAAACATCTTGAATGCCACCCCTCACTTGGCATTCAAGATGTTTGGAAACTACAACTCCCTGCTAATAAGCATGCTGGGAGTTGTAGTTCCCAAACATCTTGAATCTCACCCTCTCCTCCCACCCAGTTCAGTACCTGTGGGCTCTTCTCCCCGTGGGCTCTTCTCCATCCAAGCAAGGGCCAGCATTGAAGAAGCATCCTTGGGCCTTGAAGAAGCATCCTTGCATTGGAAAAGATACCTTGCATTGAAGAAGCATCATTGCATGAAGAAGCTGCATTCCGGCAGCTTACTTACCACCGGCAGCCGCACGATCTTCTCTGCACTGGCGCGCCGGTGACGTCACTGCCCAGCGCCGGGCTTGGCGCCAGGCTGTGGTCAGGCCGCGCGCCAGTGCAGAGAAAGATCGTGCGGCTGCCGGAATGGTAAGGTAGCTGTGACTTGAGTATAAACCGAGTCTGAGTTTTCAGGCTGATTTTTCAGCCTGAAAAACTCGGTTTATACTCGAGTATATACGGTAATAGACATTTTACTCACACATTCCTTAATTCGATATTTACTCGCGTATTGGTATAATAGACATTTTACTCGTATATTCCTTAATTCGATATTTACTCGCGTATTGGTATATGGACATTTTACTCGCATATTCCTTAATCGATATTTACTCGCGTATTGGTATAATAGACATTTTACTCGTATATTCCTTAATTTCGATATTTACTCGCGTATTGGTATAATAGACATTTTACTCGTATATTCCTTAATTCGATATTTACTCGCGTATTGGTATAATAGACATTTTTCTCGCATATTCCTTAATTCGATATTTACTTCGCGTACTGGTATATGGACATTTTACTCGCCATATTCGTTAATGATTCATTTACTCGTGTAATGGTATAATAGACATTTTACTTATATTCCTTAATTCGATATTTACTCGTGTATTGGTATAATAGACATTTTACTCACATATTCCTTAATTCGATATTTACTCGCGTATTGGTATAATAGACATTTTACTCGTATATTCTTTAATTCGATATTTACTCGCGTATTGGTATAATAGACATTTTACTCGTATATTCCTTAATTCGATATTTACTCACGTATTGGTATATGGACATTTTACTCGCATATTCCTTAATTCGATATTTACTCGCGTATAGGTATAATAGGCATTTTACTGCAGATTCGATATTCGATATTACTCCGTATTGGATAATAGACATTTTACTCGATATTCTTAATTCGATATTTACTCGCGTATTGGTTGGATTTTACTCGCATATTCCTTAATTCGATTTTACTCGCGTATTGGTATATGGACATTTTACTCGCATATTCGTTAATTCGATATTACTCGGTATGGTATATGGACATTTACTCGCATATTCGTTAATTCGATATTTACTCAGCGTATTGGTAATAATAGACATTTTACTCACATATTCCTTATTCGATATTCTCGCGTATTGGTATATGGACATTTACTCGCATATTCCTTAATTCGATATTTACTAGCGTATTGGTAAATAGACCTTTTACTCGCATATTCCTTAATTCGATATTTACTCGGTATTGGTATATGGACATTTTACTCTGCATATTCCTTAATTCGATATTTACGCGGTCTTGGTATATGGACATTTTACTCGCTATTCGTTTAATTCGATATTTACTCGTGTGTATTGGTATACCATATATACTCAAGTATAACCGACACGAGAATATAAACCGAGGGTACCCAATTTCAGCTAAAAATCCTAATAAAGTTGTTGACTCGAGTTATAAAACCGAGGGTGGAAACTTGGCATTCAGATGTTTGGAAACTACAACTCCCAGCATGCTTTATAGCGGGAGTTGTAGTTTCCAAACCTTGATGCCAAGTGAGGGTGGCATTCAAGATGTTTGGAACTACAACTCCCAGCATGCTTTATAGCTGGGGTTGAAGTTTCCAAACATCTTGAATGCCACCCACTTGGCATTCAAGATGTTTGGAAACTACAACTCCCTGTAATAAGCATGCTGGGAGTTGTAGTTCCCAAACATCTTGAATCACCCTCTCCCCCCACCCAGTTCAGTACCTGTGGGCTCTTCTCCCTGTGGGCTCTTCTCTCACAAGCAAGGCCAGCATTGAAGAAGCATCCTTGGGCCTTGAAGAGCATCCTTGCATTGAAGAAGCATCCTTCATTGAAGAAGCACCTGCATTGAAGAAGAAGCTGCATTCCGGCAGTACCTTACCATCCCGGCAGCGCACGATCTTCTCGCACTGGCGCGCCGGCTGACGTCACTGCCCAGCGCGGGCTTGGCGCACGGCTGTGACGTCAGGCCGGCGCGCCAGTGGAGAGAAAGATCGTGCGGCTGCCGGATGGTAAGGAGCTTGTGACTTGAGTATAAACCGAGTCTGAGTTTTCAGGCTGATTTTTCAGCCTGAAAAACTCGGTTTATTTGATCTCGAGTAATAGGGTAATAGACATTCTACACATTGCTTATTCGATATTTATCGCGTTATTGGAAATCGACATTTTACTCGCATATTCCTTAATTCGATATTTACTCGCGTATAGGTATAATAGGCATTTTACTCACATATTCCTTAATTTCGATATTTACTCGCGTATTGGTATAATAGACATTTTACTCGTATATTCCTTAATTCGATATTTACTCGCGTATTGGTATATGGACATTTTACTCGTATAACATATTCCTTATTCGATATTTACTCGCGTTATTGGTATAATGGAACATTTTACTCGCATATTCTTTAATTCGATATTTACTCGCGTATTGGTTAATAGACATTTTACTCGCATATTCCTTAATTCGTATTTACTCGCGTATTGGTATGGACTTTTACTCGCATATTCCTTAATTCGTATATTTACTCGCTATTGGTATTGGACATTTACTCGCATTCGTTAATTCGTATTTACCGTGTATTGGTATACCATATATACTCAAGTATAACCGACCCGAGTATAAACCGAGGTACCCAATTTCAGCTAAAAATCCTAATAAAGTTGTTGACTCGAGTATAAACCGAGGTGGAAACTTGGCATTCAGATGTTTGGAAACTACAACTCCCAGCATGCTTAATTAGCTGGAGTTGTAGTTTCCAAACATCTTGATGCCAAGTGAGGGTGGCATTCAAGATGTTGGGAACTACAACTCCCAGCATGCTTTATTAGCTGGGAGTTGAAGTTTCCAAACATCTTGATGCCACCCTCATTGGCATTCAAGATGTTTGGAAACTACAACTCCCTGCTAATAAGCATGCTGGGAGTTGTAGTTCCCAAACATCTTGAATCCACCCCTCCCTCCCACCCAGTTCAGTACCTGTGGGCTCTTCTCCCTGTGGGCTCTTCTCCATCCAACAAGGGCCAGCATTGAAGAAGCATCCTTGGGCCTGAGAAGCATCCTTGCATTGAAGAAGCATCCTTGCATTGAAGAAGCATCCTTGCATTGAAGAAGCTGCATTCCCGGCAGCTTACCTTACCATTCCGGCAGCCGCACGATCTTCTCTGCACGGGCGCCGGCTGACGTCACTGCCCAGCGCCGGGCTTGGCGACGGGCTGTGACGTCAGGCCGCGCGCCAGTGCAGAGAAAGATCGTGGCGCTGCCGGAATGGTAAGGTAGCTGTGACTTGAGTATAACCGAGTCTGAGTTTTCAGGCTGATTTTTCAGCCTGAAAAACTCGGTTTATACTCGAGTATATACGGTAATAGACATTACTCACACATTCCTTATTCGATATTTACTCGCGTATTGGATAATGACATTTTACTCGTATATTCCTTAATTCATATTTACTCGCGTATTGGTATATGGACATTTTACTTGCATATTCCTTAATTCGATATTTACCCGCTATTGGTATAATAGAACATTTTACTCGTATATTCCTTAATTCGATATTTACTCGCGTATGGTATATAGACATTTTACTCTATATTCCTTAATTCGATATTTACTCGCGTATTGGTATAATAGACATTTTTCTCGCATATTCCTTAATTCGATATTTACTTCGCGTACTGGTATATGGACATTTTACTCGCATATTCGTTAATTCGATATTTACTCGTGTATTGGTATAATAGACATTTTACTCGTATATTCCTTAATTCGATATTTACTCGTGTATTGGTATAATAGACATTTTACTCACATATTCCTTATTTCGATATTTACTGCGTATTGGTATAATAGACATTTTACTCGCATATTCTTTATTCGATATTTACTCCGCGTATTGGTATAATAGACATTTTACTCGCATATTCCTTAATTCGTATTTACTCACGTATTGGTATATGGACATTTTACTCGCATATTCCTTAATTCGATATTTACCGCGTATAGGTATAATAGCCTTTACCTCTCACATATTCCTTAATTTCGATATTTTACTCGCGTATTGGTATAATAGACATTTTACTCGTATATCCTTAATTCGATATTTACTCACGTATTGGTATATGGCATTTTACTTTCGCATATTCCTTATTCGCTATTTAAAG
>CM033476.1:116515234-116589369 GCA_019447015.1 Hymenochirus boettgeri | reverse complement strand
AAAACCTTCCTTCAAAGCGCAACGAGACTGAATTTTGAGTGACTTTACGTTATCTGAATGGGAAAACAAGGATGTATTCTTTCAAATTTGTATTTTCAATTCCCTCCCATAGACCGTGTGGATGGGAAAGTTGCAAAAGTATCTGTCAGTGTTGACAGTCAACAAAACTCGTTTAACAATCTGTCTGTAGGCAAAATGCCGAGACGAAAATACACAATCAGAGCGATAAAATCTAATGTGTGCGGTTTACCGAGCCACAAATCTCAACAATTTTGTGTTTACTGTAAATATTGAGATTGGGAAAATAAACTGACGTTAGGTGAAATATCTATGGCACAGTAAATTGTGATTCCTTACAGATATATATTATATTATGGTTATTTCTCTTACCCATTATTGAGTCATGTGACAGGTTGACATAAATAAACACTGTTTATAACTGATGACATCACTTGCAACTTTTATATGAATATAATTTACAGTTTATTTTTGGCTCTTGTGTAGTAGATGATAAGGTATTGTTCAATGTATTTTAGTATACACAGACATGCCAAAGGAATGTAGGGTCAGCATAGAGGATGGTGACCAAGGCTATCGGATATTTGAAAGCCTAATTTCAGTTGGTACATGTCCCATCATACTTTTTCAGACGTATCTTGGCGTGTTTTTCAAATGTGCATAGTTGTTTCTTCCATAGCTTTCCGCTATGTCACAGTATTGGTGTTGCAATATTTTGAACAATATGTGAAACTAACATTGTTCTCGGTGCAGACACAGTAAGGAGAATCACATATCATATGTGCGGTTATTCTGTAGTTATGCAACAAGTGGAGGGCCATATGTACACAGAGATCCAAACTGCCTACTCACACACCTATATAGAGAAGGAATGTTCTGTATTTAGGAAACAGTATGGCAGCTCCCACCCATATGTATAAATATAAATATAACAGAGAAGGAATGTTCTATACACACGATAAGCTAACCCTCATATTGTACTGTCTTAGGGAAACACTATGGCAGCTCCCCCCCATATGTATAAATATACAGAGAAGGAATGTTCTGTACACACAATAAGCTATACCCTCATATTGTACTGTCTAAGGAAACACTATGGCAGCTCCCACCCATATGTATAAATATTACAGAGAAGGAATGTTCTATACATACAATAAGCTATACCCTCATACTGTATGTCTAAGGGAAACAATATGGCAGCTCCCACCCATATGTATAAATATACAGAGAAGGAATGTTCTGTACACACAATAAGCATACCCTCATACTGTACTGTCTAAGGGAACAATATGGCAGCTCCCATCCATATGTATAAATATACAGAGAAGGAATGTTCTGTACACACAATAAGCTATACCTCATACTGTACTGTCTAAGGGAACAATATGGCAGCTCCCACCCATATGTATAAATATACAGAGAAGGAATGTTCTGTACACACAATAAGCTATACCCTCATACTGTGCTGTTTAAGGGAAACAATATGGGAGCTCCCCACACATGTATAAATATACAAGAGAAGGAATGTTCTGTACAGCAATAAGCTATACCTTCATACTGTACTGTCTAAGGGAAACAATATGGCAGCTCCCACCCATATGTATAAATATACGAGAAGGAATGTTCTGTACACACAATAAGTTATACCCTCATACTGTACTGTCTAAGGGAAACAATATGGCAGCTCCCACCCATATGTATAAATTAAATATAGAGAAGGAATGTTCTGTGTGCACAATAAGCTTATCCTCATACTGTACTAGAACATTCCTTCTCTGTATATTTATATTTATACATATGGGTGGGAGCTGCCATACTGTTTCCCTAAATACAGAACATTCCTTCTCTATATAGGTGTGTGCAGTAGGCAGTTTGGATCTCTGTGTACATATGGCCCTCCACTTGTTGCATAACTACAGAATAACCGCACATATGATATGTGATTCTCCTTACTGTGCTTGCACCGAGAACATAGTTAGTTTCACATATTGTTACAGTAAAATATTGCAACACCAATACTGTGACATAGCGGAAAGCTATGGAAGAAACAAACTATGCACATTTGAAAAACACGCCAAGATACTTCTGAAAAAGTATGATGGGACATGTACCACTGAAATTAGGCTTTCAAATATCCGATAGCCTTGGTCACCATCCTCTATGCTGACCCTACATTCCATTGGCATGTCTGTGTATACTAAAAATACATTGAACAATACCTTATCATCTACTACACAAGAGCCAAAAATAAACTGTAAATTATATTCATATAAAAGTTGCAAAGTGATGTCATCAGTTATAAACAGTGTTTATTTATGTCAACCGTGTCACATGACTCAATAATGGGTAAGAGAAATAACCATAATATAATATATATCTGTAAGGATTCACAATTTACTGTGCCATAGATATTTCACCTAACGTCAGTTTATTTTCCCAATCTCAATATTTACAGTAAACACAAAATTGTTGAGAATTTGTGGCTCGGTAAACCGCACAACATTAGATTTTATCGCTCTGGATTGTGTTATTTTACGTCTCGGCATTTTGCCTACAGACAGATTGTTAAACCGAGTTTGTTGACTGTCAACACTGACAGATACTTTTGCAACTTTCCCATCCACACAGGTCTATGGGAGGGAATTGAAAATACAAATTTGAAAGAATACATCCTTGTTTTCCCATTCAGATAACGTAAAGTCATCAAAATTCAGTCTCGTTGCGGCTTTGAGAGTTTGAAATCTTTGCCTGGACATGTCCTATCAGTTAGTCTAACGGCTAAAGACTCTCCCTGGGGTTAGACGGGATATTTACTATAAAGATTTTTTTTTTTTTAATTAAAACTCCCACACAATCCCTACACACAGGAAAACAACCTGCACCTTTAAATTTGTGTACTCTCAGGTGTTCATGATTAAGGGGGCGTGTTCCCCCAAAACATACCAGACGTGCGTTCACTAATGGTGGATGCGCCAGTTGATTTATTTTTAAGGAAGTGCGGCCTCTTTTGATGTGCCTGTTCACATAGGAATACAGAACGAAGCAACATTATTATTATTGTAATATGGTATTTATATAGCACCAACATATTCTGTAGCGCTTTACAATTACATGAAAACATTCACATCAGACCCTGCCCCGAAGAGCTTACAATCTAAGACACATACAACCTATCAGTATGTCTTTATGATTGTGGGAAGGACCTAAGTCACTAAGTCCTCCCCCCTGGGCTGTTTATACTTTCACAGTGCTGCTCCAAACAGTAGCATTGACATTTAACTTGTTGCCCTCCAGTATAAACCAGTTGGTGTGGACAGGGTACATCTCCAGCAAATCTTTCTAACTGCCATCATTGCCACCTACTTAAACACTTTGAGATAAGTACCCAAGAAAAGAGTATGGGGAGATAAATCAGCTCTCGGGGTCAGAGATTAATCCAATCAGTCACTAAGACCCCTGGATGGGGGGATGAAGGTCAGTAGCTACCTGTAATATTTTACAGACTTTCGTTAATTATCGAACGTTCAAGGCGTGCAAATATGTGAGTAAAATGTCTATTATACCAATACGCGAGTAAATATCGAATATGTGAGTAAAATGTCTATTATACCAATACGCGAGTAAATATCGAATTAAGGAATATGCGAGTAAAATGTCCAGCCTAGTTCCCTATGAAGCCACACCCGCTTCACGTGCCGCCCAACCCTGTCTGCTGATAGGACAGTGGCCATCGACGTTCAAGGCCCCTAACAAAGCTAAGGTCAATTTCTCCATCAGATTATCAATGCCAAACAAGGCCTTAAAGCAGGTTGTAACATTTATGTTTAAGTGGTTCATAAAATGCTTCCTACCGCTCGCTATAATTTCGAGGGACGTTTATCGCCACTTTGAATGACAAAATTTGGACCCTTTGTACCACGGCAAGTGTGGACTGCCCAGGGCGAGAAAAAGTCAAAACAAGTCCCAGGGCACAGGTGTCCGACCTGTTTTCAGAGTAATCTGTCCGTAGAGGAGAGCGCAGAAATTGATGTGTTGCGTGTATGGGGCCTTGGAACCTCCCTGTTTATTGTGAACGCACGATTTAACGCAAGGCATGTGAGACAATTCACTCAACACCTGACTAAGGATAACTGTAAATGATTACCAATCATTGGTAAAATTAAGGAGCATGAATGGTTCCCAGAATCTCTGTGAACCAATTTAGCTCATCAGCTGGAAAACGCACCAGCAGATTCTATTCCAACCAACCAGTAACCACTAGCAAGCAGTCAGTCAGTGTAGGATGTGGCATGGTCGTCCGTGATTTACCGGGCGCCAGCTAAAAACCGCAGATTTTTTTCGCTGAACGACTTATACATGGAAGGGCTAGGCCACGATTATTGATTTGCATGTCAATGTAGGTGGCCACATTGCACGCGGTGCGATCTGTGTTCATAGAACATGATCACCATTTTATTTGAATTGCATGTGCTCCAATTGCCGAAAATTGCTTGGATCGCATCGCAAATGGACGGTAATGCATAGTGTGGACGCATCCTAAGTCCAAATTAAGACAGAGAGAATTTGTTGCTTTAAAGGGAATGCTTCCTTAAAGGCATGGTTACAAGCACTGCCCTTTTCCTTTTCATTGGGAGCGATCTGGTCCATAGATCTTCCATTGTGTGGGAGATATGACTACAGAGGAGGCGAAGTGTCGGATTTTCACAAACCAAAAATAAACCCAAACAATAAACACGCACAACTATATCTACCATGTGGCAATAACAAATGGCCTGTAAGATGAAAAGCAAGAAAATAAACTTCGGGGGGGGGGGGGGGGGTCCCTCTATGAAATGCACATTAATGTTTGATTGCATAATTCAATGAGAAAACCCCTTAGTTTTAACGCAATTCAGTCAAGACCTTGCCACACACAGATGTTTGCAGAATGCCACCAAGGCATGCTGGGAGTTGTAGTTCTAAACATCTGGATTACCAGGTTTGACATTCTTTTTTCCAGTAAGAACTGAAAGGGATATTTTAAAACTAAATTACAAGGAGAATTCCTTAAGTAAATGCGAACGGACACTGCTCCTATTCTCATGCGAGCGTGCACAACTTATTTTTTTTTGCAAACAGCTTAAACCATACTGTAAAAGAACATTGTCCACTTAAACACATTACCGCGAACTCACGCACATAACATCACCTTCTCTGTTCCCCTAACTGTACAGTTACTTGAAAAAGGATTTAAATTTTTTTTTTAAAAATCATCTACTACTTTTATCTTAAGTTTTTCCCAGTAGACACCACCCCTGGGGTCCACCCCTTCTCCTGTTTTACAGTCGGGCATGCTCAGTTGTTTTATCTAGACAGAAAGAGAGCAGTTCTCCAATAAGATCATTTGAAATTCCGCTAAGAGGAGATGGTGTTTGGACTGTACAATCAAAGATCTTCCCGTCTTTATACCAGTGCTGATTATGGGAATTATTATACAATTTTCATAAGCCCACGGGTAGGCATTAAATCAGCGCAATTAATGTCCCAAAGGAAAAACTGTACACGAGGGAGAATATTAGCAGCGTGATAATTGTATTTGCTCTTAAATCCCTTTGGGAAAAAGCATTATTAAAGAGGATGATATGGCTGAAATGGACATGTCAGTTAGACTGACACACACAATCCGCCAACTCGGATATAACGGAGCAGCTGTTGCAAAGACACCGGGATGGGATCCCAAACATCAACTGGAGGCTTCCCCTAATCTCAATGAACCATTGGACAGACCAGAAAGCTTCATTCTCAATGATCATTCCATGCTGTGCGAGTATCCTACTCATCCAGGTAATGACAAAGTGATATACCCACCACACACAGCTCCCAATTCACAAAATGTACCCTTTAATAAAAGGTGCATGCTGCTTATTAATACAGTGATAGACTGTTGGAATTTTGGAGATTTCATGAAAGAATCCAAGCAGCATTCCTGCTTCCTCCACAAATTAGCTATACCCTCAATTGTTACTGTCTAGGGGAAACAATATGGCAGCTCCACCCATATGTATAAATATACAGAGAAGAATGTTCTGTACATACAATAAGCTATACCCTCATACTGTACTGTCTAAGGGAAACAATATGGCAGCTCCCACCATATGTATAAATATACAGAGAAGGAATGTTCTGTAGCATACAAAAGCTATACCCTCATACTGTACGGTCTAGGGAACAATATGGCAGCTCCCTCCCATATGTATATATACAGAGAAGGAATGTTCTGTACATACAATAAGCTATACCCTCACTACTGTACTGTCTAAGGGAAACAATATGGAGCTCCCACTCATATGTATAAATATACAGAGAAGGAAAGGTTCTGTACATACAATAAGCTATAACCCTCATACTGTACTGTCTAAGGGAAACAATATGGCAGCTCCCTCCCATATGTATAAATATACAGAGAGAGGAATGTTCTGTACATACAATAAGCTATACCCTCATACTGTACTGTCTAAGGGAAACAATGTGGCAGCTCCCACCCATATGTATAAATATACAGAGAAGGAATGTTCTGTACATACAATAAGCTATACCCTCTACTGTACTGTCTAAGGGAAAAAAATATGGCAGCTCCCACCAATGTATAAATATACAGAGAAGGAATGTTCTGTAACACAATAGCTATACCCTCATATGTATGTCTAAGGGAAACAAATGGCAGCTCCATCATATGTATAAAATATAAGAGAGGAGGAATGTTCGTACATACAATAAGCTATACCCTCATACTGTACTGTCAACGGAAACAATTGGCAGCTCCACCCATAAGTACAAATATAAATTTACAGAGAAGGAAGTTCTGTACACACAATAAGCTATACCCTCATACGTGACTGTCTAAGGGAAACACTATGGCAGCTCCCATCCATATGGTACAAATATAAATATACAGAGAAGGGAATGTTCGTACACAAAATAAGCTATAACCCTCATACTGTACTGTCTAAGGGAAACAATATGGCAGCTCCCACCCATATGTACAAAATTAAATATACAGAGAAGGAATGTTCTGTTACACACAATAAGCTATACCCTCATACTGTACTGTCTAAGGAAACACATATGGCAGCTCCCCCCATATGTACAAATATAAATATACAGAGAAGGAATGTTCTGTACACACAATAAGCTATACCCTCATACTGTACTGTCTAAGGGAAACATATGGCAGCTCCCACCATATGTACAAATATAAATATACAGAGAAGGATGTTCTGTACACACAATAAGCTATACCCTCATACTGTACTGTCAAGGGAAACACTATGGCAGCTCCCACCCATATGTACAAATATAATATACAGAGAAGGAATGTTCTGTACAAACATAGCTATACCCTCATACTGTACTGTCTAAGGGAAACAATATGGCCAGCTCCCACCCATATGTATAATATAAATATACCGAGAAGAATTTTCTGTATACAATAAAGCTATACCCTCATACTGTACTGTCAGGGAAACACTATGGCAGCTCCCACCCATATGTATAAATATACAGAGAAGGAATGTTCTGTACATACAATAAGCTATACCCTCATACTGTACTGTCTAAGGAAACACTATGGCAGCTCCACCCATATGTATAAATATACAGAGAAGGAATGTTCTGTACATACAATAAGCTATACCCTCATACTGTACTGTCTAAGGAAACATATGGCAGCTCCCACCCATATGTATAAATATACAGAATGAAGTTCGTACATACAATAAGCTATACCTCAACTTACTGTAAGGGAAACATATGGCAGCTCCCACCATATGTATAAATAAACAGAGGAGGTATATCGGGTATGTGGTAAATCACGGGCAACATGTAGTTCCCAAATCCCTATACGACTGCGCGACTGGTCGTGGCGAACGTGAGATCGGCTACTTGTGACCAACCGTGGTTGGCCTGGCTGACCGCTCGCTAGTGGTGAACAGTCGTGACGAATCTTGTCCCATGTGTCACCCAGCAGCATAACTGGTTCCCAAACCTTTGGTTGATCTAGAGAATAAAAATTCCTCCCCCCCTCCCCATCCAATCGGTTGGACATTTTCAGACTGTCCATTGTGTCAGATTCACACTGGATACACTGGGATGTTATGAAATGTTACATTGTAACCAGCAGTTACATGGATGTATTCTTTATCTTTCTCTAAATAATAAGGAATAGGATAAGAAATGATGGTGATGCATTCTGGAAGCAAGTCGCGATTAGTCACAGAGCGTTAATCTGCCTTCATGTAACAATAGGGGGGGGGGGGTTGGACGGGACCCCAGCTGTCGCCTTTTACATGCAAACAAAGCAAGATTTACGGCATCAAGCGTCCAGTGGCTTTAGTGTATGGGGGTGGGGGGGGGGGGGGAGCTGCATTCATTAAAGGGAAGGCGCGAAAAGAAAGCTTGTCCTTGGTACGCTCCACCGCTGATTGCCCTGAGAGCTTCTCATTGTCCAAACAGAAAGGGCGAGAAAGATGGTCGCAGTTGGAGAAAGTGACCCTGAACATTAAAACTGCCCGAGAAGTTTTCAAATGCGACACCATTGACTATGACACCCAGAACAAAATCTCACCCACAAATGTGGCTACCGGATGTTCCCTCGTGTTACATGGTTCAAGCACATATTTATTTATATTATTGTGGATTTATATAGCGCCGCATCTTCCGTAGCGCTTTACAATTCCATGTACACATTCACATCAGCTGCCCGAAGAGCTTACAATCTAATCACTTTATGTACACATACAACCTATCAGTATGTCTTTATGATTGTGGGGGAAACCGGAGTGCCGCGGAGAGGAAACACATTACACGATTATTCCGATGAATATTGCCGAATTCTAAATCCAATCTAATTGACTCCCGTTTCACTAGGACCAAGGTGAAAGCATTACACAATGTACCCCATGGGGTATCAACATTCTGCTAGGAATAAAACCAATTTGTGACAATATGAAGACCAAACAGACCAACTAGTGTCTACTGCTAGAACCAAACTCCCAAACACCCCATTCACTTTGTAACATGCCGGTAAGGGCAGATATTACTGGCACACGTCCATTCCGCTGGGACTCTTTTGCATCTCCCACCATTGTGGCAAATTTCACGGGAACATTGCAGACTTGAAATAAAGAGATTTTAGTTAGATTATATCTGTTTACAGTAATGTCCCCCAAAGCCATTCCCATATTTAACACTATTTTATTTCTTGGTAACAGCAACAGGGGAGGGGGGCTTATTTCTCAACACTTAAGCTTATTTTTCCTCCTGACCGACTGTTCGATACTTTCGATCTGTCGGCCAGGAGGAAGGACTGTCGATTGCGGCAAAAGTGTCCGACAGTTACCGCGACTGATCGTGCGGTCCATAGAGGAAGCACGATCGGACAAGGTTTTCCACCATGTCCTTTGTCTGATTCGGACGAACGATTGGTCGGACATGGCCGCATTCGGATGGATAATTCGGTCCGATCGACCGATACACTGAACTATCGGGGTCAATCAGACCGAAATATCTCATCGTGTGTACCCAGCTCAACTCATTCCGAAATTACCGAAAGCCTCCAATGGCAGAGAAGCCCGTAACAACTTCACTTTCATTGATGGATTTGACACCCGGGATAACAATGCTAATTATAGGAGACGACAGAAGGGAACCAATTACAACTGGTAACGCTTAGCTCTGAAACCTAATTACGCCACTGTTAATATTTCATGCCACCACAAACAAATAAGCCCAGGAAGAAAATGTGCTAAACCCACATGGTAACAATGTTTCCTTTTTAGAAGCAACCATGTATCGTTACTTTAAATCCTGTTGTAAACTTTTTTTTAATGTTATTTCTATAACCATGTTTATGGGGGGGGACCCTGTGAGCTAAACGTCTTTCCATCACAGGGGTCTGGCTGCTTATTGAATATTTAAAGAAGGGAGAGTGTCAATGTCTTGCGAGGGGGACTAAGGAGGGGGAAAGATCCCCAGCAAACAGACGCCAACCCCCCACCACCCTCCAGCCTTCCATGGGAAAACATGAACAGCTGTGGAGCAGGGGTCTATTCTTAATGATACACAAAGAGAGAAATCAGAGCTGGGCCTTGTGAAATGTTAAACACACCTCTCTGTACATTGTGCCCAGGATTCACTCCTGCCTCCCTTGTCACCTAATACCTGTAGCCTGAAGCTTTTTAGCTCAACTTTAATCATGACTCCCTACTATGGGAAACGCACCACTATCTGTGTCTGGGGGGGGGGGGGGGGGGGGATTTAAACTGTATAACCTCCTTAGTTTGAGTTGGATGTTCCTTGAAAACCCCAGCACACAAGCTAGGTAGTCACCTACAACTCCCAGCATGCACAGTAAAGCCAGACTCTGAGTTATAAAGAGATACAAAAGTTTCCAATTAGAGAACTCACTTAGGTGGCCATACACATGCGATTTGTACAGCAAGTGTTGGTATCTGATCACATTGGTATCTGTCGGCACACATGTTGTGGGAACCGCATACACATATCCGACTGATCTCCATAAACTGTATGAGATGGTCGGTCGTGCGGGCCATACAATCGTACAGCCCCATTACGACGATAACGGCTGACGGAAAATTTCCGTCTTTCCCCACCGACCGTACTGGTGACTACAGTCGTTCGTCGGCACTCCGGCCAGGAAAAGCCATACACTTGAATGATAATGGGTAAATCCCGTTGTTATCGTTCTTATGGGCCACCTATATAGTTATACATATGTGCAAGGGAGTTGCCAATTGCTTAGCACTGGAAATACTAAGTTGCTTATTGGACCCCCCCCCTATGAAAACATACTGAGCATGTCTGAACCAGTAGCTACAGAAGAGTGTGGGGTGGAGTCAATGAATGCAGGGATTTCACTTCAAATGTATCTCAGGTTTAGGTTGACATAATAGCAGACTATCAAAAACTACATCTCCCAGCATCCTATCATACACACCTTAACTATAGTAACTCAAAGATAAAAATGTCCATATATTTTAACACTTTGAGGGTGATGAAATGCAGAAATGTACAGGTTTATTATAAATAAGGAACTGGGCAGTTGCATGTCATGGCTCTGACTTCAAAGGGAACACTAAGATGTCATAATTACACAAGATCATGAGATTGAACAGAAAGCAGAACTAGGGTCTCCTCAGTACAATACCACAAGAGACAGAACAGGAAACTGTTATGGGGAGTCAGACCAACTGCATAAAAGGTACCACTTCAATAAGAAAGGAAACTTAAGATTCTAGGAATTCTGTAAAACTTAATTAAATTCTAGTGCCTACAGCTTCATTCAAATGAGAATCTCCTGATAAAATACCTTGAGCTTCCCCTTTAAATCCTCAATTGCCTCTATGTCTGGGAAGCATTTCCAAATGCAATTAAAGGGCAAGTCTCCCCAGAGCAAATACCTTATAATGTATCCACATAATAATAATGTACATCACTGGCATATTGTTTTGCTATCCCCCTTGTCCTGAGCTGTTACATAATAATATGCATATTACAATAAACCAACATTTAAAGGGGAAGGGGAAATAACACCAAGACACCACATATAAACTATATATAATCTTCCACCATGCATTTAAATTGCATAAGGATCAAAACAGAATTTATTGTGGTTTCTAACCTGCCCTAACACAGCAATGCTGTCTAATAAAACATAAAGCTGGAAGTTACTACAACTCCCAGAATTCCCTGTCAGCCAACATTAACCAATAACAAGGGAAACCTTTCAGCATCTCTATTTTGCAATACATTTTACTGCTGCTGGCCTGTTCAATCACATGAATAATAACCTTCCTTCCTCTCCATCAAAGACTGAATAGCCACACTATCTTGCAGTGACTGTTTCAGTGTCATTTCCTGATCCCCTGCAGCCATTGTACAACTACAACTATCACCCCAGGAACAGATAAGAGCACCGATGGATAGACTCCAACACTGTGATCTAGACCAGGATAGGCAACCAGTAGATCTCCAGATGTTGTAATACTACAACTCCACACTTCCTGCCTATCCCTGATCTAGACTTTCTTCCAATATCCCAAGTGTCCCCCCATGTGTTACTGTCACTCCAGACTTTGATACAGGTGTAACAGATCAGCAGAGGCAGGTTACCTGGTCTTGTCCCTCTCCCCTGTACCTGTAACTGGTCTATCAGTAATATTATACCTAGAGATAAAAGGGCCATATCAGCCCCACAGGACAGTGACCTGTTACCCTCGCTAGCAATGGCAGGGACCAGAGCACTATAGCCAGTCCTCTATACGATCCATGGCTTCTTTCACTCTACAGGGCATAGATCCTCCTGGGGGGTCCTGAGCCACCACCTAGAGGGAAAACTGGACAGAACCAGGAGAATAAGATCCTATGGGAACGTTGATTTAATCCGGTCGGTGCAATTGGGCAGTTGGTCCAGTGTATCCAGACTAAAGGAGAGAGGAGATCCGGAGCAGTGAAAACATCCAGGGATAAGGTTACAATGATAAGGAAAATGTTACCAATGTTGCAAAATTCCACTAAAGCACGAGCAGGGAAATGGAAACGTTCCGGTCACAGAATCTGTTAACAATGTATCCAGTCAATGGTAATTCAATGGTTTCAGTTACAATGTATCAAGTCAATGTAATCAAATGGATCAGTTCCAATGTATCAGTTCAGTGTTCCAAACCAAGGTATCAGTTCCAATGTATCAGTTCAGTGTTCCAATTATGTATCATCCAATGATCAGTTCAGTGTTCCAACCAATGTATCAGTTCCAATGGATCAGTTCAGTGTTCCACCAATGTATCAGTTCCAATGGATCAGGTTCAGTGTTCCAATCATATGTTCAGTTGCAATGGAATCAGTTTAGTGCTCCAATCAATTGATCAGCTCCAATGTATCAGTTCAGTGTTCACACACAATGTATCAGTTCCAGTGGATCCCCACAACTGTACCCAGCAGGGATCAGTCTATCCCGTGGAGCTGTGGGTCTCGGTGTCTGTGTCCCTGTCCTGTCCAGGAGGAGACTGAATGTTCTACACTGAGCTCAGCCCCCTCTCACTCTCCATGCAAATCCCTCCGCCAAGGTGTTTCCCCTGCCTTCCGTCCCTTTCATACCCACCCCCTCTGACAATGATCTCCCTTCAGTGAATGGTAATAGCTTCGCATTGGAGGGCTGGCAAGTGACTCTCACCCTGGGGGACCGACTGCGCGCACTCTTTTATGAAAACTTGCAAAGAAAGTTTGTCGGAGGCGGCGGAAGGATCCGAGAGGCTTTATTAGCATGTGAATGGGAGTGTGCAGAGCAGTCGCCAGTCAGACGGGGGGCGTTCCCTGGGGGGAATGGGTGGGGGGTTGTCTGCTCAGACGAAAGGGAAATAAAAGAAGGAAGAGGATTGGGGGGATGTCATGGGAGCAATACAGAGAATTTCTCCTTTTCCATCATTAGTGATATGGGGGGGGTGTCAGTAACCCCAACACTTCCTACTGTAACCTACTGTTAATCTACATTCAGTCATGTGACCAGATTATGACTGACAGTTGTCTGCAGACAAACTGTCAGTCATAATTCTGTCATTATAATTCTGTCAGTCATAGCTGTCATTCATAGTTCTGCCTTGCCTAGCATTTAATATCCTGCAGCTTTAAGGTTGCTGTTTTTTTTCCCCTTAGGGGCTAGGCCCCACTAGCCGTTTTTCGCTTGTTTTTTGTGTGTTTTGTGATTTTGGTTAGATGAGAAATCGCGAGAACGCACAAATTCTCGCGATTTCCGATGCACATCCGTTTTGTGTTTGCGTGCACTGTTTTTTTGTTTGCGTGTGTTTGTATAATGTTAATTACAAAATCGCACGACGCGGGAAAACAACGCAGTCAGCGCACAGAAATCGCCTTTGACTTTGCGTGCAAGATTTGGTGGGGTCTCAGCCTAATAAGATGTTCTGCAGCAGCTACAAACTGTCCATATGGCAAGGAAAAGGGGCCACACTGGCACTATTCTCACGCACCTCAGGCTTAGGCCATAAAACTGCGTTGATGGTTAAAACGCACATTAGGTTGGCCAATTGGTCTAGCCACACTAGGTGCAATGCAATCCGATATTCTGAGCCCATGTGATCACCATTTTTATGTGTGGAGTGCTAGCTGCCATATTGTTTCCCTTAGACAGTACAGTATGAGGGTATAGCTTATTGTGTTTACAGAACATTCCTTCTCTGTATATTTTACACTATGGGTGGGAGCTCCATATTGTTTCCCTTAGACAGTACAGTGAGGGTATAGCTTATTGTGTGTACAGAACATTCCTTCTCTGTATATTTATTTATACATATGGGTGGGAGCTGCCATATTGTTTCCCTTAGACAGTACAGTATGAGGATATAGCTTATTGTGCACACAGAAACTCCTTCTCTGTATATTATATTTATACATATGGGTGGAGCTGCCATATTGTTTCCCTTAGACAGTACAGTATGAGGGTATAAACTTATTGTGGACAGAACATTCCTTCTCTGTATATTTATACATATGGGTGGGAGCTGCCATATTGTTTCCCTTAGACAGTACAGTATGAAGGTTAGCTTATTGCGTATACAGAACATTCCTTCTCTGTATATTATACATTGGGGGGGAGCCCCATATTGTTTCCCTAAACAGCACAGTATGAGGGTATAGCTTATTGGTGTACAGAACATTCCTTCTTGTATATTTATACATATGGGTGGGAGCTGCCATATTGTTTCCCTTAGACAGTACAGTATGAAGGTATAGCTTTGTGTGTACAGAACATTCCTTCTCTGATATTTATACATAGGGATGGAGCTGCCATATTGTTTCCTTAGACAGTACAGTATGAGGGGATAGCTTATTGTGTGTACAGAACATTCCTCTCTGTATATTATACATATGGGTGGGAGCTGCCATATTGTTTCCCTTAGACAGTACAGTATGAGGGTATAGCTTATTGTATGTATAGAACATTCCTTCTCTGTATATTTATACATAGGGTGGAGCTGCCATAGTGTTTCCCTTAGACAGTACAATATGAAGGTATAGCTTATTGTGTGTACAGAACATTCCTTCTCTGTATATTTATACATATGGGGGGGAGCTGCCATAGTGTTTCCCTTAGACAGTACAATATGAGGGTATAGGGCTTTTTTTTTTTTATTTTTCAGTTTTTTTTGTGTATGTCTAAGGGAAACAATATGGCAGCTCCCACCCATATGTATAAATATACAGAGAAGGAATGTTCTGTACACACAATAAGCTATACCCTCATACTGTACTGTCTAAGGGAAACAATATGGCAGCTCCCATCCATATGCTATATAAATATACAGAGAAGAATGTTCTGTACCACAATAAGCTATACCTCAACTGTACTGTCTAAGGGAACAATATGGCAGCTCCCACCCATATGTATATAATATACAGGAAGGAATGTTCTGTACACACATAAGTATACCCTCATACTGGCTGTCTAAGGGAAAAATATGGGAGCTCCCACCCATGTATAAAATATAGAGAAGGAATGTTCTGTAACCAATAAGCTATACCCTCATACTGTACTGTCTAAGGGAAACAATATGGCAGCTCCCACCCAATGTATAAATTACAGAGAAGGATGTTCTGTACACACAATAAGTATACCCTCAACTGTACTGTCTAAGGGAAACAATATGGCAGCTCCCACCCATATGATATAAATATACAGAGAAGGAATGTTCTGTCACAACAATAAGCTATACCTCATACTGTACTGTCTAAGGGAAACAATATGGCAGTCCACCCATATGTATAAATATAAATATACAGAGAAGGAATGTTCTGTACACACAATAAGCTATACCCTCATACTGTACTGTCTAAGGGAAACAATATTGGCTCCCACCCATATGTATAAATATACAGAGAAGGAATGTTCTGTAAACAAATAAGCATACCCTATACTGTACTGTCTAAGGGAAACAATATGGCAGCTCCCACACATAAAAATGGTGATCACATGGGCTCAGAATATCGGATTGCATTGCACCTAGTGTGGCTAGACCAATTGGCCAACCTTAATGTGCGTTTTAACCATCAAACGCAGTTTTATGGCCTAAGCCCTGAGAGTGCGTGAGAATAGTGCCAGTGTGGCCCCTTTTCCTTGCCATATGGACAGTTTGTAGCTGCTGCAGAACATCTTAGGCTGAGACCCCACCAAATCTTGCACGCAAAGTCAAAGGCGATTTCTTTGCGCTGACGTGCGTTGTTTTCCGCGTCGTGCGATTTTGTAATTTAACATTATACAAACACACGCAAACAAAAAAAAACAGTGAACGCAAAACACAAACGGATGTGCATCGGAAATCGCGAGAATTTGTGCGTTCTCACGATTTCCATTCTAACCAAAATCACAAAACACACAAAAAACAAGCGAAAAACGTGCTAGTGGGGCCTAGCCCCTAAGGGGAAAAAAAAACAGCAACCTTAAAGCTGCAGGATATTAAATGCCTAGGCAAGGGCAGAACTATGAATGACAGCTATGACTGACAGAATTATGAATGACAGAATTATGACTGACAGTTGTCTGCAGACAACTGTCAGTCATAATCTGGTCACATGACTGAATGTAGATTAACAGTAGGTTACAGTAGGTAAGTGTTGGGGTTACTGACACCCCCCCCATATCACTAATGATGGAAAAGGAGAAATTCTCTGTATTGCTCCCATGACATCCCCCCAATCCTCTTCAGCTTCTTTTATTTCCCTTTCTAGTCTGAGCAGACAACCCCCCCACCCATTCCCCCCCAGGGAACGCCCCCCGGTCTGACTGGCGACTGCTCTGCACACTCCCATTCACATGCTAATAAAGCCTCTCGGATCCTTCCGCCGCCTCCGGACAAACTTTCTTTGCAAGTTTTCATAAAAAAGAGTGCGGCGCAGTCGGTCCCCCCAGGGTGAGAGTCACTTGCCAGCCCTCCAATGCGAAGCTATTACCATTCACTGAAGGGAGATCATTGTCAGAGGGGGTGGGTATGAAAGGGACGGAAGGCAGGGGGAAGACACCTGTGGCGGAGGGATTTGCATGGGAGAGTGAGAGGGGCTGAGCTCAGTGTAGAACATTCAGTCTCCTCCTGGAACAGGACAGGGACACAGACACCGAGACCCACAGCTCCACTGGATAGACTGATCCCTGCTGGGTACAGTGTGGGGGATCCACTGGAACTGATACATTGGTTGGAACACTGAACTGATACATTGGAGCTGATCCATTGATTGGAGCACTAAACTGATACATTGGAACTGATACATTGGTTGGAACACTGAACTGATCCATTGAAACTGATACATTGATTGGAACACTGAACTGATCCATTGGAACTGATACATTGGTTGGAACACTGAACTGATCCATTGGAACTGATACATTGATTGGAACACTGAACTGATACATTGGAACTGATACATTGGTTGGAACACTGAACTGATACATTGGAACTGATCCATATGATTACATTGACTGGATACATTGTAACTGAACCATTGATTACATTGACTGGATACATTGTAACAGATTCTGTGACCGGACGTTTCCATTTCCCTGCTCGTGCCTTAGTGGAATTTGCAACATTGTAACATTTTCCTTATCATTGTAACCTTATCCCTGGATGTTTTCACTGCTCCGGATCTCCTCTCTCCTTTAGTCTGGATACACTGGACCAACTGCCCAATTGCACCGACCTGGATTAAATCAACGTTCCCATAGGATCTTATTCTCCTGGTTCTGTCCAGTTTTCCCTCTAGGTGGTGGCTCAGGACCCCCCAGGAGGATCTATGTCCCTGTAGAGTGAAAGAGGAGCCATGGATCGTATAGGACTGGCTATAGTGCTCTGGTCCCTGCCAGTGCTAGCAAGAGGTAACATGTCACTGTCCATGTGGGGCTGATATGGCCCTTTTATCTCTATGGTATAATATTACTGATAGACCAGTACTAGGTACAGGGGGGAGAGGGGACAAGACCAGGTAACTGCCTCTGCTGATCTGTTACACTGTATCAAAGTCTGGAGTGACAGTAACACATGGGGGGGACACATGGGATATTGGAAGAAAGTCTAGATCAGGGATAGGCAGGAATGCTGGGAGTTGTAGTATTACAACATCTGGAGATCTACTGGTTGCCTATCCTTGGTCTAGATCACAGTGTTGGAGTCTATCCATCGGTGTCTTTATCTGTTCCTGGGGTGATAGTTGTAGTTGTACAATGGCTGCAGGGGAGTCAGGAAATGACACTGAAACAGTCACTGCAAGATAGTGTGGCTATTTCAGTCTTTTGATGGAGAGGAAGGAAGGTTAATTCATGTGATTGAACAGGCACAGACAACAGTAAAATGTATTGCAAAATAGAGATGCTGAAAGGGTTTACCCTTGTTATTGGTTAATGTTGGCTGACAGGGAATTCTGGGAGTTGTAGTAACTTAACAGCTTTATGTTTTTATTAGACAGCATTGCTGTGTATAGGGCAGGTTAGAAACCACAATAAAAATCTGTTTTGATCCTTATGCAATTTAAATGCATGGTGGAAGATTATATATAAGTTTATATGTGGTGTCTTGGTGTTATTTCCCACTTCCCCTTTAAATGTTGGTTTATTGTAATATGCATATTATTATGTAACAGCTCAGGACAAGGGGGAATAGCAAAACAATATGCCAGTGATGTACATTATTATTATGTGGGATACATTATAAGGTATTTGCTCTGGGGGAGACTTGCCCTTTAATTGCATTTGGAAATGCTTCCCAGACATAGAGGCAATCTAGAGGATTTAAAGGGGAAGCTCAAGGTAATTTTATCAGGAGATTCTCATTTGAATGTAGCTGTAGGCACTAGAATTTAATTAAGTTTTACAGAATTCCTAGAATCTTAAGTTTCCTTTCTTATTGAAGTGGTACCTTTTATGCAGTTGGTCTGACTCCCCCATAGTACAGTTTCCTGTTCTGTCTCTTGTGTATTGTACTGAGGAGACCCTAGTTCTGCTTTCTGTTCAATCTCATGATCTTAGTGTAATTATGACATCTTAGTGTTCCCTTTGAAGTCAGAGCCATGACATGCAACGTGCCCAGTTCCTTATTTATAATAAACCTGTACATTTCTGCATTTCACCCCCTCTAAAGTGATTAAAATATATGGACATTTTTATCTTTGAGTTACTATAGTTAACGTGTGTATGATAGGATGCTGGGAGATGTAGTTTTGTGATAGTCTGCTATTATGTCAATCCTAAACCTGAGATACATTTGAAGTGAAATCCCTGCATTCATTTGACTCCACCCCCACATCTTCTGTAGCTACTGGTTCAGACATGCTCAGTATGTTTACATAGGGGGGGGGGTCCAATAAGCAACTTAGTATTTCCAGGTGCTAAGCAATATGGCAACTCCCTTGCACATATGTATAACTATATAGGTGGCCATACATAAGAACGATAACAACGGGATTTACCCATTATCATTCAAGTGTATGGGCTTTTCCTGGCCGGAGTGCCGACGAACGACTGTAGTCACCAGTACGGTCGGTGGGGAAAGACGGAAATTTTCCGTCAGCCGTTATCGTCGTAATGGGAGCTGATACGATTGTATGGCCGCACGACCGACCAATCTCATACAGTGTATGGAGATCAGTCGGATATGTGTATGCGGTTCCCACAACATGTGTGCCGACAGATACCAATGTGATCAGATACCAACACGTGCTGTACAAATCGCATGTGTATGGCCACCTAAAGTGAGTTAGCTCTAATTGGAAACTTTTATATCTCTTTATAACTCAGAGTCTGGCTTTACTGTGCATGCTGGGAGTTGTAGGTGACTACCTAGCTTGTGTGCTGGGGTTTTCAAAGGAACATCCAACTCAAACTAAGGAGGTTATACAGTTTAAATCCCCCCCCCCCCCCCAGACACAGATAGTGGTGCGTTCCCATAGTAGGGAGTCATGATTAAAGTTGAGCTAAAAAGCTTCAGGCTACAGGTATTAGGTGACAAGGGAGGCAGGAGTGGAATCCTGGGCACAATGTACAGAGAGGTGTGTTTAACATTTCACAAGGCCCAGCTCTGATTTCTCTCTTTTGTGTATCATTAAGAATAGACCCCTGCTCCACAGCTGTCATGTTTTCCCATGGAAGGCTGGAGGGGGGTGGGGGGGTTGGCGTCTGTTTGCTGGGGATCTTTCCCCCTCCTTAGTCCCCTCGCAAGACAATTGACACTCTCCCTTCTTTAAATATTCAAATAAGCAGCCAGACCCCTGTGATGGAAAGACGTTTAGCTCACAGGGTCCCCCCCCATAAACATGGTTATAGAAATAAACATTAAAAAAAAGTTTACAACAGGATGTAAAGTAACGATACATTGTTGCTTCTAAAAAGGAAACATTGTTACCATGTGGGTTTAGCACATTTTTACTTCCTGGGCTTATTTGTTTGTGGGGGTCATGAAATATTAACAGTGGCGTAATTAGGTTTCAGAGCTAAGCGTTACCAGTTGTAATTGGTTCCCTTCTGTCGTCTCCTATAATTAGCATTGTTATCCCGGGTGTCAAATCCATCAATGAAAGTGAAGTTGTTACCGGGCTTCTCTGCCATTGGAGGCTTTCGGTAATTTCGGGAATGAGTTGAGCTGGGTACACACGATGAGATATTTCGGTCTGATTGACCCCGATAGTTCAGTGTATCGGTCGATCGGACCGAAATTATCGCATCCGAATGCGGCCATGTCCGACCGATCGTTCGTCCGAATCAGACGAAAGGACATGGTGGAAAACCTTGTCCGATCGTGCTGTCCTCTATGGACCGCACGATCAGTCGCGGTAACTGTCGGACACTTTTGCCGCAATCGACAGTCCTTCCTCCTGGCCGACCAGTCGAAAGTATCGAACAGTCGGTCAGGAGGAAAAATAGCTTAAGTGTTGAGAAATAAGCCCCCCTCCCCTGTTGCTGTTACCAAGAAATAAAATAGTGTTATAATATGGGAATGGCTTTGGGGGACATTACTGTAAACAGATATAATCTAACTAAAATCTCTTTATTTCAAGGTCTGCAATGTTCCCGTGAAATTTGCCACAATGGTGGGAGATGCGAAAAGAGTCCCAGCGGAATGGACGTGTGCCAGTAAGTATCTGCCCTTAGCCGGCATGTTACAAAGTGAATGGGGTGTTGGGAGTTTGGTTCTAGCAGTAGACACTAGTTGGTCTGTTTGGTCTTCATATTGTCTACAAATTGGTTTTATTCCTATGCAGAATGTTGATACCCCATGGGGTACATTGTGTAAATGCTTTCACCTTGGTCCTAGTGAAACGGGAGTCAATTAGATTGGATTTAGAATTCGGCAAATTCATCGGAATATCGGTAATGTGTTTCCTCCGGGCACTCCGGTTTCCCCCACAATCATAAAGACATACTGATAGGTTGTATGTGTACATAAAGTGATTAGATTGTAAGCTCTTCGGGGCAGGGCCTGATGTGAATGTGTACATGGAATTGTAAAGCGCTACGGAAGATGTCGGCGCTATATAAATCCACAATAATAATAAATAAATATGTGCTTGAACCATGTAACACGAGGAAACATCCGGTGAGCCACATTTGTGGGTGAGATTTTGTTCTGGGTGTCATAGTCAATGGGTGTCGCATTTGAAAACTTCTCGGGCAGTTTTAATGTTCAGGGTCACTTTCTCCAAACTGCGACCATCTTTCTGCCCTTTCTGTTTGGACAATGAGAAGCTCTCAGGGCAATCAGCGGTGGAGCGTACCAAGGACAAGCTTCTTTTCGCGCCTTCCCTTTAATGAATGCAGCTCCCCCCCCCCCCCATACACTAAAGCCACATGGACGCTTGATGCCGTAAATCTTGCTTTGTTTGCATGTAAAAGGCGACAGCTGGGGTCCCGTCCAACCCCCCCCCCCTATTGTTACATGAAGGCAGATTAACGCTCTGTGACTAATCGCGACTTGCTTCCCAGAATGCAAAATCACCAGCTATTTCTTATCCTATTCCTTATTATTATAGAGAAAGATAAAGATATACATCCATGTAACTGCTGGTTACAATGTAACATTTTCAATCATCCCAGTGTATCCAGGTGTGAATCTGACATCAATGGACAGTCTGAAAATGTCCAACCGATTGGATTGGGGGAGGGGGGGAGGAAGTTTTTATTCTCTAGAATCAACCAAAGGATTTGGGAACCAGTTATGCTGCTGGGTGCACATGGGACAAGATTCGTCACGACTGTTCACCACTAGCGAGCGGTCAGCCAGGCCAAACCACGGTTGGTCACAAGTAGCCGATGCCATCAGTTCGCCACGACCAGTCGCGCAGTCGTATAGGGATTTAGGGAACTACATGTTTGCCCGTGATTTACCCACATACCCGATATACCTTCTCTGTATATTTATACATATGGGTGGGAGCTGCCATATTGTTTCCCTTAGACAGTACAGTATGAGGGTATAGCTTATTGTATGTACAGAACATTCCATCTCTGTATATTTATATTTATACATATGGGTGGGAGCTGCCATATTGTTTCCCTTAGACAGTACAGTATGAGTGTATAGCTTATTGTATGTACAGAACATTCCTTCTCTGTATATTTATACATATGGGTGGGAGCTGCCATATTGTTTCCCTTAGACAGTACAGTATGAGGGTATAGCTTATTGTATGTACAGAACATTCCTTCTCTGTATATTTATACATATGGGTGGGAGCTGCCACACTGCTTTCCCAGTCCATACCAATATCAACCATTATACTCACATTGTGTTTTGTTGCCATTTCTTTCCCTTGATCGCTTGACACTTTCTTCAGGTGAATCAGATCCACCTTATTCGCCACCAGTATCATAGGGAAGGATTCTCTAAACCACAGACAGGACGAGGTCAATGGAGATCAGTCGGATATGTGTATGCGGTTCCCACAACATGTGTGCCGACAGATACCAATGTGATCAGATACCAACACGTGCTGTACAAATCGCATGTGTATGGCCACCTAAAGTGAGTTAGCTCTAATTGGAAACTTTATATCTCTTTATAACTCAGAGTCTGGCTTTACTGTGCATGCTGGGAGTTGTAGGTGACTACCTAGCTTGTGTGCTGGGGTTTTCAAAGGAACATCCAACTCAAACTAAGGAGGTTATACAGTTTAAATCCCCCCCCCCCCCCCAGACACAGATAGTGGTGCGTTCCCATAGTAGGGAGTCATGATTAAAGTTGAGCTAAAAGCTTCAGGCTACAGGTATTAGGTGACAAGGGAGGCAGGAGTGGAATCCTGGGCACAATGTACAGAGAGGTGTGTTTAACATTTCACAAGGCCCAGCTCTGATTTCTCTCTTTTGTGTATCATTAAGAATAGACCCCTGCTCCACAGCTGTCATGTTTTCCCTGAGGAGGGAGGGGGGTGGGGGGGTTGGCGTCTGTTTGTGGGGATCTTTCCCCTCGTCCCTCGCAAGAATTGACACTCTCCCTTCTTTAAATATTCAAATAAGCAGCCAGACCCCTGTGATGGAAAGACGTTTAGCTCACAGGGTCCCCCCCCATAACATGGTTATAGAAAAAACATTAAAAAAAAGTTTACAACAGGATGTAAAGTAACGATACATTGTTGCTTCTAAAAGGAAACATTGTTACCATGTGGGTTTAGCACATTTTTACTTCCTGGGCTTATTGTTTTGGGGGTCATGAAATATAACAGTGCGTAATTAGGTTTCAGAGCTAAGCGTTACCAGTTGTAATTGGTTCCCTTCTGTCGTCTCCTATAATTAGCATTGTTATCCCGGGTGTCAAATCCATCAATGAAAGTGAAGTTGTTACCGGGCTCTCTGCCATTGGAGGCTTTCGGTAATTTCGGAATGAGTTGAGCTGGGTACACACGATGAGATATTTCGGTCTGATTGACCCCGATAGTTCAGTGTATCGGTCGTCGATGGACCGAAATTATCGCATCCGAATGCGGCCATGTCCGACCGATGTTCGTCCGAATCAGACGAAAGGACATGGTGGAAAACCTTGTCCGATCGTGCTGTCCTCATGGACCGCACGATCAGTCGCGGTAACTGTCGGACACTTTTGCCGCAATCGACAGTCCTTCCTCCTGGCCGACCAGTCGAAAGTATCGAACAGTCGGTCAGGAGGAAAAATAGCTTAAGTGTTGAGAAATAAGCCCCCCTCCCCTGTTGCTGTTACAAGAAATAAAATAGTGTTATAATATGGGAATGGCTTTGGGGGACATTACTGTAAATAGATAATCTAACTAAAATCTCTTTATTTCAAGGTCTGCAATGTTCCCGTGAAATTTGCCCAATGGTGGGAGAGCGAAAAGAGTCCAGCGGAATGGACGTGTGCCAGTAAGTATCTGCCCTTAGCCGGCATGTTACAAAGTGAATGGGGTGTTGGGAGTTTGGTTCTAGCAGTAGACACTAGTTGGTCTGTTTGGTCTTCATATTGTCTACAAATTGGTTTTATTCCTATGCAGAATGTTGATACCCCATGGGGTACATTGTGTAAATGCTTTCACCTTGGTCCTAGTGAAACGGGAGTCAATTAGATTGGATTTAGAATTCGGCAAATTCATCGGAATATCGGTGATGTGTTTCCTCCGGGCACTCCGGTTTCCCCCACAATCATAAAGACATACTGATAGGTTGTATGTGTACATAAAGTGATTAGATTGTAAGCTCTTCGGGGCAGGGCCTGATGTGAATGTGTACATGGAATGTTAAAGCGCTACGGAAGATGTCGGCGCTATATAATCCACAATAATAATAATAAATATGTGCTTGAACCATGTAACACGAGGAAACATCCGGTGAGCCACATTTGTGGGTGAGATTTTGTTCTGGGTGTCATAGTCAATGGGTGTCGCATTTGAAAACTTCTCGGGCAGTTTTAATGTTCAGGGTCATTTCTCCAAACTGCGACCATCTTTCTGCCCTTTCTGTTTGGACAATGAGAAGCTCTCAGGGCAATCAGCGGTGGAGCGTACCAAGGACAAGCTTCTTTTCGCGCCTTCCTTTAATGAATGCAGCTCCCCCCCCCCCCCCATACACTAAAGCCACATGGACGTTGATGCCGTAAATCTTGCTTTGTTTGCATGTAAAAGGCGACAGCTGGGGTCCCGTCCAACCCCCCCCCCTATTGTTACATGAAGGCAGATTAACGCTCTGTGACTAATCGCGACTTGCTTCCCAGAAGCAAAATCACCAGCTATTTCTTATCCTATCCTTATTATTATAGAGAAAGATAAAGATACATCCATGTAACTGCTGGTTACAATGTAACATTTTCAATCATCCCAGTGTATCCAGGTGTGAATTTGACATCAATGGACAGTCTGAAAATGTCCAACCGATTGGATTGGGGAGGGGGGGAGGAAGTTTTTATTCTCTAGAATCAACCAAAGGATTTGGGAACCAGTTATGCTGCTGGGTGCACATGGGACAAGATTCGTCACGACTGTTCACCACTAGCGAGCGGTCAGCCAGGCCAAACCACGGTTGGTCACAAGTAGCCGATGCCATCAGTTCGCCACGACCAGTCGCGCAGTCGTATAGGGATTTAGGGAACTACATGTTTGCCCGTGATTTACCCACAACCCGATATACCTTCTTCTGTATATTTATACATATGGGTGGGAGCTGCCATATTGTTTCCCTTAGACAGTACAGTATGAGGGTATAGCTTATTGTATGTACAGAACATTCCATCTCTGTATATTTATTTATACATATGGGTGGGAGCTGCCATATTGTTTCCCTTAGACAGTACAGTATGAGGGTATAGCTATTGTATGTACAGAACTTCCTTCTCTGTATATTTATACATATGGGTGGAGCTGCCATATTGTTTCCCTAGACAGTACAGTATGAGGGTATAGCTTATTGTATGTACAGAACATTCCTTCTCTGTATTTATACATATGGGTGGGAGCTGCCATAGTGTTTCCCTTAGACAGTACAGTATGAGGGTATAGCTTATTGTATGTACAGAACATTCCTTCTCTGTATATTTATATTTACATATGGGTGGGAGCTGCCATATTGTTTCCCTTAGACAGTACAGTATGAGGGTATAGCTTATTGTGTGTACAGAACATTCCTTCTCTGTATATTTATATTTGTACATATGGGTGGGAGCTGCCATGTGTTTCCCTAGACAGTACAGTATGAGGGTATAGCTTTTGTGTGTACAGAACATTCCTTCTCTGTATATTTATATTGTACATTATGAGTGGGAGCTGCCATATTGTTTCCCTTAGACAGTACAGTATGAGGGTATAGCTTATTGTGTGTACAGAAACCTTCCTTCTGTATATTATATTTGTACATATGGGTGGGAGCTGCCATAGTGTTTCCCTTAGACAGTACAGTATGAGGGTATAGCTTATTGTGTGTACAGAACATTCCTTCTCTGTATATTTATATTTGTACATATGGGTGGGAGCTGCCATATTGTTTCCGTTGACAGTACAGTATGAGGGTATAGCTATGTTGTGTACAGAACATTCCTTCTCTGTATATTATATTTGTACATATGGATGGAGCTGCATAGCATAGTGTTTCCCTTAGACAGTACAGTATGAGGGTATAGCTTATTGTGTGTAAGAACATTCCTTCTCTGTATATTATATTTGTACTATGGGTGGGAGCTGCCATATTGTTTCCTTGACAGTACAGATTGAGGGTATAGCTTATGTATGTACAGAACATTCTCTCTCTGTATATATACATATGAGTGGGAGCTGCCATATTGTTTCCCTTAGACAGTACAGTATGAGGTATAGTTATTGTGTACAGAACATTCCTTCTCTGTATATTTATACATATGGGTGGGAGCTGCCATATTGTTTCCCTTAGACAGAACAGTATGAGGGTATAGCTTATTGTATGTACAGAACATTCCTTCTCTGTATATTTATACATATGGGTGGGAGCTGCCACATGTTTCCCTTAGACAGTACAGTATGAGGGTATAGCTTATTGTATGTACAGAACATCCTTCTCTGTATATTTATACATATGGGAGGGAGCTGCCATATGTTTCCTTAGACAGTACAGTATGAGGGTATAGCTTTTTGTATGTACAGAACATTCCTTCTCTGTATATTTATACATATGGGTGGGAGCTGCCATATTGTTTCCCTTAGACAGTACAGTATGAGGGTATAGCTTATGCCTTGCTTAAACATTAAATCAAAACCATCAAGACCTGCAATCTATGAATGAGGAATATAAATAGACTCACCCCCAAATTAGGCTGGCTATAGACTATAAGGTTCATTTACCCAGAGCCGCTATAATTCTTTTCCAGGAATTCATTTCATGAACCTAACATTTACCCAGAGCTATAGCAACTTTAGCTAAATGAGCCTGTATGACATTATTACAATTGATCCCATGTTTGATCGGACAAATGTTGGATCAACTGTAATATCTTAAGCTTCTGGGGCTTCTTTCTTTATTCGCTGTGTGTGTGTATGTCTGTCAGTCTATGTATATGGCTGTCAGTGTGTATCTGTGAATGTCTGAGTCTGTTGTCAGTTGTCAACAATAACTTTTCCAACCCAAACATTTTCAACACTCACTACTGCCCTCTGCTGGCCATGCCCCATATCAATCACTGCCCCACTTTTTTCGCTATCCCTGTAACCCTGTATGTAGGGACTTAGAAAAATTTTCAACACTAACTTATCCAACACTAACACTTTCAAAGGCTGGTCATGCCCCATTTCAATCACCGCCCCACTATTTTCGCTATCCCTGTAACCCTGTATACAGAGAAGGAATGTTCTGTACACACTAAGCTATACCCTCATACTGTACTGTCTAAGGGAAACAATATGGCAGCTCCCTCCCATATGTATAAATATACAGAGAAGGAATGTTCTGTACATACAATAAGCTATACCCTCATACTGTACTGTCTAAAGGAATCAATATGGCAGCTCCCACCCATATGTATAAATATAAATAAACAGATAAGGAATGTTCCGTACACAAAATAAGCTATAACCTAATAGTCAGTGTACTGTCTAAGGGAAACAATACGGCAGCTCCTACACATATGTATAAATATACAGAGAAGGAATGTTCTGTACATACAATAAGCTATACCCTCATACTGTACTGTCTAAGGGAAACAATATGGCAGCTCCCACCCATATGTATAAATATACAGAGAAGGAATGTTCTGTACATACAATAAGCTATACCCTCATACTGTACTGTCTAAGGGAAACAATATGGCACCTCCCACCCATATGTCCACGTACCTATGAGCACCCCGCACCGTCCCTCCTTTAACGGCCTCGCCCCATCACACCTAACCTAAGCCCCTCGCTGGACTTACAACTACTCGCACACCCCCCCCCGGCTACCGCCGTCCGCGCCTCCCACTCCACTCATCACACGTCCCGCTATGTTAACTACAGCGTGGGCCCCATGCTCTCTTTCTATCCGGGTTCCCCCATCGGCACTACCCCCACCCATAAACCGCTTCTCCCCCCCCCCTGGAACCCCGCCGGCGGACCCAAGCCGCAGCCACGCCAACCTTTGTGTTTTTTCGAACCCCCTCCCACCCCCTCACACCATCTTTGTTACTTCCCCCAAATCTGATACCCCATGTAACCCCTGGTGTTTCCAAGTGTCCCCCCCACCACTAAGACCAACCTGATTCCCCAACCTCCACCCCCCCCCCCCCCCCAAACACACGCCCTTTTCCATTTCCTTTACCAACACCCATGTGAACCTTGAGTTTAGTCTTTCTTTCTTACCCCCTATCGCTGCACCTTTTTACGACCAGATGTAATATTCTTGCGGCGTTGCTCTACTTTCGTGATCGCCCTCCGGCGGACAGCCTGTCAGCCGCCGCACACATACATGTTTAAACTCTGTACCCATGAACATGGTATTAACCCTGTGACGAACATCACACCCACCCCACAGTGAGTGGGGTAGACTTCTTTGTTGGCTTCATTTGTGAACGAGTTGTGTTGGACTACCCCCACTACCAGTCCAGCCGTCACCCCAGACTCCTGGTTATCCACCCCCCTAGGTGTACTTGTGGTCCACAAACACACCGCCTTTACTTTTTCAGAACCCGGGCTAGTTGTCGACATGTCATAGTTTTACTTGTAGATGAAGGGGCACAGAGGCAGCATCACGATACAGTTCCTAGCGCAAGCAAAGGTACATTCGGTAGAAACCATCAACATAGATGGCGATTTAGGTTTTTTCCATTTGCGCATATCCGGCCGATCCTCTAGTCCCAATCAAGCCCAGTGCAGTGTCACCACGCTCTTGTTCAAACTACGAATCTGTCCTGAAACAAAAGACTACCTGTAATAGTTCAGAGTCCCCATGAGACAACAGAATTATATCGCTTCACAGATTAACCAAATGACACCAAATATACTAACGTGTCACCCAAGGGTCATGTACTCTAGATTACCGTACTATCACACCTCTTACAACCTGACACCAGCGTCCCGTACCGTTCGCACGCACCTGACTCTAGCACCGTCCCAAGAATGTTATCCAAATCACGCTGTAAGCAAGTGAACACACCTATGATCCCCCCAAGCAACCTCCATTTGTACAACAATAAGAAAACGGACACTGTCAGGAATTTGCTACATTTGACATATCCGAGCCAGCGTACAGTACGGATAGTAGCGCAGCAGAGAGACATAAAATTAATCGGATCAATCACCACACCAAAGGTTTTCCGAGGACGCCCATGACCCAAGACAATCTATGCATCACTCAAACACACCACTATCCCCTCCGTTTTCCCCAGACCCCCTCCAATGCGTCCTACCCCCCTATATTTCCTCCTAAAAGCGCCCCAGCATACAACTTCTAGTGATGTAAACCCACCATCTCGACCTCTTGACTATCAAATACCACCGCTGCCAGGAAACATATTCGACTTCGCTAATTAGAGCCCCCTGGTGGGCCAGGGGAATTGGACACATATATCATCGGGAATGTCAGTTACGAACAAATACGGCAGTAAGACTCCAATAAATTCCATCACAAATTCATCCCGATTTTCGAATATATGATTCACCTCTAACATCTACATGATATATTCGGCCACCATCACACAGTACGATAACATTGACCAGTTATAAGTAACACGTCTTCAGGCGTTATATCATACAAGGGATGACCCCACGGAGCCTAAACCCAACCAACCCACGATCCGCTCAGCACCTGTATACCACACGCGTGCTCTTTGTTACACAACATCTCTACAACATATCCATCATACCATCGCAAGAACTTCTTATTTTACATCTCAGACAATTTTTTCACATTATTTTAATTTTATGTTAACTTGTAGCATTTCTTTCTCACACAACCCAACACTATCATGCTTTGTCCACTCAACATGTCGCATGTTTTGTGACATGGACAGCAGCCCCCCCAACCAAGTACCTTAGACAGTTTTTTTGTTCTTTCTATGGCCATAATGTTTTTAAGGTTTCATTTTATTTGATATATGTCCTCCTCCCCCCCACCGGCACCAGAGAAGATCATTAATATTCTGCATTTATTTTATCTTCAAGAGCAGCATATCTAAAGCCAAGGAAGGATTGATCGATTTAGTGTTAAAGTATTTATAACAACCTAAATCTGTCTGAACAAATACAGAAAAGACACCTAGCGTATTGTATGTACAGAACATTCCTTCTCTGTATATTTATACATATGGGAGGGAGCTGCCATATTGTTTCCCTTAGACAGTACAGTATGAGGGTATAGCTTATTGTATGTACAGAACATTCCTTCTCTGTATATTTATACATATGGGTGGGAGCTGCCATATTGTTTCCCTTAGACAGTACAGTATGAGGGTATAGCTTATTGTATGTACAGAACATTCCTTCTCTGTATATTTATACATATGGGTGGGAGCTGCCATATTGTTTCCCCTAGACAGTACAATATGAGGGTATAGCTAATTTGTGGAGGAAGCAGGAATGCTGCTTGGATTTCATTCATGAAATCTCCAAATAATTCCAACATGTCTATCACTGTATTAATAAGCAGCATGCACCTTTTATTAAAGGGTACATTTTGTGAATTGGGAGCTGTGTGTGGTGGGTATATCACTTTGTCATTACCTGGATGAGTAGGATACTCGGCACAGCATGGAATGATCATTGAGAATGAAGCTTTCTGGTCTGTCCAACTGGTTCATTGAGATTAGGGGAAGCCTCCAGTTGATGTTTGGGATTCCCATCCCAGGTGTCTTTGCAACAGCTGCTCCGTTAATATCCGAGTTGGCGGATTGTGTTGTGCAGTACTAACTAGACATGTCCATTTCAGCCATATCATCCTCTTTAATGCTTTTTCCCAAAGGGATTTAAGAGCAAATATACAATTATCACGCTGCTAATATTCTCCCTCGTGTACAGTTTTCCTTATGGGACATTAATTGCGCTGATTTAATGCCTACCCGTGGGGCTTATGAAAATTGTATAATAATTCCCATAATGCAGCACTGGTATAAAGACGGGAAGATCTTTTGATTGTAAACAGTCCAAACACCATCTCCTCTTAGCAGGAATTCAAATGATCTTATTGGAGAACTGCTCTCTTTCTGTCTAGATAAAACATACTGAGCATGCCCAGACTGTAAAACAGGAGAAGGGGTGGACCCCAGGGGTGTGGTCTACTGGGAAAAACTTAAGATAAAAGTAGTAGATGATTTTAAAAAAAAAAAAATTAAATCCTTTTTCAAGTAAACTGTACAGTTAAGGGGAACAGAGAGGGTGATGTTATGTGCGTGAGTTCGCGGTAATGTGTTAAGTGGACAATGTTCTTTTACAGTGCGGTTTAAGCTGAGTTTGCAAAAAAAAAATGTTGGCACGCTCGCATGGAGAATAGGAGCAGTGTCCGTTCGCATTTACTTAAGGAATTTCACTTGTAATTTAGTTTTAAAATATCCCTTTCAGTTCTTACTGGAAAAAGAATGTCAAACCTGGGTAATCCAGATGTTTAGAACTACAACTCCCAGCATGCCTTGGTGGCATTCTGCAAACATCTGTGTGTGGCAAGGTCTTGACTGAATTGCGTTAAAACTAAAGGGGTTTTCTCATTGAATTAATGCAATCAAACATTAATGTGCATTTCATAGAGGGACCCCCCCCCCCCCCCCCCGAAGTTTATTTATCTTGCTTTTCATCTTACGGCCATTTTGTTATTGCCACATGGTAAGATATAGTTGTGCGTGTTTATTGTTTGGGTTATATTTGGTTTGTGAAAATCCGACACTTCCTCCCTGTAGTCATATCTCCCACACAATGGAAGATCTATGGACCAGATCGCTCCCAAATGAAAAAGGGCAGTGCTATGTAACCATGCCTTTAAGGAAGCTATCCCTTTAAAGCAACAAATTCTCTCTGTCTTAATTTGGACTTAGGATGCGTCCACACTATGCAATTACCGTCCATTTGCGATGCGATCCAAGCAATTTTCGGCAATTGGAGCACATGCAATTCAAATAAAAATGGTGATCGCATGTTCTATGAACACAGATCGCACCGCGTGCAATGTGGCCACCTACATTGACATGCAAATCAATAATGCGTGGCCTAGCCCTTCCATGTATAAGTCGGTCAGCGAAAAAAATCTGCGGTGTTTTAGCTGGCGCCCGGTAAATCACGGACGACCATGCCACATCCTACACTGACTGACTGCTTGCTAGTGGTTACTGGTTGGTTGGAATGAAGAATCTGCTGGTGCGTTTCCAGCTGATGAGCTAAATTGGTTCACAGAGGATTCTGGGAACCAGTCATGCTCCTTAATTTTACCAAATGATTGGTAGATCATTTACAGAGCTTCCCTTAGTCAGGTTGAGTGAATTGTCTCACATGCCTTGCGTTAAATGGTGCGTTCAACAATAAACAGGGAGGTTTCCAAGGCCCCATACACGCAAACACATCATTTCTGCCTGTCCTCTACAAGGATTTACTCTGAAAAACAGGTCGGACACCTGTGCCCTGGGACTTGTTTTGACTTTTTCTCGCCCTGGGGCAGTCACACTTGCCGTGGTACAAAGGGTCCAAATTTGGTCATTGAAAGTGGCGATAAACGTCCCTCGTAAATTTACAGCGAGCGGTAGGAAGCAGTTTTATGAACCACTTAAACATAAATGTTAACAAACTGCTTTAAGGCATTGTTTGGCATTGAAATACTGATGGAGAAATTGACCTTAGCTTTGTTAGGGGCCTTGAACGTCGATGGCCACTGTCCTATCAGCAGACAGGGGTTGGGCGGCACGTGAAGCGGGTGTGGCTTCATCAGGGAACATAGGCGTGGCTTGTGGAGGTGGGTGTGGTGGGCTGACTTAACACTGATTGGTGGACTGGAGGGATGACTTAAGACTGATTGGTGGACTGCAGTGCAGTATTGCAGGAAAGAGGATTTTTTTTTACTGCCACCTTTTAAGTGTTCCACGGGGCGCGCCCTGAGCAAATGTTTCAGTTTGCTTCATGGTAGGGGCACCCCTGCAAGAGCATTTTATTTTTTTAGACGCGGCCTTTAGACATTATTGTCACGGGGAGTATTGGAAGTTTGGAGCACCAGGAGGTGCAAATTCTTATTGTCTAATGCATTCAAACAAACAATCCACATATTGTATTAAATAGCAGTTTGTGGTCTGGCCTGTGTCTCGCCTGTGCTTGCAAAGGATTCTGGGATAGTATCGTTCCCCAGTATGAGACGTCTGTCAGAGTATGAAGGTTTTTTCTTATTTCAGCAGGTGTGAGTTAAGCCCCCCCCCCATAATTACAGTTAATCTTTGCCTGATTGAGCTTACTGTCTATTATAAATCAATAATTAACCCTTTGTTCTGTAATCACGTTTTATAAAAACCCGTTCAGACTCTACAGCGTGCGTGCGTGAGCGCTTCAACTTTCCCAGAACAGATGCTGTTATAATCCCCCCCCGTCCCAGTCCCCTTGTTAATTTTGAATGGAGGGAGAATGAAATGAACAGTTTGGTGAAGCCTGTAATCATATCCTTCCCTGCTGTTCTCGTGTGTCTGTGTGTGTGCAGGTTCCTGGCAGGGCAGAGAAACAATTTATTGGGTTAAACAGACGATTTGTGGTTTTCCGCCTGTTAGAGACTGTAAGACAAATGTCACATCACCAGCTTTGTCTCGGAGTCCTCTCATTCAGTCATTTAACAGGGTAATGAAGCCTTAGTTGTAAGGTTGGCCCCCTAAAAGCGGCAGCTGCCATAGTGCTTGCACCCTTGGCTAGCACAATCTGTAGACAAAGGCTGAAAAATCGACCTATATAATTCTGTTTCCAAAGTGGGTATATGGTAGGAGAAACGAGTAGCAGTTTCCCTTCATTATTAGGTTTGAGTGGCCCTTGTGGAACATCTGGTAGGGGCCACTTTCTGTGTTGCTCTTTCTACCACCCAAGTTCAGTGCTATAGTCTCCCCAGTGTTCCATGGCCTCTCCACACTTTTCATTATTAAAGTTCACACACGTGACCCCTCCAACCTTTGTAATCATGCCCCCTCGGGCCCCTGAACGTGTGTGCCCCCTGTGTGCAAAAGCTCAGCTGTTCCACAGGCGCCACAAACCTATTTAGCATTCGGGAGAAATCATTTAAGTAATGGAAGGAGCCGTAAGTCTGCCCCAGAACACGGAGCGTGTGTATCGATTAAACACGTGTGCTACTTGCCTTGCCCTGGGTTGGCCTCCTCAGAGGTGCCAGATGGCCACTTAAAATGTGGGAAATCCCCAAACTTTTGAATGGGGCGAGGGTTCATAGGTCAAACAAGAACATCTGCCCTGGTTACTACAGTACAACATAATCCGCCATATTATTTTTAGTAATTGATGCAGGCAGATGGTTTAATTATACAGAATCTCCCTGCATCGTTATATACAGATAGCCATACTATAATCCACCGTTATATGCAGATAGCCATACTATAATCCACCGTTATATGCAGATAGCCATACTATAATCCACCGTTATATGCAGATAGTCATACTATAATCCACCGTTATATGCAGATAGCCATACTATAATCCACCGTTATATACAGATAGCCATACTATAATCCACCGTTATATGCAGATAGCCATACTATAATCCCCGTTATATGCAGATAGCATACTATAATCCACACCGTTATATACAGATAGCCATACTATAATCCACCCGTTATATGCAGATAGCCATACTATAATCCACCGTTATATACAGATAGCCATACTATAATCCACCGTTATATACAAGATAGTCCATACTATAATCCACATTATATACAGATAGCCATACTATAATCCACCGTTATATGCAGATACATACTATAATCCACCGTTATATGCAGATAGCCATACTATAATCCACCGTTATATGCAGATAGCATACTATAATCCACCGTTATATGCAGATAGCCATACTATAATCCACCGTTATATGCAGATAGCCATACTATAATCCACCGTATATCCAGATAGCCATACTATATCCACCGTTATAATCAGATAGCCATACTATAATCCACCGTTATATGCAGATGAGCCATACTATAATCCACCGTTATATACAATAGCCATACTATAATCCCACCGTTATATGCTATAGCCATATACTATAATCCACCGTTATATGCAGATAGCCATACTATAATCCACCGTTATATGCAGATAGCCATACTATAATCCACCGTTATATACAGATAGCCATACTATAATCCACCGTTATATACAGATAGCCATACTATAATCCACCGTTATATGCAGATAGCCATACTATAATCCACCGTATATGCAGATAGCCTACTATAATCCACCGTTATATGCAGATAGCCATACTATAATCCACCGTTATATGCAGATAGCCATACTATATCCACCGTATATCCAGATAGCCATACTATACTCCACCGTTATATGCAGATAGCCATACTATAATCCACCGTTATATGCAGATGAGCCATACTATAATCCACCGTTATATACAATAGCCATACTATAATCCCACCGTTATATGCTATCCATATACTTAATCCCACCGTTATATGCAATAGCCATACTATAAATCCACCGTTATATACAGATAGCCATACTATAATCCACCGTTATATACAGATAGCCATACTATAATCCACCGTTATATACAGGTAGCCATACTATAATCCACCGTTATATACAGATAGCCATACTATAATCCACCGTTATATGCAGATAGCCATACTATAATCCACCAGGGACACTTTTCATTATAATGTTCTAAGAAAGTCTTGCTGATATCTTGGTGTTTAAGAAAAGAATTTCACATAAACTAGAGGTGGTTGTGCTGTTTGGACCCTTTAAACACACACACACACTCCACTGTCTCTTGTATTTAACACATATATGACACACACACACACACACTCCACTGTCTCTTGTATTTAACACATATATGAAACATTGGGGAATACGTCTCCATATTTTGCACAAATCTGTCGTCACAGAGGTGAGAACTACAAACCCAAGTCCTAGTATGTGTGGATATACTAATAAACCGCACGGCACTTGTGTATTGTAACCAGTAATCGTTCCCTCTAAAATGTGTACGTTTTGTGTAAGGGGGAAGCATTTTAAATTGCCACTGTGGCTTCCTGATTTGGTTTTCAATAATCGCCCGAAATGTTTGTTCGTACATGCAGTGGGTTGGGAGCCGCGATTGCACGTGTGTACGAACCTTAAGAATAATGCTAATTTTTCCCCAACCAATCAGATGTTATTTACCATTTGAAAGCTCACATCTGATTGGTTGGGGCAAAATTAGCACTGTTTCAAACGATAAGAACTTTTACTACAATAAATAATAGCTTTTTTCTTGTTAGACACTCCCTGGCTTGTAACATTAGCTGAGTCAAAGCAAACAGTTCTTCTTTACCAACCGAATTAATTAATAACCGTTCGGCTCCTTTTACAAAGCTGAGCGATAAATGTTAATGGTTAATTTCTAGGATTCGGTTTTTAGCAGCGGACTTCACTGGCTGGGCCCCACCAGACACACAATATACGCGTTGCGGTCCGTTTTTCGTACCTCATATCTGCGTTGCGCTGCATTTTGGCAACGCATGCGATCACCATTTTTGGTGCGTTTTCATATAACGAAACGTAATTACACATCGGATGCGCATTCCATAACGATTCCGAACGAACCGGACCCATTTTTGGAGCGGCCCAGTAGAAATTCTGTGAACCGATCACTTTACCTTAGTACAGTAACCCCTGCCAACCAATGAGCAGTGAGCTTTTACTGATTTAGTGCAGTACGAATCATAAAAGCTTAAACCTGATTGGTCCCATTGTAATACAAAAGCATGGGTAACTGTTTTATGTTTATTTATACCCCTTAGTATAATAATTCATAGTTAGACATGCCTTCACTGCTACTCCCAGCATTGTAAACAGAGGAACAATAACCATTCACGTTATGGCACGGTTCTCCGATAAAACAAGCCTGGTTTATTCTCTTGATCAGGAGCACCGGCCTATGTTGGACCCTTTACACCCCACCCCCCCTATGAACTGCCCCACCTTACCCCTAAAGTTCATTGGGTAGTTGTCCCAAAGAGCAGCTGTTGTCCCCTCATTAATATGCACACCTGCTTCTTCTAGGCCTTTGTGCAATAAGCAGATGCCTTGATTAATTCCGGGTCTATTCTTCTCACTCTCTGTGGCCTCGATAATGTGTTCTCATTAACTCTGCCTCCCGATTCCCAACAAATTCTCTTACAATCCCTCAAACAAAAGCAGCACCCAAGACGCAACAGGAACGAAAGATTTAAAAAAAGAGAAACACAGATGGAATAAAATGTGTGTAGTTCACAAAAAGTATTTTTGTGTTGGTTTTGTTTATTTTGTATACCAGGAGAGAGGTTCTGTCGTTATTTTATAATTTAAAGTTTCTGTAGGGCGTGATTCTCGCTCAATGTTCCGTGTAAGTGGTGTGTTCCATGTAAGTGGTGTGTTCCGTGTAAGTGGTGTGTTTCGTGTAAGTGTTGTGTTCCATGTAAGTGGTGTGTTCCATGTAAGTGGTGTGTTCCGTGTAAGTGGTGTGTTTCGTGTAAGTGTTGTGTTCCGTGTAAGTGGTGTGTTCCATGTAAGTGGTGTGTTCCGTGTAAGTGGTGTGTTTCGTGTAAGTGGTGTGTTCGAGTAAGTGGTGTGTTCGTGTAAGTGGTGTGTTCGTGTAAGTGGTGTGTTCCGTGTAAGTGGTGTGTTTCGTGTGTTCCGTGTAAGTGGTGTGTTCCGTGTAAGTGGTGTGTGTGTACTCGTGGTCGGGCCATGTTTAGAGGGTATTTGTTGCGGTTACGGGACCCCTGGATTTATAAAAATGAAACGCACTATTATGTCAGGTCACTTGTTGAGATTTTGCAGCCTTGAGGACCGAATTTTCCCTAAAAATAAATAATAATAATAATAAATAAGCCAACCACAGGACTTCTTTGCGAACAGATGGGGCAGTTGCCATTAGAGTTCCCTTGATGTGCTCACAAAGAAACTCGTTCCCAGATGTCAGTCTTTCTTTTGTCCCCTTTCAAATCTTTTGTAAGTGCCTAATATCGCAGAGAAGCTAATGACAGCTTTGTAAACAGCCCCCCGAGGTCTAGTCAGTCAACGCTGCAGTTTGGATCCAAACCAATCAACTGAGGACACCCCCCCCCTTTTTTTTTGGGCTTGTGCAAGGCAGATGTCCAAGCCCTGTCTAAAATCCTCTCAACCACGGAAAGATTATTGGTTTTGGGTAATGACAGGTACAGATTACTAGGAATGTATTTATTCTCTTTACAAAAGGAAAGGAGAATATACTCCTATAGATATATGGGTACATCTATGGAATGGGTTGATGCTCTATAAGCATTGATTGACAGCGCTTTCTGCAGATTTATACTTTTAAATATTTGTTGGAGCTGCCCTACTGCTTTCCTTGACCAGTTAATTCTCCAGAGACATCAGCAAGGAAGAACACTTTGGGATTTTGTCCACAAGAGGTGCTGTTGCTTCTGTCTTAATGTTGAATTCTAAACACACACTGTATTCCTTCATACACATGCCTAGAAATAGTTTAATAGTGGTGAGAAAGGTTAAATTACAGGTTTGGATACTGTGAGTAAGCCTGTTGTCCTAAATCAGTGCGTGCTCGTTGCTCATTGGTTCCTGGGGGGGTCCAGGTACACGGCGCACATGGCCTGTTATACCTTTTACTGGTATGCGGGTCACAAAGGAGGCAGGACCTAGTTAATTAGCTCTCAGTTGTTTATTTAGTTTTTTGCTCTGTTGACTCTAGAGTTTGGGAAGATTCGGAAGCAGTGATCCCAAACATCATTTATTTGGCTGGGGCCCTTGGTGTTGGCAGAGGCCGGCAAACTCCCAGAGATCTTCAATGATCTTGTTTAATTTTTCTCTAAACTCTCTTCTGGGGAATGTGCTTGAAAAACAGGTGGGAATCCTGGGAGAGGCAATCTGCATTCATTCCGGTGCCCCCTCCGGGAGGTTAAAGCACTTTGGGCTGATGTGAAGCAATTTCATGGTTTGTTCACTGATTTTATAGAGAGCTTATTACTTTATACAATTGTGTATAACCTATTGCATATTGGGGATAGGGAAGCGGTGCTGCCATATCGACCAGCTTGTCCCAGAACATTTCTCCAAACTTTTAAACCAGATTCTTTTATTTCCCCTTTTTATATTTAAATGAGAAGTCCATCCTAACATTATTATCATATGTCAGGGGAAAAAAGAAAAAAAGTTTATGTGATTCCGAACCAAAGATACGCATTAAAATCTTTCAATACGAAAATTCCTGCAGGTACCGCCCCTCCCCGAGTTCAGCGATCTCACACATGCTCAGTACCATTCACTTAGAGAGAGAGAGAGGACTTCTCCAATCAGATACTTTGTATCTCCCTGGGCTAAAAGGAGAAAAGTGAAAGTAACTTTTTGTAATGAAAGGTTTTATTGATTTCGAACAGGTTTATCTTTAGCCAGGAATTACGTAGAAAGACAAGCGATGAGTTTTAACCAAACATTTCTCTCTTTTCAGAAATGTTCCCCGTGACCAATTTTAGAGGTGATGTTGTAACTTTGTGCTGCATAAATAGGTGTTTCTCTTAAAGGCAAACTACAGCTATTTTTTTTTTATTTCATTTGGTTGCGTTATTGAGGGATAAATCATACGGTGGCAATTCCCTAACCCTTCGTTATTTTCTGCGTTTTTTTCAGATGTACCAATTCGTATGTGGGCGATCGCTGCCAGCATCCCAATCCCTGTTTAAGGACCCAGTGTATGAATTTCGGAACCTGTGAGCCTATAGTTCAGGGGAACACGGTGGACTTTATCTGCCGTTGCCCCCTGGGGTTCACAGACAAAGTGTGCCTGACCCCCATCGATAATGCCTGCGTCAACAACCCCTGTCGGAACGGAGGAACCTGCGAGCTTCTGACTACCCTGACTGATTACAAGTGCAGGTGCCCTCCTGGGTGGACAGGTAGGAATTATATTATTAATACATCCACTGTTTATACCTAATTTACCGTCCCTTAAAGGAGAAGTGAAAACTAAAAACCTTTTCTCTATATATTGTTCACGTTTATCCTATTTGCTTTTATTTGTCCAATCCCTGACTTGCAGCCTACTAGATCTAGTACAAGCAGCTGGCATCACTGCAGCTCCCTATCATGCCTTTTGGTAGCTTGTTTTACGGTTTTCCATGGCTTTACGTGTTGGGTCTCTTTCTAGGTGACTCCTGCCAGCAGGCCGATCCCTGTGCCTCTAACCCATGCGCTAACGGGGGGAAGTGTTTTCCCTTTGAGGCTCAGTATAGCTGTAGATGTCCCCCTGGGTTCCACGGAGCCACCTGCAAGCAGGATATCAACGAATGTAGCCAGAATCCCTGTAAGAACGGAGGGACCTGCAATAACGACTTCGGAACTTATCACTGCACCTGCAGGAACAAGTTTGCAGGGAAAAACTGTGAAGTCCCGTATGTGCCCTGTAACCCATCTCCATGCCAGAATGGCGGGACCTGTCGCCAGACTGATGACACCTCCTATGACTGCACGTGCCTTCCAGGTGAGTCTGATGATCTTCCTCTTTCATTAACCTAGGGGGGCAATTGTCTTGCAGGTTTAATAGGCCATGGTAGATGTTACATTCACACTATCACGTCAGGGCCCCAGAGCACTTCCTATGTAGATCTGGGCTGGATTCATTTAGTTAGAGCAGGAAACCTGTTTATTAAACCAACAATTCCACACAGAGGGTTTTCTGCACAATGGTAGGATATGGCCATTCGCTGTGAACTTTTGCCCTATGCAAATATAAATGATGGTCCTTGCAGAATTCTGCGAGCACAGTATATCAGGTTAGCTGGACATGGCCTCCAAGGGTCTGATCTGGTTGCAGACCCTTTATTGGCTGGAGATTCAACCAATCAAAACACAGTGTGCATTGTCCTAATAAGTAATCATTTAAGGAGGCGCTGCCCAGACTGGTTCAAAGCAGGAGTTTGATAAAATTGGTAATTCCCTGGTAAAATGTTCATCTAGTGGTATGACCAATCACATGTTTCCTTTTTACTGCTCTGCTATAGAGACGTACGAAACTGTTGAGTTTCGGTTTTTTTCGAAATTTTCGAGTTTCGATTTTCGGAAATCGTCTACTTTCGATTTTCGCTAAAAATTGAAAATTCGAAAAATCCGTGTTCCGTGAAATTCGGGAGTTCCGAAAGTTTCGTCAGGACTTCGAAACCCTCCGGTTCGATTCGAAACTGGGTTTTATTCCAACCCACATTACATCTCTACTTTACTACAGTTAGAAAAATTCTGGTTGGTTACTGTAAATGAATAGCATAGGCGATATTTTGCGCTTCATTGTGTTTTAGCCTGCCTGTCTGATAATGGGGGGTAGAAGTAATGTTTATCCCACCTCAACGTTCGCCGATTGGAAAGGCCACAATGTGTAGACACCAACACTGTAAGCGGAAATTTCAACACATTAACTTCTGAGAAGGGAGACCTAGCGAGTGGACCTTTAGAGAACAGGAAACCGTGCACAGAACGGAAGCTATTCTTCCTTCTTACGTAAGGAACCGAGCTATAGAAATGCTCCTTATGAATCAAGCAATGCAGTTTGAAAGAACCTAGTATCACGGTTGATCAGAGGGAGCTACCAGCTGGATTCCCCTCTTCTTGTTAATGTTCGGTGTCCCAGAGCTGGTTTGTAGTAAATACTGTAGCAGATTGGTACAATGAATCTCGGTCTTTGCCTAAAGGGTTTGCACTGGTAAAATGCATATTATGTTTGCTTGCCACTTTATTATATAACACTGTTATATTATTATAACCTACCCCTGTAGTGGATTTCTATGGGAGGAACTGTAAGATTATAGCCTTATAACCTACCCCTGTGGTGGATTTCTATGGGAGGAACTGTAAGATTATATCCTTATAACCTACCCATGTAGTGGATTTCTATGGAAGGATCTGTAAGATTATATCCTTATAACCTACCCCTGTAGTGGATTTCTATGGGAGGAACTGTAAGATTATATCCTTATCCCCTACCACCTGTATGATTCTATGGAGGAAACTGTAAATTATAAGCCTTATAACCTACCCCTGTAGTGGATTTCTATGGGAGGAACTGTAAGATTATATCCTTATAACCTACCCCTGTAGTGGATTTCTATGGGAGGAACTGTAAGATTATAGCCTTATAACCTACCCCTGTAGTGGATTTCTATGGGAAGAACTGTAAGATTATATACTTATAACCTACCCCTGTAGTGGATTTCTATGGGAGGAACTGTAAGATTATAGCCTTATAACCTACCCCTGTAGTGGATTTCTATGGGAGGAACTGTAAGCTTATAGCCTTACAACCTATCCCTGTAGTGGATTTCTATGGGAGGAACTATAAGATTATAGCCTTATAACCTACCCCTGTAGTGGATTTCTATGTGAGGAACTATAAGATTATAGCTTTATAACCTACCCCTGTAGTGGATTTCTATGGGAGGAACTGTAAGATTATATCCTTATACCCTACCCCTGTAGTGGATTTCTATGGGGGGAACTGTAAGATTATAGCCTTATAACCTACCCCTGTAGTGGATTTCTATGGGAGGAACTGTAAGATTATAGGCTTATAACCTACCCCTGTAGTGGATTTCTATGGGAGGAACTGTAAGATTATAGCCTTATAACCTATCCCTGTAGTGGATTTCTATGGGAGGAACTATAAGAGTATAGCCTTATAATATTACAGTTTCAGGAGGTGAAGGAAACCAGAAGCCACAAAGGGGTAGGTTATAATAAATAATGCACCCCGAACTGTAAATTAAAGGGATATTATTTATATGGTCACGGAACTCCTCTGTGACTTCTAATATCCTTATAATTTACAGTTGGGGGTGCATTATCCACTATATAACTTCCTGGGACTTTGTGTCCTTTAAGTGGTGGAGTTGTACAGAAGAGCAGGCTCAAGGCCTGTTTAGCCAATGTGTACGTTTGCATTGGTGCCAGACATTTGTAGTGACATACACCTATGCAAGGAATAAACTCCAGTCAGGTGTTAAAGTGTAACAAGGTGTAACCGTGTCAAGGTTTCCTACGTTGTGCCTGGGCTATTAAAATATAAAAAGTGTAAAAACCTGTAAAAGATTAACTTAAGTGATGGTCTGAATGAAATCTTACAAGAACTGGCAACTTTTTTTATTATTATGACTTTACCTGGAGGCATTTTCTGTCCTGCAGTGGAAAAGATCAAAGGACTAATTGTCCGACTGTGGGGGTAGAAAACCTTTATGAGTGGGGAAAAACACATTGTGGGTGGATTATCTGCTCAAATGAATCGAGTGCAGGAAATTGACCAGAACATGTTTTTAGCCTGTTATTTTATATATGTAGATCACGAACTAGGATGGCCATGTTCTAGGAAGTTACAGGAAGTATAGGCCTCGATATATTACAGCCAATCACTTGGCGCCTGTCTGTGATGTCATCATTGACAACATAAGTAGTATTAGATTGAAAATAATGAAAAAATAACTTTCCCCATATAACTTGCACAAACTTTTTTTTTGTACAAGTGGGAGTTGCCATATTGTTTTTTTTCCTAACACTAACAGGTGCTTTAATGCAGTATTGCAGGAAGGAGGATTTTTTTTCAAGTGCCACCTTAAGTGTTCTGCAGGGGCCCACCCTGAGCAAATGTTTCAGTTTGCTTCATGGTAGGGGCACCCCTGAACATGGCCACATTCTCATCTATATGTTTTTATGGCTATGTTTATCTTTTGAACTGGTTTTAACTGCACATTGGTAAAGTAAACGGGGAAAGAGATTTTTTTATTGCCTGCAGTTTAAAATAATAACCCCCACAGGTAAATGTAGAAAGGATAAACATTAGCAGGTCAGATTACACCTGGACTATATTTTACAGGCTGGATAAGACCGCTTTCTATTTACAGTAAACAGTCAATTTTAATCCCAAACACGGGCAGGGCAACTTGAAATCACTTAAACCCACAGGGCAAGTTCAACAACACACGTTCAATACAAACACAGCGTACGTGATCACCTCTCTGCATCATTCATAGACAAGATGGCGTTCGGTTTCCAAATCCACACAATTTCTCCAGTGGGCACAATTTTTTAAAAATCGCAATAACATTATTATTAATATTATTATTAGTGCAACAAAATTTTACATTTATTTTAAAAAAATCTTTCCTATGGCATGCAGAATGTGGTTTCCTTTTGCATTAGTCACTTCCTGTTTAGAAAAAAAAATGTGCAAGAAAAATGGCTTCCCCTGTTTAAAAACTCGTATGCAAAGCCAGTTATCTCTATTTCAATCAACAGATTAATTTCGCCAAAACATATAGTATAATATAATGCTATATATAGAAGTATAATATAAAATAATATAATTTATAAAAAATGTGCACTTCTACGTGTGTTTTAAGGCCCCAAACTCGAATTAGCTGCTTAATTAGTAACTAGCTTCAGGTTGGTCTTGTGGACTAGCCTTCCCACAAGCAGTCTGGCAGCGCCATCAGAGAAATCTGATAAGATATGACATTTTACAACCCCTTCCATATAACTCCAGCGGCTTATGCTTTGAAAGCTAATGGTCGTGCGCTCCTTTGCGAAACTCCCAGACTTCATAGCGAGGGGGCCATGTGCATTAATGTAACCGATACACTTTGTTAAGGGGGAACAACTCGTATTGTGTAATCTGGAACATTGGTGCAGCTTTTCTTTTCGTAGCAAGGGCAAGTAAGACTCAGGTAATCCAAGTATCGGGGCAGGATCCGTCTATTATTAACCTGGTAACTGTATCTCCTACAGAAACAAAAAACACAAATAGGCGAATCTTTACGAACGAAAGGAACTGATCTAAAAAGCTCTGTACTGGTTACACATACTATTAACCTCAGGGCACTTGGAAGTCTTAGTAATAGATCAGCCCTCCTTAAAACGCCATTAGCTGTTTGTGTTACTGTCCCATCCCTGGATTGAGTGGACAGGATTAAGCCCACAAACAAATATTCACTAGTGGACCAATTATTTCTTTTTTGAATGGGACAAGCAGGTAAAATATCTTTATTATAATGATCATATTATCACTGGCCAATGTCCATTATGAGTAGTGATGGCCCAGTTCGCGGATCCACCTCGTTCGCGAACGGCGGATATCGCGGATTTTCCGGTTTTCCGCCTTCCGAACTTTTCCGAAATTTTCGAAATTACGAGGATTTCTTGTATTTTCGAAAATACGGGAAAATACGAGAAATCCTCGTAAATTCCAAATTTCGCTGATTTTTCACATTTTTGGACGGAGCAACCCACAGTTTTCGGTTCCGCATTTTCGAAAAATCCCCGTATTTTTAATGGGTCCGCTCGCGGATTTTCGAATTTTCGCATTTTTTCGAAAATTCGCGGATCCTCGAGCGGACCGGATTTTACGAAGTTCGGACATCTCTAATTATGAGGAAGCCCATCGGAATGTTGCCAGGGTCACTTTCCCTGGCCACTAGGAAGAACGTCTGGCAATTATTTATATATATGAATTCTATGGTCCAGATGTAACTAGCTGCTCGGCCAGATACAACTGTCTGAAACTTCTCCTTTTATTTCAGGGTTTGCTGGACAGAACTGCGAGGAGAATATCGATGACTGTCCCAGTAACAATTGTAAAAATGGCGGAACTTGTGTGGATGGAGTCAACACCTACAACTGCCAATGTCCACCGGACTGGACAGGTTAGTGGCTTTGGGTGTAATTTTACATTCACTGCTTGGTGGATACGTAGAGATATTCAGCAGATTAACCTCCCCTTTAAATTATTCACCTACAGGGCAGTATTGCACAGAGGATGTTGACGAGTGCCAACTTATGCCCAACGCTTGCCAAAATGGAGGAACCTGCCACAATATCTATGGTGGATACAACTGTGTCTGTGTCAATGGTTGGACCGGGGAGGACTGCAGTGAGAATATAGACGACTGTGCCAATGCTGCTTGTCATCCAGGCGCCACATGCCACGATCGCGTGGCTTCCTTCTACTGCGAGTGCCCCCACGGTCGCACAGGTAATGTTCTCTCTCACTCAGGCTTTGTCTTGTGCCAACGCCAAGTAAACCTCATCATGTGTCCTTCACCATTTCCCAGGTCTCCTTTGCCATCTCGATAACGCTTGTATCAGTAACCCGTGCAACGAGGGCTCCAACTGCGACACCAACCCAGTCAACGGCAAGGCCATCTGTACCTGCCCACAAGGATACACCGGACCGGCCTGCAACAATGACGTGGATGAGTGTTCTCTGGGTAAGTTCCTTTAGGGTTTGAATGAAAGGACATGGAACAGGATGGATAATAATTATGTCCGTAAACGTCCAATGATGTATTATCGTTTTTTAGGTGCCAATCCTTGCGAACATGCCGGAAGATGTACCAACACCCTTGGGTCCTTCCAGTGTAATTGTCAACAGGGATATACAGGACCACGGTGTGAGATGGACGTGAATGAATGTCTTTCCAATCCATGCCAAAATGATGCCACATGCCTGGATCAGATAGGAGAGTTCCACTGCATATGCATGTCAGGTCCGTACTAACCAATCTGATCCCTCTGGCGATGGTCACCCTTCACCCTCCTTTAATTCCAACCTTTCTGGCATGAATGTTAGAGATATTTATAGTTTATACTTCTTGTTTTCTGTACGGTGATCCTCTTCCTCCCACAGCGAATTTCCTGTCCGTACAACATTCTCACATGCGTCTTGTGGCGGTTTTCAGCAATGGCCTGTTGTGTTCTCTTCTTATCCAGGTTACGAGGGTCTTTACTGTGAAATCAACACAGACGAGTGCGCCAGCAATCCCTGCTTACACAATGGCAAATGTATCGATAAAATCAACGAGTTTTATTGCCAATGCCCCAAAGGTAAAAAAGAAAACGATATATTAATCAAAGTCCGTATTTGTTTTAATTTTTGTTTTTAGCTCTGCCTGTTGTATTCATCACGCAGGTTGCCGTATTGCACAGAGTGCGCTCTAACGTTTAAAGACGGGCGCATGGTATTTTCTTATTGGGTTTTGATTATATCTGCTGTTTTCTTGCTCATCCCAGGGAAATAAAAATAATATGCATCGATATAAACAATTTCATACCTGGTTAGAAAATCTATTTTCCATAAACGACCATGAATGATGTTTCTTTATAATGGGGTACGGTGCCCTCATTGCTAGAAGTGTGGCTGAGATATTTTGAATGCACAAGGCCAAGATTCCATTCTCTCACTCAAGGTCGGACGGATTCATGGGATAAATTCCCAGCAGGCAGCTGTCCTCACAATAATGCAAATTTCACTTCTGTTGTGTTCAGGACTGAGGAATTCTGGAATTAGGGAGGGGAGGGGGGGTCACTATTCATTGCAACAAGGCCGAACTTCTACATAAAGAGACTTTATTCCAGATGGCTCGTTGAAAGGTAGAGGGTGCGACAAGAGTTTGCTTTAAAAGAGTTTAATAAAAGTCTGTCCTGATGTGTGGAATTTTAGAATGGGGGGTTAACTGGGGTTATTTGTCTGTTTAATTGATTTCTAAGCTATTACAACGTAGCCAGGTTCCATTTTTATAAATATTATTCAGTGTTTTCTGGGGCGGGTTGTTAAAAGAGTTTTGTAAAGTTTTAGCCATTTATAGAGATGTGTGAAAATCCACTGCCAAATGCGTTGTCGGTTAAACTGTGCCGGTCTCTTTCCAGGCTTCAACGGGAATCTTTGCCAACATGACATTGATGAGTGTGCCAGTACCCCTTGTAAAAACGGTGCCAAGTGCGTGGATGGTCCAAATACTTACACCTGCCAGTGTACAGAAGGTATGTACATTTGGGACAAATTTATATTTTCCTAATTTGAAGCCCAGAATCTAAGTAAAAGGACACATTACCTGCTTTTATAATCCCTAATCAAAGATATACCTATACATGTGTATGTCTCCACTCCCACTGGGACGGGCATGCTCAGTGCGCTTTATCGTGGTAGGAAATGTCCAGTTAGCTACATTGTATCTCTCGGTGCTGAGAGGAAGTGAAGGTTTAAGGTAACAGCTGCTGTGGTGAAAAACTGATTGATTTCACCCAGGTATAACTTTGTATAGTAAGCGAAGGAATATTTTAACCATAGTTCTCCTTTAAAGTTCAGGCTATCAGTGATTGTATGGAGCTGTAGCAGGTGGACAAAATCATTCCCAATGAGACTAACCTTTGCAAGGTGCCTCGATTACAGACACAGATGGGGCGACAGTCACAGCATTATTATCAGGCCAAACGTCTCGGATTTCTTTGTGGCTTCTTTTGTGCATTTATCTCTTTAAATTTCGTGGGCTTTTATTTACATGGACAAAAAAGAAATTTGCGGGAAACTTTTTTTTTTTTTCCCCTCTCCGGGAGGGGGTAGGGGGGAGCAGAATCCTTTCCAAACAGCAGGCAGATTCTTTATTTTCTGGCTACCCGGAGTGAAATAGAAGGAGGAGCAGGATGAATGAGGGCATGGCATGAGGCCTCTTCCACGAGACAATAACCCTATTGTAAGACGTTCCTTCTAGAAAACTTTAGCGCTGAAAAACTCTAATCAGAGCACTGCCAGCCAGCCATGTCCATTGACTATAGTCAATGTTTTACTTATTCTCCCCCCCTCTCCCCATCGCGGGAATCCAATAGGCTCATCTCACCCACCATATCTGTAAAGCCCATTGTCCATCTGCCGCGACCGAACTCAGAAACGGCGCCCGGAAAAAAAGCAGGTGCAGAGGAAATAGGATGTAATTATTAATAAATTTTATTCTAGTATTTTAATCAGGAAGTAGAAAAGACACGCAGTCTATAGATTGTTAGCTCTTCGGGGCAGGGATTCCTAATGTGTCGAGGCTTATTGCACTTATATCAATTTATATATATGTTGTAATTGTATTTAATTTGTATACTGTATTTTATAATGTACAAGTGGCGCTTTATAAATAAAACTATACATACATAGGACTTATGAAATAAGGTGAAACATTTATCCGCGGCAACCAATCAAATATTATCTTTTTGCTGGTCTACTGCAGTTAGATAACATCCGATTGGTTGTTGTGTATCGATAGCACAGGGAAGCTTTTGCATCGACTATTTGACAAAACAGCCCCATATTATTAAATCCTATAGACTCCTTTTTATCAACAATAAATTCAGCCGCCCCATTCACCCTACAGCACTACTAGAACATTATGTATGGCAGCTCCTACAGCTACCAACAATCTTTAATTCTATTAAAAATATTATTGGGACAATTTCTTAATTTTTTATTCCATTCGACTCACCAGGGTTCACCGGACGTCACTGCGAACAGGACATTAACGAATGTGACCCCGATCCGTGCCATTACGGAACCTGTAAAGATGGCATCGCCACCTTCACTTGCCATTGCAAATCGGGATTCACCGGACGGCTGTGTGAAATCAACATCGACGAGTGCCAGAGTGCGCCGTGCCAAAATGGAGGGCAGTGTACTGACCGTCAGAACAGCTACATATGCACTTGTCCTAAAGGAACCACAGGTAGGGTGACCTGTAAAACCCTTTCAATTACAAAAGTGGCGTGCTCTGCTATGGAATCCAGATTATCAAGCAGGAAGTGTGCAGTGAAGCATGCAGGGAATTTTAATCCATCAAAATAATAACATTTATGTATAACTGTATTTATACAACAACAACAAAACTTGTGGCTTTCTGTCTCTTTACTTGACTTTAATGAAGTTAAATTGTAGCCAAATTTTATAGTAAGTCGGGCAAGGATACTGAAATACTCTTTAATTAAAGAAAAGCGAGAGGTAGGATTACTTGACCCTACCCCCATATAGTATTATAGATTTGATTGCGGGTTGATTAGGGTTAAGTGGTCCTTTAAACTTCTTTAGATCTTAACGCATCCTCTGAGGTTCCTAAACTTAACTAAACCGCCCGTTTTTTATTCAAAGGGATAAACTGCGAAACCAACCTAGACGACTGCGCCAGCAAGCCCTGCGACTACGGAAAATGCATCGACAAAATCGACGGCTACGACTGTGTGTGCGAATTAGGTTACACAGGTACGGACGCGAGTCAAGTTAGCTTGGCATGATGGACAGCGATTGTAAGGTCTCCGGTCTGTCTCTGTCCGATTGAATGGATACGGGTGACCTTGAAAAGCTCAGAAAGTTAAACTTAAGCCAAGAGCTACTCCCAGTTAATTGCGGTATAGAGAGGCTTTTCCGTGCTCACTGAAGCACATTAATTCTAAGCAGTGCTGGAATACAATAGGGACAGTATTAACCTTTCCCAGCATTGAATACCTGAAGTATTAGTTTTCACAGTGTATCCCGTTTACAAAGAAAATGCCTCCCTTTGATAAATGGGGCTCCACTGTCCGACAACACATTCCTCCGTGATAGAATGTATCTATTCTTACCTATGCTTGTTGTATACTGTATAAGTACGTGTGTGTGTAGAGAGAGAGGGAGAGACATGCACAGATCATGTGCAAAAATCTATCTGGGCCAGTGACCCACTTTGCCAGTGCCAGAAACCTGCAGAATTAAACAGATGATTTCTCCAAAATTCTGCTAACTTTATTGGCTACTATTTCCACCATAGATCTTATTCACAATTTAGCCTTTTCTTCCAGGCAAGATGTGCAATATTAATATTGACGAATGTATGAGCAATCCCTGCCGCAACGGAGGGACTTGCAAGGACAAAATAAACGGCTTCACGTGCGTCTGTCCGGACGGTTATCACGACCCCTTGTGTCTTTCTGAAGTTAACGAATGTAACAGCAATCCCTGTATCCACGGGATGTGTCACGATGGCGTTAATGGGTAAGGTTTTTGGAAGATCCTTGAATTGTTTGAGTCTTGTGTAAAAAAATACAAACGGATTTATTTTAAAACTAAAAATCGAGCTGACAACATTAAACCGCGTTCTATAGACACTCGTGCAAACACGGGATTGCTAACGGCGCCATGTTCCCTTCTTTTAGGTACAAATGCGACTGTGATATGGGGTGGAGTGGATCCAACTGTGATATCAACAACAACGAATGCGAATCCAACCCGTGCATGAATGGCGGCACGTGTAAAGATATGACTGGTGCTTACATCTGCACCTGCAAGGCAGGATTTAGCGGTAAGTTTGGCAACGTTCTGGTTATTTTTTCCCCCCCACCCACTGTAAAACGAGGGCGGAGAGATTCCCGCTGTCAATACGTCTGACTCTAATTTTATAATCTGTTCACCGCAGGTCCAAACTGCCAAACCAATATCAACGAATGCGCCTCTAACCCATGTCTGAACCACGGAACGTGTATCGATGATGTGGCTGGATACAAATGTAACTGCATGCTGCCCTACACAGGTATGGGGGAACCACTTGGAGAGACAGTTAGCTGCGTACACCAAACAACCTTTTATCTGCACATTTCCCATTATAAAGACTCTATTTTTATAGACTATATAGACTATATTTTTTAATAAAAATGTTATATCTGAACAATCTTGCAATGGGAAATAGAGAAATCTCTGTATTCTTAGTCATTAGCACTGTATTGTAGGTGTGTCCGACATGGAAATAGATGGTACTTTCTGTTTTAAGTTCCTGCACTTTTTTTTGGCAGTGAGGACAATGGAAGGAAATTGTGCCTATTTTCCACTCTTTGTGGGGGGATGAATTTATGACCTACAGTGTATAGCAAATATTAGATAATCTTCCTTTTTCTACATGGGGAGTTAGGAAATGATGTCTAGCAATCATGCTCAATGTGTGTTAATAATTTTATAGGATATGGAACAGCGAAGGGGTATAACATGACTCCAACATATGAAAGGGGGGGGGGTAAAGTTACAGTTAGGGGGGTAAAGTTACAGTTTCTTACTTTGTAATAGTTAATTTGGTTTTCCATAACATGTTATGATTTCTAGCAATGATGTCTAGCAATCATGCTCAATGTGTGTAATAATTTTATAGAATATGGAACAGCGATGGGGTATAACATGACTCCAACATATGAAGGGGGGGTAAAGTTACAGTTAGGGGGGTAAAGTTACAGTTTCTTACTTTGGTAAATAGTTAATTGGGTTTTCCATAACAATGATGATGATTTCTAGCAATGATGTCTAGCAATCATGCTCAATGTGTGTAATAATTTTACAGGATATGGAACAGCGATGGGGTATAACATGACTCCACCATATGAAACTGGGGGGGGTAAAGTTACAGTTTCTTACTTTGGTAAATAGTTCATTGGGTTTTCCATAACAGGTAGCAAAATTGTTCAAGCTCTGTTTTGATGCGATGCCTTTGGTAATCGTCATATGAACGGTTTCCTTTTTATGTGCTATTTTTAGGCGCTATATGCGAGACTGTCCTGGCTCCCTGTGCCAACAGCCCATGTAAGAACGGAGGAAGGTGCAAAGAATCAGAAGATTATGAGAATTTCTCCTGTGAATGTCCACCGGGTTGGCAAGGTGAGGACACAGAGACTGCATTTTGGTTAAATAGACAAGCTGACATTTTTATGGTTATCCCAGGTATAATATTCCCCAGATATGCTAATAAGACTAGAAAAAAGTATCTGCTTGTTTGAAATTTTAATCCATCAAACAAATGGACGAGTCCAGTTCTCATTGTGACATACAGCAATCGGTAGATTGTGTTGGGAATGGGGTCGTTGTAATACACATTTTATGCACAATATTGAGAACCGGACTCCATTTGTTTGATGGGTGGAATTTCTCACCATTGTATGGGTTAAAAATTTCGAACAAGAGTGCCATTAGAAGATCCTTTTTCTTGTTTTATTAGCATATCTGAAGTTTATCTGCAGGTACCTTCTTTTATTGTAAGGTTAGTGTTCGAGACCTTGTTGTAGGTTCATGTGCTTGGGGGCGCCAGTGAAGCCGTAATATTCACAATCTCCTTTTTCTCTTTACTAAGGACAAACTTGTGAGATTGATATGAATGAGTGCGTCAATCGCCCCTGCCGGAACGGCGCCGTGTGCCATAACACCAACGGTAGTTACAAGTGCAACTGCAAACCTGGCTACACCGGTCGGAACTGTGAAACCGATATAGACGACTGCCAGCCAAGTGAGTGTCCAGATTGGGAGGTTGAGTAAAATGGCAATTCTGACAATATTGTGTTATTCTATGGAGATCGTAAATCTAAGATCACGTTATCGTAGATTTACGATCGTTATCGTTAATATACAATAACGCTCATAAATTAACGAATGTGAAAATCATCAGAAATTAACGATCGTTAAAGGCACGGTATCGTTAAAAATCGATGCCGCGCCTATATGAATATGGCTCGTAGAATATACTCCATGTTGGCTCAGTTTTGGGTTGAATTAGATTTTTAACCCTATTTTCTTCTCTCTAGACCCGTGCCACAATGGTGGGTCCTGTTCGGACGGCATCAACTCTTTCTTTTGTAACTGCCCGGCCGGATTCCGCGGCCCCAAGTGCGAAGAGGATATCAACGAGTGTGCCAGTAACCCGTGTAAAAATGGCGCCAACTGCACCGATTGCGTTAACAGCTACACGTGCACCTGTCGCCCTGGGTTTAGCGGAATCCATTGTGAAAATAACACTCCGGACTGCACCGAGAGGTAATAACGATGATGATTATGTTTCAGGCTGGTGCCGGGGGCGTTTTTGTGGGATTTATTTGAATTAAGATTTTTCTTACCTGTTTGTTGGATGCAGCTCTTGCTTTAATGGTGGCACCTGTGTCGATGGAATAAACACATTTACCTGCCAGTGTCCCCCCGGATTTACTGGAAATTACTGCCAACATGACATCAACGAATGCGACTCTAAACCCTGTCTGAATGGAGGCACATGCCAGGACAGCTATGGGACCTACAAGTGTACCTGTCCACAAGGATACACTGGACTTAACTGCCAGGTAAGTCACAGCTAGTGCCTGAATGCTATTCCCCTTACTGCCTTTTATTGAGCATGTGCAAGCTTGTAGAGGAGGCATAGGGGCATGTCCGCTTGTCTATTGGAGTTTGTGTGTACTCGCCTCACAATTTTATAAATATTTACATTTAGACATTAATGACTGTGTTGAGTTATTTTGAAGGGACTGTAAATTTACCGTTCTACAAGCTGTACACAGACTACTTTACATTGTATCAAAGTGTCACATCTTCAGTATTGTCCCGTGGTGTAATTTGTGACACATTGTATATATTATTTTTCATTTGACATCGCTGTTTTATAGCAGAAGACATGTATATCTGTTTCTGAATTTGTTGGGTATTTCTAAACCAAGCGTACATGTTTTGTGGTTCCTTTAGAACCTGGTGCGTTGGTGTGACTCCTCTCCTTGCAAGAATGGAGGAAAGTGCTGGCAGACCAATAATTTTTACCGCTGCGAGTGCAAGAGTGGGTGGACTGGGGTCTACTGTGACGTTCCCAGCGTCTCCTGCGACGTGGCAGCAAAACAACAAGGTGAGGCCTAAAACTTTCCATATATCTCCTTGTGGCCACACAGGCCTAATAAGTCATTTTAGTTAATGTGAAAGCAAATTCATTCAATGGATGGAGGAAAGAAATCTCTACAGAACCTTAATGATGAGAGATCTGATTAGATCTGAGGGTTTCCAGACTCCACAACACTTTGTTCCAAGACCTTTAATCTGGTTTTCAGAGATATAATCAATCTTCTTTTCAACGTATCCGTATGTAATGTACAACAGCTTTAAAATAATTACACTTATTTTGAGCACCGAAGCTACATACACACATTAGATCATTTTTGTCCAATGAATTGTTTTGGTTTACGAGACAATGATGCCGGAGAGCCTGATTGGCTTCTACCGATCAACCTGTCTGTACGGGAAAGATAAAGATTGTTGGACCAATCCTGTTTATTTTGCTCGCAGATTTCCAAAATATGATGTCCATGTGGTTAAGGATCTTAAAATTCCTCTCTTGTATTTCCATAGGCGTAGATATCGCCCACCTGTGTCGTAACTCGGGAATGTGCGTGGATACGGGAAACACTCACTTCTGCCGTTGTCAGGCGGGGTACATGGGGAGTTACTGTGAAGAGCAGGTGGACGAATGTTCACCAAACCCCTGTCAGAATGGAGCGACCTGCACAGATTATCTGGGTGGATACTCCTGCAAGGTAAAAGCCTGTTAATGTTCCACCTACATTTATTTAAAGTCTAAAACTTCTGCAAGGCGTAGATCCAGATCCCCGTGTCTACTTCCCCTTTAAGCTGACTAATTCTGTTTCTTGCAGTGTGTTCCTGGCTATCATGGAGTCAACTGTTCAGAAGAAATCAACGAGTGCCTGTCCCATCCCTGCCAAAATGGTGGAACCTGCATTGATCTCATCAACACCTACAAATGTTCTTGTCCCAGAGGTACCCAAGGTAAAAGACACTAGAGCACGTTTTGTTTGTCTGTTGGAAATCTAAAACACATTGGCGGTTTAAATTTCCGTTACAAACCTCGTCCCGCTAGGACCAATCACTTGGCAGGATGTTCGGAACGTTGGGAAATATGTTGGTGCTCCATTGGATAGCCCAATGATTAATCACAGTAGAGACAACAGAAGTCATTGTGGTTAGGGAGCTTTTAAGTCCAGTACATTATATTTCCCCTGTGCATATGATTATTGGATATTTAATTAAACCAATCACAGTGATGCACAGTTAATTGTCCATGAAGACGTCCAGGTCTATTTTGATGTATTTAATTGGAACCTTTTCAGGTGTTCACTGTGAAATCAACGTGGATGATTGCACTCCCTTCTACGACTCTGTCAGCTTGGAACCCAAATGCTTTAACCACGGCAAATGCATTGATAGAGTGGGCGGCTACAACTGCATCTGCCTGCCAGGATTTGTGGGTGAGCGTTGTGAGGGAGATGTCAACGAATGTCTTTCTAATCCCTGCGACACCCGAGGGACCCAGAACTGCATCCAGCTGGTGAACGATTACCGTTGCGAGTGCCGCCAAGGATTCATGGGTAAGGACAAATGCTAAAATGATTAGCTGTATCCTGATTGGAAGCCTTGGTACTGAATCCCGATCAATGTTTTCTTTCAGGAAGGCGCTGCGACTCTGTCCTTGACGGTTGCAAGGGTTCGCCCTGCAAAAACGGTGGAACGTGTTCCGTTGCCAGTAACACAGAGCGCGGGTTTATCTGCCGATGCCCTCCGGTAAGTAAATAATTTCCAACCATCTGATTGGTTTGTTAGAAAGAAAAAAAAAGGGATTGTGGACAGGAAGGTTTGGGGATGATGGACAGGAAGTAGTAAACACATGGATTGTGGACAGGAAGTAGTAAACACATGGATTGTGGACAGGAAGTAGTAAACACATGGATTGTGGACAGGAAGTAGTAAACACATGGATTGTTTTGCAGGGATTTGATGGAGCCAGTTGCGAATACGATTCCAGAACGTGTGGCAACCTCCGTTGCCAGAATGGCGGTACCTGTATTTCCATACTGAAGAGTTCCAAATGTGTTTGTCTGGAAGGTTTCACCGGCCCCACTTGCCAGTACCCAGCAATCAGCCCATGCGACTCGAATCCATGTTACAATGGCGGAACTTGCAAGTTCGTCGCAGAAGATCCTTTCTTTCAGTGTTTGTGTCCAAAGAACTTCAATGGGCTTTTCTGCCACATTCTAGATTTTGGTTTTTCCGGAGGTTTAGGGCGGGACATTCCACCGCCGAAAATCGAAGAGAGCTGTGAAACAGAACAGTGCGCGGAACAGGCTGGCAATAAGATCTGCAACGCCAACTGCAACACTCACGCCTGCGGCTGGGACGGAGGGGACTGCTCACTCAACTTCAACGACCCTTGGAAGAACTGCACCCAGTCCCTGGAGTGCTGGAAGTATTTCAACGATGGCAAATGCGACTCTCAGTGTAACAATGCCGGCTGCCTCTACGATGGTTTTGACTGCCAAAAACTGGAGGTCCAGTGCAAGTAAGTAGGAAACCCAATTTCTTTATTTGTTTAGCGCTGGTAATAGAGACTGTTCCAACCGGTAACTCTCTGGTTTCTCTTTCTCTAGCCCTTTGTATGACCAGTACTGCAAAGATCACTTCCAAGACGGACACTGCGACCAAGGCTGCAACAATGCAGAGTGCGAATGGGACGGCCTGGACTGCGCCAACATGCCGGAGAACCTGGCCGAGGGAACGTTGGTGGTGGTCGTCCTTTTATCTCCGGAAAAGTTAAAGAACAACTCTGTGAATTTCCTCCGTGAGCTGAGTCGGGTCCTCCACACAAACGTCGTGTTCAAGAAAGACAGCAAGGGGGATTACATGATCTTCCCTTACTTCGGCAAGGAAGAAGAGCTGAAAAAGCATCACATCAAGAGATCAGTGGACAATTGGTCGGGAACCCCTGGAGCCATTTTCAGCAGAATGACCGATTCCCTCATCCCAGGACGACATCGTAGGGAGCTGGACCAAATGGAAGTCAAAGGGTAAGAGCCACAAGGGTTTAAACTGAAATATAAAGAAAACGAGGGTTTGTGTCGAAACTACAACTCCCAAGATCCTCGGGTAAACAAGCAGCCTTTTCATGGCAAGAAGCAGTCGCCAGGCAAATAAAGACAGACCTAAAACAATGGGATACTGTTTCATTGCACTCTGCAAAATGTATATATTTTTCCTCTGGTGGAAATCACTATGGCACCTCCTACACGTACTAGCACTCACTTATATAGTCTTTAGGGTGAGGAAGGTAACATGTGGTCCTTTAATGGGTCAGGATCCATACTGTTAATCTCTTCCATTGACTTGCCGTTTGACATTCAGGACCTACCATAATCTCCCTGTTTTCTCTATAGGTCTATAGTTTATTTGGAGATCGACAACCGTCAATGTTTCCAGTCCTCCTCTCAGTGCTTTAACAGTGCAACAGATGTGGCTGCATTTCTCGGAGCACTGGCCTCCCTGGGGAACCTCGACATCCCCTACAAGATCGAAGCTGTAAAGAGTAAGTGTGTTTAATACTCCTGCCTCCTCCTCCTGCCATTACAACCTTGGTTTGCATCCCATTTAATTTAGTAACTACTGGCTGTTGGGTTTTTATTTGGTTTTGATATGAGAATCATTAAGAGCTAAAAAGAAAGAAAAGAGACTGATCAATATCACACACGAGGCAGTGCAGATCGTTTCTTGGAAATCCCTTTAAACCCCGTCTGTCTTAACAGCTCAATGAGAGCGCGGATGCAGAGTTTATTAATCCCTTCCCTTAAAGGAGTAAATCAGAGGGGTCCCTGGGTATTTCCGACTGGGGATAGAAGAGAATTTTAAGAGTATTTTGCAATTCTGATGAATAACGTAAACTGACCTCTCCCCCCGCGTCAACATTTCTCTCATTGGCTTTTATTTATTAACTAATTTCACTTCGTTCTCGGATACAAGGTGTAAGGTTTAATGAGTGCGTTTACCGAGCCTGTTCTCTTCCTTCCATAGGCGAGGTGGTCAGTATCCCAGAGCGCCCTTCCTTCTACCCGATGCTGTCCATTCTGGCAATCCCCTTATTGGTCATCTTCGCTGTGGTAGTCATAATGAACAAGAAACGTCACCGGGAACACGGGCAGCTTTGGTTACCCGAAGGCTTCAACGTGAAGGAATCCAGTAAAAAGAAGAGAAGAGAGCCCCTAGGGGAGGATTCTGTCCGCTTGAAGTAAGTGTTTCCCCCATCGTCATTAATCAGATTATATCATTAACATTGTATGGGGTTAATGTCTTCTGGCTAAAGAATCGGAACATTAATTGTAGCGATTTTATCTCACCTATAGAAATCTTACCCCAATAGAAATCTCACCTATAGAAATCTCACCTATAGAAATCTTACCCCAATAGAAATAGAAATCTCACCTATAGAAATCTTACCCCAATAGAAATCTCACCTATAGAAATCTTACCCCAATAGAAATAGAAATCTCACCTATAGAAATCTTACCCCAATAGAAATCTCACCTATAGAAATCTTACCCCAATAGAAATAGAAATCTCACCTATAGAATCCGTTACATTTCCAAACAAGGTTTAAAAATTGATATTTCTGTTTCAAGAAAATTAAATGTTCTGAGGTTTGGGGGTTTTTTTTTGGGAACTACATTTCCCAGGATACTCGGCCGGCCATATGCAGGAAGCCAGCAGTGTTTCCTGTAATCAAATACATTGAGGGCGAGGCCCCACTTGTGCGCACGTAAATAAGGACATCCGCTTGTATCTGCTTTTTCGTGCGTTGGCGTTTTCCGGGGGATTGTGGGTAAAAAGAAAACCGCATGTCAAATTGATTGCGTCCCCTTTTCTATGCGTTTCCATAGATGTAGATTAGGTGCGATTTTTGACAAACCTTAAAATGGTGAGCGTGTGCGTTATTAAATCGGAACGGATCGCCTACTTCCTGCGATTTACGTTATGAATAAAATGTCATGGGGATCGTAAAGCGTAAAGGAGACCTAGACCTTATTGTCTGCTTTCCTTATTCCTATTTAAAGGCCCCTGAAGAATGTCACGGACGGCTCCTTTATGGATGACAATCAGAATGAGTGGGGAGATGAAGAGACTATGGAAAACAAAAGATTTAGGGTAAGTGTCTTCCACTGATCCCCCAAGGACAAGGGCAGGACGGTCCCTACTGCCCACAGTGTCTAATCCCCATTTTCCTTTTTGTGTCTTCTCTAGTTTGAGGAGCAGGTGATGCTGCCCGACCTGGATGATCAAACAGACCACAGACAATGGACCCAGCAGCACCTGGATGCTGCGGACCTTAGAATCCCATCCATAGCGCCAACGCCACCACAGGGAGAGATCGATGCCGATTGCATGGACGTCAATGTCCGTGGACCTGGTAAGCATAATTCAGAGCTTTCTCGGAGCTTAGATTTTAGTTAAAGGGCAATTTAAACTAAATGCTTTCCCGAATTTTTTTTTTTTTTTTTTTTTTTTTTAACATACTTTAAAATTTTTATGCGTCTTATTTATTTAGCATCCCATTACTCTGGAGGTGTCTTTGTAAAGTTTAGATTTTATGGTATGATAATTAACAACTGTTTGAGTGGACTTTCCTCTGTCCCAGCAGTTACAGACAGCAGTGAGCATGCTCGTGCCCTGGGCCTCCAGGAAGTGCAGAGGGGTCTGGTCATGTGATGCTGTCTCCATAAGACACATTAAATATCTTGAAATTTGCTATTAAAGTATATAGCAAAACTTCTCCAGAAAGCACTTACTGCAGATTTACTTTTCATCAGTTGCCCTTTAAATAAAGTCCAGAACATTGCCTGTATCTTCCATAATGTGGACCTGTAAACCAATCTGCAATTTCTGTCTCTCTGTAGATGGCTTTACACCGCTTATGATTGCCGCCTGCAGCGGAGGAGGGTTGGAGACCGGAAACTGTGAAGAGGAAGAAGACGCTTCCGTTAACATGATTTCCGACTTCATCGGACAGGGTGCCAACCTGCATAACCAAACTGACCGAACAGGAGAGACAGCCCTTCACCTGGCAGCCAGATACGCTCGCGCAGATGCGGCCAAGCGCCTCTTGGAGTCCAGTGCCGATTCCAATGTCCAGGACAACATGGGGAGAACTCCACTTCATGCTGCGGTAGCTGCCGATGCACAAGGTGTATTCCAGGTAAGAACAGGATTCTGGGATACATATCTACCATAGAGATTATCACATTAAGTATGTCCCCGTCCAATTCAGTCCTTAATGTATTGTGGCTCAGGGTAGTTAATTGAGATAATTTCCTGAAATACCTGTGCATCGTTTTTACCCTTCAGTTTCAATAGTGTTTAATCTTCTGTTGTGTGTTGTGTCTGTCCGTATAGAGCCAAAATTATCATTGGTTGCTAGTCAGGGTGTGACCAAATGCACCATCGTAACCAATAAGATTTAAATGACGAGGGCTAAACCAATTTGCAGCCTATCAGAGCATTAGGATGTCTACAATGACCTAAAGCTTAACTAGAAACAGAACACAGTTGAGGCTTGTTAGGAGACTATTCATGGCATCAATTATTTTCCATGTTAGATTCTCATTCGGAACCGAGCCACAGACCTGGACGCCCGCATGCATGATGGGACGACCCCGCTGATCCTAGCAGCACGTTTGGCGGTGGAAGGGATGGTAGAGGAACTGATAAACTCTCACGCAGACGTAAACGCAGTTGACGAACTCGGTAAAATGTTTTTTTCTTTAAACACCCCAATAAAAATAAAACCCGTTGTGGAGACCCTGTTCCTTACATTTTATTCTATTTCGTCACGTACAGGAAGATCTGCTCTGCACTGGGCAGCGGCTGTAAATAACGTTGATGCTGCGTCCGTGCTTCTCAAGAACGGCGCCAATAAGGACATGCAGAATAACAAGGTAACCATTTTATCCGGCAGAGTCATACTAAGAAATTACATTGATTGGACTCTGTCCAATTACAATACCTGGTTCTTTGTACCAACCTGAGAGCCCCGTTTAGATGTCTTGGCTGTAGCTTTACAGTTTATTTGTCTTTGTTTATAGGAAGAGACACCCCTGTTTCTAGCAGCGAGGGAAGGAAGCTACGAGACGGCCAAAGTTCTCTTGGACCATTTTGCGAACCGTGACATCACGGACCACATGGATCGCCTGCCACGAGACATCGCCCAAGAACGCATGCACCACGACATTGTCCACTTGCTTGATGATTACAATCTCGTGAGAAGTCCGCAATTGCATAATGGCACGTTGGGTGCTCCAACCTTATCTCCTCCCATCTGTTCCCCAAACGGTTTTGTAGGGAACATGAAGCCTTCTGTCCAAAGTAAGAAAGCCCGCAAGCCCAGTGTTAAGGGTAATGGCTGCAAAGACGCCAAAGACCTTAAAGCAAGAAGGAAAAAGTCTCAAGATGGGAAAAACAGCATTGTGGACTCGGGTAGTTCTGGTGTGTTGTCCCCAGTTGATTCCTTGGAGTCACCTCATGGATACCTATCAGATGTGTCTTCTCCTCCTCTGATGACCTCTCCATTTCAGCAGTCTCCTCCAATGCCTCTGAACCACCTAACAAGCATGGCGGATTCCCAAATTAGCATGAACCACATGAGCATGACGACAAAGCAAGAAATGGGCGGTTCCAACAGGTTGTCCTTTGATACCATGGCTCCACGTTTGACTCACCTTTCTGTGTCGAGCCCCAACACCGGGCTAACCAATGGAGCCATGCAGTTCACGGTGGGAGGAGCCGCAGCCATGAATGGCCAGTGTGACTGGTTAACGAGGTTGCAAAATGGCATGGTTCAGAATCAGTACAACCCAATAAGAAACAGCATGCAGCAAAATAGCCACCAGCAGGCTCCAGCCCTTCAGCACAGCCTTATGTCTTCCATGCATAACGGTTTGCCATCGACAACTTTGTCCCAGATGATGACCTATCAGGCTATGCCTAACACAAGGCTCACCAACCAACCTCATCTAATTCAAGCCCAGCAAATGCAGCAACAGCAAAACTTGCAGCTTCACCAGAGCGTCCAACAGCATCACAATCCAAACTCTTCTTCTAGTCACATTGGCTCTCCGTTTTGCAGCAGCGACTTGAGTCAGACAGACCTACAGCAGATGTCGAGCAACAATATTAATGCAATAATGCCCCAGGACACACAGATCCTTACTGCCTCCCTTCCGCCCACACTCACGCAATCTATGGCCACTACTCAGTTTTTAACACCTCCGTCTCAACACAGCTATTCGTCCCCCATGGACAATACACCCAGCCATCAATTACAAGTACCTGACCACCCATTTTTGACACCTTCTCCTGAATCACCTGACCAGTGGTCAAGCTCCTCCCCCCATTCCAACATGTCTGATTGGTCAGAAGGAATATCAAGCCCTCCTACCTCTATGCAGCCCCAACGCAGTCACATCCCCGAGGCTTTTAAATGAAAAAGAAACTTTAAAAAGTGACACATTTAGGACAGAGACTTAAAAGACAAAAGGACATTTTTATACTGTTTTATACTTAGAGAACATTTTGAATTTTTAAAAAAAGTATTTATTTATATACTTTGACCTAAAACACTGCCCTTATTTATAAGCATTTTTTTTAAATGTGTAAAAAAAAAAAAACTAAGCTAGTTCTTTGTGTTGTTAAATTAACCATGCCTTAAGACAATTGTTTTTTTTTGTTTTTTTAAGGAATTGTACACTGAAAAATTAATTTGCCTCATTTTAATCTATAAATGAATCCATGTAAGCAGCACTTTCTCTGTGTTTGCGTTGCTGCATGACTTCAATCCAGTACTTATTTTGATCAAGCTTAGTCCCCCTACCAGACTATCTGACTCCCTGTGAGGGCAAGCATGCTCAGTAATCCTTATGAAGCAGCATTGGGAGAGGGAATTTCCCACTATGCAGTTCACATACCAACTGTCACTATTCCAGCTACAGCAAAACTATACATAATAGACTGGATATCTAAAGAAATATGGGACAGATAAAAAAAAAATAAATGGTACAGCGAATATTGGTCAATTAAAAAAAATTTCTAATCCCCCAGTGTACATATCCTTTAACACCAGATCAGGATACTGAAATTGCAAAGTATTTATAATAAACCCCCCACCCCCTCCCATTGCAAAATAACTGAATATTGAAAAAGTTTATTTAGAAGAAAGAATATAAAATAACTTCTTGGACATAAGATTTAATTTATAGAACTGTAAACATCTCCAGTATTATATTAGATTATTTTTTATTAACATTTTTTTTGTGTGTGTTCTGGGTTTCCATGTCACATGTTTATATTTAAAGACAATTGGGGGAGATGTACAGGATGTGTTGTAAGAATCGACTAATATTATGTTTGGTCAAAGCCTCGTGTTGTAAATAAGAAGGAAGCACAATCGTCAACAGAATGAACTCAGCCCGGTTTGCTTTCTCAACAGTTGAATTTTATAAAAGGGGCTTAGATCTTTATCGCCTATGGAAAATATTAAACTTATTTTTAAAAAGTCTTTTTTTTTAAAAAAAATAAATAAATAAAAAACAAAAACTGGCATTTTGAATCTCTTGCTAATATTAAGAGTATTCGTCGGAAAATGCATGCAATCTTTGGTACAAGCCTGTGGCATATTTTCTACATTGTTGTAAATAATATTATGATGGATTTTGTTTAAAAAATCTGGCGTGTGTATCCTGATTATATTTGCGTATCAGTTTCAGAATTACAGGGATTGTTCTGTCCCCCCCCCATCCTCTAGCGTGTTGGGGAGGGTCTGTCCAAGTCTCTGTACTTCTTTTGTGATATGGTGATAGCAGTCAGGGGGTTAAATTCCTATGCCATAATGTACAAAGATCTGTAGAATGTAGAACAAAAACATTTAGATAAAAAAAATCATTTTCTGTATCAAACAAAATGTAGTTTACAAAAAAAACAATGTTTTTTTCTTGCAGTTATTTGTCATAATAAAACTGTACAAAATAATATGTTGGTTATTGTAAAGAAATGCTGTATTTTCTATATGGTATTTAACTGTGAATTTGGCTTGGAAGGGAATGTGTGTGCCTGTCGCATGTGTGTGTCTGTGCCGCAGGTTTTAAAACTCAACAGGGCTATAATATTTCTATTATTGGCTGTATGGTTGCCATGGAAGTGTGGGGTGGGTGTTGGAGTGTATCAGTTGGTGTGTGTACCTGTATGTGTGTGGTGTTGGGGGTATGTTTTTGAGTTTATGATAAGAGAGGTCTTTCCTGTGGTCCTGCAGTTAACAGCATCTGGAGGAATACAGGAGACACCCCTACTATAAAATTAAATTTAATACTTCATTTTACCTAATGAAAAATAAAACTCAATACATTGTGTTTTACATATATGTATATATACACGTACGTAAAATAATGATATCTCCGTAATACCGTTGTGAATGTTTTTTTCCACGGCGAAATAAAATAATGTACTTAGTGCCTTTATTATTATGTCGGGAAATACATCGTTACTTTGTGCCTCTCTAGCTGGAAAACTGGGAGGATACAGTCCAAAAAAAAGAAATAGAAGGAACAGTAATTTGTCTATTTCAAGCCAAATTTATTTTTGCATTTTGCAATTATCCACATGAGGAAGTAATGAATGCTGTTTGTTATTAATTATACGAGAGATGTGAATATGCTGTAAATGATATCCTTATAAATAAAGCTTAGCTATGTCATCATTTATAATCGGTGCTTAGTTACATCATCGGTGTCACATGGCTCACAAACTTGTGTATTGTAGGAAATATTGTACCATCTACAGTTAAATAGAAGGATATTATAAGTCACATTGGAGTTAGTTTCATGGCTTGAACACCTGTGGCCTTTGTACTTTTGTACAGTCCTGGTGATTTTTAATAAAAGTGAATTATATAGTGAATGCACCCCCAATTGTAAATTATAAGGATATTACCGAGGAGTTCCGTGACCATATAAAAGCACAAGGCCGCAGGCCGAGTACCTTTTATACAGGGCACGGAACTCCAAGGTGACTTCTAATATCCCTTTAATTTACAGATCGGGGTGCATTATTTATTATAACCTACCCCTTTGCGGCTTCTGGTTTCCTTCTCCTCCTAGAACTGTAAGATTATATGGCTATAATCTTACAGTTCCTCCCATAAAAATCCACTACAGGGGTAGGTTATATCCTTATATTAGTCATTCACCTATGTCACTGTAAAATATATACTTATAACAGTCAACTATGTCAAAGATCATGTGACCCCTACCAAAAAAAAAAAAAAAATCTACAGAATTATATAAACACTTGCGGAGCACCCAGTGTTGCCTGTTCTTTTTCCAATCAAAACCTTGTTGATTATCAGCAGGGCGTTCACTCGATTCACCAGCAGATGGCAACACAAAGCTCAAATCTCATCCCCAATCAACTTTGTCGATCACTCTATTAACCCACAGATGGCAACATAAAGATCAGAGCTCATCCCCAATTAACTTAGGCTATCAATCATTTCACCAACAGATGGCAGCATATAGGTGACTTGATTCACCAATTCACAGCACTGTTATCCAAAATGCAATAACGGCATAAACATAACATGATCGTTATTTAAAGTGTAACTGGGGTCCCTCGGTTCTAATACCAAACATGTAAATTAACAAAAATACAACACAGCAGAATTATCCATTCTCAAATAAGAAAAATAATATCTTAATAAACATCACCCATGCCACAGGGCATTCCTCTGTTTATATCCAATCTAGTCTGGTATACTTTTGTACTTTTCTCCTTTAAGTTCATTAGAACTTATCGGCTGACCAATTCAGAGACATTTTTCCAGAAATACCGTTTCCCACCTGGCCCATTCATTTTGCAATCTCACATTGGTTGTTAAGATTAAGAAGAACCAATTGAATGAGGCTGGATTGGTTGGCGGTAATGTTCTAATGTATGGGCACCCTCTTTAGAACTGGACCAGCAAAATCAAATCAAAGTGTGTATTAGTCAGGATTCCTAATCTGTTATCCCAACTAAATAACACCAAGGTAAAAGAGAAACCCTTCTGCCGTACCCTTAAAATGAACCCTGGATCACATCTATAGGTCAAACTTGCGAGAAAGTTATATGGCTGAAAAGTTTATCCTGTAGCCATGTGACCAGTGTCTGCATTAACAGGTCCCCCCTCTCAGCAGCGCATTAAGTGAGCAACTAGAGACAGGGAAGAAGCAGTGGGTCACATCACTCAAGTGACTGGAAGCAGGAAGGTTTAACATTATCCGCAATATAATTTCTCACAGGCTGCAAAGGAATGATTGCCGGGTTATTTTTAGAGACCACAATTCCCTTTTAAGGGAGAACCCTGAAAAAAACACACACATTTGCTTTAAAAGAAAGTGTATATTTGCAGTGATACACATGGGACGATGTTTTGGCCCAATTGGCTAATCGTGATTAGGTCAAAACATCAGAAGAAATTCATTCAACCTAGGTTATACTCTCATCCAAAAACAGAAAAATGTCCAATCAGACATATCTGTAAATTTTGGCTGATCATATGGTCTTCAATGGGTTTCAGAATGCTGGCTGTGTCAAATTTTACCAACTGCCTGTTTACCCATCAGTTTTATGACTGGTAGTCGCTCGGATAGGTATGAAATTGTACCGTGAGTACCAGGACTTACTTTCTGGAGTACAACAAACCTTACTATAGCTCCCAGTCTACCGTAGCTTTCAAAATATCCTAAAAACAAAATCACTTCTGGGTATCTGTGTTTTAGGTATTATATATATATATATATATATATATATACACACACACACAGGTGGCATCTCGATATTTCTCATCTTACTCCTTTAAAGGGGAAGTTCAGTGCAAATACATATGCTTTTCAGAAAAAAGAGCAGTATTTTTCCATCCCAATGTCATTACCCTGCCAATTCAGCATTGTGTCTGTGTATAAATAAATGCATCCGAAATACTGACTTACTGTTTGCAGGACCCCTGATAGAGACTGTTATGGTCTTGTCCTTGACCCAGCGCCTGGGTTGATTCAGTTGCTCAGTAGAGATCTGAGCGTGTTTGACCCACCCAACAGCCAATCAGTAGAAATTACTGTTAGGAACATTCCAAAGAAGTGGTGCATCCTGGGAAGGAGGACTGTAACAGAATCCAAAATGGACGCTTTCTAGTGATCACATCAAAGTGCAACTAATTTTTCAAAAATGACAATATGTTGAATACCTAGAAATGTGTAGCATACGTAATAATTTATATACATTTTTTACCACTTTAGCAATAAACATTACATTGTTATTACACATATAACATTATATCTCCCGAAACGTATGTTTTTTTTAAATTATTTCACAAACAAAACGCACACCAGACGAGTCCAAATTTCAAAGTGCTCGAGAGCGCAAAATATTTTTATTTAGGAATTTACAACAACAAATTAAAACACTTTCTTTAGGAAAATAGCAGCTCTCTTGATGGTGAAGAAGTCTGAGATTTTGAAGGTGGCGGCAGTCTACACCGAGACACACAGACGTGAGCGTAAAAAGGTAACGAGAGAGATTTCTACACTGCCATGGCTTACGTGAATGGGAATCCAGAAACATAGACATTGCATTCAACCCCTTTGCAGATCTTCATTCTAATGTCAAGCAGACACGATGTGTAAAAGGAGAACTTATATATAACAATAAATTAGGTTCAGGTGATTTCGTACATAATATGGAGCTTGAATGCTACTGCGCCACTTCTTCCCATACTCCTTTGCTGCTGGCAATGCTTTACAGCTAGTCGATCAGCCCCACACACTAAGGGTGACATCACCAGCCAGAAAGAATCATAGGGAACAGGAAGAGAGTTAGCATAATGTTCTGTGGATCCTGCAAGGATACGCCAATTCAAATAAATCTTAAAGGATAACCGTATTGCCTCAATGCATTTTTTTTAAATTGCTTTAAAACGAATAAAGGTGTGCAGCCCTCCCCTTGCATTTTTTTCCTGATTTCAAGCCTCTCTCTGCCTTCAATTAGCCATGCTATGAAGGAGGCGTAACCATTGTCTGCCTCTGTCACTCAAAGCTAGCATGCGAGAAAACACTCCTTCACCCACCCTTGATCAGCTTGATTATTCCCACCAGCCAATAACAAGTGCTATGTTAACCACGGCGCTGGGCCAGCTAGGAGGCGGGCTTTTAGCACTCATCTTTTCTGTGTGATATATAAGGGAGGGTAGCACGGTTGTAAATGTGAGTGATTTCAGCTGCTGGAAGTGTGGACATGTAATGTATTGTAGTTTTGTTTGATATTGTTGTCCTTTAAAACAAACTATACATTAGGTACTTTGTCTGACAGCACTATTAATAGTCTTCAGCACAGAAAAGTGACATGAAAGTAGCGCTGTACTACTCAAATGCAAGCAATAAAGCAGCTCCCATTAATATGTACGATTGCAGATAAGACTATTGTGTTTTTATTTTACTATTTATCAGAACAGTATAGTTTCCATGTAATGCTTAAAATTGTGTAATCCAAAACATTTGTATGTAAAGTAATTAATAGTTCCAAGGGTGTAGTTTAAGGATTTAGCCATCAAAATAATTTAAAGCATTAAAGAAACACTATACTCATGCAGTAACTGACTGCTCTCTGGCCCCTCCTCCAATCTGCCCTTCCCACACCTATGTCAGGGATATGAGGAGTGTCAGGGACACAGATTGTGGGAGGAGCCAGAACACAGTAAGTATAGTGTCCCTTTAAATGTGCAAATTCAAATCCCACAAGATACTTAGATGCTTTACATATAACCCTAATGAGGAGCATAAGAGGATATTGTTTTTTTGCAAAAAAAGTCCTAATAACCTAACATTTAAGGAAAACAAAATATAATCAGAGAATTTCAATCCAGATTTTATGGAAATCCAGGTAAAACATTTAAATGATTTTGAACATAAAAGACCTTCTACTTTTAATACTTAGATATTTGAGAATTCTTAACATTGTGTCTTTGATATAGAAAAAAGGTCCCTTTGGCCTTTGAAGCTAAAGGGTGAATTTTTTAATTTTTTTTTACCTTTTTTTAATACTTTTTTTTTAATTAAATAGGTTTGTTTATTTAATAAAGACATTACAGTGAACTAGCAGAGAGAGATGAGTTACCTTTCAACAACGGTCTAATCCCCAGAGGTTTAAAAACAACAACTCCCACCATTCCATTTTTAAAACTTCTGGAGGGCCGCAATTTGGACATCAATGAGCTAAACATATTGCACTTAAAAATCATCCAAAGAAAAAGAGGAATATTCCTTAAACTATAGTACAAAGGGTAAGTAAGACTATACAAGTTTGTTTTACAAGAAGATCCAGGAATAGAAGATAAAATCATTCAGGTTAATGTTATGATGCCACAGTTATAAACCAAATATTATTTCTCGCGGCAAACACACTCCTCTAACGTACCAGAAAACCCGGCGTTCTAACCAGATATCAGGCAGTTGTGCTACAGAGCAGTGCCGAACTCATGGCAAAACTAGAGCAAAGAGATAATCCAGAGATAATCCACACTATTTCACTCCATTCGCACACTTTACATTATTTAAAAAAAAAAACTGAAAAATGTCTGCTATGACTTTAAATGGCGGGATTTAAATCTCTCGCACTCAAATCCGGATCCAATCAGAGTTAAGGCCTGGCGTTTAACTATGGAGCGATCCATATATTGTTTTCATTAGGTAGCAGGTACCAGATATGAATGAAGGCTTAGCTTTAATGGTCCAGGTGGGGATTGTTTTTGAAATGCTTAAAAAGGCTTTAAACAGCTGTAAAGTCCTTATTTTAAAGGAGGGTATTTCCTCTGGCCAAGACGACCCGGCCTTGCTCCACCTGACGCTGCCGATGGAAGTGGCGGCTGCAAAAAAAAACAAACAAACAAACATTTCGGATGTAACCAATGAAAAATTTGTATAAAGTGAAGTCACAGTAGGACTCAAAAAGCCTCGACACAATCTTAAAGTGCTCGTCCTCCTTCTCTCTTTCTTTTCCAACCTATACGCACCAGTTCCTTTCTGATAGGCCCAAACTAGTGAGGAACCAGCTTTTAACTTTCCCTTTATTTTTGGTAGGTATAAAAGCTACAATCAGTATTGCATCTAAATACAATCAGTATTGCATCTAAATAGCACTTAAGGTTCGTACACACGCTCAGTTTGCAAGCAACGACCCCCGACGGCTGAGCGCTACATGCGCCGAACTGCCGTTTCGTCCGAGAATTGTCTATGTGTATGTGTTCGGTTGGGGGTCGTCCCTCGCTTACAAATTGAGCGTGTGTACGAACCTTTAGGAATCCACTGATTAACATCTAGGTTGATACTTCCTGCTTGCACTGTTTCCTCCCCAGGTGTGACACGGGGGAATCTCTCTGCACCAATAGCTGCTAATAAGCGTACCACAACAAATCCATCCTTTTCCCACCAAAAACACAGACAATGTAAAAATGCAGATCACATGCCTCTAGCTATGTTTAAAGGAAACACCTGTCTTTGTAAAATAAGCTAGGTGGTACACTCAGAGAGCAGTGAGCATGCTCAGACCCTAGGTACAGACGGTGTGGTGATGTCACACCAAGCAGTGCATTCCATGAAGTTAACATTTTTATGGCTGTAACTCGGGGTAGACAGCAGCAACAGACATGTCCCAGGGGGTTGTATGATGTAAGGACTATGAAATTAAGGGCACTTGCAAGAAGACCACATTTACCCTTTAAGGCTAGGCCAAACTGCAGCGTTTTAACACACAATCCAATCGCAAGTTAACATGCATTAAAAACCACACACTAGTGTTAGCCAATTGGTGTAGCCACATTAGGTGCACTGTCTTCATTGTGGTGCCTTGTAGTTTTACACTGTAGATTTGCCATTTAAGGGATACCATTTATATATTATAATATATACTAAAAGGCTTACCTTCCATGTTACACTACCATGTTGTCAAACAGATTTCCAGATCACTTACCTGTGCAAACTGAGAAGGATTGTAGAATGGGACAGCAGGAGGGGCCTCATTGGTCAAATTCTAAAATGAAGAAATAAAAAATCCAGTTATTTCTTTTAAGTCTCAGGTCCCATTTAAAGCTCCACTGTTAAAGGGCTCTGCAGACTGAAAAGAATCTCGACCAATCCATGGTCAGACACTTATTTAATTACAGCCAATTGGTTCTGTGGTTTAGAAGATTCTGGGACACAAAAGCTTTACTGGAACTAAAAATGCAATTTCATTATGACTCCTTCCTTATAAACAGCAATGTATTTGTATGCACAGGATATTCAATGATATGGATAAAGAGCGCCTTCTAGTGGCAACAAGAAAAAAATACAACTAAATTAAAAGCAAACTTGAGTTTGAGAACATTTGATCTCAAATGGGAAGGCACTGGACAGTGTAAATGGTTTTTATCATTGTATAAGATTCGCCTGTTCTGACCAAGAAGCCTGTATGTCTCTTTAATGTGTGCATGTCTAATGCCCCCAGTAGACAGCAGAGAATCACATTCCAAGGCAAAACTGCTCTAGTCTACCAACTCTGTAGCTAGCCAGTTAACCCTCGCTGTGCTAAGAGGTGCAGAGGGACAGGAACAGAATAGGGAAGAAAAACTACAGGATTTGGTGGAAAGTACAGGTTCTGAATATAACAGCAATGAAAAAATTATTATACACACAATAAGCTATACGCTTATACTGTACTGTCTAAGGGAAACAATATGGCAGCTCCCACCCATACGTATAAATATACAGAGAAGGAATGTTCTGTACACACAATAATCTATACCCTATTTACTGTACTGTCTAAGGGAAACAATTTGGCAGCTCCCACCCATATGTATAAATATAAATATACAGAGAAGGAATGTTCTGTACACACAATAAGCTATACCCCCATACTGTACTGTCTAAGGGAAACAATATGGTAGCTCCCACCCATAGTATAAATATACAGAGAAGGAAGTTCTGACACACAATAAGCTATACCCTCATACTGTACTGTCTAAGGGAAACAATATGGCAGCTCCCACCCATACGTATAAATATACAGAGAAGGAATGTTCTGTACACACAATAATCTATACCCTTATACTGTACTGTCTAAGGGAAACAATTTGGCAGCTCCCACCCATATGTATAAATATACAGAGAAGGAATGTTCTGTACATACAATAGCTATACCCTCATACTGTACTGTCTAAGGGAAACAATATGGCAGTCCACCCATATGTATAAATATAAATATACAGAGAAGGAATGTTCTGTACACACAATAAGCTATACCCCCATACTGTACTGTCTAAGGGAAACAATATGGTAGCTCCCACCCATACGTATAAATATACAGAGAAGGAATGTTCTGTACACACAATAAGCTATAGTCTAAGGGAAACAATTTGGCAGCTCCCACCCATATGTATAAATATACAGAGAAGGAATGTTCTGTACATACAATAAGCTATACTGTTAGGTTTTTATATATTCTGTATAATCACTTAGCCTAATAGCAGCCATTTTGTTTTCGACTCCATTTTGTGCACATATTACTTAGTCTGTTTTTCTCAAAATGTACCAAGCTGTACCTAGCCCAAGCTGTTTCTCATGGCCATAGATAATACGTTATCTCAAGGTCTTCTGCCTCCTATGTCAACTTGTCTCTATTCTCGCATTCCAAGACATGTTTTATTATATTGTTTACAGACATAAAGTCTGGTAAAGCCCCTTTTCGTCATGCAAGGTTTTTCCTTTGTTTCATATATGCCAATGTATGACCCAAATAAACTGAGATAGTTTTCAGTACATGCCCTGTGTGTGTGTGAATTCTGTCTCCCGCAGCTGTGAGGCTTTTTCAGTGTTCTAAGAACTAGGCATCAAATAATGGTTGGACCAGTGTAGGATATATTATTCTTACAATT
>CM033476.1:116288704-116515032 GCA_019447015.1 Hymenochirus boettgeri | reverse complement strand
ACAGAGACACCTTGAAACTAGTCACTTATTTTTTTTTTTCTCTCTAAGTCATTGGCAATCACTGTTAAGAAAATGCATCTCTGCAACTTGTGCAATGGCTGGTGAGGCCTCCAATTTTATTATATTGGACACGGAGAATGTTTAATTAACATCTAATCATGTTTTATAAATGCTAAAGAATGGAATATGAACTATCCGATGTCTCACAGAGTATGAGGTTATTTTAAATCTATCATGGTCTTAGAAGTTAAATATATTCAGGTCTTACCCATAGTATATTCCTTTTATTTACTGTATTAAGATTACAGGTTAAATTAATACCCAAGTAATTAATATTTAAATATAGGTGTAAATCTCTCCCCAGTCCGATTTGATTCTCTACCAATTAGAGCTGTTATGGTTGTGTTTGTGTATAATGTATATAGATCTTCAATTCCCAGATTCTGTTTGGAATTTAGTCCGTTACCGTGTTTTGTTTATTTAGCTTAATCTTTTCTTTGACCCGTACTGGTGTTTTGTTTAAGGTTTAAGCTGTTAGTTCATTGTTTCCAGGTATGATTTTAATGTAGTTGGTTTTTGGTAGAATTTGGCAGTAGAAAGTTTATAAATGAGAATGGTGAGCTGACTTTACATTAATTTAATTTGGGGATTATTATCTTCCTTATGTTTTAGTTGTTTAAATGGAATGATTGTGAGTTCTTTTCATGTTGTTTAAGGGAATGTTATCTCATATATGTGTATAAGTTGCTTTTCTTTTCTCCGTTTCTTTTGTTTCATTCCTGCGTTCATACTTTTCCATGAGAATGTTATTATTTCGGTTTGAGTTTTTGTTTTCTCCCGATTCATTTTTTTTCAAAGATTTTTTTTTTTTTTTCTCAAGTATTGTTTTTAGACCTTTTAGGTCTTTATTAAAGAGGGGATAGTTATAGTAATAATATGGCTCATAAAAAATCTTAGCCACAAGGTTTATTGCCCAAATGTATATGTGTTTAAAAAGAAGATGTGAAAACTGTTGCTAAAATTTTGTGTAAGGAAATTATTCCTAAATGAGGTTGTCCTGTTAGGATAGATTCAGATAAAGGACCAGCCTTTACTTCTAAGCTAATACAAGACATTGTGTAATTGATGTTCATTGAATAGAAGTTTCATATCCCCAGAGTTCAGATGTTGTTGAACGAATGAACCGCACAATAAAAGAGAAGTTTAGGAAGGCTACTGCAGGTTCTTTCTGCAGGTTCTTTCAGTAAATGGGATATTTATTTACCAGCTGTATTAGCAGAGATTCGTATGGCCCCCAATTCTACATCCAAGTTGTCTCCTTTCGAAATTTTAATGGGTAAACCATTCCCTACGCTTTGGGCAGTTAAGACAGGGATGTTAATTACAGGTGACCTGGAATTTATCCAGGAAGCTTATGTGGCAAAACTGATTGAAAAATTGAATAGTATCTATGGTGATGTTTCTTTGTCTTTTCCTTTACCTTCTAGTGCTCCGACGCACCCGTTCAAACCAGGTGATGTGGTCTTGGTAAAGGCGTTACATCAACACAAATCTTTAGAGCCTCCATATGGTGTTCCGGTGACTGTCGAAGCCGTGACGCGTACAGCTATCTTGGTCGAGGGCAATCCATCGTGGATACATGCTTCCAGAGTAAAGCGCGCACCAAATCTGTTGATTGGAGAACGAGATGACTTCAGGGACCACCCAGATGACTTCAGAGATGACAACACACCCACCCTCAAGGAGGTGGATTAAGATGAGCCCAGATTCCAAACCAGTGATGAATTGTGAAATCCAGATGAAATATATTTTCCTGACCTGTTCATTTTTCATCTTATTCTGTGGTTTTTCTATTTTTAAGTAATTAGAATGCACAAAGCTTCCCGCTCTATTACTTAACCCCATGTTCCATTGCCCCCAGATAACATTTGGGAGTATATTTCAAAAAGACTCCTAAGTATAACTGACTTTTGTTTAGGAAATGTAAAAGTGTTCAGGACATTATAATTACTTGTTTAGTCGCTATTCCAGTTTCAGTTCCAATATGTCTCCAATACTATCTGACTGATCAGTACTATAAGATATTGGATCCCAATGATCCGGGAAGATGGTGTAACCCGCTTAAATTTTCCAGAATACCTCAACAGACCTCCCGTGAATGAACTGTAGATATAGTTATGATTTGGACTCAAAATGTTACTGTTGCTGAAGTTTGTTTTATTTTTACTTGTCCTGCTGCTGCACAATGTGTTTCTGTGAATAATAACATGAAGTGTAATCTCACCTATCAAACGACATCAAATTATGTACACATTGTTTTTTCAGAGGGATGGGTTATGGCCTGTGGGAATGTTAGCTACACTTATTTACCTGCTAACATTTCTGGAGGTCCTTGTGCTATCAGTAGATTAAGTATGGTGATGGTACCAAGCACACATTTGCAATCTTCTTCTTTCCTCTCTGCAGGTAAACGTAATCGCAGGGATCTTATAACTATGCCAGAGGATTGTAAGTCTAATGTACATCCCCTATCTGAAACTGAAGTTGTTGCTTTAGGTGCTAGTATCGTAGGAGTTCCAGGTCTAGCAATATATACTGGTAGACAATTGCTTTATCTTGCATATGTAGTAGCTAAAGAAATAAATATAACTAGCTCTATCCTTACCAATATGCTAACCGACTATAATACTCTGGAACATGCTGTTCTCCAGAATCGTGCTGCTATCGATTATCTACTTTTGTTGCATAGTCAAGGATGTGAAAGTGTTGAAGGTATGTGCTGCTTTAACCTTTCTGTTGTTGAAGGTATGTGCTGCTTTAACCTTTCTGATCATACCCTCACTATTAAATATCAGATCAGTGATTTGCAACAACTTAGTAATCACATCAAGGTAGATGATGGTAAATTTTCTTTCTGGAACATGCTTTTTTGGTGGCTTCCCTCCTGGGGTCAGCTTCGCAATATTTTTGGTACAATTATAATAATCATATGTGTTCTGATTCTCTGTTGCTGCTGTATTCAATGTGCCCCAGGATGTATTTCTATATTCGCATCTGTTTGCAAGTTTCCTACTAATCGTAAAACTATTGCTCACGCTGCAATGTATAATGATGTAATCGCTATGAATGATTTTCCACTGATAATGTTGCTATACGTTACATATAATTTCCGTTTAGTTATCCCTTTGGGATAAAAGGGTGGAACTGTTAGGTTTTTATATATTCTGTATAATCACGTAGCCTAATAGCAGCCATTTTGTTTTCGACTCCATTTTGTGCACATATTACTTAGTTTGTTTTTCTCAAAATGTACCAAGCTGTACCTAGCCCAAGCTGTTTCTCATGGCCATAGATAATACGTTATCTCAAGGTCTTCTGCCTCCTATGTCAACTTGTCTCTATTCTCGCATTCCAAGACATGTTTTATTATATTGTTTACAGACATAAAGTCTGGTAAAGCCCCTTTTCGTCATGCAAGGTTTTTCCTTTGTTTCATATATGCCAATGTATGACCTAAATAAACTGAGATAGTTTTCAGTACATGCCCTGTGTGTGTCTCAATCCTATCTTCCGCAGCTGTGAGGCTTTTTCAATGTTCTAGACTAGGCATCAAGTTTCCAGGTTGGATCAGTGTAGGATATATTATTCTTACAATTTGGTGTCAGTGAAGTGGGGATACAACCTACAGGACCGTAAGTATTGAACTTATTAATTTTAAGTTCTGTCTTGCTTGTTCTGTAACTTGTATCAGCACATTGGTATAGATTTTAAAACGTGGGTCTGGAAGGGCGGACGCATGCCCCACGTCTTACAGATAGGTCTGTAAGTAGAGTGTCTGTAAGTAGAATGCCCGCAGGCTGGGACCTGTGATCGAGTTCTCTTAAGGAAGTTGCTTCGTGGGTGGAGTGTTAAATTCTGAAAGAGTTTTATTCCCTGAGTGGAATGTAAAAACTTGGTGCTGGGTGTTCTAGAGAGTTAAAGAGTTAAGGTAGACTCCCGCAGGTGGCGATCTGCATTTTTTAGTTTCTCTTTGGAAGAGGTAACTGGGAGCCGTACAAGAGATATATTTTCCCCTTGATTGATAGGATCCCTATTTGCGGGTTGGACTCGCAACTTGTGGTTGGACTACAAGATAATACTCCCGCAGGCGACGACCTGCACATAGAGAGTTAATGTTTTCTCTTTAACTAAGAGTTTCTTCAGCGTGAAGTGAAGTGTAAAACACGGGAGTTAGGGACGGGGACTTAAGAGTTAAGCTTAACCATTTATAGAACGGACAGTGTGGTCCGGTTCATTTGAAGTTCGAACTTCTGAGTTGTGTTTCTTTGCTAGCTAGCATTATACGGAACATTGAGAAACCCTACTATTTGTCTTGTCTGTCTTGCATGCTTATATGTAAGTGTCTGATTTATTAGAGTATAAGTTTTTTTCTCTCTCCCCTCTCTTTGCTTCAGTGTGATTTGTTTCCCTAATTGTATTCACTGCGCTTATTGTTAACCTTCTTGCTTACAGGATGGAGAGTTTCACAGTAAAGGTGTCTGACCCAAACATGATAAGTCATTTAAAGTATATTAAAGTGTTTTAATTCTAAGTTTACAGGTTTCCAATGTGTGGGAAAATACTGATATTCCGAAGAATTTTCCTGGAAACTCAAGAGGATTAGGTGATCCGCATTGGTGGTACAATTTATAGAAATCCATGGTTTGATAATATATTGGGTTGGATAAAAGATGTATATTCTTATTGCGAGCTCTCTTAGTGAATTTTATTATACATCTGGTTATATTAATAAGTAGAGTTTAAATTTGGTTAATGCTGGTTTCACTTAGAATGTTTGGACTCGATGTTTTCTATTCTGTGTCTAATTCTTATCTTCTTACATTCCTAAACCCGCTTCCCCCTCCTCCTCTCCTTTCATGTCTAACTAGTTGTAAATGGGATTTTTATAATTGCGAATGGAGGTAGGAATGTCTACGGAAGTTTTTTTTCTTATATTATAGAGGTTTTTGAGAAAGTGAAGATTTAGGATCTGGTAGAGTTTCTGGTGGTTTTTAAAGATGATCAGCTTAATAATAGCAAATGTTTATTTGTAATAAATTAGATCATTGGTGAGACCCGTTATATCTATATAGCTAAGTAGGATGTGAAAATACAGTCACAGATAGATATCCCCTATGATGGCAGTTGTGATGGATTTTCCCACAAGTGATTCCCTCGCTGGGGTACAGCTCATGGACTGAATGTGTAATCCTATTTGTGTTCTTCATATACAAGGTAAGCTGTTTAATTTTTTTTTGATGATACAGGGACTATGTGCTTCTCTATCAAAGCTTCCTTATATTAATGGTCCCTCAGCTAATTGCAAGTTTTTTGTAGAGATTTATGGGGGTACTTGCAGAGACTAAGAATATAAAATATTTGCCACTAATAGGGATAATGGCCAATTGTTATTGTCTTATTTTTTCCTTTGAATTATTACCAGATTACCCCATTAATTTGATAATACAGGATTTAGTAAGTATATTGTGTATCTTAATTTTCTTTAGTGGCATAACTTGTTGGAAGTAAAAGTTGATGTACGGATTATTTTTTTTATGCCCCTAACACCCTTTTAACAAGATATAATTAATAGTATTCTGCCAATGGTTTGTACCTTTGTAAAGCAATGAGTGATTATAAAGACTGTCTTCCTAGTTTATACCTCTATTATAGCTCATAATACAGATAGTTCCTATAGTTTTGGATGGATAAACCCTTATTAGCATTTCTGCCGATACCCAATGTAATACAGTTGTTGATTTTGAGATATGCCTTATTTCTGCATGTCGGCTGGTGCTACGGCTCAGTCTTTTTGTATTCATTTTTTGAAAAGTCCCAATTTATGTGTCACTGTTTGACATAGAGACTTGGTGGACTTGCCAGTGACAGACTCTATGGCTCTCTGTGAAGTGTTAAAATAATAATGGGTTTAGCCACATGGTTCTAGGATTATGTGAAATATGTTAATTGTCAAATATGTTAATGTGGTTATTGTGTATCCAGAGCATGGAGGTATGTAAACTGTTTCCTCAATTGTCTTGCATCAAAAGCTTCCAGAAAATACAATATTGCAAAGACTCAGTTCAATATCTTGGTTGTATAATATCTAAGGGTGAATATCTGGTCAGCCCCGCCAGAGATAAAGACATTTGCTTTTCAAACACCCTGTGATAAAGCTGAATTGGTCAGCTTCATGAACTTTTACCAACAATGAATCCCAGCCAACTCCCACTGGGACCAAATGCTCCAAAATGCACCATTAAAGACTGTCCAAACATCATTCTATGGACACTGCAAATGACAAAGAATGTTTAAATAATTGTTATAACATTTATCTCTGCCCCTGCTCTGAGCTTTGTGAATTATGATAAATCTTTTCATTTGTATTGTAAGAGAACATTGTAAAATCATGGTGGCAGTTTTATCACAATATCACAGAGACACCTTGAAACTAGTCACTTATTTTTTTTTTTCTCTCTAAGTCATTGGCAATCACTGTTAAGAAAATGCATCTCTGCAACTTGTGCAATGGCTGGTGAGGCCTCCAATTTTATTATATTGGACACGGAGAATGTTTAATTAACATCTAATCATGTTTTATAAATGCTAAAGAATGGAATATGAACTATCCGATGTCTCACAGAGTATGAGGTTATTTTAAATCTATCATGGTCTTAGAAGTTAAATATATTCAGGTCTTACCCATAGTATATTCCTTTTATTTACTGTATTAAGATTACAGGTTAAATTAATACCCAAGTAATTAATATTTAAATATAGGTGTAAATCTCTCCCCAGTCCGATTTGATTCTCTACCAATTAGAGCTGTTATGGTTGTGTTTGTGTATAATGTATATAGATCTTCAATTCCCAGATTCTGTTTGGAATTTAGTCCGTTACCGTGTTTTGTTTATTTAGCTTAATCTTTTCTTTGACCCGTACTGGTGTTTTGTTTAAGGTTTAAGCTGTTAGTTCATTGTTTCCAGGTATGATTTTAATGTAGTTGGTTTTTGGTAGAATTTGGCAGTAGAAAGTTTATAAATGAGAATGGTGAGCTGACTTTACATTAATTTAATTTGGGGATTATTATCTTCCTTATGTTTTAGTTGTTTAAATGGAATGATTGTGAGTTCTTTTCATGTTGTTTAAGGGAATGTTATCTCATATATGTGTATAAGTTGCTTTTCTTTTCTCCGTTTCTTTTGTTTCATTCCTGCGTTCATACTTTTCCATGAGAATGTTATTATTTCGGTTTGAGTTTTTGTTTTCTCCCGATTCATTTTTTTTCAAAGATTTTTTTTTTTTTTTCTCAAGTATTGTTTTTAGACCTTTTAGGTCTTTATTAAAGAGGGGATAGTTATAGTAATAATATGGCTCATAAAAAATCTTAGCCACAAGGTTTATTGCCCAAATGTATATGTGTTTAAAAAGAAGATGTGAAAACTGTTGCTAAAATTTTGTGTAAGGAAATTATTCCTAAATGAGGTTGTCCTGTTAGGATAGATTCAGATAAAGGACCAGCCTTTACTTCTAAGCTAATACAAGACATTGTGTAATTGATGTTCATTGAATAGAAGTTTCATATCCCCAGAGTTCAGATGTTGTTGAACGAATGAACCGCACAATAAAAGAGAAGTTTAGGAAGGCTACTGCAGGTTCTTTCTGCAGGTTCTTTCAGTAAATGGGATATTTATTTACCAGCTGTATTAGCAGAGATTCGTATGGCCCCCAATTCTACATCCAAGTTGTCTCCTTTCGAAATTTTAATGGGTAAACCATTCCCTACGCTTTGGGCAGTTAAGACAGGGATGTTAATTACAGGTGACCTGGAATTTATCCAGGAAGCTTATGTGGCAAAACTGATTGAAAAATTGAATAGTATCTATGGTGATGTTTCTTTGTCTTTTCCTTTACCTTCTAGTGCTCCGACGCACCCGTTCAAACCAGGTGATGTGGTCTTGGTAAAGGCGTTACATCAACACAAATCTTTAGAGCCTCCATATGGTGTTCCGGTGACTGTCGAAGCCGTGACGCGTACAGCTATCTTGGTCGAGGGCAATCCATCGTGGATACATGCTTCCAGAGTAAAGCGCGCACCAAATCTGTTGATTGGAGAACGAGATGACTTCAGGGACCACCCAGATGACTTCAGAGATGACAACACACCCACCCTCAAGGAGGTGGATTAAGATGAGCCCAGATTCCAAACCAGTGATGAATTGTGAAATCCAGATGAAATATATTTTCCTGACCTGTTCATTTTTCATCTTATTCTGTGGTTTTTCTATTTTTAAGTAATTAGAATGCACAAAGCTTCCCGCTCTATTACTTAACCCCATGTTCCATTGCCCCCAGATAACATTTGGGAGTATATTTCAAAAAGACTCCTAAGTATAACTGACTTTTGTTTAGGAAATGTAAAAGTGTTCAGGACAGAGAAGGAATGTTCTGTACATACAATAAGCTATACCCTCATACTGCACTGTCTAAGGGAAAAAATATGGCAGCTCCAAATTTAAAGGGAATACTGTATAGACAATTGACAGAGCCGTTATACATTGCCGTCTACAGAAAAGTAAATTATTTTACTTTCCACCCCTGAATAAAATGTGTGGCAAAGTAAATGGGAATCCCAGACATGGAGAATTTGTCTACGTTGTCGCTGCACAGCCCTTTATCAGAGGCCTTGCGGACAGACGGATCATTAGAAAGATTTCCCAGGGAGTCACTGTGACAGAGATAGGCTTCTCCATGCAGGGAAGGCAGGATGTGCGTGCAACGTTAATCAGTTAGTGGGGGTGGTGGGAGGAAATCTGAAGGTATTTGCAGCAACAGAACAAAAATTCCAGCTGTGTATCAAAGATTCTGATAGCTGTAGTTCGGATTTCTGGGATCTTCCTGCTCACAGCATTAGAAACATTACATATGGAGAACACTGTAAGCAGCAACTTTGGTGTTGGGTCTATTTCCCACATCTACACCCGATAAATAAAGCTACACATTACCAATGGAACGTGGACAAAACCCAGTCCAAAGCCAATTTACTATTACTACTGTCCCCTCATTAAACCTTATCTTAGCTTATTGTAGGAGTGTAAAATACCAACTCAATGTATTGCTTAAATGGAACAATATGGAAGCTACCACCCATGTGTATAAATATAAATACACTGAGAAGGAGCACTCTATTGTAAATGGGAAGTGGTCTCCATACAAGTGCCCTCTACTAATGAGAACTTTCTCATACCTTCCAAAGAACCCTAGAATGAGGTTTCTAGCTGTTTGCAAGCCTATAACTTTGGATTGACAAGTCTTTCTTCCTACTTTGCGCTGTCTCTGTGTTGTAAACAGTGTCATAATCCCCACCCTCAAAAAACAAACTTTTCTAAAGCTAGTTTCTGGCTTGCAATTTGTATCTGCTTCTTTTCAGGCTTGTGACTAGCTTTAAAAATGTAAAAGACGTTTAGGGGGAGCTTATCATGCAGCTGATGATGCTCTGTCCTAGCAGCAGTGGGCATGCTCAAGCCAGAGGCATGCTGGTGATGTCACAGATCACTGTGCTTGCAAAAATCACTACGCTATATACTGCTGTATGGTTGGATAGAATAAAGCTAGAAGCATGATCTTGGAGTCATTTTAAAGGTATGGCTGTGCTCTTTTTAATAGATGGCACTTGTCAACTTTCCCTTTTAATCTATATGTGACTAACATCCAGAGGCTCCGGAAGAAAACCGATCCGTAGCACATTGAAATAAAACCGTTTTCACTCTGTATACAAGAATAAAGGCGATTTCGAACCCGCTTCCTTTCACGTGTTAAAAAAACCTTTCCAGCGAGTTTGAAATTCCCGCCTTTGGATAGGATAGAAAGTGCAGGTGTGGAGGGGGGTAAACGCAGGCCAGGTTAGTAGAAAAACAAAAACGTGATGCAAAAGGAAAACTTAGATAATTCCTCTTAAACTGAATATCTGCCAGCAGCAGGTACCTGGTTCAAATGCTGGCTTACTTCGCGGGATAAGGAACTGAGAGAACTAGATCGTGAGAGCTACAAAAAAAATAAAGGCAAAACAACCCACACACACAAAAAAATGAAAAAAATTACATTTTAACATGCGCGAAACTGCTTCATGCTCAACATTCTCAAAGCTTTTTAAATGAAAACATGGAGATGAGGGAGAGAATACACAGTAGCCATGTATAGCTTTCTAGCCTGTGTCTGCAACTAAACTGCAAGTCCCCAGGCTAAAGAACTTAAAGTAAAAGTTAAAGGGCATCTATAGTGAAAAAAAACTCATTGTTCCATTGCCAAGTTAAATTCATGTACTCTGTGCTGCCTTAATCCTATCTCTGTGTTAGGTTTTTATATATTCTGTATAATCACTTAGCCTAATAGCAGCCATTTTGTTTTCGACTCCATTTTGTGCACATATTACTTAGTCTGTTTTTCTCAAAATGTACCAAGCTGTACCTAGCCCAAGCTGTTTCTCATGGCCATAGATAATACGTTATCTCAAGGTCTTCTGCCTCCTATGTCAACTTGTCTCTATTCTCGCATTCCAAGACATGTTTTATTATATTGTTTACAGACATAAAGTCTGGTAAAGCCCCTTTTCGTCATGCAAGGTTTTTCCTTTGTTTCATATATGCCAATGTATGACCCAAATAAACTGAGATAGTTTTCAGTACATGCCCTGTGTGTGTGTGAATTCTGTCTCCCGCAGCTGTGAGGCTTTTTCAGTGTTCTAAGAACTAGGCATCAAATAATGGTTGGACCAGTGTAGGATATATTATTCTTACACTCTGTCAGTGACTTTGTTTTTCCATGGTGTCAGATCTCTGTGCAGCACTCCCCCCTTCCCCCTCCCCTCTGTTACCTCCTCCATGTCTCAACTCTGGCTAACCGACAAGCACCTCATGTGCAGTAGGAGTTAAAATTTTAACATCCTGAAAAACACACCCACACACAGTGGCCAATAGAAAGCAAGCTGTCCTGGAGACACGGATCTCTCCGTGTCCTGATCTCTCTCTTTGTGACCCATCATCAATCAGAGAATTAAAATCAAGAAGGGGGGTCAAGTGCAGCCTTATATCTGCCATCAAAGCTACATCTCTCCCCCTGCTAATGCTCTTATCTCTATGTTTATTACAGAGCAGGGAGGAGGGAGGGACTTGAGCAGGGAGGGGGGATCACGTCACAGGAATTTGCATTCCTGTACTCCTACTTGTACTGTCAATCAATCACGTATTCTTCTAACTTGTGTATCTCAGGTCACACAGTGAATCTGAACACTGATGACACTCTGGGGGTTGGGGGGGGAATTATAGAACTCATGGAAAGAAAAGGAAAAAAAATTAATTTTTCCACTATAGATGCCCTTTAAGGCTGAAAAACTTTTTCTTTTTTTTTTTTTTTTAAAGAAAACACCAATTAAAACTTCTGAGGAAGGTGTCGCACAGACACCAGAACTTCACGTGTTTAATTAATACACTATTTGCTTGGTGTACACCATGGATTTTATCTTTTTGCCAATTAAAACAATGTATCACTCGTCTTTAGGATTCCTAACCAGAGTGAGTCTTTTACTGCAGCAAGCCGTGCAGTTACTTACAATTCTCACAGGGAGATTTAAAGTGTCTGATTGTAGAATTCCTCTCAATGCCACTGGGTAAACCACACTGAGCATGTCTGAGCCAATGACTGGGAGAGGAGGAGGAGTTACAAGTGACTCTGGTTAAGAATAGAAGTGGTACATCATTTTAATCAGCTGTGTTTGAGCTACAAGTAAGTTATTTTTTCTTTAAGCCAATCATCTCCTTTATGTTCAGGTGACAACCCAACAGCTTAATATCATTATAACTCAATTGTAAATAGACGTGCCCGTGTTAATCTTGGTGAACAACACACATGCCCTATCAGATGCAATAAAACATACATATCAGAGATGATGATATGTTACATGTTCTGGTTATATCAGTACGATACATTACATAAAATCTATATAATATTTTGTGCATTCTGTGCACTGGCCAATTTATCTTATCCAACTATGCAGTTAACTAAACTCTAGTGTTAATGCTACAATGCACTGTGAACATAGAACATTCCTCTCTGCAGATTTGCACTTTGGAGCTGCCATATTGCTTGTGTTTCGAGAAGAATTCTATGAACAAGTTTAGGATTTAGGTGATTTTGTCAAGAAAAGACAAATGAATGAATGTTTGGAGGAGAATTTAAATGTGCTTCAATGAAATCAATTTAAAAAGCCTGTGAAATGGAAAGCAATACAGTAACTGTCGCCCAGATTATCAATGAAAAGAAATATGGAGAAAGGAAATGTCCTGAGTACACAAACCTTGATGCAAACGGAATGAAATATAAATGGAATATTAAAGGGCATTTCCCCGCACCCAGAATGAAAATCCAATAGTTATAGTTTCACATGTGAAAGAAGAAATAACCTTCTTCCTCTACTGAGATTCAGCCCATTGCATTGGTCAATGGCATTATGACACCTGATGTTATGGGCAATATCTAGCTGTTGTGCCCAGAGCTGTCTCCTCTGTATGTGTGCCAGCTCGTACAACTTTAAGAGATGGCGTCAGCCTGGCAAACCTTTACAAACAGGACAGACCGTGGGGGATGAACTTTGAAGGAAAAGAAGGGTAGTCTTCCGGCTTTCAAATGTGAAACTATCCCTTTTGGCGTGACTGGGTGGTACCCAGCAGATCATATTTGCCCTTCTGGTATTCAGAAACGTACAAAGCAAAGCAGTGCACAACAGTATATGCTTTGTTTAACTGCACTTAAAGGGACACTATACTTGTGCTGTAACTGGCTGTTCTCTGGCTCCTCCCCTAGCTAGAGTCACTGACACTCTGAATCCATTTCTAACATTGGCAAGCATATTTTAATGAAGAGGAGGGCAGGGGGGAAGTGAGAGGGGGAGTTGTACCTCTCATAACAAAAAAAACTTGTTTTGTGCATACCTCTCCTAACTGTCCTTCTTCCTGATTGGCTGATGAGTGTTCAGCTCCAAGGGGCAAATGTGCAGAATTTTGGAACTGCAAAAAAAAAAAAAATAAAGTAACTCAGTAACCAGCAGTAGATCCTGTAAATTGCCTTATAACAGTCTTTACATCTGGGTATTTCTGTACAATGGGAGTCCAATCACTGCACATACAACAGGACAAACTGTATGTTCCTTTCTGGGGGGCACATGGTTTAAACATGGCTGTGCATCTTTCATAGAACAACTAGCTTTGCCCAACCTGAACTTGCCAATAAGAGAGCAGGTTGCTGCCCCCTACAGACTGCAGGTGAACACCAAAGGCCCGTGAAAAATCAGACAGATCCTCGGAAAGGACCTTACTTGTATCTGTTCCGGGTTATCAAACCCAGGCTGGTCTGTTCCCGATACGGCTTCTGCTCCAGTAGCTTCAGCTGGCTGTGCCTCTTGAGGAACTAACAAAGGAAGAGTCTCTGTTAATTTGGGTATCTAACCGTGAATACAGTTAATACAGAGCTACACTGCCCTATCGTCATCATTACCTGCTGCCGGGACAAAGAGATTTGCAGGGATCGGCATAGGGGCGAGTGGTGCAAATAAATCCGCAGGGGGAGGAATTGCCTGAGCAGGTCTGGTACCTCCAGGGTTTAGGACATCCACATAACGACCCCTTGCTCCTGCTGGGAAAGACCAGGGATTTGTTTAGTGGGGACACAAAGTGCCTACAAGAGCGGCATTAAACCAATTTGGTTCCCCACATCCTGCCAGTCCAAGGTAAGACAAATCGATACACAAAACGCATGTTACCTGCTCTGATTGAGAACATGTTGACAGATGGGTTAGGAGGGCCCCCAGGCACAGATGGATTGCTCGGCTGTTTCATTGGTATCCCTGACGGAGGTGGAGGGGGAGGCTTGTTCTGAAAAAGACGAGTTTCCATACGTTAGCCCTGTGTTTTGTTCCCTTATTGGGATTAGGAGTGACCATCTATTCTTTGTATTTATTACAATCAACCATGCCTATATTTATTCAGCCAATCAAAAGCCAAGAAAACTAATCTATGATGCTGCTTGATGATTGGATGCTTTTGGAACCTATCCCAGGTAAAGCAATACAACGTACTGTGTAACAAATACAACCGTACTCTCTCGGGATTGGAAAGAAAAAGGAAGAAATGCTTTTACTTCACTTACATCTTCCCCTTCTGGTTCATCCATGTTAATCCAGCGCTGCTTCTTCTCATCCCAAACGATCTGAAACAAGATGGAAGAGTTGAAAAGGAGAATTCTGGGAAAACTTGGAAAAGTTGGTTTTAGCTGCTGCTATCCAGTGTGTGGCTACACTACGGCGCCGTTCAAAGGGGGCATAAAAAAAGCTGCATGAATTAAGCAAAGCTCAGAAAGCATTCACGTCTTTCTATTGGACAGGTAAATCGCCAGGTACATGAATTAGGTATATTTGCAAGCACAATAACATTTGGGTGAAAGGGAAGCCAAGAGCCAGTAGAGATGGGATTTATTGTGAATGGAAAAACAGACTACAAGCTACTGAACAACATGGTCCTTACAGATTTATTCCTGTCATCAGGTAAGTGAGCTTCATTCTTCCCTGTCCCCATCAGCCAGCCAAATTTCAGGTTAAACCAACTTCTACCACCCTACAAAATCACCGGAGAAAAGGCCTGCGTCAGAAAGAAGACTATTCGGAGGTTTATGTGTTCAAATGAAAACAAAACGTCATTTGTTAAAGGAGAATTAAAGTTAAAGGGTTATTAAACCCATTCCAAATAAAAAGCAAAACTAAAATTCACATAATCCTGTCTACCTTTTGTCTCTCTCTTCTGGCCCCGAGAGAGGCAGGTATTGCTATCCTGAAGTTAACATGGGAGACAGGAGCATGTGAGAATTATAGGGTCATTTTGGGGGGGTTTAGTGGCCCTTTTTATTACTATATTGGTAGCTTCTCTCCTTAATGCAGTGATTAAAGGGTTAAATAAAAGCCTTCTTTTGTACCTTTAAAATAAACCCTGGATCGCAATTCTATGTAAAAGTTCTGATTGCAGGAATGGTTTATATATAAAAGATATATTGCAGGAATGGTTTAGCAATATAACATCCGGACAAATTCCTGCTTTCAGCAGATTGTAGCCATGTGACTAGTCTCTGTCTGTATTAATGGCACCCACCCCCTCTCAACTGGCAGGCACGGATGACATCACAGATTTCTGTTCAGGCACCCCCTGTCTTTCCCAGTTTTAAGTGAGCATGCTCCTCCTGTGGGGAAAGGGGAGGAGCAGATGGTCAGGTAATGTCACTCAAGCTATTAGAAGCAGTAATAATTAACATTATCTGCAATATTTCTCACAGGCTGCAGTCAGAGATGTGATCCGGGCTCAATTTAAAGATAAACCTGCAGACTTATTTAGCACTAACTTGTTTGGAAGTCCCAGTTGCCCCTTCGCAAATGACTGCAACAAAATGAAACAAGTGGAATTTTTGTGACCTTAAATATGTTACGGATCAGGGAGTGGTAAATCTTACTGACAAACTTTGTCCTGTTGCCTCCAGACAGACCTACCATGTGGGGTTGCGGTGCTATTGCGGAAATCTGTCCTGTCCTGATAATGGAGGGTTAACAGAAGGAAGTGTCTCAGTTCAAGCAAACCCCAAACCAGCCACCAGTGCAGAATGAAAAGCCTTTGATCTAATTTCCTATAATTGTAAAGCTACGCACTGAACAGTTCTCAAGCCCCACTTTCATGGTAATAGCCAGATATTGCCTACTACCATTACTTAAACACTATAAAGGCCAGAAAAGTACCATAGAGCGCAGAGGAAGTGAACAGAAACCTACCCTTTGAGATGCACCATGGGATTTCTGTTCTTTCTTCTTTTCTGTCCCAATAGCCTCTGGGATTGGAGCAGGGGGTGGTGACGGCTGCATACCAATAGAGCTCCTCCTTCCCGACCCCATAGAATGGACTGAGGACTCAGAGGTTGTTCTGGTCCTTTTCTAAATGAAGGGAACCAACAGACCAATTACAAAACAAACACTGTTACGCTGAATACAGGGTCTCGGTTTACGAATTTGGAAATATTTTGCTGCTGTTCATAGTTACAGTCAGCAATCTGATTGGCTACTTACCCTACTGATGTATGTTGTAATGATTTGATAGGCTGAATGCTTTAGCAAAACACCATGACAATAAATGCACTACACCCCTAAAATCTCTGTACCCCAAATTTCCTGCAATAACGCAATTCATAAAAGAAGTGTGACCTTCTTTCTTCAGCTGTTACAGTTTAACAATAATTACTACTAGCATTAAAGGGACAGTAAAGTTTACCAGGTGAGAAGATGACTGGGATACTGTCCGTGACCTCTGACCAGGAGCCTGAAAATAAAAAAAAATATCAGGGTTTTGTCTGAATCACAAATAACTATCATCTCAACTACCCATAAAATATATTTTCTTATATTTACTTCTGTGCCACTATGACACACCCACTTAATTGGCTAAAAAGACATCTCTCTAACAGAATAAGTTAACGATCTCACCTATCTTGCGAGGTGTAAAGATAACACAAACCATCCCAACAAAATAAACCATTGCCTGCAATCCTGTATACCCTTTTGCACAAATCTTCATAGAAAAGCTAGTACTGTTCCTTTAAAGCAAACAAACGGTGTATACGACACTATATGTATTTGGAATGTAAACAAAGAAGGGAAATGGGAATTCACCATATTTTCCATTGCTCTGTAGAAATCATTTTCCGGATCATGGAATGTCGTTTTGGTTGGTGAATTCTGCACCATCCTTTGCAAACCTTTAAAAATATAAATGATTTTAATACAGAGATTTGAACTGAGTGATTTGTCTCCACCAATCACACAATACCTATTTACTGGAATGCTGATTGGTTATTGAATAAGACAGTAAGTGTCACAGTTACACAGCGGCAATGTTAACAATGAAACAAACGGTTAAACCAAGTATGCCGGCCTCACCTGGATCCTGACTGAGCTGTTCTTGGTGGTTGAACTCTGTTGCCTGCTGTGGTGGTAGAGGGAAAGCCTGCATAGCTGTGGGTGGGTAGAAAGGGGGCTGTTCAACACCAAACGGCATGAAATTCGGTGCATTTGCTGGGGTTGGAGGACCGGACGGGGGAGCCAGAGTCTGAGGTGTCCCTGGGTAGGAAGGATCATTACTTACATAGGGCTGATAGAGAGGTGGCAGATTTTCCGGACCTATAAAGGAAACAGCCAATAAATATGAGAATAGATCTTCCTTACACAATCAGACTGTATTTTCCCTTTAAAGCTTTACCCAAGGTACCTGGAGGAGAAAGCACTGCGTTTACAGATGGCATCATGTTTGGCAGAAGGTTGGCCAACAACGGGTTTTCTGTATTATTAGGAATATCACTGGCCGCTGGTCCAGCACCTTCCGATTGGCTGGCATGTTCCAGTTCTGAACTTGGTGTGCTGTAACCGAACTGATGCGGTGTGCTTCTGCCGGCATCATACACCACACTGCCGTGCTGCAATGTCAGAAATCAGGTTCATGTAAATATCTATGGACGTCAGCGATCTATTCACTATTCTGTTTCACTAGAACCTCACATTTAAAATAAGGGAAATCCATGAAAATTAGAGGCAAAGCAGCATGGAAACAAAAGGCTCTAGACAAGGGCTCCATCGGGACGTCCTTACCTTCATCTGCGTATCCAAGTTCCGGAGATGCTGGAGCCAAAAAGGGTCAATAAATTGTTCCTGTTCTGGTTTTTCTTTCAGCTGCGGGTCAAAGAACCTTAAGTGTGAAGAAACCTGGAAATCAAAACAAAAGTTCCCCGTTAAGGACTCCCACACGGACCGGTCAACGTCCTGCTTACAGCAAATAACATGACACACAATGACCTTTAAAGGGCATGCCCACCCTTAAAACAAGAAACTAGTCACATGACAGTTACCTGCCCCCCAACCCCAACTGATCTATTCATTACTAACCAGATATCTAAGAATAATTATTGTATCCATTCTGTTAAAGGTTTTTACACACGTGCGATCGCGGGTCCTGACCGTTTCGGCCAATAATCAGCCTGTGTATGGGCACTTAATCGCCCGAAACGGCCAGGCGAATCTCAGTTTCAGCCGTTAATGGCCCATATGATTATCAGCCGAAACGGACATCGTGTGTCGCGGGTCGGGACCCGTGATCAAACTAGTGTACGCACCTTTATCTGGCTTCTCGATCCAGCCATTGAATGACTGTTTCCTCTACACACGCTCCAGCTTATAAAAGCTCATTGAGCAGTGGGAGAAAGTGGAGACCTTTGCCAGAACCGAACTGATCACGAAACATCTAGTTATAAATGAATGTAATAAACTGGTAAAAACAGCAGCAGATAACTGCCCAGTTTTTTGTTTTAAACGTAGCTTAGTTAATATGAGGATACGCAGTTTGTAGGGCCGTGCGTATTTCCTTGAAAATTACCTTGAGCAGCTGGCTGATGAGAACCGGCGAGTAGCAAGATGGATGCCTAAGAATGGTCTTGGAGATAACTTCACAGTAATGGAAGGCTTGCGCAGACAGACCATGTTCGGCCAACCGGCAAGCGTAGATAAATTTGAAAACCTGGGTAAAAAATAGGAGAAAATGTTACAGAGATCTGCAGGTCACTTTCAGAGCCATGAAGTCTTACTCTGTAGAGATAGATCCTTAAAGGGAAATCAAAATGATCTCATCCACAGATACAGTATTTTAACTTTAAAATACACATTTTAAATATTATTTTGCCTTCTGCACCCCCGCAGGCTAGTATTAAGGATAACAGAAAGAAGAGGTTCATGGGAAACAGGAAGAGAATTGGCAACAATGTTTCAAAGAAATTTTAGGGAAGTTGCTTTTTAAGAAAAAAAAAAAAAAAACAGTTCCATTAACTAAATGCACCCCCAAAATATTTACATTCCCTTATACACAACGGTCCAATAGCGGCCCTCGTTTATCTTCTCTGGGGGCATCTATGTTTGATTTTGCGTTATTTTTATTACTATATAATTATTCCCACATTCAGTATGAACCGAAGATACCTGTAAAGCTCTATAGGGCCTTGCACCCACTTACATTTAACATCAAAGAATTGTTTAAGGAACACTCATTCCCATAAGGCTTTTGGTCAATTACCTGTATATTAGGAAGGGCAAATGACTGTGTTCCTAGCGACTGAGCATATTCATAGGCTTCTGTCCTCTGGATGGCCTCGTTGGAGGCAAATTTTGCAAAGGACAAACTTGAAGAAAAAAAAAATATATATATATTTTTGATGGTTAGACAATTTAAGGGCTGGTGCATAAGTTTACCAGTGCTGTTAATCAACACAACCAATCAGATGTAAGCTTTTAACTGGGTTATTGCAGTTAGATAACATTTAATTGGTTGCTGCAGATTTATATAACAGTGCCTATTAGAGTTAAAGAAATCACAGGCTTCATTACACGCCATTTATTAGTGAAAGAAAACGGATCATAAACATGGGGCCTCGGACTTACCTGTGGTTGGATCCAATGAGAACCAGCTTGGTAGACTTCTTTGTGTAAACCCCAAAGCCAACTTGAGCCATTAAATAGCAGAAGTGAGCCGCATCCATCAGGCCTCGGGAAGCTACAATGAGAGATTGTCTTACATGCTACACACAATAAAATTGTGACCATTTACCACATTTTTTAATATACTTGGCTTTGCAAAAAGAGGAGGTTGACCAGCAGTCAAGTGAAGAAAATAGAAACATACAATGCAGGTGGACAGGATACAAAGGTGAAAGAAGCTATATAAATGCAGCATTAAGGGCTCGCCCACACTGCCACGTTTCCAAGCCATAACAGATCACAAGCGTGGGTGGCCATATTGCATTCACGGCGATCTTTTCTCGGTGCAGAACGCACACACTCCCATTGAGGACTATTCAATCTTCTGATATACCAGATTATCCCTTAACATCCCTAACAATGTCAACCAATGTCCTGGTAAATTTAATTCTTAGGCTGGGTGCACACGGTAAGATATATCCGGCTGCCCGACTGATAGTGATGTGTATCCGTCGGTTGGCCAGAAATATCTGATGGTGTTGGGCGTCCCGCCACGACCGAGCCCAGTTGCCTGTTCGTCCAATACGGACAACCAGGCGATTGGGACGATTGTGTGGTTCCCTATGGGACGGGGCCGCATGATCGTTTGCGTGCGCTGTCGGCTGTGGCCACTATTGCCGGGACCGACAGTCATTTGTCCATTTGATCACTAGTAGCGAACGCTCAATTGGGACAAAAACTCAGCTGGTATGTACCCAGCCGTAGTCATCTATACAGGTAACAACACAGAGATAAGGGCCCATGTAATCAAAATGCCATTTAAAAGGGCGCTAAACATGTATATAAAAAACTTCTAACCACGGACATGGGAATGGCTATGGCTTTTTTATATTTTTTTTTTTTTTACAGTTCAGTGCACAACAGCTCATTCTTAAATCGCTTTGTGGTTCCCCGCACTCCGGTTTATTATGTGATTGATGGTGCTGTTTACCCCAATTCCGCTCACCACTGGCAGCTTTATATTATTGTAATAAGTATATGCAGGGAAGCGCACTCTTTCAAATCTTAATCAGTTTATTTGTGACATGCTGGTTCACACAATGTTTCGGGGTCCTCCCCCTTCCTCAGGTGCAAAATTACAACTCACACTGTGGCAGTATAAATACAAGTTATCCCTCCCCCTCAGAGGTGTGGTTAAAACAACATAGTGTTTAATTACAACATTTTCTATATATGTGCTAATTCTTAAGTTTCACACAATTGCATTTTTTAATACAACATACTTTTAAAATTATTTTACTGTGCATATTTGTGAATTATTAACCATTTCTTAAAACACATTACTTACTAAAATAACTTTTAATTCTCTCTATCCTATTAAAAGTGCTAAGTGCTTACTATTAAATTTCCTTTTTTAAGTGCTTTGTGCCTTTGTTTTTAAAGTGCTACTTTGTTTATTTTAAAGTGCTATTGTGAAATATTACTATGTTAAAATTGTTAAAACCACCTTTGGACTATTTAGTTTGATACTATTTATCTTAATAACAGCTCATTCTTACCTAGTGTGTCTCCCATAGTGGTCATAGTTCTAGCAGGCACATCTACATTACTGGTTAAATTGGACAGTACCATTGCGAGGTGAGGTCGCCAGTCTCCCCATTTTTCATCTCCGCAGCACTGAAAGAGGGGAAAAAAAAAAAAGTTACGACCCCCCCACTGCCAAAAATCAATCGCTCTCCAGGTTTCTTTTTAAACAAAAAGCTAAACGTATGATTGGTTAAATATTTAGAATTTGATTGGTCCACTTGTGGCTGGGTTAACCAATCAGAAAATTGAGCATCCAGAGAACACAAGAAAAGGAAGTTAGAGAAAGGCAATAACAAACCGTTCTATAAAACAACATATCTTACAGTGGCAGCAGCTGGCATCCTCCCAGATAACAGCTGATAAACGGTCTGCAGGGGATCGTTAATTGGAAGACTGTTGGCAAATCTGAAACGAAAGAGGAAATAGAGAGAGGTGGATATTGGGAAAGTCATGGGTGAAGAATTGGATCTTTATAAATATCCAGCAATACAATAACGTCAATGGTTTTAGGAGGAGGAAAACGGCAGAGAATGGGTACTGAGCATGTGCAACTCTGTATCTGGGTCACTGACCTATTTAGAATAAAAACACATGATTTCTCTAAAATGCTGCTGATTTCAAAATCTGTGATTGCTAACTAACAGATTTTACAGGGTCATTTGTAGTTTAAATTTAGATCTCCTTTAAGCCTAAAATATTTATTTGAACCAATAAAATATATATATTTTTTTAAAATGATGGTTTCGGTTTGAACTTATCTGCAAAGTCCATCAGGCAGTTTGATGTTTGTTTATTTATGGTTTACTTGTATAAAGGTTCATTAAACGTTAAATCGTGGGGCAAACATGCGGCGCATGACTGTGTGATGAAGGCCCGTTTGGGCTGAGTAACGTTCATTAAGGTTTTGTGACCAAATGGGCGTTTCGCTCAACCAAGCACCCATACGTTAACCGATGGTTGAACAAAATGGCCGTTCAGTACAACATATCGGGCCGGCCCCGAGATTGCACATGTATACAAACCATTAGGGACTTCCTTGTTAATCTTACCAATTGAACTAATTCTCACTCAAGCAGATCTACTTAGGAACATGTTATTTTTGTGCATGCCTCCTAGGCAGACTTTAGGGTAAATATAAAGCAAATCCCTGTTCTATTTACACCCATTTACAGCTTTGTTCTAAATACGGAGTCCAGGAACTTCACATGACATTGTGAGAACAAAGAAGGATAGTGTCATCCTATGACAAACATTGAATTAGGCTTTACCTAGTCATGACTCTAGCATGTGTCCGACTGTCCATTTTGCTGGCTAAGAGCAAAGCATGGCCCCATAATCCATTCTTCATAGCAGATTCCAGAGCATCCTAGTGGATTTAAAAGAGCTACATTTGGATCCATGGATAAACCATAAATTACACGATGCAGATTACAGCATTTCATATTTAGTTTGTAGTTTATGTCCACATATATAACAATGTGAAGAAGGCATCTGAGTTAAACATTTTACACATCTATAGCCCTAGATACAGCTGGATAAAATTCAGTATAACTTTTAAACAATTAGTCACTGGACTCGGACATGCTCAGTGGACTTTATCCAATATTAACCTTTTTCCGTCCAAAAAGAAGCAGCTCTCTAAACCTCTCCGTTTCTTTATCCAACGATTTTCCAGAATTTTCTACGTTGTCGGTAAGGAAAGACAACTGAGCGGCTGGAGATTCTTCTTCCTGTTCCAGGGGCTCGTTGCTAAAATCGATCAAGTTTGCTTCATTTGGAGACTTCCCAGGGAGCCACACAGTTTTGTGATCCTGTAAGAGGAGTTCTGCGATATCTGTCCCAACAACAGTCTACAAAAAACAGACAAAGATGGTTCCATTAGATTTAAAACCCTGATTTCAATGGTACTGGCCATATTTCACATCGTATCACTCAAAATGAATATCCTGTGTTTTGGGGGGGTCTTTAGTTTGGGCAAACTAGGGTAATGTTCCCTACCTATAGGCTAAAACTTCATAAAATGTCGCACACCAGTAAAAGAACGAAAACTTTTTTTGAACCATCAACACATCAATCACATAACGTTTTGTGGGCTCCTCCCCCTTCACCAGGTGATTGGATCCCCTGAAATGTTGTGTGTTTGATGGTCCAATAAAAGCTTTTGTTCCTTTATTTGTGTACGACCTTCCATGAACTTTCAGCCTATTGGATTTATTTAGGATGGTAAGGATTTGCACCCGTCCCTGTGGATGTGCATAGGTAATCTGAATTGGAATTTAATGTTCCCTACCTCCCTGGGACATATACATTAAATAAAATAGAAGTTGTTGTTTGGGGCACAATAGATGCCATTCAATAAGGACAACTACGCTGTAAAAATGAACTTTGTTTTTAATGAAAAGTTCCTGGGGCAGGGAGGTAGGGTTGATTATTCCCTACTTCCCAAAATAATTTCATTTAGGAGCCCCAACATGTAGTTAGGACATTCCTGTATTAAAGATATTGCTGAAGCCCTGAGAAAGCCTGGCAGACACAGTTTTCTTCCTAGCAAAAGCAATATTGGGAGGTAGGATTTTTTATTTTAACTATTTATTAAAAACTTTATATGCACTATTTTTTAAACTTTAAACAGCGCCCAGGTAAAACAGGGTTGCAATGTCGGAATTACCCCATTTTGTCTGCACAGAAGCACAATGAAGTCCCAAAGCAGAGAAGCCGACTCCTGATCTAGTAGGTGTTCATTCTGCAAACACTCTTTGGATTTCCTCTGGGCAAAATTGATCACATCTACTTTGTGAGTCTCATCCCTAAGTAAAGAGAATAACTCATCATTAAAATGACATTATTAAAGGGATATTCTCATCAGAATAATCCCCAACACACGTAAGCAACAACGCCCTTTAAAAAAATAAACCTCTGACAATTTATACTTTTCAATCTGTCCAGTTGTGAAGCCTCGAGCTAGCTGGGAACCGCAACCAACCGTGCATTCCATAAGAGGGAAATTATCAGTGGTTAAAGTTAATAAACTTTTATTTCATTGATTTATACGATTTCTCTTTCAGCCTCAGGGGGACCCAGGTTACTGTAAGGGGTTAAGTAGCCAACCTCCAGGAGCGGACACTTAAAAGGTTAAAAGTTCAGGCTCTGGTGCTCCTCCCTACTACGTTACACAGTGTAGCACCGGTAGCCTGCCTCAGTTATTAAGTGTTCGCTTCAGGAGTTGGACCTGCAACCTGCTGATGAAATCTTCTGGAAGGAGCGACAGGACACAGAATCCTGCTGCTCCCTTTGTGGGAGGGCCTGCAGAGCGGACCTAGTCCCTTTCTCGTGCCGCGGAGCGTCCGCACATCGTGCCTCTTGAGGCTAAAATGTGCGGAACCCCTTTTCAGAAGATCTCATCAGCTCACAGCAGGTCCAACTCTTGAAGAGAACACTTAAAAACTAAGGCAGGCTAATGGGGCTACAATGTGTAAAGTAGGAGGGAGGAGTACCAGAGCCTGAACTTTTAACTTTTAAGTGTCCGCTCCTGGAGGCAAAGAGAGTGTAAATATGCTTATAGATATCAATAAAACTCACAAGTATTAGGGTGGTTCAGGGGCTTAAGCCCTAACTCGTTGCCAAAGACAAAGATCACTTATGTTGTACGGCACATTCAAAAAATTCTTTCTGTGTGTGTCCCAGGTGCCAGCTGCCCCAGGCCTCTCGCTAGGCTCACAAAACCACAAAGTCCAAACTGTATCACGGACCCTGCATAGCGGGCAGATAACAGGACAGATAAAATTTGTAAGAACTTATTGCTAGAAAGGTTCAACAATATCACTTCCTGTTTGAACACTTCCTGTTTTCAGCCATGTGACCAGTGTCTACCTGCATTAATAGGCTCCACATCTAAACTGTCAAATTTTTCCCTTTAAGGACCGCAGGGGTCCGAAACGCGTCAAGCGACTTAACAATTAAACTTCACTTACCTGTTAAGAGAGGGTCATGTCCTGTTATCTGCCCAGTGTGCGTGGTCTGTGGTACAGTTTGGAGTATTATTCTAGTTTCTGCTTAATCTTTTCTATGATTAAGAACATCGCTTAAAGGGTATGTCCACCCATAAAATGACTTTGATATTCTGATAGAGAAGCCCCAAAACCCTAAGATAGTTATATTCCCATTGCCCAGAACTGTACCGAAAGCTCAATCTCTTCATCAGATACTAACAAACTCCTTTCACTTTCTGGTGGAGCCGGAGTAACAGCCATGATGTATGATATCACAGCCAATGACCAATGAGTGTGCCTGGAGGTTTGTTCACTGAGGGCAGTGGAAAGTTCATCTGAGCATGTGTGAAAGCTCTAAGCTTTCCCTGCTCTCAGCAAATATCTTGTAGGGATCGTGCTGAATAACCAGCTTTGTGTGGCAGTGTGAGTATAATGATCTTAGGGTTTTGGGGGCTTCTCTATAAGAATAACAAATGTCATTTTGGGGGGGGAACATGCCCTTTAAATATTGTAGGAATTTTAAAAACAAGCAAATGTTCCCAATTTAAAAAAAAGCCAACACCTACTTCACTAGAGGTCCAGGGAAACTTCTTAGTTGCTCTTGTTCAGCCGTATTCAGCATAATGACCTGTAAAAATTGTACATTTAACTATAAGTACAGGATAAACTAATTATGGCCAGATGCAAAAATCGGGGTTTCTGTCGGCCAATCCGATCGTACCGTTGCGTCTATGGACACTATAAGCTAAACCGCTAAATGAATCTACCAAAAAAGAAAAAAGCTTTGTCCCCGCATATCACATGACAGCTGAAAGCCAGGTGATTGAATCATTCTCCTTACTACAGCAAACTGGAAGTAATATTATAAACTCACCTCCATGTTGTGGATTTCGACCAAAGCCGGCTGCCCATCGGAAGGTAGATTAGAAAGCACTTTGATTAAATGTCCCCCGGGTCCAAATCGTGCACAGACATGTGGGCTTCCAAACTTCTCCGGAGTCAATGGCCTTGATGGAACTTAGATAAATACATTTGTTATAAAGCGGGTTGTCTGCATTAATGAAGATTCTAATTACAGGTCAATCAGAAGAATAAAAACGTCTTAACTGCCGATCGAAGAGGACAGCCGGTCTACCTATAGTTAAAAGGCCTGGAAAGGTTCATGCTAGTGCACTGAGTAAAAAGGCCACAACCAAGTCTCAGTATTAATACACTGTATCTACTTTATATATGATGGAAAGTGAAACACTGTCACATGACTTTTCAACAGTCACATGACTTTTCTTATCACGTCTTTCTTAAAAAGGTTTTAACCTCAGTTTATTATAATAGAAATAAACTTTATAATAAACTTTTGCTGCCTAACCTAACTACAGAATAACAACTCATTTCAGCCACGTAGCGGCCTTCTAAGCAAAATTAAAATACCTTGTTCTACAGGTTGCCACTCCGTGCCCTTGGCGTAGCTATACTGATAGTTTTCAATGGCCTGCTGGTTGCTGTAATCATTGGCGTACATCCCATAGGCATATTCGTTAAGAGCAGGATTCGGCATCTGCGCTTCATACGCGGCGGTGGTGAGATCTTGTTGGCTTTTGTAAATCTGGCTCTGAAAGAATAACATTTCCTTTAGGAACTTGTTACACTTATAAGGAGGGATAGACACATCCCCTTTAATAACATTTCCTTTAGGAACTTGTTACACTATAAGGAGGGATAGACACATCCCCTTTAAAACTTCCTTAGGAACTTGTACACTTATAAGGAGGGATAGACACATCCCCTTTAATAACATTTCCTTTAGGAACTTGTTACACTTATAAGGAGGGATAGACACATCCCCTTTAATAACATTTCCTTTAGGAACTTGTTACACTTATAAGGAGGGATAGACACATCCCCTTTAATAACATTTCCTTTGGGAACGTGTTACACTTATAAGGAGGGATAGACACATCCCCTTTAATAACATTTCCTTTAGGAACTTGTTACACTTATAAGGAGGGATAGAACACTCCCCTTAATAACATTTCCTTGGAACGTGTTACACTTATAAGGAGGGATAGACACATCCCCTTTAATACAATTTCCTTTAGGAACTGTTTACACTTATAAGGAGGGATAGACACATCCCCTTTGGAAACGTGTTCACTTATAAGGAGGGATAGACACATCCCCTTTAATAACATTTCCTTTAGAACGTGTTACACTTATTAAGGAGGGATAGACACATCCCCTTTAATAACATTTCCTTTGGGAACGTGTTACACTTATAAGGAGGGATAGACACATCCCCTTTATACATTCCTTTGGGAACGTGTTACACTTATAAGGAGGGATAGACACATCCCCTTTAATAACATTTCCTTTAGGAACTTGTTACACTATAAGGGGAAGACACATCCCCTTTAATAACATTTCCTTTGGGAACGTGTTACACTTATAAGGAGGGATAGACCATCCCCTTTAATAACATTTCCTTTAGGAACTTGTTACACTTATAGGAGGGATAGACACATCCCCTTTAATAACATTGGAACGTGTTACACTTATAAGGAGGGATAACACATCCCTCTTTAATAACATTTCCTTTAGGAACGTGTTACACTTATAAGGAGGGATAGACACATCCCCTTTAATAACATTTCCTTTAGGAACGTGTTACACTTATAAGGAGGGATAGACACATCCCCTTTAATAACATTTCCTTTAGGAACGTTTACACTTATAGGGAGGGATAGACACATCCCCTTTAATAACATTTCTTTAGGAACTTGTTACACTTATAAGGAGGGATAGACACATCCCCTTTGGGAACGTGTTACACTTATAAGGAGGGATAAGACACATCCCCTTTAATAACATTTCCTTTAGGAACTTGTTACACTATAAGGGGAAGACACATCCCCTTTAATAACATTTCCTTTGGGAACGTGTTACACTATAAGGAGGGATAGACCCATCCCCTTTAATAACATTTCCTTTAGGAACTTGTTACACTTATAGGAGGGATAGACACATCCCCTTTAATAACATTTCTGGAACGTGTTACACTTATAAGGAGGGATAGACACATCCCCTTTAATAACATTTCCTTTAGGAACGTGTTACACTTATAAGGAGGGATAGACACATCCCCTTTAATAACATTTCCTTTAGGAACGTGTTACACTTATAAGGAGGGATAGACACATCCCCTTTAATAACATTTCCTTTAGGAACGTTTACACTTATAGGGAGGGATAGACACATCCCCTTTAATAACATTTCTTTAGGAACGTGTTACACTTATAAGGAGGGATAGACACATCCCCTTAAAATAACATTTCCTTTAGGAACTGTTACACTTATAAGGAGGGTAGACACATCCCCTTTAATAACATTTCCTTTAGGAACTTGTTACACTTATAAGGAGGGATAGACACATCCCCTTTAATAACATTTCCTTTAGGAACTTGTTACACTTATAAGGAGGGATAGACACATCCCCTTTAATAACATTTACTTTAGAAGCTTGTTACTTATAAGGAGGGATAGACACATCCCCTTTAATAACAAGAGACGTACGTGCTGGGAGTGGGAGCTGAAACTGCTTCTCCGACTGTGTGCGCTCCGCCCACTGTGAACACTATGGGCCGAATGCTCGCTGTGAACGCTGCGACGATCAAAATCATCCTTCAAGAGGTCTCTCCGAGGGTCACCATCCTCATCAAATCCACCAACATATCGAGGGTCGTACTGCCAGCGATCTTCATAGACGTCATATCTAGCGATACAATATTTGGAGTAAATATCGCACCCCATATAACCAATTCAAAAATATATTGGTTTTTATGCCAAAAATTTAATGGTTTTATTAACAGCGAAAGCTCTGTAGCACCTTATAATTCACATTGTTCATCTCTGCTTACATAGAGCTCCTTCCACGTGTCCAATTAATGCTTACATTCTATTTCATCAGAATGAAAATTACGAGCACATAAGTGTGGTATTTTATAATGGGAGCTGCAGTGGTATATATCCTTATAAAAATCACTCAGCTATGTCACTAAGTGACTCATTTCTTATATTTCTTATATCCCACTGCTCCGCCCATTCCAGTGTTCATGCCTGGACAATGACTCAGCATTTTGCAGTGTTTAACTTCACTAACAGAACCTGCTGGAGCTGCTTCCTGTCACTTCATAACCAATGTCTCTCTCCTCCTCCACAAAGATTTGTTTAACCCCATAGATGCTGGGCTGGGATGTTCCTTTCTACTGGGTTTAAGTTACAGAAGGTAACTTGGGGGGTTTAAATTAAGGTGGGAATAGGGACAAGGCTAGAATTTAAAATGCAAATGGGTGAAGGAATCCGATACTTATGTATTATAAGGAATAATATAATAATAATTATAACATAAGGATATTACGCCACCTCGGAGTTCCCTGTACTGTATAAGGGCCTACGGCCTTGTGCTTCTATATGGTCAGGGAACTCCTCTGTGGCGTAATATCCTTATATTACACTTTAAGGGGCGCATTATCCCTTTTATATTTGCTTCATAATTCCACTGTAAACCAGCTGCGTACGTAGAAAATATATTGATCTACCGAGTGCTAACCATTTGAGTACAGAGCGCTAGATGACATAGCCGAGGGATACATGCACTGATGCTACGTAGATGTGAAACGGCCCTGCACTTATAACCAAGTACAAGAAATTTGCTCCCAATGTTCCAGAATATTGTTTGTTTTTCACTACTGCTGAAATCCCAGAAAATCAGAGAAGGGTCTCGTAAAAAAAAGGCCCCTCTAACCTGCTGGTGTAGGCATTCGGGACGGGTCTTTGATACACATCATCACGATTGCTGTACATGTAATTCCAATAAACGCTTCTGGGGTCTCGGTAGCCAGGATCATAAGCTCCAGGATAGCGATCCCAACGAGATGGATCTGAATAAACATACAAGTACAATGTTAGAATTATGTTTATTTATTAAAATTGTCAATGGCGTCCTTGTGCGGATTCCTTCCTGTCTATTGCGGATATGCTGTGTTTTGATTGGTTGGTTTGGATCCCAACCAATCCCTGTGAAGGAGTGTCAGGAGAGAAACAGAAGGGAACTTACCAGCATAATCGTACTGGCCCTGGTAATAATTGGAATAGTAACTGCTCTGTGCACTCCAGTCACTTTTCGAGCTGTATCCCTGGCTGCAAAGGAATAAAAGAAAAGATATTAAAAGAAGATGGGGGTCCCTGACATACAGAGCAATTCGGATTATCCTATAAAGGATCCTTGGCGAGTGAAAGTCATCAGGGGAGCTGCTTCTCGGACAGGAACGTACCGCGAGGGGGGGCGATCTGAACTGTGGCTGGATCTGGAACTGGGTCTTTCTGGTTCTTGGTACGGATACTTTCCAGGGTTGACAAAACCAGAGTTACTGTACTGCCTGTATGCAGGGTCATAAGCCGCATAGGGGTCCTGAGAGAAATAGTCAAAGTTATTCATTTACATCTGCAGCAACAAATGGGGCAGACATGGACCAAACCAAGATCTAAAGATTATGGGGGGAGAAGACACTCCTACAACCAGCTGATTACTTAGAAAGGACATTTAAACAGCTGACCTACATACTGCAGTGTTTGGTGCGATCTATGGGAAAAGCTATGGGAATAATTCAATAACTAACAATAACTATTTTTAATTCAAACTAATCCTTGTTTTTCCACATTGTTTTACAATCCACTATTAACCCATAATTATTATACCCTTATGGGCAGGGTAGTTTGTTCTAATGTCCCCTGTAGATGTAGTAGAACTATCAATCTCAACACATCATTGTATTTAAGGCAGATCTGACAGACTGCTGCTGTTTTCTGGTTAAAAACACAATCTCCGGTACTTTAGGGCCTAATTCTGCCACGGACAATTCTGTGGGCCTTGGTGTAAGGTGTCTGTGCATAATAAACATTATTTAAACTCTGTCTAAAACCAAACAACCCAGCAGGGCTGGGGAAAGTAAATGAATTTCTGCAACATATAAATATTCAATGCATATGGTATCTCTGTAGAAGCAGAGGGAATGGGAAGAATCAAACCACATCCTCCATTTAATCTGTATGCAAAAACACAGGGCCCAGATGAAGTCGTACATGGTTTTCCAGTACCGCAGAATGTTAGTTTAGTTTATACACAATCAGTAATGAGGAACCTCGGCAATGGATATGAAAATAAAACTTGCACATGATCACTAAATTTTAATAAAAATACAGGAAGTAAAAAAGGGGCCAAAACTGCCAAAGAAAGACATTTTCAGAGAGGTAGGATACCACAATGCTAACTCCCATTTTTAGCATACAGCATTGAACAAACATATCCCATCTCTGACATGGAAATGCATGCACGGGACATCACAGAAGCAGGCGGGGAAGTTCGACGAGCAGGTCCCCATCTTCAGCCTACCTGGAAATGTCTCTCTTTTTCAAAATCAGGTTTTTGACAGTTTAGTGCCTTTTTAATTCTTATTTCCAGCTCTACGCAAATACACGGTAGTGATTTATTATGAGGGGGATTAGGTAAAAGGACATAACAGATTTAACATCAGGCTTTAGCTTTTAACTGCAGTTATATAACCTCTAGAAAGCTGCAGATGACATGCGCTCCATTGTTTATTACCCTTGTAATTGTGTGTGTGTGTATAGTGCGAATCAATGTAATTATAAAGAGCCAATAAAGATGCTGGCGTATGATTTTGAGATAATAACGACCCTTTAAAATTACATGTAGAAGCTGTAAAATGCAAAACTTCACCAAACTGAAAAACAATCAAGACTTTCATTAGATCCATTACCTGGTAGTAATGTGGAGCTGTCCTAGGATCCATCGCCGGATACGGTTGAGGGTATGCTCCGTAAGGTCGGTTATAATAATAATAAGGATCCACTTGCTGTGGGGTATGTGATGGAGGAGGCCTGGCTTGGTCTAGATACGATGTAACATGGTTCACGGGTGCAGACATAGATGCAGCAGGCTGGACCGGATAGGTAGACTGTTCTGCTCCTCCGTACTTGGGTTCAGAAGAGTTGGGGTAAGAAGGTCCAACAGGGTTCTGTGGATTTGGAATTTGGTTTTCCACGTGTTGGGGGTAAGAAACGGGTTTACCTGCTGGAACTGCTGGTGCAGAGGGAGCCGACTGAGAGAGGGGAACCATGTACTCCTGGGACATTGCTGCACCTTGCTGGTTATGTACAACGGGCTGCGGTACATCATTAGTCACCTGCTGATAGAAACCTTGCCTGTTAATATCTGGGCCTGGCTGGGTGTTTGGCTGAGCAGTGAATACCGGCTTCCCTTGCTGACTGGGAAGTGGCACATTGCTATCTGCTATGGGATTAACCTGCGCACGGGGGACTGTGAAGTCAAGGGCACCCATGTTTTCCACTTGGTAATTCTGGCAGCCATTTTGGCCTAAGGGTAAACGTGGCCCTTTTGGAGCAGATGGAGGAATCACAGACTTATTACCAGGATCAAGAGGCATGCTGTCAGCCTTAACAGTCACTGGGCTTTCTGCTACTAAATTTAGAGGGGCTTGGTTAACTGAAGATTGTCTGGGACCCACTGGGTGCTGATTGGATACAGGTTCAGAGTAATTATCATTTGGAGCTTTATAATTGGACAGATTAGAAGAGTCAAGATTACCTTGCATGGGCCGAGAATGATTAAGGGAAAGTAATGAAATGTCATCAGATGTAAAATTACCAGATGGAGCCATCACTTTGGTAACCTGCTTTTCGAAGGTTCCTGGATCTTTAAGTGAATTAACGTTCTTAATCTGATTTGGTAAAGACAAAGAAAAATTGATTGGTTGATTCATAGTATAGTTTTTAATTGGCTGGGCAATTAACACAGGTTGATTCTGCAGGGCCTCGGTCGGTGGTGAGGACAACAGGCTGGCATAACCTGAACTTGCCTGAGAGGGAGGATGCTCCTCATCTCCAAGTTTAGGAGGATTCTCAAGGTTTTCAGAGGAGACCTGTTCTTCCGGCGATGCTTGGTATTTACCAGACTCGGCGACACTAGATCCATCTTCCGGGGGTTGAATAACCTCTCTCTGGGGTTTAGGGGCCACGTAGAGAGTGGGGGCAGCAGGAGCTAAGAGAACGTTGCCTCCAAAATTAGGAAGTTCTCCCTGGGCCCACAGTGTCGTGGCAGGACTTTCACATTTTTTATTTGAACCCTGCGCCCTTGAAGATGGACGTTTCTCCAGCAGTAGCGATATGTTTTCAGGGTGAAACAGATTTCCGTTGCTTGGAGCATTTATTTTTCCTGGAAATATGGTTTCTAGATTATCGGGTGGTTGCTCCAAATTACCTGGGGAAGTTGCTGGGATAGAATAATTTGGAGGAACCTTGTGACTCTCGTTTATTTCTCTTGTGGTTTTTGGTTGGTCCAATTCCGTGTGTTTCACACCAATGCTATGAGACCTGACAGGCTCAAAAGAACTATTTGCACTAGTCATAAATATTCCTGTTGGTTTAGGAGGGCTGGGAGTTGGTGGCTGGGATAAACTACTGTGGTAAGGGTGCTGACCCATATTTTGGGGTACTGCATCTCCCACCATGGGCGATGAATCTATTTGCTTAAAAAAACTGTTGGAAGAGTCACATTCAAGCTTCCCGCTCTCCTTTTGAATAAAGGTCCCTGTCAGGTCTTGGGGCCTGTTGGCCATAGGTAGGCTTCTATGACTGAGGCTACTATAGCTTGAGGAGACACTATCAGATCTGACTGGAGGAGCCAATGTGTCAGGTGTCTCCATATTGGGACCTCCTTCAGACTGGCCACTAATATTCTTTGGTTGAGAAGTCCCTGGGGGCAGTCCATACCGGAAAGGGTCTGAATTCATAGTAGCAGGAAAAAGACTAAAACTACTGGGTTCGCTTGGAGGAACTTCCTGATTCTGCACGCATTCTATGTTTTCAAAGTTGTCATATGGCGGGTCAGTCCCAACAGCCGGCTTAGAAGAAGCATCAGAACCAGAAAAGACATCTGGTCTCCAAGAAGCATTCGGCTCATTATTGACAAACAACGGTGCGCCCGAAGTTAAAGAAATGGATGTAAGGGAAGGAATGTTGGTGACTGCTGGCTCCGGATGTGAAGAAGGCACGGTTTGATGGGAAATGTTCTGGTAATGGGAAGTATCACATTCCACTGTATTAGAATTGCTTTGCTTGTCAGATAAAACGATCTCCACATTTTCAGCTTCATCCACTTTAAAGAACATGGATACGGTACCAGAATCTGCATTGGTGGAGGCTCGACCAGATGGGTCATCGAGTTCCTTAACGGGTTTGTTTTCAGAGACTGCCGGTTGAGAAGGAGGTTGGATTGGGTCCGGATTAGGAAATGGGTGATGCCGGTGTTCACTGTAAGGTTGGTTAAACCAGCTGCTCTGTTCCGGTTCGTGCCTGTGCATGTAGTCAGTCTGATTGATACTGTTGGCCTGTGCACTGCTGTGTGGAAAGGTATTACCTGATCCAGTGACAGGTGGAAAAGGAGCAGGTACTGCCCTCTGCTGAATGGACTGATGTCCTGGGTCGCTGGGCAGAAGACCTGTTTGTGGAGGCAGGTTAGACACTTCTAAATAAGGAGGGGAGTAATAAGGAGCATTATGGGAAGGGTGCTGAACAGGAAGTGGGAAATTGTGAGTGGAGGTAGGAGGTACACTAGGTAAGGAACCCCAGGAACCAGCCTGCTGTGGTGGAACAGGGACAAACGACTGTACAGGTGCTGTAGAGGTGCCACTGCTATTTACACCAGTAGCGATGGCTTGTGTTGTTTGAACCCTGCTTGGCAGATACGTTGTTTGGTGCCCTCCTACTGTATTTGGAAAAGTCTGTGTGTTAACAAGTCCATGTTGGGCACTAGAAGTGGCAGCTGGGTAATCGGTAAAAGGGATACTTCCTGCTGCTGGAGCAGATGCGCTTGTGTACATACCCCCCTTAGCAGTAGCATGTGGTAGAGACCCTGATATGGATGCCTGAGCCCCCAGTAAAGGTTCAGAGACTCCTTGAGCATTTACAGGAACAGGCGGAGGATAAAACGAAGGGGACGGGCTTGGCATTACTGGTGGGTTTCCGTTCAGTGAATTCCCTTGTGACGTATTTTGTGGGGTCATTCTTCCAAATGCAAAAGGGTCCGTAACTGGTCGCACAGGAGCCGAAGTGACCGGCGCAGCGGTTGGCCCCCTTTTCCGCCAGTAGGTGGCATTGCTCATTCCCATAGGAGGGGCACTTGCCCCTGGAGGACCTGCTTGAGGAGGTGGCTGCATCTTAAATGAAAACACAGACGCTCCTGCGTTTTAGTCAATGGAGTCCAAGAGACAATAAAACTGCTGGAAGACAAAAAGACAAAACACAGACGGCTGTTAAAGTTCATCAAAAATGTTCACAAGAAAAAGATCTACTGTACATAAAAGATGCAGCTGACCTGTTGATATCCTGGTGAGAAACTTTAATTATGGAGACAAACGGCAACTATATATAAATGCAAAGTCCCTACTTTCCTGTTCTACAAAGCTTCCAAGTACACTCAGCCAGCAACAAACAAAACTATCTGAAACCTTTTCTTCCTAAGAGAAAAAAAATTCTGCCATCAAGTTCCTTCTAGCATAGAAAACTCAGCAATACGACGACTTGTTTTGTTTCCTGGATTTCTGGGACATTAAACCCCCTTTTAATTCATCACATGGTGGCTAAAAAGAAAGCAGAGCTGCAAATGTGTGATTAGGACCAGATAATGTACCGTGAAAGCCACAGAATCTATTATTTCAGGTAATGCTTCATGGAATTAGCAGGAAGCTGGGATCGCTTAGCGAATGGAATTTAACAAGTCTTGCTGTTAATAGACGCCTGTGGCTTCAGACTGGCACTGTACTTCTGTTCTAAAGTTCATATTTACTATGTGTTATAAATCCATCTGGCTATAGTTATGATCTGTATGCAGCAAAATGTTATTCTCTCTTTCCCTCTGCCTCTCTAAAGGTTTCCCCTCCCCCTCTCCAAGGTCTTTTACAAGCTTGCACATGCTCAGACAAGGCAGCTAGAGGAATAGCATTCAGTCATCCATGACAGCTACTAATCCCCAAAGGACTAGGAATCAGAAGTTATGGGGTGGGGCTTATGATGCGGCAGATGATGCTTTGTCCCAGCATTGAGCATGCTCAAGACTGAGATTTGGGGGCAGAGCAGGTGCTAGTGATGTCACAAATCACAGTACCAGTAACTTTGGATAAGCTGCAGCTAGAAACATGATAACGGTCACATGGAGTTTACAGTTCCCCTTTAATGAACTAAAAGAAAAGGCAAGTACACACATGCGACTCCACGCAGCTGTACCAGACAATAACACTACCACTTGTTCACCAGCAGTTGTATGTGCTTATCGAACGTCTGTATAAGCCTTTAGCTTTTTGCATAAACTTTCTCATTAAAAACTATATAATGTAGCTACATATTAAAGGAGAACTAAACCCATTTTTTTATACTCCAGAATCTGAAAACAACCCCCCTAAAAACACCAATAAGCTATAAAATCCCACTTCAGTAAATTGTATTAAAGTAAATGGAAGCCTGTTAAGAACTGGATGAAGTATCTGTGTTTATGGGCAGTGTCAGACCACACCTCCTGACCTCAGTCACATGCTTCCTTGCTTTATCTGTCCTGTAAAAGGATTGGCTAGAGATTATTAATGGGTGTGACCAACTGTAACAAGTTTGTGCCATAGCTAAGGACTGAGCATGTGCAGAACATAATGGTCGTTGACCAAACTGTGTGATACTAGAATGCTGTGAAGTAAAGCACAAACCATATGTTATTTAGGGAAATGTACCTTCTGGTTCAGTGCTGTTCTGTGGCTTTAGTTGTCCTTTATGTCACATTATACTATCTATGAATAGCAATATTTTTGTTTAGACAAAGATAAGGGTTTAATGCATATCACAGGAATATCCCACACATTATAGAGCGTCCAAAGTAGATGAAATAGTTTAACGGGGAAAGCATTCGCCAAAGAAAATCGACTCAAAATAAACAGCGTCTTACATAGACATAAAACTAATAGTCTATCATTACAGTCAACACAAGAGAATAAACACCTTCCATTAACCTCTGCATGACAAACAGAGGTAAGACTCTGCAAATATTTTCTTCCACTGCAATTTAAAGGACAACTAAAGCCACAGAACAACACTGAACCAGAAGGCAGAACACCTTGATATAAAGCCAGTAATCATTGTCTTACCTCTCATTTTGATATGAGTGCTGGGAAATTTACCTAAATAATATATGGTTTTTGCTTAACATCCCAGCATTCTAATGTCACACAGTCTGGTCAACGACCATTATGTTCTGCCCATGCTCAGTCCTTAGCTATGGCAGAAATTGTTACAGTTGGTCACACCCATTAATAATCTCTAGCCAATACTTTACAGGACAGATAAAGCAAGGAATCATGTGACTGAGGTCAGGAGGTGTGGCCTGGCACTGCACAAACACACAGATACTTCACCCAGTTCTTAACAGGCTTACATTTACTTTAATACAATTTACTGAAGTGGGATTTTATAGCTTATTGATGTTCTTAGGGGGGTTATTTTCAGATTCTGGAGTATTGAAAATTGGGTTTAGTTTTCCTTTAACACTTTTGTTAAGTGGTGGCAAATAAATGTTCAAGGGGTTAAATCCAGGAAAGAAATTGATCGTTCTGGATAGAAATGTAACTAATTGATATGCTGTAGAATTTATTGTAAAATTGCAGTCGTGAAGCAAGGTTATTTTACCAGACGCTTGCGAACAAGCAGTTGAAATTTTGAACTAAAGAGACACTGGCTAGAGGTCCAAATAAAGATCGTCCTGCTAAGTAGATTCCAGGCAGGATTGAATTTCACAAGGACACTAATGAGGAACATTCCATAAACACAACACTGCAATGAATACAAATAAAACAATGTCCGTACTTTCAAATTATAGTGAAGCATGAGCAAAACCTCATGCATTTTTTTCTCCTAGGTCTGTGTACAAAAAAACAATGTCTCTGTCATTCCCATAGACTGCACATAAATTATCATATTTATTAGGTTCAGTAACAACTGTAATGTTGGTCATTATATAGTTTATAATGCACCCCCAACTGTAAATTATAAGGATATTAGAAGTCACCAAGGAGTTCAGTGACCATATAAAAGAACGAGTCCGCAGGTCGAGTACCTTTATACAGGGCACGGAACTCCAAGGTGACTTCTAATATCCCTTTAATTTACAGATCAGGGGGCTTTATTTATTATAACCTACGCCTTTGTGGCTTCTGGTTTCTTTCTCCTCCTGGAACAATAAGATTATAAGGCTATAATCTTACAGTTCCTCCCATAGAAATCCACTACAGGGGTAGGTTATAAGGCTATAATCTTACAGTTCCTCCCATAGAAATCCACTACAGGGGTAGATTATAAGGCTATAATCTTACAGTTCCTCCCATAGAAATCCACTACAGGGGTAGGTTATAAGGATATAATCTTACAGTTCCTCCCATAGGAATCCACTACAGGGGTAGGTTATAAGGCTATAATCTTACAGTTCCTCCCATAGAAATTCACTACAGGGGTAGGTTATAAGGATATAATCTTACAGTTCCTCCCATAGAAATCCACTACAGGGGTAGGTTATAAGGCTATAATATTACAGTTCCTCCCATAGAAATCCACTACAGGGGTAGGTTATAAGGCTATAATCTTACAGTTCCTCCCACAGAAATCCACTACAGGGGTAGGTTATAAGGCTATAATCTTACAGTTCCTCCCATAGAAATTCACTACAGGGGTAGATTATATGTATATTAAGTGCTAGGCCACACTAGGCACAATTGCGCATACGATTTTGGTTAGAGTGGAAATAGCGGGAACGCAAAAATTCCCGTGATTTCCGATGCGCATATTTATGGTAATGCATGCATTACCCTTTTTTTTGCGTTAACGCATGCGTTTCTATAACAGAAAATGGCAAAAAAATAACGCACATGATTCCGTGTGTGCTTCCACCGCGTTGCAGTGTGGCCTCAGCCTAAGGAAGGATAGAAGTCTAGAACTGGAAAAAAAACAAAGGGATAGACACTCGAGTGATTCGGATTGGGTTTTATGCTCTGATCGTGCGTCAGATTTGCACTGCCAACACAATGCTATCGAGTGTTCCCACTATGTGCGCTATGTGCACTCCGATCCGTTAATGAATATGTGTGCACTATTTTTTAGGCGTATCACATGCGTTCCAATAACACAAATGTGTAAAGGAGTGCGGCGCACATAGAATATCACGCATTGCAAAAATTCTGCATGCGCTGCTTTGCGTGAGTGGGACCTTAACCTCAATTAGATTAAAGGGCATGTCCACCCCATTTTCGATTTTTTGCTGTAGTGTAGGGCTCCCTCCCCCAGCCGCTATATTAATATTTGCTGAAACTCCCCCGATTATTACTTACCTCTCTCCTCTGGCGTACTGTCTCTGCCCTCTGCTTGCATGAAAGAGAGGAGAGGGAGGGAGGGCTGCAGTGCGCATGGCAAATTTCTCCCGGAGGAGAGACAGGAAGCAGAGTCCTATATGGACTCGGCCAGGCTCCTGGTGGTCAGTTTTCTGGACTTTGGAGGGACATTACAGGAGAACCATTCGGAGCTGGGGTGTAAGGTAAGGATTTTATTACACTACCTAGTGCGGCCAGTAATTGGTTAAATTATAGTTTTGGGGGTGGACATGCCCTTTAATTCACATGTATTCCTAAAAATTTACTGCTTACTCAACTAAAAATTATGCTGCACCAACTATTTCCATGGAACAATTTGCTTAAATATCCATGAGCAATATTCTATACAATAACTTACACAACTATTAACCAAGCCATTCAATTGGTTCTATATTAATAGCTACTGTAAACATCTAGGTCCTTAACCTGCCTGCGTGGAACAGAGAACGTCAAGAGCAAAACCAGATTGTATCTTACTGTGCAAACACAAAAACCTTTTCAATTAGCTTCACTGTAATTTTATATTTCAATAATTAAAATTCTTGTTTACCAAGATAAAGAACCTCAATAAACTAGAATACAGTTTTGCATTATAAATGAATTTTATACTGTAATAATATAATCCTCAGCTATACATTTATAGAAATTTAGCAATCCAAATCTCAGTGGGTTTCTAAAAGCCCCTAAAGCTAGTAATGAATTCCCTACTATCACATAGTGATTATAGACAACTGTAATCAGTAATAAACGGACTGTATGGATCAATACAAACACACAGGCCTGTTTGCATGCAACCTCAAACTCTAAGCCTGCTTCTAGAGACTTCAAATATTAGTTTTAATTAGTGATCCAACCAGAATTAGAATAATCAGACAAAAATTTTAGCGTGCATACAAAGGTATGCTAAATTCATACATAAAACACAAGCCCTAGGAGTGAATGTATAACTAAAGGGCAAGTCCAGCCCCAAAATGAAAACTTACATACAGGTAAATCACCCCCCAAAACCCTAAACGGTAATAGTTTGAAATGTGAAAGGTGTAAGTCTAACCTGAAATCCTACACAATGTCCTGTTTCCTCTGTTTCTGCTTCCTGGTTCTTCCAGTTAGTAACTGTCAGTTATGGATTGGACAGTTGACATCACAGCCAATGACTGAATGTTAATCCCCTGTCTGCCTCTTCTGAGCATGCCCAGGCTCAGTACAGGCTCAGTACAGGTTTCTAAATGGCTCAGTTTCCATGAGGCACCCAGAAGCATAGCAGGCATACAGTAATGAATTCATAGGACAAACTATGATATATCAACATATTATAAAGAGGCCATTCTTTCTAAAATATGTTCTTATGAGGGTGAAGTTGTCCTTTAAGGCTAAATAACTCTATATACAACTATAACAACAATATTGTACTAGCCACATCAAATATAGAACGTTCGACAGCTACAGTTTTTCAGTGCAAATAGCAGTAAAGCTGTCCTTACATTAGAACACACAAACAATTGTAAATACAAAAACACAATAATCTAGCCAATTAGATGAATCCTAGATACTGGGTAAGTGTTTTTTTTACAAGCCTTAGCTGGGTTAATATAGTGGCTGAATGGGGTTTAGCAGAAAATGGGTTTTTAGGGCTAGGCCACACCAGCGTGTTTCTCACGCAAATGCAATTGCGTTTTGCCACCTGTTAGCATGCATCTCACTCGCATTGTAGTGTGGACACAGCCTCAATGCATGTTATTGCTGCAGTAAAGAAAAGTCCATTTATTACAGCTCGTCAGAGGGTAATCTTCTTACAGATATCCCAAGGGAAAAGAAATGTTACCATTATTAGTATTGTCCATTAAAGGGGAAGCTCAGTGCAAATACATATGCTTTTAAGAAAAAAGAACAGTAATTTTCAATCCCAACGAGCTTAACCTGCCCATTCAGCATTTTGTCTGTGTATAAATAAATGGAACCGAAATACTGACTTCCTGTTTGCAGGACCCCTAATAGAGACCGTTATGGTCTTGCCCTTGACCCAGTGCCTGGGTTGATTCAGTTGCTCAGTAGAGATCTGAGCATGTTTGACCCATCCAACAGCCAATCAGTAGAAATTATTAGTAGATGTGGTGCATCCTGGGAAGAAGAAGGACCGTTAGAACCTGAAATGTCAGCTCACTAATGTCAACAGCAGGGAACAGCAAAGGGAATGAAATCAACTGATTTTTCAAAATGGGAGAGAATATGTAGAATAACTAGATATGTAAAATACAAATCAAGAATTTTTAAAATATTGATATTTTCCACTAAACTTTCCCTTTACGGGCAATTGTGGTCTGTGAACAAGCAAGAGTTAAATAAAATTCTGCAGTCTTTCCTTTAAAATACGTCCTGGATGAAATCTCTGGCTTCAGCCAGCGAGAAAGTACGGAGAATGTTCTGCAAACAAAGAATGCTGGGAGCTGTAGTTTCCAAACATTTGGAGTGCCATGGTTTGACATTAATTCAATGCCCTAGGGTCAGTAACAGCCGTGTGCCCACCAAGCACCCACAATTCAATGAGACAGAGGTTTCTACCATTAATGGAATGACATTTGCCCAACCATCCCCCAGGGTCAGTTATGGGGGTGACATTTCCATCTGCAGGTCCCCAGGGTCGATTAGGGGGTACATTTCCCCCTCCAGGTCCCCCAGGGTCAGTTTATGGGGGTGACATTTCCCCCTCCGGTCCCCCAGGGTCGTTATGGGGGTGACATTTCCATCTGCAGGTCCCCCAGGGTCAGTTATAGGGGTGACATTTGCCCCTCCAGGTCCCCCAGGGTCAGTTATGGGGGTGACATTTCCATCTGCAGGTCCCCCAGGGTCAGTTATGGGGGTGACATTTGCCCCTCCAGGTCCCCCAGGGTCAGTTATGGGGGTGACATTTGCCCCCGGTCCCCAGGGTCAGTTATGGGGGGACATTTGCCCCTCCAGTCCCCCGGGTCAGTTATGGGGGTGACTTTCCATCTGCAGGTCCCCCAGGGGTCGGTTATGGGGGTGACATTTCCCCCTCCAGTCCCCCAGGGTCAGTTATGGGGTGACATTTGCCCCTCCAGGTCCCCGGGTCAGTTATGGGGGTGACATTTCCCCCTCCAGGTCCCCCAGGGTCAGTTATGGGGTGACATTTCCCCCTCCAGGTCCCCAGGTCAGTTATGGGGGTGACATTTCCATCTGCAGGTCCCCCAGGGTCAGTTATGGGGGTGACATTTCCATCTGCAGGTCCCCCAGGGTCAGTTATGGGGGTGACATTTCCATCTGCAGGTCCCCCAGGGTCAGTTATGGGGGTGACATTTCATCTGCGAGTCCCCCAGGTCAGTATGGGGGTGACATTTCCATCTGCAGGTCCCCAGGGTCAGTTTATGGGGGTGACATTTCCATCTGCAGGTCCCCCAGGGTCAGTTATGGGGGTGACATTTCCATCTGCAGGTCCCCCAGGGTCAGTTATGGGGGTGACATTTCCCCCTCCAGGTCCCCCAGGGTCAGTTATGGGGGTGACATTTCCATCTGCAGGTCCCCCAGGGTCAGTTATGGGGGTGACATTTCCCCCTCCAGGTCCCCCAGGGTCATGTGGCGGTGACATTTCCATCTGCAGGTCCCCCAGGGTCAGTTATGGGGGTGACATTTCCATCTGCAGGTCCCCCAGGGTCAGTTATGGGGTGACATTTCCATCTGCAGGTCCCCCGGTCAGTTATGGGGGTGACATTTCCATCTGCAGGTCCCCCAGGGTCAGTTATGGGGGTACATTTCCATCTGCAGGTCCCCCAGGGTCAGTTATGGGGGTGACATTTCCATCTGCAGGTCCCCAGGGTCAGTTATGGGGTGACATTTCCATCTGCAGGTCCCCCAGGGTCAGTTATGGGGTGACATTTCCATCTGCAGGTCCCACAGGGGTCAGTTATTGGGGGTGACATTTCCATCTGCAGGTCCCCCAGGGTCTTATGGGGTGACATTTCCCATCTGCAGGTCCCCCAGGGTCAGTTATGGGGGTGACATTTCCATCTGCAGGTCCCCAGGGTCAGTTGGGGGTGACATTCCATCTCAGGTCCCCCAGGTCAGTTATGGGGGTGACATTTCCATCTGCAGGTCCCCAGGGTCAGTTATGGGGGTGACATTTCCCCCTTCAGGTCCCCCAGGGTCAGTTATGGGGGTGACATTTCCCCCTCCAGGTCCCCCAGGGTCAGTTATGGGGGTGACATTTCCATCTGCAGGTCCCCCAGGGTCAGTTATAGGGGTGACATTTGCCCCTTCAGTCCCCAGGGTCAGTTATGGGGGTGACATTTCATCTGCAGGTCCCCCAGGGTCAGTTATGGGGGTGACATTTCCCCCTTCAGTCCCCCAGGTTCAGTTATGGGGGTGACATTGGCCTAGTGAGGAGAGGTGGCATTTGCCCTAGCCTACAGGTAATCTAGGGAGATCAGGGGGGCGACATCCTCACCTTCTAGTCTGAGCTCAGACTTCGCTAGCTGCTCCTCCCGCAGGGAAACATCTACACGGAACCAGCAGCGCCCATCTGCACATCCGGCTCGCCGACGTTGTACATCCTAACGTCATGCGCTCTGCGACGTTATGGTCAAGTGGGCGGGGAGACAGATAATAGGCCCCGCCCACCGGAGCTGTCAATAGAACTTCAAACAGCATTGACCCATAGGGGAGCACGTTATGGGAGCACATGGCTAGTGACATTATTATTATTATTCGTATATTATTATTATTATGGGGGTGCAAATGGCTAGTGAAATTATTATTATTATTATTATTATTATTATGGGGGTGCACAGTTATGGGGGTGACATTTCCATCTGCAGGTCCCCCAGGGTCAGTTATAGGGGTGACATTTGCCCCTTCAGGTCCCCCAGGGTCAGTTATGGGGGTGACATTTCCATCTGCAGGTTTTCCATCTGCAGGTCCCCCAGGGTCAGTTATGGGGGTGACATTTCCCCCTCCAGGTCCCCCAGGGTCAGTTATGGGGGTGACATTTCCATCTGCAGGTCCCCCAGGGTCAGTTATGGGGGTGACATTTGCCCCTCCAGGGGCCCCCCCAGGGTCAGTTATGGGGGTGACATTTCCTCCGGTCCCCCAGGGTCATTTATGGGGGTGACATTTGCCCCTCCCAGGTCCCCCAGGGTCAGTTATGGGGTGACATTTCCTCGGCGGTCCCCCAGGGTCGGTTATGGGGGTGACATTTCCCCCTCCAGGTCCCCCAGGTCAGTTATGGGGGTGACATTTGCCCCTCCAGGTCCCCAGGGTCAGTTATGGGGGTGACATTTCCCCCTCCAGGTCCCCAGGGTCAGTTATGGGGGGTGACATTTCCCCTCCAGGTCCCCCAGGGTCAGTTATGGGGGACTTTCATTTCCTCTGCAGGTCCCCAGGGTCAGTTATGGGGGGACATTTCCATCTGCCAGGTCCCCCAGGGTCAGTTTGGGTGACCATTTCCATCTGCAGGTCCCCCAGGGTCAGTTATGGGGGTGACATTTCCATCTGCAGGTCCCCAGGTCAGTTATTGGGGGTGACATTTCCATCTGCAGGTCCCCAGGGTCAGTTATGGGGGGACATTTCCATCTGCAGGTCCCCCAGGGTCAGTTATGGGGTTGCCTTTCCATCTGCAGGTCCCCCAGGGTCAGTTTGGGGGTGAAATTTCCCTGCAGGTCCCCCAGGGTCAGTTATGGGGGTGACATTTCCATCTGCAGGTCCCCAGGGTCATTTATGGGGGTGACATTTCCCCCTCCAGGCCCGGGTCAGTTATGGGGGTGACATTTCCATCTGCAGGTCCCCCAGGGTCAGTTATGGGGTGACATTTCCATCTGCAGGTCCCCCAGGGTCAGTTATGGGGGTGACATTTCCATCTGCAGGTCCCCCAGGGTCAGTTATGGGGGTGACATTTCCATCTGCAGTCCCCCAGGGTCAGTTATGGGGTGACATTTCCATCTGCAGGTCCCCCAGGGTCAGTTATGGGGGTGACATTTCATCTGCAGGTCCCCCAGGGTCAGTTATGGGGTGACATTTCCATCTGCAGGTCCCCCAGGGTCGTTATGGGGGTGACATTTCCCATCTGCAGGTCCCCCAGGGTCAGTTATGATGGGGGTGACATTCCATCTGCAGTCCCCAGGGTCAGTTATAGGGGTGACATTTCCCATCTGCAGGTCCCCCAGGGTCAGTTATGGGGGTGAACTTTCCATCTGCAGGTCCCCAGGGTCAGTTATGGGGGTGACATTTCCTCTGGCAGTCCCCCCGGGTCAGTTATGGGGGTGACCTTTCCATCTGCCGGGTCCCCCAGGGTCAGTTATAGGGGTGACATTTGCCCCTTCAGGTCCCCCAGGGTCAGTTATGGGGGGTGACATTTCCCCTCCAGGTCCCCAGGGTCAGTTATGGGGTGACATTTCCATCTGCAGGGCCCCAGGGTCAGTTATGGGGGTGACATTTCCATTCAGGCCCCAGGGTCAGTTATGGGGGTGACATTTCCATCTGCAGGTCCCCCAGGGTCAGTTATGGGGTGACATTTCATCTGCAGGTCCCCCAGGTCAGTTATGGGGGTGACATTTCCATCTGCAGGTCCCACAGGGGTCAGTTATGGGGGGTGACATTTCATCCTCAGGTCCCCCAGGGTCAGTTATGGGGGTGAATTTCCATTGCAGGTCCCCAGGGTCAGTTATGGGGGTGACATTTCCCCCTCCAGGTCCCCCAGGGTCAGTATGGGGTGACATTTCATCTGCAGGTCCCCAGGGTCAGTTATGGGGGTGACATTCCCCTCTCAGGTCCCCCAGGGTCATTATGGGGGTGACATTCCATTCGCGGTCCCCCAGGGTCAGTTATGGGGGTGACATTTCCATCTGCAGGTCCCCAGGGTCAGTTATGGGGGTGATTTCCATCTGCAGGTCCCCAGGGTCAGTTATGGGGGTGACATTTCCATTGCAGGTCCCCCAGGGTCAGTTAGGGGGTGAATTTCCATGCAGGTCCAGGGTCAGTTATGGGGGGTGACATTTCCATCTGCAGGTCCCCCAGGGTCGTTATGGGGGTGACATTTCCATCTCAGGTCCCCCCGGGTCAGTTATGGGGGTTGACATTTCCATTGCAGGTCCCAGGGTCAGTTATGTGGGGGTGACATTTCCATCGGAGGCTGAGTCAAGTAGGGTCAGTTATGGGGTGACATTTCCATCTGCAAGTGTCCCCCAGGCGGTCAGTTATGGGGGTGACATTTCCATCTGCAGGTCCCCAGGTCAGTTTATGGGGGGACATTTCCATTGCAGGTCCCCCAGGGTAGTTGATGGGGGTGACATTTTCCATCTGGCAGGTCCCCCAGGTAGTTATGTGGGGTCGACATGTTCCCCCTTCAGGTCCCCCAGGGTCAGTTATGGGGGTGACATTTCCATCTGCAGGTCCCCCAGGGTCAGTTATGGGGGTGACATTTCCCCCTTCAGGTCCCCCAGGTTCAGTTATGGGGGTGACATTGGCCCCTAGTGAGGGAGAGGTGGCATTTGCCCTAGCCTAGCAGGTATCATAGGGAGAATCAGGGGGGCGACATCCTCACCTTCTAGTCTGAGCTCAGACTTCGCTAGCTGCTCCCTCCCGGCAGGGAAACATCTACACGGAACCAGGCAGCGCCGCCATCTTGGCACATCCGGCTCGCCGACGTGTACATCCTAACGTCATGCGCTCTGCGACGTTATGGGTCAAGTGGGCGGGGAGACAGATAATAGGCCCCGCCCACCGGAGCTGTCAATAGAACTTCAAACAGCATTGACCCATAGGGGGAGCACGTTATGGGGGAGCACATGGCTAGTGACATTATTATTATTATTATTATTATTATTATTATTATGGGGGTGCAAATGGCTAGTGAAATTATTATTATTATTATTATTATTATTATGGGGGTGCACATGGCTAGTGACATTATTATTATTATTATTATTATTATTATTATTATGGGGGTGCACATGGCTAGTGACATAATGGCAGAGCAAGTGGCTAGTGACATTATTATTATTATGGGGGAGCACATGGCTAGTGACATTATTATTATGGGGAGCACATGGCTAGCGACATTATTATTATTATGGGGGTGCACATGGCTAGTGACATTATTATTATGGGGAGCACATGGCTAGCGACATTATTATTATTATGGGGGTGCACATGGCTAGTAACATTATTATTATTATGGGGGTGTGCATGGCTAGTGACATTATTATTATTATGGGGGTGCACATGGCTAGTAACATTATTATTTCTTCATTAGTATAGGGGAGAACATTCAGGACTGCACATTTCCTTCAGCTGGGCCGACTCCCTGTACTTTACTACAGGGGTCGACCGCGTCCGAGGGAAATTTACCATGCGGATTGAGGGTCCCCGAGGCCGACGGAGAACGTTTGCCAGCCTCGGAAACATCTGTGGAAAAGGGATATTGTAGGAAACAGCAAGGAAACGAGGGTCGCACCTCCAAAGTAGATTAACTTCAATTTATTGTAAACCACACATATATCACAACGTTTCGGGGGGAAACATGCCCCCTTCCTGAGGAAGGGGGCATGTTTCCCCCCGAAACGTTGTGATATATGTGTGGTTTACAATAAATTGAAGTTAATCTACTTTGGAGTGCGACCCTCGTTTCCTTGCTGTTTCCTATTGATATATGTCCATCAAGGGTTGGACTATTCGGAGGAGTGTGCACCCACAGGTGGACGAGTGCAGAGGATCACCTTCATTTTGAAAAGGGATATTGTAGTCTATATCTACATTATAACTTGGTAGGTATAAAATGTCTAGCAGCCATAAAGTCCTTGGGGTTCCTTAGATCTATTGAGGGAAAGAAATTATTCATCTGACTCATTTCACTGGCTATAGCAGACAATCTGTGCATGACTCTTTTATTTAGTGTGTCAATATGTAAAAGAAAAATGCTCCAGGTGGAAATGTTTATTTTAATTTATAAATTATATTACCGTACATAGATAATTACTAAGATAAACATATATAGTACATACAAATAGACATTACAGAAACATGAAATATCTGAATATTTGTTTCCTATAACTGTTTTTAAATATACATGAAATTTAGAGAGCATGGAAATGTGTTTACATAAACAGTAACTGTAGTTAAACAACATTAACTACAGGTCCCTGTGCTTGTTAGTGAGGGGAGGTTTGTCCCTGTGTCTGTTAGGGAGGAGAGGTAGGTCCGTGTCTGTTAGTGAGGAGAGGTAGGTCCCTGTGTCTGTTAGTCAGGAGAGGTAGGTCCCTGTGCTTGTTAGTGAGGGGAGGTTTGTCCCTGTGTCTGTTAGGGAGGAGAGGTAGGTCCCTGTGTCTGTTAGGGAGGAGAGGTAGGTCCCTGTGTCTGTTAGGGAGGAGAGGTAGGTCCGTGTCTGTTAGTGAGGAGAGGTAGGTCCCTGTGTCTGTAAGTGAGGGGAGGTAGGTCCCTGTGTCTGTAAGTGAGGGGAGGTAGGTCCCTGTGTCTGTTAGGGAGGAGAGGTAGGTCCCTGTGTCTGTTAGGGAGGAGAGGTAGGTTCCTGTGTCTGTTAGGGAGGGTTAGGTTCTGCTGTCTGTAGAGGAGAGGGTAGGTTCCTGTGTCTGTTAGGGAGGAGAGGTAGGTTCCTGTGTCTGTTAGGGAGGAGAGGTAGGTCCCTGTGTCTGTTAGGGAGGAGAGCTAGGTCCCTGTGTCTGTTAGGGAGGAGAGGTAGGTCCCTGTGTCTAAGTGAGGAGAGGTAAGTCCCTGTGTCTGTGCAAGACTAGATGAACCAGAAAAGGTGACTCAGCCTAAATATGTATTTAATGTTTTTCAGATTTAACTGAAATGATAACTTTGGAATGAATACTTCTGTCCTGTGTGTTTTTGTCTGGACTTTAACAATAAAGCTCTTAATCACTGTCTCATGATGTATCTACGTATTTAATCAACGTGTAATCCATCCAAACATTTTGATATGAAGTAAATCACTGTTTAAAAAAAAAAAAAAAAAGCCCACAATGCCTATTAGAATGGATCATACAAATTCTGGTGCTGTCCATTCTTCTGTTGGAGAGGAGGCCAATTACATGGATCAGGCAGAGAGCAAATACAAGCATATCCAAATGTGGTTACAAAGGCAATCACTGGATCCCTCTAACAATCAAGGAACTGAATTTCCACATGTGCCTAAACCACCCTGCAAACCAATACACCGACCTCGAAGGCTTGAAAGGGCCTTTTCTCTGGATGAGAAACACTGGAGGAGGAGACTTAAAACAAGTAAGGAGAGTTTAATGGATCCAGATGAAATGGGGTCATCCAGTGGGTCACTTCAGGAAGATTCAACCCCTGTTGATGGAACAGTAAACATCTCAGACAACTACATTAGGGAAAATACCTTTGACACCTCTACTGACAATGTAGAAAGCAGCAGCCATGATCCGTCTCGAAATCTAGTCAAGCCGAGCACAGCATCAAGATTTCTAGGAAGCACCGTCACTTCTAATGGGAAACTGCGTCTGACTCGGATTAAACCCCTGCAAACTCTCCCCCAGATGGAACTGGATATAACCTCTAGGGCACTCAGGACCTCTAATCGGATAGACGCAGATTATAAGGATTACAGAGAGTCTACTTCTCAACTCCAATTCCTGAGGCAGAGCACCAGTGAAACCAGACTGGATGACAGCAGTATGGTCTGTAACCATTGTTCCAACGATTCTATGAAGTCTACCTATAGTCTGCTCACACCTATACGCTCAAAGGATGTTCGAAACAGGTAGGACTTGTTTCATTTGGTGATCCAAATCTGTATTTGTTATAATTAAGGATGATCCAAATCTGTTATTATTTTAATAAAATCTTATAACCTGTATAGTAATAACGCAGGACAGAAAACCCAGACTAGAGGAATGGAATTACTTAACAGCTCTGGTATAGCACCTAACTAATTCCCTTTAAGAAGCAGACATAGATATATTAATTAAAGACTCTACTTATTTATCACATGACTATTTCACCTTATGGTTGTAGATGTAAGATTAATTTCTTTATTTTTCCCCAGGAGTTACCTGGAGGGGAGTTTACTGGGTAACGGTGCCTTATTAGGAGCGGAAGAACTTGATCGATATTTCCCAGAGAGGCGGTTGGGTATTTTCATCGCTACATGGAATATGCAAGGAAGAAAGGTGATATGTCTTTATAGTTAAAGGAGGTGTCTCAATGCTCACCTTGTGTTAGTCCATCTGAAGGTTGTAGTGGGGAATAATAAAATAAATGTTTCCAGACTTTACATTGCAATTTGTAGATTAAGTTCTTAAACTAACTCTTTTATCTATGTAATAACCAGAGATACTCCTCTGTGAAGCAAAGCCCTCAAGTTTCTCCATGCCTCTCCTCTTCTCCGAGCTGCTGGCTCAAGCATGCTCCGTGTGCTAAAAGTAGGGGAGTGTAAAAGTGAAAGTAAATGAGTGATTTCTGTTGTGAGAGATTTCACTTAATTCACACAGTTGTAACTTTAGTTACCGAAATTATTTATAAAAGTGAATGGAACATCATTTTAATTTGTAACAAGTCAGAAAAAAATGTGTTTTAGCCTAAACTTCTCCATTAGCAGGACTTGATATTGGGTCTTGTCTTCAAATCCATTGAGCAAGAATTTATAAATAATATATTGCAGTTATATTTATAAATCTAGTGGTTTTGTGATTCATTTTACCCTCTGATACCCAAGGAATATAGTACAACGGTCCCTGAGCAACTGTAATAAACACAGAACCCAGTGACATTTCACTCTGTCCTAAATAGAGATCCGTTCAATCCCTCGAGATTTGGCCGCAACAGATTCTCTTAGTAATTACTGAATTTTTCCTCTTGTTTACATCTCACTCCATGACACACAACCATTGCTATATATAGTTCCTACACATACATAGGTCCCAGTGTGTATTAAAGCACCAGGAACCCTTGTAGGTCTCTTTGATTGTCTTTAAATATTTATATAGAGGGCCCTAAAGGATCTGTAGCAAAATGTACAGTGATTTGTAGAAATAAAAGGTTGGTTGACATAGTATTAATTCCATTGCTGAGTAATGAGGGAAGGATAATCCTAGTTAACCTATTTAATGAGAAATGTCCATTCGTCCTCTTATCCTCTTACACAACAGCAAAGGATCCCCCTTTGGGGGTTGTTCTAACATTCTAAACAGCGATAAAGACATTAGCAGGTCTATTGTATAATTTCAGGGCTGTGATACAGATATGTAGAAGCAGGTCACTTAAAGGGGCATATATACTTTTTTAAAATGGCCTATTACTGAAAAGTCTCATTCTTCACATCTATCACCATTTTTTTGTTGTTGTAGATCTCTCCCCTATTTCTTATGATATCTGTAAATATTAAATCGCTGCTTTCAATCAAGTGCCTTATTATCATTAACTCTTCAGCTGTGTAGATTTTTGCTGTAACTTAAATAGTGACAGCTGGAATGTGTGAATTTTAGGGTCTGAAATTTCCCCTTCCCAGGGATTACTGAGCACGCTTGACTTCTCAGAAAGTAATGTCAGGTGGAAGGAGGAGTCGGTTAAGAGTGAGAGAGGAATATTTAGACAGAGCAACACAAGTTCCAGATTGAAAGCATGCAGCAAGAGGATATAATTTATCAAGCCCTCCAGTGCTTGATAAATTACAAAATGTGCAGCTGTCCCTGATTGGGCGTGTCTACTCTTTATCTGCCCGCAACCCTAACTGCTATTTTTACCAGTTTGTTACATGCATTCGTAACCAGATATTAAGTTCTATTCCTTTCTGGCAAAGGTATCTGCTTCATCCCCCTTCTCAATGAGCTTTATATAAGCTTGAGCGTGTGCAGTGGAGTCAGCGGGGAAATCATTGGAGACAATAATTATTCTTAAATATCTGGTTAGTAATGCAGGTAATAAAGTGCGAAATATAACGGTTGGGGGCAGGTAACTGACAATGGACCAGTTTTTTGTTTTATGAATGGACTTACCCTTTAGTACAGACTCACACGCCCATTCTAACCATGGCAGTTATCAAATAAAACGGTTGGGGGCAGGTAACTGACAATGGACCAGTTTTTTGTTTTATGAATGGACTTACCCTTTAGTACAGACTCACACGCCCATTATAACCATGGCAGTTATCAAATAAAAGTTGCTGGGATATTGTCATCTCTTTGGCTACAATGAATGAGGGTGAGAAGTCCTAGTGATTGGCTGAATATGTAATACAGGTTTTAACCCTATCCTGGAAGGCTGAGGAAATAGAGTGAAGGTGCCAGTCCAGGTTCTAAAGGAAAAGGCTGGTATAAATAATAGAATTAGAGATCTGTGTTGTGGCCTGATCTTGTTTACATGTACAGTATGTGATCCCTGCTACACACAGAGGCTAGCAATCCAATTTTAAACAGCAATAGGCAATATCTGTCCTTCCTGCTGTTGCAAAAGGTGTTGGATATTGGCATATGATTGTGGGAACGTGTGTGACTATTTTTATACATTTTTTTTTTTTTAAACTCGTTTTATTAATTTCCAACAAATTCAGATATAGTATACATTATTTGGTTTTTAAGAATAAATACAATATTATAGTGATTGTGCTGTGATAGTCTTTTGTTGGCGGCAGTAACATGCTTATTAACTTAACATATAAACACATTTATCAGTTAAATCGGGTTTTGTATGCCAGAGAGAAAAGGGTTACCTGTCTATAGCGTCTTATGGTTGAATGTCTTTTGCCGTTCGCCTGTCGAGCTCCATCTCCAGGGGACCCCTCTTAGCAGGCTGTGTGTATTTTTATACATTTAAATGATACGGGGATTGGATTGTATGAATGGTATTGCTCCTTAATGTAGCTTGTCTTAAGTCACCTCTGATATTTAATACTGCTATGAATATGGCTGCTACTAAATAAAATGAATTGACACCTTTTTTGTCCTTAGGAACTCCCTGAAAGCCTGGATGACTTTTTATTGCCTGGTGACGATGACTTTGCTCAGGACATGTATGTTATTGGTGTCCAGGAAGGCTGCCCAGACAGGTAGGGCAAATGCAATTCAGGATCTATAAATTCTGTATATATGAAAACATAAAGAGAAATGATTTTGAAATGACACAAACACCATTAATTTAATATAAAGAGCCCTTTCCCCTTCTACAGTGCAGTGATGTTACACTGATGTCGCTCTGACCCCTGTATCTCTGGCTACATAGGCATGGACCTAAAGTTTCTTTTATTATAGGTCAACTGTAGAGTTGCTGCTCCACCTCCTACACTGGGCTGTGGCCTAACCAATTGGAGGGCATCAAGATGTGCTGTTTCCCATTGGATAGATCCCAGACTGAGGGGGTGGAGCTTAGGCAATAAAGTTCACCTCTAAACTGAAAAATTCTGTCATTGTGAAAAAATCTGTTACTGATGATGTCATGTTACATTAAAGGACCTTGTGTTACCAGGAGAGGTAATGCAATGTTACTATAGCAGTGGGTGGTACAAACCAGTATATCAGAAAGAAAACGAATGAAGAACTCAATAATCCACACACAGAGAAGAGCCTGATGGACTGCCAGTTTAGCCTTCTAGTTGACAGATGTGTCAATCCCCTGACAAGCTGTTTGGCCCTGTGCTCTGTTTATATTCATCCTGCAGGGTTTGCTGAATGATTTTGTCTTCCTCCACACCCAGTATTACCGTGTGATTCTTTGCAGGCGGGAATGGGAAATCCGACTGCAGGAGACCTTGGGGCCACATTATGTGCTGCTACATTCATCCGGTCACGGTGTTCTATACCTGTCTGTGTTCATCAGACGCGACCTTATCTGGTTCTGCTCAGGTAGGTACTGTTTTTCTTTCACTTTAAGACCGTGAATCTAGCCATACACAGGCAGATCGATCACCTGCAACGATCGGAGATCTAATCAGAAGAACCACTCGAACTTCCCCACCTTGGGTCGCCGGTCTTTGTCAATCAAAAAAACGTCAAACACAGGATTATATATAAAGTGGTGCAGTGAATTTACAAAATCGCTCAATATATCAATCCCGTGTATGGGGCTTTAAAAATCCTACACCCCAACAACCAATTTAACAAACACAGACCCACTTGTATGTCTGGCCATTTTGTTCTCTTATCCTAAATTTTAATTGGTAGCCTGCAATATATATATGTGTGTTAATTAGCACATCTTGGGAATGTGCAGGGGTTAATCCTGATTCTTCCACATCTACAATGAATGGTGTTAAGGTCCCTGGAGGACATTTAAGTCATTACTAGACCCAATTAATGACACTACTGAGGAAACGCTGTTAAGTTAATGAGAAATTTGTCAGATAAACATTTGCTGTGATGTTTATAGTAGGTTAAGGTAAGGCAAAGTGCCAGTTAATGGCAGATATTAATGTCTGAGCATCTGAACACAGACTGTAGGGGCAGTAGGAGGGTTTCTGAAAGTAAAAAAAAGTAACAGTGATTTTGTTAGTTGCTTCTTAGGGTACCCTAAACTATATAATGCAAAATAATATAATACAATGCAGATTAAATACACAGGAAATAGCAGAATTCCAAATAAAGTCAAGGATGCAGATTCACCCAGGTAAGTTACAACAGGTGCATTCCTGCCTCGTGGAAATGCATGAAGGATGCACACTTCGAAAATAAATTCCCTGTGATTGAAATCATAATAGTCCACACAACATCATATAAATATATCAATGGGCAATATAATAAACTCTCTGGTGCATTGTTTACTAATAGGTCATATAAGAGGACACGTGGACATCCTTTAACATTTTTATGTTAGGAAAGGTTTCTTCCAGCAGATGTAATAATGACAAGTTCATTGAATAGCTTTAAAACTGGCCTAGATAAGTTTCTAAAACTAAAAAATATTGAGAATTACTGCTATTAATAGGGTAACCCTTTTGAAATAAAAAATAACAAAAGTGGTATAAAGGTGATACCTTGATTGGCTAACTAACATAATCATAGCAAGCTTTCAGAACATTCTAGTTCCTTTTTCAAGCAGAATACAATGAATCTGTGGTGCTTGACTTGCTAACACGGTACACCACCTTTCCCTGCGTCTGGTATTAATACATATACTGTAGTTTTGGTTGGTACAGGGATACTATATAATAATGAGAATTACTGGTATTAATACATATACTATAGTTCTGGTTGGTACAGAGATACTATATAATAATGAGAATTACTGGTATTAATACATATACTGTAGTTCTGGTTGTTATGGGGATACTATATAATATTGAGAATTACTGGTATTAATACATATACTGTAGTTCTGGTTGGTAAGGGGATACTATATAATCAGAATTACTGGTATTAATACATATACTGTAGTTCTGGTTGGTACATGGATACTATATAGTATTGAGAATTACTGGTATTAATACATATACTGTAGTTCTGGTTGGTACAGGGATACTATATAATTAGAATTACTGGTATTAATACATATACTGTAGTTCTGGTTGGTACATGGATACTATATAATATTGAGAATTACTGGTATTAATACATACTGTAGTTTTGGTTGGTACGGGGATACTATATAATCAGAATTACTGGTATTAATACACTGTAGTATGGTTGGTACAGGTCTATATAATCAGAATTACTGGTATTAATACATATACTGTAGTTCTGGTTGGTACATGGATACTATATAATATTGAGAATTACTGGTATTAATACATATACTGTAGTTATGGTTGGTACAGGGATACTATATAATTAGAATTACTGGTATTAATACATATACTGTAGTTCTGGTTGGTACATGGATACTATATAATTGAGAATTACTGGTATTAATACATACTGTAGTTTTGGTTGGTACGGGGATACTATATAATTAGAATTACTGGTATTAATACATATACTGTAGTTCTGCTTGGTACAGATATACTATATAATATTGAGAATTACTGGTATTAATACATATACTGTAGTTCTGGTTGGTACGGGGATACTATATAATATTGAGAATTACCGGTATTGATACATATACTGTAGTTCTGGTTGATCAGGGATACTTCCTCTGGATCATCTGTTAGGTAGGGTTAATGGGTAGCTTATAAAGGTTTGACTAGATGAACATATGTCTTTATACAACCTCCAATACTATGTTACTATGTAACTGTTAGACAGGCATTATGGGTAGGGTATAAAGGTTGGACTAGATGAAAGTATGTCTTTATACAACCTCCAAACCAATACTATGTTACTATGTAACTGTTATACAGACATTATGGGTAGGGTATAAAGGTTGGACTAGATGAACGTATGTCTTTATACAAACTCCAATACTATGTTACTATGCAACTGTTATACAGACATTATGGGTAGGGTATAATGGTTGGACTAGATGGACGTATGTCTTTATACAACCTCTAATACTGTGTTACTATGTAACTGTTAGACAGACATTATGGGTAGGGTATAAAGGTTGGACTAGATGGATGTATGTCTTTATATAACCTCCAATACTATGTTACTATGTAACTGTTATACAGACATTATGGGTAGGGTATAAAGGTTGGACTAGATGGACGTATGTCTTTATACAACCTCCAATACTATGTTACTATGTAACTGTTATACAGACATTATGGGTAGGGTATAAAGGATGGACTAGATGGACGTATGTCTTTATACAACCTCTAATACTATGTTTCTATGTAACTGTTACACATAATACACAGGGCCTGTTACTTCTCCCCTGCACAACTATTTATCAGATTTCACTGCACATACAAGAAACAGTATCCAATGTTTGGGCTCCAGGGCTCAATCGTTAACCTGTTACATTTTCCTCCTTCCCTTCATTGTCCTTTAGAGGTTGAATCTGCTACTGTGACGACACGAATCGTATCTCAGATCAAGACCAAAGGGGCTTTGGCTGTTTCATTTACATTTTTCGGAACCTCGTTCCTGTTTATTACGTCGCACTTTACCTGTAAGTTCTGTTTGAGAAGGAGATGGCTGTGTTTATGTCATTGGCGTTTGTTAGGAATCCAGAGAGCTTTTCCGCCAATGATGCGGAGTGTTGTGTTTTTATTGTTCCAGCCGGGGATACCAAAGTATGTGATAGAATACTGGACTACAAGAAAATCATTGAAGGGCTGCAGCTCCCCCGTAACATCCCAGACACCAACCCCTATCGCTCTAATTCTGGTAAGTATTAGTCCTGAAAATCTGGTGGTTTTAATTCACTGTAGTCCTGAAAGCAAATCATTGGGGCGAAATCAAACTTTTGTCCAACAAGAGACGTCTGAATAAAGTTATAAAGGTTCATCACTGGAAAAAACTTTCACTAAAGTAAACAATCCAAACACCTACCCATCCCCATTTATACTTCCCCGATCCTCTTCTCACTATGTGAAGTACCCAGGGGGAGGACCTGAACCTTCTTGCGTAGGGTTAGTCTTCCCATAGGTCATGTCACTGACATTTTGAAAGGAGGAGTTAGACCAGATTGGTGAGGGAACCTTTCGGAAAGTGTAACTGGAGATAGAAAGTGTACCCAGCGGTGAGGTCCTAGCTGTAATAATTGTCCTTTAACACAGAGTGAAACAAAGTTGCTTTAAAGGGCAAGTCCAGCCTAAAATGAAAACTTACATACAGGTAAATCACCCCCCAAAACCCTAAATAGTAATAGTTTGAAATCTGAAAGGTGTAAGTCTAACCTGAAATCCTGCACAATGTCCCGTTTCCCTTGTTTCTGCTTCCTGGTTTTTCCAGTTAGTAACTGTCAGTTATGGATTTGACAGTTGACATCACAGCCAATGACTGATATCAATCCCATCTGCCTCTTCTGAGCATGCCCAGGCTCAGTACAGGTTTCTAAATTGCTCAGTGTCCATGAGGCATCCAGAAGCATAGCAGGCATACAGTAATGAATTCATAGGACAAACTATGATATATCAACATATTTTAAAGAGACCATTCTTTCTAAAAGATGTTCTTATGAGGGTGGAGTTGTCCTTTAAAGGGCAAATGTATTGTCCAAGCTTTGCACCCCCTCAATTTGGTATTTGTCCAATCAGCAAAAGCGCTTATTGCAGAGTCTTCTCTTTGGACAAAAGGAGGAGTAATTGTCTTTGATAGTTTTCCTTTATTTTCTGCAGCAAAGAGATTCCCTTTTGGCCCCTGCCCTAACTTTGTAAACTTAGTGTCAAAGCAAAGAGAGAGGAGTCTTTCCAGACTCACTATGTACTAGTTATAATAGTTTTCTCTTTCTGTTTTTTTTTAAGCCGATGTCACAAGCCGATTCGATGAAGTGTTTTGGTTCGGGGACTTCAATTTCCGTCTAAACAAGGAACGGAACGCGGTGAATTCCATCCTGCAGAAAAACCTGGAAAAAGACATGTCACAGCTTGTCCAATATGACCAGCTGACTAAAGAGATGAATGAAGGTACAGACCCCTATGCACTGGACTGTGGGAATTATTATTACTGTGGATTTATATAGCGCCAACATCTTCCGTAGCGCTTTACAATTACATGTACACATTCACATCAGGCCCTGCCCCGAAGAGCTTACAATCTAATCACTTTATGTACATATACAACCTATCAGTATGTCTTTATGATTGTGGGGGAAACCGGAGTACCCGAAGGAAACCCTCGCAAACACAGGGAGAACATACAAACTCCTTGCAGATGTGTCCAAGGGTGGAAACGAACTCAGGACTTCAGCGCTGCAAGGGATCAGTGCTAACCACTGAGCCACCGTACTGCCCAATCTTCTCTTCAGTTTATTCATTTTATTCTTTCCTTTGCCTACACAGATTCCATATTCAAGGGGTTTCAGGAAGCAGAAATTCAGTTCCTTCCTACATACAAATTTGACATCGGTTGCGACGTTTACGACAGCACCTCTAAACAGAGAACCCCGTCCTACACTGTAAGGGACGCGCGTACTGGGGTTTATTTGTATGGTTTAAAAATGATTTTTGTCAAGTGTAAAGAATGCGTTTTATTTCCCAGGACAGAGTTGTGTACAAGAGTCGACAAAAAGGCGACATCCGTGTTGTGAAATATGCTTCCTGTTCGCTGATAAAGACGTCTGATCACAGACCCGTGTTTGGACTGTTTGAAGTGCGGATCAGACCTGGCAGAGACAAGTAAGGAGTTAATAATCACACATTTCTATATTGTGAAATAAATAAGATGACAAAGGATTCTGGACTTGTGATTTAGAGACATAAACACTACAAAGCATTCACATGTAGGTGTGCACACACTTCCTACTTGTTGTGTCTCTTTTAGTTAAAAATGGAAAACAAATTGGTTAGGCCACACCAACATGTTTTAACCCACAATCTGATTGCGGGTTAAAAAGTGCACACTAGTTTGGCCCAATTGTTGTGGCCACAATAGGTTTAAAACATTGGGCCATTCTCCACAATCTAATTGTGCTCTCTTCGGCTCTCATATGGTTTTATCTGTATATAAATTATTTAAAGTGCATGTTCACACCCCAAACCCCTTTGCCACAATAGCCATGTACTTTAGGCTTTGGTAGCTCAATTTGAGATTGTGTAGCCATCATAATTTATTGGCCATGGTGGCTGCAACCCTGGAAGTGCGGTAATGTGCAAAAGACCGTCAGATGTTAGGAGCGCCAGAGAAATGGGGTTTGTGGGTGTGTCAAGGGACGACTCCACCCTTATAACGAGATATTTTAGAAAGAACTTTAAAATATGTTTACATATTCTACCTTGTTCTCAAAAATTATTAGTGTATTCCTGCTATGCTCCTAAATGTGTCATCGAAACTTAAGGGGTAGTGTGTGTTAACGGCTATATTAGATCACACCCCCCTTTAGAAATTTAGTGAGATGGTTATGAGCTTGAGCATGCTCAGAGACAGCAGCTAGGGCACTGGCATTCAGTTATTGGCTGTGACCTTCACTGTCAATGCCATGACTGACCGCTGCTAACTGCAAGAAGCATAAACCTATAGCCTGAAGGTACCTTGATATGTGCAAGTGCACGGATAGTGAATGGGAATAGATTATCTTAAGTTTTACCTTCTGACACAGGATTTCTTCATATCTTTTCTAGTAAAATCGTATTCACTATTTATTAAATGATTTGATCATTCAAAAGGTGCAGATGTGCTAAATAAGAAATGTCATTATCCTTCTCCAGCATTCCTCTGGCTGCAGGCCTGTTCGACAGGGAACTGTATTTGTTGGGAATAAAAAGAAGAAGCACACGACAGCTACAACAACGACAAGCAGCGAGAAATCAGAAAACCAGCAGTGTGTGTAACATATCCTGATGAAAACTAACAAAGCAGGCTAGAGAATGAAATGGGTATCTGCCCTCTAGTGGCCTGATCAGGAAATACAACAACAAAAAACACACTAGCATCCTTTATTTCACTGTGACCTAACCGAAGAGAAAATTCTAAAAAAACAGCTCTGAGACGGTGCTAGTGATTTCTCCATTTTCGGAAGAATTTCTGTTGTACGACACTGTATAAAAGGCCTTAATGAGTTGTTTAATTGTATAAACAATGTTTTGATCTGGGTCTTAAGAGGAGAATAACGCCCTTTGATGAAAAGCATCTGGTTGGATGTTAATTAATCAAGATTCTATTTAATGACATTGCTGTTTTCCTCTTTAATCAAGCAGAACCTTTCGACAGTGAAAGTCTCGACCTTCTGTAACTATTATTCATTCCGTGTAATTTGTGTACATATCTATTTATCTATAACATGAACATCGGACCAAGGAATAAAACCATTTCACACAAAGTAAGAGGCCTCTACATTACGGACTATTGGTAAACTCCCAGCCACGTGTGCTATAGAAAATGTCCATTTGCTTTTCTTTGTTCTTTAAGGGCTAGGCCAACACTACAGCGATTTAAAGGGCATGTCCACCCCGAAATTTAACTTTTGATATGTGGTAGGGCATGCTCCCCCAGCCCCAACCGCATTAATATAATTGTTAGAAAGTCCCCCGATTCTTACTTACCTGCCCTCTCTCCCCTGGTGCAGTGTTCAGGCCCTCTGCTTGCATGGAATTGAAAGCAGGGGGCGGGACCGGCAGCCGCGTCCGTGATTGGCTGAGAGGCAGGGAGGGCTGCACTGAGCATGCCTCAACCTTGATGAGGTTGAGGAAGTCTCAGGCACAGCATGAGTCACACACTGCTCCTACACATCAGTTTCCTGGACTTTGGAGGGGCACAGCAGGGGAACTATTTTGAGCAGGAATGTAAGGTAAGGATTGTTTTAAACTACTTGATGTGGCCAGTAAGGGGTTAAATTTTAGTTTTGGGGGTGGACATGCCCTTCAACATGCGATCCGATTGTGCTAAAAATCGCACGATCATGTTGGCCAACCGACCTGGCCACACTGATTTTATTTTGCAGATCAAACACTCGGATATCGCAGATCACAGTGCAAGTGGAATTTCAAGATCATTCATTTTTTAAACTGCTTCTGTCCTAGAGCAGATTACTGTTGGAGATGCAGATTCCCACATTACAACACATAATTAGTTGTTACAAACAGAATTTTAATACAAAAAAAGGATAAATAATGAAGTATTAATTACACAGGACTATAAACATACACAGACCAAATCTATATTTTTTTCTTGAGGAACAGATTAGCAGCACTACAGGGTGTCAGGATTATAACGATTTTATCTGATAGAACAGGTTTGGATTAATATCAATACTGGAATCTTCAAACCTAGAAAGATGTTGAAAACTGGTTGTCAACTACAGGCTTAAGGTTTAACACTTTAACAATAAAGGGACGATTTTCCATCGTCCTCGGAATCACTCAGAACTGCCAGAAAATTCCCCTCTGCAGCAGTCGGCCCCCCGTACTAAAGTATAGTGAGTCGGCCGCGGGTGAAGGAAATGCGATAGTTCCGAACGATCCCTCGCTTTGCTCCGGACCGTGTGTAGCATCTTTAAAAAATGTTTGACAGAGTTTTAAACATTGTCATCTTTAAAAGGGTAACTGTGGTCTCCATACAAGTCCCATCTATTTAAAAGAGATTTCAAACAAGCCGAGGATGATGTCTCTAGGGGCCGTATTTATAAATATATATATTTAGCGATGGGTAAAAACAATCGTTCATTTACAATAAGCTTAACGATTGTTAATTGTAAAACTACTGCATGGTATTCTACGACTGAACGTTCGGTCGTAAATGTATGACCGCGATAGTAAATTTACAACCGCTTTCCTAAATTAACTAACCCGCGATATCGCGGCTTTATAAATACGGCCCTAGCTTCTTTGGTTCTTAAGTTCTAGGCTTGTAAAGTTAAAGGAAGTGTGACGGTCACATGATGAGCTGTTAGAAGCCCCACCCCCTAAAAATTATCTTTTCTAAAGTTACAGACCTGTAACCATCATTTTCTACCTATGGACACCTAGGAGAATGGTGTGGGGGGGGGGGAATCCCTTTTTTAGGCTTGTCACTAGCTTTAAACGATAAAGAGATTTGGGTGCGGGGCTTATGATTGCAGCAGATGATGCTCCGTCCCAGAAGTAGGATACAAGTGGGCATGCTTATGCCTAAGGCACAGGGGGCAGAGCAATGCTGCCGGTCATGCTACAGCACACATTATGAGCTGGACACACCACCATTTATACTGCCGTAACTTTAAATACACGTGGAGTCATTTAAAAAATGTGGGAATGTGCTCTTTTTAATAAAGGCCACTTATATGGAGACCAGTTACTCTTTAAAGATCTTTACAGCGTCTACAAAGCTATATTCTATAAACCAGGGGAACAACCTTATTTACGGGAATGCAGATATATTTTAAAAGGACATAATGAGTCCAGTAGTTTTGAAAGTTAAAAAAAAAAACAACTGACAACAGCTAAAAACTCTAAATAAATATTAAGTTCTACTCGTCCTACCTCTTGACCTGTAGAACAGTTTGTAACAAGCGAACTCTAGAGATCGCTCAATATTTATCAACCCCGATTGTTTTACAGTAGGTTCTTGCCTGTGTCAATTCACATATTTTTCTCATGGTTGTAAACAGAAAATCGGACTGAATGCCCTTTTATAATCTTATCCCAAGACTAAAATGTGTTTGAATGTAGGTGTTAAAAGCATTCAAAAGCTTAGACCTTTGGAAAACATAAATGTATTTTAAAGGAAACAATTCATTTGGCAGAAGAATTACAGAATCTAATTTTGGCTATTGCACACATTATGCAATACTCAATAGACCATGCTAAACCATAACAAATGCTAATAGTTCATTAGGCTGAGACCACACTGGACCAAATGTAAAAGTGCATGTTAACGTAAATTTGCTCAATATTCTTAAATCGGATCCCGTGCGATTTGCAAAATGCACTGCCTTGCGTTTATCACATGCTAGCAGATCACAAAATGCCATCATAAGCGTGTGAAAAACGCACTAGTGTGGCCTAGCCCTTACGGTGTGTGTTGACTTCACTAATTCGGTTATATCGTGACCTTTAAAAAGAAAAATGAAAAACTGGGGGCGGAATTTATAAGGCTGGGTACACACCATGAAATATGTCTGGAACTGTTGTATGGTGTAGGTGGGTGCACAGCCACATGATCAGTCACTGCAAACGGTCACTCCAAATCTCGTCCTGTGTGTGCCCAGCCTTAGTGGAATATAAGCAGATATCTGTCCAATTTTAGCCTGTTCTTGTGAACACTGATTCCATCTTTAAATTAGGTGGCTTAGACCTAATGGACAAACACCCTTGCACAGTGCATTTCATTTCTATAACATTTGTAGATCCTTATTACTTATTAACATGGTAACGGCTGTACAAATCAACCTAATATAGAATGCTGCCTTTGCACCAGTCCAGCACGAGGAACTCAAATGTCAGCATAACGCTAACTCGCACGTTCCACCTCTGTGTGAATTATAATTTGCAATATAAATTATACGCTGCAAAGTGACTATCGGAACAGCCGGTAGGATCGGGGCAGGCGCCCGTCTTTACTAGACAGCGCTGTCTGAATGTGTTCATAATCTGGTAGATCTGACAAGTCTCCCAGTGCAGCCACAGCCGGCTTGTTACGCAGCATCTTTGTGGCTACTCGCTTGATGTCACTTGCTTTTACATTGTCTGGAATTAAGAGAAAAACAGCAATTTACCAATCAGGACAAATCATTTTAAATGATGGCATACCAATTAACCAATCATATGTTTCATAGAGATATTAGCTATATCTGTTAAATACGATGGCCAGGAAATAACATGTATATCCAGTATAGAAATATGTACGGCCGTACACCAGATACCGTAATGAGTTCCTATCAGCATAATATTCTATCTAGAAAAGAGAGGAAGTGGCACTATCATCCTATTTGTGCAATACTGATTAACACTTACTGATGAGATTACACAGCTCATGCGGAAGCTTCCTTGATCCAGTAGCCAGCACTTGTCTGCCAACGTCCTCGAAGATCACAGGGCGAGATTCTAAATTCATCATCAGCATGGACTTGAGTTGTGTCTTGGCTCGATTTAATTCAACCTAAACAGGGCGATAAGGGCAATTTCTCTACCAAAACATACTAACATGGGGTTTTTGTTTTAAGCTGGGTACATACTATACAATCCTTCCTCCTGACTGACCATTCCAGGCTTTCGACCGGTCCTAATTATTGTATTGTGTGTACCTAGCTTTATTTCCCAGAATTCCAGTCTCACAGAGTTTGGTCACGGACCATTTTGTTCTTTGCACATGCCCATTTCTAGGCTTCTGAAGGAACATTTTGTAACACTTTTTGTTACTCTAGCCAATCATGTTAGAGACCAGGAGGGATAGATGAGTGGACTTGTATAGAACTAGAAAGAACCCAGGGTTGAGTACCCTAAGATGAGAGGGAACTTACAGGGCGATGCACTGGTGATGTTTTATGCCAATAGAGGCTCTCGGCATCGCTAACTGGCATTTTTCTCTTAAGGCACTTTTAAAGCCAGCTATTAGCTAAAGTGCCGCAATAGAATGCCACTTTGGACATTTTACCATAGCTTGCGGCAGCTGCGCGGTTACATCACGGTAACAGATATAAAATTGGCTAGCGTGACTTAAACTCCAAAACAGGAGTGGTGCCCGTTGGTGCATTGCCCTGTTAGTGTATAATTGTCCTTTAGGGCTGGGCTACACTTGTGAGTTCTCACGCATTACCGTTCGTCCGCATGCGATCACCACTTTTTTGTGAATTACATGCGATTTGTGCAAATCACAGCACAGACGGAGGGTAACCGCATAAAATGCATGAGCGCTTTCCAGGCACGTTGCCGAATTCTGATGTTTATTTCAGTCTCAGAGAAGTAAATCGGGTTGTCTTGTTATGTAATGTAGGCTGTATTATTACTAAATTAATGATTTTTATAGGTCCTTTAGATAACATTTCTTACCTCTCCTACTGATCCAGCCATTAAAGTGAATTCCCTGGTGATTATTTCAACCATGTCTCTGACCTGCGTAAAAAGAAATGATGGTTTAGTAGTTCAAAGTGACCAATGATATATAAAGTGATATTCTCTTATCCAAGCAGCAGGTCAGAGCACATACAGGGCCTTATTTTTATAACCTGAAGCAGCCAATCAAATGTTTTCTAACTGTAGTAGACCGATAAAACAGTTTCATCTGATTGGTTGAGGTAAAGGATTATTTGAATAAGCCTGATAATCTTGTGATCACAGCTTTGCAGTGGTCTTGGCCGTAGATCGCATTTAGCGGTATGATGACAATTTGTGCCTGAATTGCATCCCTGTCCGATATTAGGATGCATGCGATCACTATTTCTGGTGCGGGTTTAAAAAGCGCACAAAATCGCACAGACACACTGCAAAAATTGCTGTGTTGTATTACTATTGTAGTTTGTTACAGCACAAACAGGACAGGAAATTACCGGTTACTAGTCTGTCTGTGTATCCTCCAACTAAGGAAACAGCAGGCATGTTCTGCTTTCTAGCAATATTATATACATTTACAGCAGAACATCGAATCCCCCCAATATATAAACCTATCTATCTGCAAACCTACCAATGGATGCTGAACCAATACATACCTGGCGTGGATCGGCACTGGCGTGGATACACAAGAGCCCAGTGTCTTCATAGCTGTGATGATATGATGTTGCATTGTACATCCAGTGATGCCTGGAAGAGATGTTGGTTACTACAGGTTCCAAACTTACCTCCTTAGGCTCTTTGCAAATTACTCTGTGTCTGTTTTGTCATCGGCAACATAGAAACATACAGGGAGATTCAATAAAAGTTCTTATCGTTTAAAATGGTGCTAATTTTGCCCCAACCAATCAGATGTTATTTAACATTTGAAAGCTAAAATCTGATTGGTTGGGGCAAAGTTTGCACTATTTTAAATGATAAGAACTTTTATTTAATAACCCTGATAGTATTGGAGGTTGTATAAAGACATACGTCCCTCTAGTCCAACCTTTATACCCTACCAATAATGTCTGTATAACAGTTACATAGTAACATAGTATTGGAGGTTGTATAAAGACGCACGTCCATCTAGTCCAACCTTTATACCCTACCCATAATGTCTGTATAACAGTTACATAGTAACATAGTATTGGAGGTTGTATAAAGACATACGTCCATCTAGTCCAACCTTTATACCCTACCCATAATGTCTGTATAACAGTTACATAGTATTAGAGGTTGTATAAAGACATACGTCCATCTAGACCAATCTTATGGGTATGGGCAGTCCTTAATAACTGGGTCCATTTTTCATTCTTAGGGTGGAGATGAGGTTTTGACCTGATTTTACAAACCCACCTGTTGAGCACATTGAGGTAAAGCCTTGTGAACATTCCTTTTCCTGGGCCTCCGGCAGAAAAAGATCCTCCACCACCCATCATCATGTTTAATACAGCATAAGGGATGAAATCGTCTTCCTGTAAATATGAAACCATAGAGACTTTTATACTGGCAAACTGCTGTTCTAATAGACAAGGATTTCACAGCTACGGGACGTCACATACAGGGAACCAATACGGATATTTACTAGGTGGAAACAATGTATTAAAATGAAAGGCAAATAAATCCAGTTTAAAAATTCACAAAATACAAAAAATGTCTTTTAATGGCTACGTTTGAACATACCTCCTTCCCTGTTAATTAAATGTAATGTAAATTAAGCAGTGTTTAATGAAAGATGTCATAGAATAAATTAGCATGGCCGATCCAAAAACCACATAATCAAACCAGTGTGAACAATACATGAGAGCGGACACTTTGCATGCACAGGAAGTGACCTCATAGGAAGTCTATGCATGGGAAAATAATACAGAAGCCTATTATGTCTTTGTACATACCAAAAAGGAGCAGCTTTCAAGGCCAATCATTATGTGTGTGAGCTCAGGGATTGGAGTAGGTCCGAGGCTGACATCAGACATGTCCTTTTCCACCTGACACAACAAGATGATGGAAGTTGTTACAATTTCATTATGACCCTCTCCCTTCAAAGGAGGCATTTAAAGCTTTAGTTAAACTAATGAACAACAGGACTACAGGTACTTATAGCCCACATACAAGATTAAATTACTTAACACTGGCTTTCTTAGTAATTCAAAACATGTATTTCAAGTCTTATCGCTCTCTTATACATGGATCTTTACCTTGACTATCCCCCCTGTGTACTGCGATATGGATTTGTCGATGCTCCTTGGTTTCCCTGACGACCAGACGGGCTCTACATCTTGTAGATACTTCTTGGCACACTCTAGTAGTTGCTCGTGTTCTATTCCCACCCCAGCCAGCACCATTCTGTCTGGGGTGTAGTAATTGTGCATGTAGTTGTGGAGCGTCTTCTGGTTTATCTTTTCAATATTATCTACAGGACAAAACCTTGGAAGCCCCAATGTGTTGTCTCTGTATGCAGCCTGGAAACAAAATCCAACAGTTATTCAATCCATTTAATAAAAAAATTAAGAATTAGTGATTATTTATAAAATGCCTGGCAACATATTATGAGAGCCATTCTCAGTACATTACAATTACAGGGTGATGCAAAGTATCTGATTGGAGAATTCCTCTCTTTCTCTCTCTTCCCTGTGTAGATCGAACTGAGCATGTCTGTGATCACTGAGCTGGGGGCAGTAACTGTAGGGTTTTGTTTACTGTGTATTGTTAGTAAGGCCCCCTTCTAACAATACACATTGCCAATTGCCATTGGCCCCCTTAGTACCCACCAATGGCAATTTCTACACCAGTGGCCCCCACTATGTCATTTTAATTCGGTAACCTGCACACACTGTAAAGGTTCCTACATGGTCAGTGTTATCAATGTGTAACCAGCTAACTGCATTGTCCGTGCCTGTACAGGCTTCTCATTCCTCATGGTATTTACCGCATGAATCATTTCTGTGAGCAAAGGTTCTGGATCCGGCCTCATGTTGAGATCTTCTAATTCAAATCGTACTGCCATACGGGTCATTTCAATCTCATCCTCTGTAATAGATCAAGCACAATATTTGCCATTCTTTCTTAATTCATATTCCTTTCCTTATCTGCCATACATGCCCTAAAAACTTTAAATGTCACTGGGCTGTATCTACAGCCACAGCCAGATGCCACCATGGAATGCTGGGTGTTGTAGTCCCACAAACTGTTAGAGCTGTTCCATCTTTGTTCATTTTAAAGGACAACTACAATGTAAGAATGTACTTTTTATATATGAAAAGTACCTGGGGCTGGGAGGTTCTATTTATTAATCCTACCTCCTAATATTGTTTAGTTGAGGAGCTATAGCACATACAGTATTCATCTGCAAGATTAGTGCCCTGGGCCTTCCTGTATTAAAGATAGTACTGAAGTACTCAGGAAGCCTGGCAGAAGCAGTTTTCTTCATGCTTGCACTCCTCACAGAAACATGTACTATGGTATAATATAGCAAAGCCTAGATACGATGGGGTGGTGTATTATATATAATTATAAAATGATTACACACAGTATATATTCTTAGGCAATGTCAGATACATTCACCTTTTATTGATACTGTGTGTAGCCAACTTAAGGGTATACATGTTAATGATTTCCCTGTACATGTAAAGAAAAATACTGTCTTGCTACACATAACCTGAATTACCTACAGTGTACCGAACTATAGGAAACAAGGCATCCCATATAAAACAGAAATACACTCAATAATCTAAAATAAACTAAATCTAAAATAATCTAAACTAAAATCTTTTTACCAGAGAGTCTCGGATGGAAAACCACATCAGCCAGCAAGCTCACTACAGTATCAAGTCCCTTGGAATTGGCAGACACTGCATACATAGTGGTGTCTCTGAAAGAAGACGGATTATACGATTAGTGGAAAGTGATAGGCTGCACAACAAAGTTAATCTTAAACTTTTATTTGTATCAAAAACACAGTGTTCCTTTCTCTTTGCTGTATGGTGGTCTATGGTTTGCACTTATAAAGACACTGGCAACTCTTAAAGTCAAATTAAAGCAATTTTTGACTTACCTGGATGTTTGACAATCACAAATCCCTCCGTGTTTTTCCAGTGTAAGAAGAATCTCATCTTTGCTACCAAATTGAGAAGTGGACTGGAATTAAAAGTATTTGTGTCGGTATTAAACCTTAAGCCAAAATATAAATAAGCCTAACATAGTCTATCATTCCCTAATAGCAGACAGCTGTAACTGTCAACTAAGAAACATTGTACAGAAATCATCTTTATTTCTGCAGCCCTCCTTTCGACAAGAGGAACAAAAGGTTTTACCACTGCTGTGTCTTGTTTACAAAGAGGATACGAGCAGGTCATCCAGTAGCAACATGACAGCTCTGGCTGAACAGGAGAAGAAGGGGGCTAAGGAATGTACAGAGGATGTGCAACTTAGTATCTTTGCCCACGACACAATCTGGAAGGAGGGCTGCAGGCCTAAAAAAAAGCTACAGGTGACTTTTACAACTGTTAGTTAGGAATTAAAGATTTGTTTTCATGTCTACTTATATTTTAGTTTTAATTCTCCTTTAACAAAGCTAATATTTCACTAATAGAATGTCTAGCATTCAAAATCTGGATGGGACAACTTACTGAAAAGGCCAGTTTCTCCAAAAAGTGTGAGATTCCGCTGAGGTATTTCGTTTCGTGCCTCGATCCAGAATTTATCAGGACTGTAAACAAATACACAGCAAACAAGAAAAAGCCAAGTTAGTTTTCTATCTAAATTGTTTCATTACATCCAAAATTATTTTTTTGACAGGACCAAGGATCTAATACTGTCACATTTATTGGGAAAACACTTTATGGACCATTTTTAACAATGTATATACGAAACAGCCATTTATAAATCTGTGGGCGCTAATATATCCCCTCAGCAGGAAGACACATTTTGCAATATCCCAAACCATTTAGATTTCTATCGATATCTCAGAACCTTCAGTCTTGTATCCCTGCTCCTCCTATGGCAGTGGAAGTGAATGGGGTTACCAGTAATTCCTTAACATGTGTGAATGACAGGCTTTGTTACCCTATACAATCTTTACTCCTCCCCTCAGCCTCTGTGACTACTGCCATAGAAGGACCAGGGAAAACTAGAAAATCATTCAATACTTACCAAGCTTTTCTTATCCTGGCCTGGAATGTGGCAGTGGAAGCGTCTTTTTTCCTTCCATTTTACGCTTTCTAACTTATAGATACAGACCCAATCATCAAAAACATGCAGGCTGAAGGGAGTAGCAAATATTTTATTGGGTAACAGAGCCGGTCATTCACATATGGCAAGGAATTAACCCCATTCACTTCCACTGCCTTATTCCAGACCAGGAAAAGAATATCTTGGTAAGTACTGTAGGATTGTCTGGTTTCTCTAAGTGTTTCCTTTTCTATTACATCACATGGTAAATAATGTGTTCTCCATACATACTTCCAACAGTACAGAACTGTCCAAATTTGTTTTGCGAAGCCACGCGTAAGCCATTCTCCAAGGTTGTCACTTTCGTTTCAAATTTTTCTTGGCCGTCGACTCTTGCAAAGATTGGTTTAGGGACTTCAGGCAAAGGACTGGATAAGGGGATGCTGGGATAGCTATTTCCACTGCTGTAATGTTGGTATCTTGGTAACCCATACCTAAAACACACACAGGAACTTGGTTTAAAGGGCAAGTCCAGACCCAAAATGAAAACGTACATAAAGGTAAATCACCCCCAAAACCCTAAACGGTAATAGTTTGAAATGTGAAAGGTGTAAGTCTAACCTGAAATCCTGCACAATGTCCTGTTTCCCCTGTTTCTGCTTCCTCGTTCTTCCAGTTAGTAACTGTCAGTTATGGATTTGACAGTTGACATCACAGCCAATGACTGAATGTTAATCCCATGTCTGCCTCTTCTGAGCATGCCCATGGTCAGTACAGGTTTCTAAATTGCTTCCATTCCATGAGGCATCCAGAAGCATAGCAGGCATACAGTAATGAATTCATAGGACAAACTATGATATATCAACATATTTTAAAGAGGCCATTCTTTCTAAAAGATGTTCTTATGAGGGTGGAGTTGTCCTTTAACATTTACAACCTACACTTCCTTGTACCATCTCGTTTAACAGGTTAGAGGGAAACTTTCACAAACACTAAAGCATGAAAAATAAACAGCATGGCATCAACCATCGAGAATGGGAAGGTGTCTGTCATTTCTGGGACATTATACTTATTTATGTAGTTCTCACCTAATAAACCACAAAAAGAGCAGATGAAATGTTGGCACTTATTATGTAATTATATTTGAAAAGTTCAAGTTGATTTACACAGATGGAGGAGCTTAAAGGAGAAAGTGTAAATTGTTACACTCCAGAATCTGAACATATCCCCTCTAAAACACCAATAAACTGTAAAATAGCAATACAGTAAATAGCATTAAAGTAAATGTAACCCACTGAAGAACTTGACGAAACAACTGTGTGTATGTACTGTGACTGGCCACACCCCTGATATCAGTCACATGCTCTCTTACCTATTCTGCCATGTAAAAGGATTGGCTAGAGGCTACTAGTGGGTGTGACCAACTGTAACAAGTTCCTGCAGTATCTTAGGACTGAGCATGTGTAAAGAACATATTGGTCAGTGACCACACTGTGTGATACCAGAACACTGGGAAATAAGACACAAACCTCATGTTAGAAAGTTAAATTTCTCAACAACCTTATTAAAATGAGAGGTGAGACACAGATTACTGTTTTTATATCAAGGAGAGCTGCCTTCTAATTCAATGTTGTTCTGAGGCTTTAGTTGTCCTTTAACAACACATCACCATACGATAAGGTTTATTGGGGCTGCATAATACACATGGCCATAGTTCTCCTTGGTCTTTTAACCTATAGCAACTACTGCCACAAAATCAATGACTGCACCGGAGCTGCTCAGGGTGCGTGATGATCACGGTCCCCGTGGTTTGGTTGGTATCTTGACACGCCAGCTGTCACTAAACTACAACTCTTTGCATCCCATTACATAATTTAGCCGTCAGGGGATGCTGGGAATCGTAGTCAGAACCCCCTGGTGTATTGTAATATAATCATTGGACAGTGATCCATCCCCAGACACACAATCAAATCATAACACAAACAACTTCAACCTTTTCCTCTCACAATGTGACTAGGCCCTGGACTACAATTCCCATCATGCCCTGACAGGATGTCATCTCACAAACAGAGGAAAGTCTGGTTGAAGGTTTCCTCTTACACAGCTGTAACCCAGTGACCTCTATGGGGGCACATTAATAGCCCCTCTAAGTCCCCTTCTTATGTAAACCTACCACAGTCACTTGACATGTCCATTCCCCTTGATTTCCCCAAGCAGGTACGTTCACACAGCATGGGGACAGTTACCCATCACCCTCAGTGTGGACATTACAATATTAAGGTACCTCTGTATTCCTCCCCACAGCCTGGTCTTGGCCACGTTCGCCGCCATCTTTCCAAATCTCCCCGCCCCCCTGACCTCCTAAGCACAGTGTGAGCCATAATACTTCCGGCTTCCTGTCTCCTGTACGCCGTCATTTCCGGCGCGACCAGGAAGTGGAAGTTATGGTTGGCAGCTCATATTGTGCTGCATTGGGTTAACCTGTATGGGCACTGTGAACCCCAGTGTGTGCCCAGGACCTATCACCCCACCCACTGAGTAATGTAGCACAGCCATTTAATTGCCAACAGATCCTCATTCATTTCATTGACAGGGTCACTCCTCATATTTACACCACAGGCTGCAGACATGAAGCTCAGGTGGCCTGATGTTTATTGCCACAATAACCCCTAACCCCTCCCCATTCACCCACCCCCAACACAGTGTCATCCTGCTAACAACATGGCTGGATTTTCCAAACAGCCCAATGGGAAAGGAAAGACTCTAATCATAGAGGATGGTGAGTAGGAAACCGGTGTCTGCATGGCTTCTTTCTAGGTCTGTGGGGATGTGCGTTACTAGGGTTGACTTTTCTTTCCGTTAAAGAAAATCAGAATGCTGAAATATGCGTACAGGGTGCGTTGGTTTTTAGTAGATTGCCAGCAAGCGCAACTAAAAATAATACTAATAAGATTTATTTAAAAATGTTAAAATTGCACTGATGACCTTGTCAAGAATCCAGCATATCAAGATAAAGAAAATACAATCGGGCATCACCGTACATAAGAGACTTTTCTTCAAGAAACATTCTGATCTGAACTTATCTGATACCCCTAGGCCTTTCTAGACCCAAAGTTCAACTTCCCCCAACTTACCTCTCTCTTTTCCAATATACTACTATGAAAATTAAAATACTTACAATTCTCCCACCACTAACTTTTTAGGCTAATGATTTTCCCTTTATGTCCACTCTCAAAACAAGACAAATATTAGAATATAGACATATTTTCTTTTATTGTTTTGTAATAATGATTTTGTTTGCAGATTGTGAAACAGAAGATCAGGGTAATTCCAACCCTTTTTCCTTTAAAGAGTTTGTGAAGATCAAATCTGACTCAGGAGTTACTTCGAGTAACTGTGACCGAGCATTGTCCAAGGTCAGTAACATACAAAATTCTTTATTCTGGCTTCAAAGACAACATGCTTGTTTCTAATCTCCAGGTAGGGAGGACGATAACATTATAAGTGCTAACATGCCAAAAATTAAATCCCATGCCTACGTGTACTATGTGTACTATTGAGAAATAAATAGTATGTCATAACAAAATTATGTAATGTTAGAAAATGTATATATTTCAATCACAGGACACCAAAAAATCAACGTTTCCTTTTACTGAGCCCAGTGAGTGCTTTGGTAGGACTTTGGAGTTTCAAGAGACATTCTTTAAAGAGCCTACCCTGTATGATGATTTGCAGGAAGAGGAGGAAGATTATTGGAGTGGGAGTTACCACCCTTCTGTTATAGAACATGCTCACATTGCCAAAGATTATTCACCTGGCAGTAGTTATGGTGAATCTTATGGGCACAGCGCAGGGGATGCGTCCTGTGATGGATTGTTTACTGAATGGCAGCAGGCATGCGTTGCAGCTCCTACAGCTGGTTTGTACATAAAATCTGAGAATTACCTCAGCAACACTAAAAATTCAGAGGAAGATGTTCGCATCCATACCTTGCGAATTAGCTGTGAAGAGGTAAGTGTTTGTTTGTAAACATGTCTACATAACTTTAGCGGTATTTTTTTTTTTTTTTTTAAATATTCATGCTTTATTAGTGTATAATGAATTAGGGTCTTGTGTTTTCTATAGAAATCCTTTTACGTCCCTAGCCTTCCTTTGTCCCTATTGGCTGCCTGAGGGTGTGTGTGTGTGTGTGAGTGAGCAGACGCTGCAGTGTGCTATATTTTTCTGGGTTAGCTCACCCCTTGAAGATGTTTCCTCAATTAGTTTTTAATCTGATATAATGAAGGTTTTTGGATCTTAATATCTAGCCAACCTCAGATTTATTGTGTGAGTAGGGAAGGTCCCGGGAACGTCTTTTTCTTAACCTCTTAAGTTTTCTACTCAATTTTTTGATTGACCTTGTTGTGGTTGTTGCTCCTTTACAAAATACAAAAACTGTATTTCTAACTGGACCATACATTTTTTCTTTCCTTTTTTTTTTCAGCTACAAGAAGAGAATGATCACTTAAAGAGCAAAATCTGTGAGCTTCAGGAGCAAAATGAAAACCAGAGCAAAACGTACGTGGCCTTTTTTATCGCCTTTATTTTTATTTACTTTTTTTCCTCAAGGAATTTATTGAGCAGTTCAAATTGCCCAGTATTATTTGTTTGTTTATTCTTGCCACACCCTGAGAATACTATAAGTTGTGTCCCAGTGCCTGTTAAGTTATTGTAACATTCTGATTTAGAGTTAAATATTTGGAAAGAAAACTGGAAGAAAAGATACTAGAAGAGCAGAAAGAAGCTCAAGATTTGGAATCTATGGTCCAGCAAGTGGAAAAGAATTTAGAGATGATGACTGTAAGTGATCCAACAACATTGGAACTGATTTAGCTGCTATTGGAATCCAAAATCAAACATCATTGTATATGAAAAGCATTGCTTGCCACAAGCTGAATGGGTTGCAAACTAATCCTTACAGTAGTTCTTAGCATTGCTTCTGCAAGAATGGTCAGGACCATTTCTAGCCATCAAGCCCCCCCCCCCCCCCCCCCCCCAAAACCTTGGCCAGCCAAACTGTTGTCGCTGGATTTCCCCACTCAATTCCTTCTGTCAATGCTTCTTTGGGTATTTCTTTATAGTGGGCCTGCTTTAGTAGTTGGTAAGAGGCGCACGCTTATTTTCGCTGTAACAACCCATTTTTTTGTAGAAAAGAGCTGCAAAGGCTGAAGGCAGTGTGAACAAATTAAAGCAGGAAGTAGCACTTCTTCAGGTAAGCAAATGTTAAAATGGCAACTAGTTATTATCTATATATGCATCAACTTGAGCTATGTACACCCAGGACTAAATATATGATATTAATATCCCTGCAACCAATTGTGCCCTACTTTTTGTAGGCAAAATCATTTAGTCTACAATTGGTCCTGTTAGTAGATCCCAGACAATCCTGCGGTCTTCAATGTACTGCAAATAACCCTTGGACTGAAATAGGGCCATGGGCATTTTAATTAATAAATGACAGACCACCTGTTGGTTTAGCTATCCGTCATTCTACTGGCAGTAATCTCAGGCTGAAGTCAGCCCAGGTGTACACAGCCTTATTTACAGAAGCATTAGACTGTAAGCTCTAGGACAATGGAATTCCTGGATATTAATTGAGAGCTATTGCATACACAGATCCAACTGTCAACATACAAAGCAGAAAACGAATCCCTGAGACTGGGAGAAACAGCAGGAATGAACGCTGTAAAGCAGAATGCCAATCTGGCACTAGAAAACATTCACAAAGTCGTTATTGGTGCCCAGTCTTCCATAAAGTGAGTTTAAAGAAATGTAGTGCTGATACATAACATGGCAGTTCTAAATAATATGGGACTGAATTGATCACTACTGTATCCAATATGCCGTGAGGATTTCCCTTGCAAAATAGTTTTTATTTTTTAAATTATAGGGCACGTCCACCCACAAAATGACATTTTAAATTCTGATAAAGAAGCCTGCAAAACCTTAAGATTGCTATACTCACAAAGCTAGTTATTCAGCACAATGTATGAAAGCTCAGAGCTTTCATGCATGCTCAGATGAGCTTTCCACTACAGCCCCCAGGAACACTCTTTAATCATTGGCTGGGACACCATACATCATGTCTGTGACTCCGGTTCAACCAGGAAATAAAAGGAATTTGCAAGTATATGATGCAGGAATTGGGATGAATAATTAGCTTTTTGGTTGCGGTTTTGGGCATTGTGAGTATTAAGCTTTTAGGGGCTTTTATATCAGAATATCAAATTTCATTATGTAGGTGGACATGCCCTTTAAACTTGGATCATTATTCCTCTTTTACAGTCTGTGATTTGCTGAAATGTTCTATGAGTTGTTCACAATGTGTGTCTCTTTTTTGAATATGTGTGTCTCTTTTTTTTTTTCTGATGTATTAATGGATTGTCTTAATGACCCACACAGGCAGTTGTTATCTGGGGCAGAATCTTTAAACCTCGTCGCTGATCTTCTCCGGTCCATAGATAAAATAGCTGAAATTCACAATGATGACGTGCCTTGAATCATCCGATCTCCTAGCTCCCTCTGTATTCCGAAACCACTCAGTCCGAGCTTTATTGGAATCCCTAATATAAAGAGCTATCAATTTTGTAAAACTGGAACAGTGTTAGATACACGGACCTGTTTCCTGTTTAACCTTATAAACATATACAAGCCTTTTGTTTATTGCAATGATGCCAGCACTGCTAAAAAAGAAAAGGTGCAAACTAATATAGTTTCAGGTTACTTAGCACTTTTATTTACTATTGTTATTAAATGTTTAAACAATGGACCACTTATGGTCATTAATGTTTTTATGTAGTTTTACACTATGCATCTTAAGGTGTCCTTATCACAAGCCATTGCTCCTGTTCATGCGTCATTTTATTTATTACTAGTTCTTTTTGCCATGAAATATTTTTTGTCCTCAACATTTCACCATAAAGAATAAATTCAGACAAAAGTGGCTTTTGCCCTGCCTTAAAGCCCAATGGCTCATTATAACTTGTTTTGCTTGTCCATCTTTAGTATTCTTAACCAAAGCTGCATTCAGTAAAATCTTTCAGTTAAGCAAGCACTGGATTATCTTTCACTCTCACCTCCACTTCCCTTAACCCAAGGTGACACAAAGTCAGTAACGCTCTGAGCATGTCTGTGCCAGTGGCTAATGGAGGAGGGGTTAGAGATAAATGGAGTGCTTGACTTCACACACAGGTGTTCCCTTAGAATAGGAAACACGTAGTAAGACACAGTTTTAATCCATAAATTATGTTTCAGGAAACATGTTTCAGCCAAAAAGTCTACTTTTAAAGGAATGCAAGATTTCACAATTATTTTCTTATTTAATATATGTTAAGCATTAACATACAATACTTTTTACAAAAAAAAACTAACACATATAAGGATCCCATATCCTTAGCCATGGCTCCATACTAGAAAAGTGTATTTTAAAAAAAATAATATATTTTCTAAAGCATAATGCAAAAGGTATTTTATAAGGATGCTATTATACCTATAGAAGTATGTATGTTGTATTTGTTCTTTCATGTGATAGTAGGCATAAAAAAAAAACCAAACCTGTGGATATCCGCAAACTGCGTGGACACTGGACACTGCCGCCGTGTTTTGTTTTTTAACCACTGCAATAAAGCTGGCCATACAAGTGTGCTAATCCTGAAGATATTCACACTACCTGCTTATGTTTGATTAATGAGTGATCCTGCAAATGTTGTTCCAGCCAGGACCAATTAATCAGACATTTACTTTAAGACATTGCTCTGCTACATAAGTTAGTGCAGCACTTTGTCATTGCGAAATTACCCACAATCCTAACGTCACAAGCAGTTTCCACACAGCTACAGGAGCTTCTGATCCCTGTGGATTGATTAATATGCTAAAGGTAAAGATTTAGAAACTCCAGACCTGAATATTAACAGTCCCTGTTACGGACCATATACACAAGATGAATATCTTTCTGCAATAGATTTCTGATATGGAATAACTACCCTTAGTAGTGACCAAAGACGTGACACTGTATAAATGTTGCCTGTTAATCAATATAAATAAATAATTATGATGCTTTTAAACTACTTTAGTTTTTTTTTTTTTCTTTTACGATACAGATAAAACTAGGAAAATTCAACTAAAAAGCTCAGGTTTTTGGGAAAGTAAAGAACTAAGAAACATGGAAAAATTTCCAAAGGTTTAGAGTTACTTCCACTTTGATTTGGGGTCAGCCACAGAGCGAAGGAATTGACCAGGAAGGGGTAGGAATCAGAGTTGCGTAATGTCAACTCTTCAACGTCTGTGGGGAAAAGAGTTTCCAAATACAAATCCCACACTAATGATCAATAAACCAATTGATAGTCTGTCAATATTTCAGCACAGTAACGATAAAGCCCCAAGTCTAAAGTGACTGGCCATTGGCAGATCATGATTTGTCTGTGCACCAGAATCAGATTTTGCCTGTGCCAGTTTAATGTCACTATAGCTGCGTTTGAATGGGCCATACTGTCGTGCCCTCGTGTATGAGAGAGCAAGAGCACTTCAACATATATGCGCAGAATTCCGTATTACAGTTGAAGTAAGCAGAAATTTTAAACCCTCGTCCTGAGTAAGGGTGCGTGAATCCCTCCCCGACAATCAGTGCATTACACAATTAGCCCCAACCTTACAGCCTGGTAGATGTTCATTGCATTGGGGTGTGGCCTTTTACCCATTATTTATATAGGATTTTGCATTGGTATAAAGATTACAGTCATGGGGATGTATTGACAAGTCATCTAATACCACTCTGTACTAGGGAAATAAAACAGAGCACTATGGGAAATATGGAGAGAGAGTTCTTTTTCTTTAATTCTTGGCAGGAGGGGATGAAATCAGCACTCAGAATATTATGGAAATATCCTTTTAACCCAGAACATGAGGGATTCTGGGAATTATACATCCAGGTCATCCCCTAGAATGTAGCAAAGATGTAAAGGATTATGGGAAATATACAGCTCTCGTCATCCTGGAACCTTGAGAAAAAGTAAAGGATTCTGGGAATTATACATCCAGTTCATCACCTAGAACCTTATGAAGAAGTAAAGGATTATGGGAAATATACATCCAGTTCATCACCTAGAACCTTATGAAGAAGTAAAGGATTATGGGAAATATATATCTCAGGTCACCATAGAACCTTGAGAAAAAGTAAAGCATTATGGGAAATATACATCCAGGTTATGAAGAAGTAAAGGATTATGGGAAATATACATCCAGGTTAAGAAGAAGTAAAGGATTATGGGAAATATACATCCAGGTCATGAAGAAGTAAAGGATTATGGGAAATGTCTCCTGGGCAATCCTACATCCATGTGATAAAGCAAATGGTGATTGTGGGGAATAGAAATATTTGGAAAACCCCAGAGGTCTATGATAAAAGGATTATGGGAAATAACTGGGGATCATGGGAAGTTTTTTTGGTTGGTTGGTTTGTTTTCCACTGGCAGCTAATAAATATTGATTATCTATAGATAAGGCATTTGGTTTTTATTCAGGGGTTTAAAGTATTAATTAATTACAAATAATTAACTGTGGGAAGGGGGGGCAACCAATGGGATTGTGCGCTCAGTCAGGAGGGACTGTCACATGACTAACCGCCACCTTTGAAGTCGATTCATTTAAACGTCGCGCCCTTAGTCCGGTGTCTTCGTGGTCCGCGCTGCGCATATGTGGTTGGCACCTTGGGACCCGCTAGGGGCATGCGCAGTGCGGACCGCAGTCTGTCCGAAATACTGGGGATACGCGGTGTGTAAACAAGGGACCGGACTGGCATGAGACCAATAAAATACTCCAGATACAAAACCCCTTCGAAGAATCACCAATATGGCATAACCCAAGATATATGGAGTTATCTGCATTCACAAGAGCTGAACTGTGGGAACGAAAAGGTGTCAAATACTTCTCACAAATTATACATAATGATGAATTTGTCTCCTTTGAACACATACAATCCAAAATTCAACTCCCAAACTCATTCTTGTTTCGATACTGGCAGCTCCGCCACTGTATAAGAGGAGAGTTCGGATCCACACACATACAGATGAAACAACACCCGATTATACAACTCATGAGAAACAGGGGTGAAAAACAGCTAGTCTCCCTGATATACAAACATCTATCAATGCATTGTTCCAATACAACCAAACCATTAATCTTATCCAAATGGACCCAACACATACAGGAGGTCACAGAGGAACACTGGGACGAATTAGCCTGCTCACATATACAGGCCACCAAATCAGCAAACAACAAACTCATTCAGTTTAACCTACTACACCAAACATACCTGACGCCCCAACGTATGGCACGTATGTCCCCTAGAAATACTTCCGAATGCTTTAGATGCCGGGGGCCCATGGCGGACTTCTGGCACCTTGTTTGGGCATGCCCATCAATACAAATATACTGGGCCAAGGTCACAAACAAACTATCCCAGATACTGCAACAGCCCATACCGGCAGACCCGGCAATATGTCTACTAAGTCTTAAATTAGACGAAAACTGGAACAGACACCAAAATATATTCCTAAAAGAAACCCTGTTTTATGCAAGGAAGGTACTGGTAATAAATTGGATGAACCCCAGTGAACTAAATATTAAACAATGGGAAAACCTGGTGATCTCCTCCACAGCCCTCAACAGAGTTATATACAAAGATCAAGGGAATTTAGATAAATTCAACAAGATATGGGGAATGTGGTTCGAATATCTAGGAACCCCGATCGCCAATTAGACAATGGGGCAATAGACCCACAAAACAAATAGAGGTTATCTTACCCAGAGAGGGTAAATGTTAATGTACAAGTCCAAGGTGATAGACCAAATGTTATCTTATTACTGTATGATACGACTATGTCTCTCCCCAGTTAACTGTTAAAGTTGAAAATAATGTATATGCAATGTAAAAAAGACAAAACTTGCAAAATACTGTTTATTGATATAAATGATATACAATTTATGTGTGATAAATGTTACATTGCAAATTAACGTGCTCAATAAAACAAGTTTAAAAAAAACAAGGGACCGGACTGGGGGGACACGGCTGGGGACCTTAAATGAGGTAATAGACCCTGCACTGTGCGGAGAAGGGATGATGGGAGTTGTAGTCCTAGTAACAGGAAAGTTTTTGGATGACCCAGCCACGACCATGTGCTTTCCCTTGCCACCCCTAAACCCCCCCAGCCAAGACCATGTGCTTTCCCTTGCCACCTCTAACCCCCCCAGCCAAGACATGTGCTTTCCTTGCCACTCTAAACCCCCCAGCCACGACCATGTGCTTTCCCTTGCCACCTCTAAAACCCCCCCAGCCACGACCATGTGCTTTTCCTTGCCACCTCTAAACCCCCCCAGCCACGACCATGTGTTTCCCTTGCCACCTCTAAACCCCCCCAGAACGACCATGTGCTTTCCTTGCCACCCTAAACCCCCCCAGCCAGACCATGTGCTTTCCCTTGCACCCTAAACCCCCCCAGCCACGACCATGTGCTTCCCTTGCACACTCTAAACCCCCCCAGCCAAGACACATGTGCTTTCCTTGCCACCCCTAAACCCCCCAGCCAAGACCATGGGCTTTCCCTTGCCACCTCTAAACCCCCCAGCCACGACCATGTGCTTTCCCTTGCCACTCTTAAACCCCCCCAGCCAAGACCATGTGCTTTCCTTGCCACCTCTAAACCCCCCAGCCACGACATGTGCTTTCCCTTGCCCCCCTAAACCCCCCCCCACGACCATGTGCTTTCCCTTGCCACCCCAAACCCCCCAGCCACGACCATGTGCTTTCCTTGCCCCCCCTAAACCCCCCAGCCAAGACCATGTGCTTTCCCTTGCCACCCCTAAACCCCCCCAGCCACGACCATGTGCTTTCCCTTGCCACCCCTAAACCCCCCCAGCCACGACCATGTGCTTTCCTTGCCACCCCTAAACCCCCCCAGCCACGACCATGTGCTTCCTTGCCACCCTAAACCCCCCCAGAAGACCATGTGCTTTCCCTTGCCACCCTAAACCCCCCAGCAACGACCATGTGCTTTCCCTTGCCACCCCTAAACCCCCCCAGCCAAGACCATGTGTTTCCCTTGCCACCTCTAAACCCCCCAGCCAAGACCATGTGCTTTCCCTTGCCACCTCTAAACCCCCCAGCCAAGACATGTGCTTTCCCTGCCACCTCTAAACCCCCCAGCCAACGACCATGTGTGTTCCCTTGCCACCCCTAAACCCCCCAGCCACGACCATGTGCTTTCCCTTGCCACCTCTAAACCCCCCAGCCACGACCATTGTGCTTTCCCTTGCCACCCTAAAACCCCCCAGCCACGACCATGTGCTTTCCGTTCACCCTAAACCCCCCAGCCACGACCATGTGCTTTCCCTTGCCACCCCTAAACCCCCCCGCCACGACCAGTGGCTTCCCTTGCCACCCCTAAACCCCCCCGCCACGACCATGTGCTTTCCCTTGCCACCCATAAACCCCCCAGCCAAGACCATGTGCTTTCCCTGCCACCCCTAAACCCCCCCAGCCAAGACCATGTGCTTCCCTTGCCACCCCTAAACCCCCCAGCCAGACCATGTGCTTTCCCTTGCCACCTAAACCCCCCAGCAAGACATGTGCTTTCCCTTGCCACCCCTAAACCCCCCCAGCCAAGACCATGTGCTTTCCCTTGCCACCCCTAAACCCCCCACCAACGACCATGTGCTTTCCCTTGCCACCTCAAACCCCCCCAGCCACGACCATGTGCTTTCCCTTGCCACCTCTAAACCCCCCCAGCCACGACCATGTGCTTTCCCTTGTTGCCACCCCTAAACCCCCCCAGCCAAGACCATGTGCTTTCCCTTGCCACCCCTAAACCCCCCCCGCCCGACCATGTGCTTTCCTTGCCACCTCTAAACCCCCCCAGCCAAGACCATGTGCTTTCCTTGCCACCCCTCTAAACCCCCCCAGCCAAGACCATGTGCTTTCCCTTGCCACCTCTAAACCCCCCCAGCCACGACCATGTGCTTTCCCTTGCCACCCTCTAAACCCCCCCCCAAGACCATGTGCTTTCCCTTGCCACCCTCTAAACCCCCCCAGCCACGACCTGTGCTTTCCCTTGCCACCCTCTAACCCCCCCAGCCAGACCATGTGCTTTCCCTTGCCACCCCTAAACCCCCCCAGCCACGACCATGTGCTTTCCCTTGCCACCCCTAAACCCCCCCAGCCAGACCATGTGCTTTCCCTTGCCACCCCTAAACCCCCCCAGCCACGACCATGTGCTTTCCCTTGCCACCCCTAAACCCCCCCAGCCACGACCATGTGCTTTCCCTTGCCACCCCTAAACCCCCCCGCCACACCATGTGCTTTCCCTTGCCACCCCTAAACCCCCCCAGCCAAGACCATGTGCTTTCCCTTGCCACCCCTAAACCCCCCCAGCCACGACCATGTGCTTTCCCTTGCCACCCCTAAACCCCCCCAGCCAAGACCATGTGCTTTCCCTTGCCACTCTAAACCCCCCCAGCCAAACCATGTGCTTTCCCTTGCCACCTCTAAACCCCCCAGCCAAGCCATGTGCTTTCCCTTGCCACCTACTAAACCCCCCCAGCCAAGACCATGTGCTTCCCTTGCCCACCCCCTAAACCCCCCCAGCCACGACCATGTGCTTTCCCTTGCCACCTCTAAACCCCCCAGCCACGACCATGTGCTTTCCCTTGCCACCCCTACACCCCCAGCCACGACCATGTTGCTTTCCCTTGCCACCCTAAACCCCCCAGCCACGACCATGTGCTTCCCTTGCCACCCCTAAACCCCCCAGCCACGACCATGGCTTTCCCTTGCCACCCCTAAACCCCCCCACCACGACCATGTGCTTTCCTTGCACTCTAAACCCCCCCAGCCAAGACCATGTGCTTTCCTTGCCACCCCTAAACCCCCCCAGCCAAGACCATGTGCTTTCCCTTGCCACCCCTAAACCCCCCCCAGCCACGACCATGTGCTTTCCCTTGCCACCCTAAACCCCCCAGCCAAGACCATGTGCTTTCCCTTGCCACTCTAAACCCCCCCAGCCAAGACCATGTGCTTTCCCCTTGCCACCCCTAAACCCCCCCAGCCACGACCATGTGCAAAGTTAACATACATTTGAAATAAATTTCTCTTTTACACTGAGTTAACATCAATCTGCCTTGGACACACATTTATGAACCCACCAAAACTGTGACATGTTTCGCTGTGTACTACACATTACTCAATTCAGGGAACATACTCGCTTTATACACAGAAAAAAAACCAGATAAAACGGTGAACCAGATGAATGACAGCTAACTCCTCCTGGTGCTTAGGTAGAATGGCTGTAAAGTGGCTGAACTCCGCCCCTTCATGTGACTGATCACATGTCTGAAATGCTCCGCCCCTCCTCTCAGCAACTGGGAACTAGCTTTCACCGTTTTGAATGTGAGGGAGAGTGACAGGTGGGTGGAGAGTTATTGGGGTGACTGTTGGGTGGAGAGTTATTGGGGTGACAGTGGGTGGAGAGTTATTGGGGTGACAGTGGGTGGAGAGTTATTGGGGTGACTGGTGGGTAGAGAGTTATTGGGGTGACTGGTGGGTGGAGAGTTATTGGGGGTGACAGTGGGTGGAGAGTTATTGGGGTGACAGTGGGTGGAGAGTTATTGGGGTGACTGTTGGGTGGAGAGTTATTGGGGTGACAGTGGGTGGACACTTCCTTTAACATCTCGTTTAACAGGTTAGAGGGAACTTTCACAAACACTAAAGCATTAAAAATAAACACATGGCATCAACCATCGAGAATGGGAAGGTGTCTGTCATTTCTTGGGACATTACTTATTATGTAGTTCTCACCTAATAACCACAAAAAGAGCAGATAAAATGTGCACTTATTATGTAATTTATTTGAAAGTTCAAGTTGATTTACACAGATGGAGGACTTAAGGAGAAAGTGTAAATTGTTACACTCCAGAATCTGAACATATCCCCTCTAAAACACCAATAACTGTAAAATAGCAATACAGTAAATGCATTAAGTAAATGTAACCCACTGAAGAACTTGACGAACCAACTGTGTGTTATGTACTGTGACTGCGCCACCCCCTTTATCAGTCCCATGCTCTCTTACCTATTCTGCCATGTAAAAATTGGCTAAGGCTACTAGTGGTGTGACCACTGTAAACAGTTCCTGCAGTATCTTAGGACTGAGCATGTGTAAAGAACATATTGGTCAGTGACCACACGTGGTGATACCAGAACACGGGATAAGACACAACCTCATGTAGAAAGTTAAATTTCTCAACAACCTTATTAAAATGAGAGGTGAGACCAGATTACTGTTTTTATAGCAAGGAGAGCTGCTTCTAATTCAATGTTGTTCTGAGGCTTTAGTTGTCCTTTAACAACACTCACCAAACGATAAGTTTATTGGGGCTGCATAACACATGGCCATAGTTCTCCTTGGTCTTTTAACCTATAGCAACTACTGCCCACAAATCAATGACTGCACCGGAGCTGGCTCAGGGTGCGTGATGATCACGGTCCCCGTGGTTTTGGTTGGTATCTTGACACGCAGCTGTCACTAAACTACACTCTTTGCATCCCATTACATAATTTACCGTCAGGGAGCTGGGAATCGTAGTCAAACCCCCTGGTGTATTGTAAATATATCATTGGACAGTGATCCTCCCCAGACACACACATCAAATCATAACACAAACAACCTTCAACCTTTTCCTCTCACAATGTGACTAGGCCCTGGACTACAATTCCCATCATGCCCTGACAGGATGTTCATCTCACAAACAGAGGAAAGTCTGGTTGAAGGTTTCCTCTTACACAGCTGTACCCAGTGACCTCTATGGGGGCACATTAATAGCCCCCTAAGTCCCCTTCTTTGTAAAACCTACCACAGTCCCTTGACATGTCCTCCCCTTGATTTCCCAAGCAGGTACGTTCAACAGCATGGGGACAGTTACCCATCACCCTCAGTGTGACATTACATATTAAGGTACCTCTGTTTCCTCCCCACACCCTGGTCGGCCACGTCGCCGCCATCTTTCCAAATCTCCCCCCCGCCCCCTGACCCCTAAGCACAGTGTGAGCCATAATACTTCCGGCTTCCTGTCTCCTGTACGCCGTCATTTCCGGCGAACCAGGAAGTGGAGTTATGTTGGGCAGCTCATATTGTGCTGCATTGGGTTAACCTGTATGGGCACTGTGAACCCCAGTGTGTCCCGGACCTATCACCCCACCCACTGAGTAATGTAGCACAGCCATTTAATTGCCAACAGATCCTCATTCATTTCATTGACAGGGTCACTCCTCATATTTACAACACGACGCTGCAGACATGAAGCTCAGGTGGCCGGATGTTTATTGCCACATAACCCCTAACCCTCCCCATTCACCCACCCCCCAACACAGTGTCATCCTGCTAACAACATGGCTGGATTTTCCAAACAGCCCAATGGGAAAGGAAAGACTCTAATCATAGAGGATGGTGAGTAGGAAACCGGTGTCTGCATGGCTTCTTTCTAGGTCTGTGGGGATGTGCGTTACTAGGGTTGACTTTTCTTTCCGTTAAAGAAAATCAGAATGCTGAAATATGCGTACAGGGTGCGTTGGTTTTTAGTAATTGCCAGCAAGCGCAACTAAAAATAATACTAATAAGATTTATTTAAAAATGTTAAATTGCATGATGACCTTGTCAAGAATCCACATATCAAGATAGAAAATACAATCGGGCATCACCGTACATAGAGACTTTTCTTCAAGAACATTCTGATCTGAACTTATCTGATACCCCTAGGCCTTTTCTAGACCCAAAGTTCAACTTCCCCCAACTTACCTCTCTCTTTTCCATATACTACTATGAAAATTAAAATACTTACAATTCTCCCACCACTAACTTTTTAGGCTAATGATTTTCCCTTTATGTCCACTCTCAAACAAGACAAATATTAGAATATAGACATATTTTCTTTTATTGTTTTGTAATAATGATTTTGTTTGCAGATTGTGAAACAGAGATCAGGGTAATTCCAACCCTTTTTCCTTTAAAGAGTTTGTGAAGATCAAATCTGACTCAGGAGTTACTTCGAAACTGTGACCGAGCATTGTCCAAGGTCAGTAACATACAAAATTCTTTATCTGGCTTCAAAGACAACATGCTTGTTTCTAATCTCCAGGTAGGGAGGACGATAACATTATAAGTGCTAACATGCCAAATAAATCCCATGCCTACGTGTACTATGTGTACTATTGAGAAATAAATAGTAGTCATAAAACAAATTAGTAATGTTAGAAAATGTATATATTTCAATCACAGACACCAAAAAATCAACGTTTCCTTTTACTGAGCCCAGTGAGTGCTTTGTAGGACTTTGTAGTTTCAAGAGACATTCTTTAAGAGCCTACCCTGTATGATGATTGCAGGAAGAGGGGAAGATTATTGGAGTGGGAGTTACCACCCTTCTGTTAAGAACATGCTCACATTCCAAAGATATTCACCTGGCAGTAGTTATGGTGAATCTTATGGCACAGCGCAGGGGATGCGTCCTGTGATGGATTGTTTACTGAATGGCAGCAGCATGCCGTTGCAGCTCCTACAGCTGGTTTGTACATAAAATCTGGAGAATTACCTCAGCAACACTAAAATTCAGAGGAAGATGTTCGCATCCATACCTTGCGAATTAGCTGTGAAGAGGTAAGTGTTGTTTGTAACATGTCTACATAACTTTATGCGGTATTTTTTTTTTTTTTTTTAAATATTCATGCTTTTATAGTGTATAATGAATTAGGGTCTTGTGTTTTCTATAGAAATCCTTTTACGTCCCTAGCCTTCCTTTGTCCCTATTGGGCTGCCTGAGGGTGTGTTTGTGTGTGTGAGTGAGCAGACGCTGCCGTGTGCTATATTTTTCTGGTTAGCTCACCCCTTGAAGATGTTTCCTCAATTAGTTTTTAATCTGATATAATGAAGGTTTTTGGATCTTAATATTAGCCAACCTCGATTATTTGTGTGAGTAGGGAAGGTCCCGGGAACGTCTTTTCTTAACCTCTTGTTTTCTACTCAATTTTTTGATTGCCTTGTTGTGGTTGTTGCTCCTTTACAAAATACAAAACTGTATTTCTAACTGGACCATACATTTTTCTTCCTTTTTTTTTTCAGCACAAGAAGAGAATGATCACTTAAAGAGCAAAATCTGTGAGCTTCAGGCAAAATGAAAACCAGAGCAAAACGTACGTGGCCTTTTTTATCGCCTTTATTTTATTTACTTTTTTTCCTCAAGGAATTTATTGAGCAGTTCAAATTGCCCAGTATTATTTGTTTGTTTATTCTTGCCACACCCTGAGAATACTATAAGTTGGTCCCAGTGCCTGTTTAAGTTATTGTAACATTCTGATTTAGAGTTAAATATTTGGAAGAAAACTGGAAGAAAGATACTAGAAGAGCAAAAGAAGCTCAAGATTTGGAATCATGGTCCAGCAAGTGAAAAAGAATTTAGAGATGATGACTGTAAGTGATCCAAAACATTGGAACCTGATTTACTGCTATTGGCATCCAAAATCAAACATCATGTATATGAAAAGCATTGCGCTTGCCACAAGCTGAATGGGTTGCAACAATCCTACAGTAAGTTCTTAGCTTGCTTCTGCAAGAATGGTCAGGACCATTTCTAGCCATCAAGCCCCCCCCCCCCCCCCCCCCCCCAAAACCTTGGCCAGCCAAACTGTTGTCGCTGGATTTCCCCACTCAATCCTTCTGTCAATGCTTTCTTGGGTATTTCTTTATAGTGGGCCTCTTAGTAGTTGGTAAGAGGCGCACGCTTATTTTCGCTGTAACAACCCATTTTTTGTAGAAAAGAGCTGCAAAGGCTGAAGGCAGTGTGAACAAATTAAAGCAGGAAGTAGCACTTCTTCAGGTAAGCAATGTTAAAATGGCAACTAGTTATTATCTATATATGCATCAACTTGAGCTATGTACACCCAGGACTAAATATATGATATAAATCCCTGCAACCAATTGTGCCCTACTTTTTGTAGGCAAAATCATTTAGTCTACAATTGGTCCTGTTAGTAGATCCCAGACAATCCTGCGGTCTTCAATGTACTGCAAATAACCCTTGGACTGAAATAGGGCCATGGGCATTTTAATTAATAAATGACAGACCACCTGTTGGTTTAGCTATCCTCATTCTACTGGCAGTAATCTCAGGCTGAAGTCAGCCCAGTTGTACACAGCCTTATTTACAGACATTAGACTGTAAGCTCTAGGACAAGGAATTCCTGGATATTAATTGAGAGCTATGCATACACAGATCCAACTGTCAACATACAAAGCAGAAAACGAATCCCTGAGACTGGGAGAAACAGCAGGAATGAAGCTGTAAAGCAGAATGCCAATCTGGCACTAGAAAACATTCACAAAGTCGTTATTGGTGCCCAGTCTTCCATAAGTGAGTTAAAGAATGTATGCTGATACATAACATGGCAGTTCTAAATAATATGGGACTGAATTGATCACTACTGTATCCAATATGCCGTGAGGATTTCCCTTGCAAAATGTTTTTATTTTTTAAATTATAGGCACGTCCACCCCAAAATGACATTTTAAATTCTGATAAAGAAGCCTGCAAAACCTTAAGATTGCTATACTCACAAAGCTAGTTATTCAGCACAATGTATGAAAGCTCAGAGCTTTCATGCATGCTCAGATGAGCTTTCCACTACAGCCCCAGGCACTCTTTAATCATTGGCTGGGACACCATACATCATGTCTGTGACTCGGTTCAACCAGGAAATAAAGGAATTTGCAAGTATATGATGCAGGAATTGGGATGAATATTAGCTTTTTGGTTGCGGTTTGGGCATTGTGAGTATTAAGCTTTTAGGGGCTTTTATATCAGAATATCAAATTTCATTATGTAGGTGGACATGCCCTTTAAACTTGGATCATTATTCCTCTTTTACAGTCTGTGATTTGCGAAATGTTCTATGAGTTGTTCACAATGTGTGTTCTCTTTTTGAATAGGTGTGTCTCTTTTTTTTTTCTGATGTATTAATGGATTGTCTTAATGACCCACACAGGCAGTTGTTATCTGGGGCAGAATCTTTAAACCTCGTCGCTGATCTTCTCCGGTCCATAGATAAAATAGCTGAAATTCACAATGATGACGTGCCTTGAATCATCCGATCTCCTAGCTCCCTCTGTATTCCGAAACCACTCAGTCCGAGCTTTATTGGAATCCCATATAAAGAGCTATCAATTTTTGTAAAACTGGAACAGTGTTAGATACACGGACCTGTTTTCCTTTAACCTTATAAACATATACAAGCCTTTTGTTTATTGCAATGATGCCAGCACTGCTAAAAAAGAAAAGGTGCAAACTAATATAGTTTCAGGTTACTTAGCACTTTTATTTACTATTGTTATTAAATGTTTAAACAATGGACCACTTATGGTCATTATGTTTTTATGTAGTTTTACAACTATGCATCTTAAGGTGTCCTTATCACAAGCCATTGCTCCTGTTCATGCGTCATTTTATTTATTACTAGTTCTTTTTGCCATGAAATATTTTTTGTCCTCAACATTTCACCATAAAGAATAATTCAGACAAAAGTGGCTTTTGCCTGCCTTAAAGCCCAATGGTCATTATAACTTGTTTTGCTTGTCCATCTTTAGTATTCTTAACAACAAGCTGCATTCAGTAAAATCTTTCAGTTAAGCAGCACTGGATTATCTTTCACTCTCACCTCCACTTCCCTTAACCCAAGGGTGACACAAAGTCAGTAACGCTCTGAGCATGTCTGTGCCAGTGGCTAATGGAGGAGGGGTTAGAGATAAATGGAGTGCTTGACTTCACACACAGGTGTTCCCTTAGAATAGGAAACACGTAGTAAGACAAGTTTTAATCCATAAATTATGTTTCAGGAACATGTTTCAGCCAAAAAGTCTACTTTTAAAGGAATGCAAGATTTCACAATTATTTTCTTATTTAATATATGTTAAGCATTAACATACAATACTTTTTACAAAAAAAAACTAACACTATAGATCCATATCCTTAGCCATGGCTCCATACTAGAAGTGTATTTTAAAAAAATAATATATTTTCTAAAGCATAATGCAAAAGGTATTTATAAGGATGCTATTATACCTATAGAAGTATGTATGTTGTATTTGTTCTTTCATGTGATAGTAGGCATAAAAAAAAAACCAAACCTGTGGATATCCGCAAACTGCGTGGACACTGGACACTGCCGCCGTGTTTTGTTTTTTAACCACTGCAATAAAGCTGGCCATACAAGTGTGCTAATCCTGAAGATATTCACACTACCTGCTTATGTTTGATTAATGAGTGATCCTGCAATGTTGTTCCAGCCAGGACCAATTAATCAGACATTTACTTTAAACATTGCTCTGCTACATAAGTTAGTGCAGCACTTTGTCATTGCGAAATTACCCACAATCCTAACGTCACAAGCAGTTTCCACACAGCTACAGGAGCTCTGATCCCTGTGGATGTTAATATGCAAAGGTAAAGATTAGAAACTCCAGACCTGAATATTAACAGTCCCTGTTACGGACCATATACACAAGATGAAATCTTTCTGCAATAGATTCTGATATGGAATAACTACCCTTGTAGTGACCAAAGACGTGACACTGTATAAATGTTGCCTGTTAATCAATATAAATAAATAATTATGATGCTTTTAAACTACTTTGTTTTTTTTTTTTTCTTTACGATACAGATAAAACTAGGAAAATTCAACTAAAAAGCTCAGGTTTTTGGGAAAGTAAAGAACTAAGAAACATGGAAAAATTTCCAAAGGTTTAGAGTTCTTCCACTTTGATTTGGGGTCAGCCACAGAGCGAAGGAATTGACCAGGAAGGGGTAGGAATCAGAGTTGCGTAATGTCAACTCTTCAACGTCTGTGGGGAAAAGAGTTTCCAAATACAAATCCCACACTAATGATCAATAAACCAATTGATAGTCTGTCAATATTTCAGCACAGTAACGATAAAGCCCCAAGTCTAAAGTGACTGCCATTGGCAGATCATGATTTGTCTGTGCACCAGAATCAGATTTTGCCTGTGCCAGTTTAATGTCACTATAGCTGCGTTTGAATGGGCCATACTGTCGTGCCCTCGTGTATGAGAGAGCAAGAGCACTTCAACATATATGCGCAGAATTCCGTATTACAGTTGAAGTAAGCAGAAATTTTAAACCCTCGTCCTGAGTAAGGGTGCGTGAATCCCTCCCCGACAATCAGTGCATTACACAATTAGCCCCAACCTTACAGCCTGGTAGATGTTCATTGCATTGGGTGTGGCCTTTTACCCATTATTTATTAGGATTTTGCATTGGTATAAAGATTACAGTCTGGGGATGTATTGACAAGTCATCTAATACCACTCTGTACTAGGGAAATAAAACAGAGCACTATGGGAATATGGAGAGAGAGTTTCTTTCTTTAATTCTTGGCAGGAGGGGATGAAATCAGCACTCAGAATATATGGAAATATCCTTTTAACCCAGAACTGAGGGATTCTGGGAATTATACACCAGGTCATCCCCTAGAATGTAGCAAAGATGTAAAGGATTATGGGAAATATCAGCTCTCGTCATCCTGGAACCTTGAGAAAAAGTAAAGGATTCTGGGAATTAACATCCAGTTCATCACCTAGAACCTTAGAAGAAGTAAAGGATTATGGGAAATATACATCCAGTTCATCACCTAGAACCTTATGAAGAAGTAAAGGATTATGGGAAATATATATCTCAGGTCACCATAGAACCTTGAGAAAAGTAAAGCTTATGGGAAATATACATCCAGGTTATGAAGAAGTAAAGGATTATGGGAATATACATCCAGGTTAAGAAGAAGTAAAGGATTATGGGAAATATACATCCAGGTCATGAAGAAGTAAAGGATATGGGAAATGTCTCCTGGGCAATCCTACATCCATGTGATAAAGCAAATGGTGATTGTGGGGAATAGAAATATTTGGAACCCCAGAGGTCTATGATAAAAGGATTATGGAAAAACTGGGGATCATGGAAGTTTTTTTGTTGGTTGGTTTGTTTTCCACTGGCAGCTAATAAATATTGATTATCTATAGATAAGGCATTTGGTTTTTATTCAGGGTTTAAGTATTAATTAATTACAAATTAACTGTGGGAGGGGGGCAACCAATGGGATTGTGCGCTCAGTCAGGAGGGCTGTCACATGACTAACCGCCACCTTTGAAGTCGATTCATTTAAACGTCGCGCCCTTTAGTCCGGTGTCTTCGTGGTCCGCGCTGCGCATATGTGGTTGGCACCTTGGGACCCGCTAGGGGCATGCGCAGTGCGGACCGCAGTCTGTCCGAATACTGGGGATACCGGTGTGTAAACAAGGGACCGGACTGGCATGAGACCAATAAATACTCCAGATACAAAACCCCTTCGAAGAATCACCAATATGGCATAACCCAAGATATATGGAGTTATCTGCATTCACAAGAGCTAAACTGTGGGAACGAAAAGGTGTCAAATACTTCTCACAATTATACATAATGATGAATTTGTCTCCTTTGAACACATACAATCCAAATTCAACTCCCAAACTCATTCTTGTTTCGATACTGGCAGCTCCGCCACTGTATAAGAGAGTTCGGATCCACACACATACAGATGAAACAACACCCGATTATACAACTCATAGAAACAGGGTGAAAAACAGCTAGTCTCCCTGATATACAAACATCTATCAATGCATTGTTCAATACAACAAACCATTAATCTTATCCAAATGGACCCAACACATACAGGAGGTCACAGAGGAACACTGGGACGAATTAGCCTGCTCACATATACAGGCCACCAAATCAGCAAACAACAAACTCATTCAGTTTAACCTACTACACCAAACATACCTGACGCCCCAACGTATGGCACGTATGTCCCCTAGAAATACTTCCGAATGCTTTAGATGCCGGGGGCCCATGGCGGACTTCGGCACCTTGTTTGGCATGCCCATCAATACAAATATACTGGGCCAAGGTCACACAACAACTATCCCAGATACTGCAACAGCCCATACCGGCAGACCCGGCAATATGTCTACTAAGTCTTAAATTAGACGAAAACTGGAACAGACACCAAAATATATTCCTAAAAGAAACCCTGTTTTATGCAAGGAAGGTACTGGTAATAAATTGGATGAACCCCAGTGAACTAAATATTAAACAATGGGAAAACCTGGTGATCTCCTCCACAGCCCTCAACAGAGTTATATACAAAGATCAAGGGAATTTAGATAAATTCAACAAGATATGGGGAAGTGGTTCGAATATCTAGGAACCCCGATCGCCATTAGACATGGGCCAATAGACCCACACAAACAAATAGAGGTTATCTTACCCGAGAGGGTAAATGTTAATGTACAAGTCCAGGTGATAGACCAAATGTTATCTTATTACTGTATGATACGACTATGTCTCTCCCCAGTTAACTGTTAAGTTGAAAATAATGTATATCAATGTAAAAAAGACAAAACTTGCAAAATACTGTTTATTGATATAATGATATACAATTTATGTGTGATAAATGTTACATTGCAAATTAACGTGCTCAATAAAACAAGTTTAAAAAAAACAAGGGACCGGACTGGGGGGACACGGCTGGGGACCTTAAATGAGGTAATAGACCCTGCACTGTGCGGAGAAGGGATGATGGGAGTTGTAGTCCTAGTAACAGGAAAGTTTTTGGATGACCCAGCCACGACCATTGCTTTCCCTTGCCACCCCTAACCCCCCCAGCCAAGACCATGTGCTTTCCCTTGCCACCTCTAAACCCCCAGCCAAGACCATGTCTTTCCCTTGCCACCTCTAAACCCCCCAGCCACGACCATGTGCTTCCCTTGCACCTCAAACCCCCCACCACGACCATGTGCTTTCCCTTGCCACCTCAAACCCCCCAGCCCGACCATGTGCTTTCCCTTGCCACCTCTAAACCCCCCCAGCCACGACCATGTGCTTTCCTTGCCACCCCTAAACCCCCCCAGCCAAGACCATGTGCTTTCCCTTGCCACCCCTAACCCCCCCGCCCGACCATGTGCTTCCCTTGCCACCTCTAAACCCCCCCAGCCAAGACCATGTGCTTTCCCTTGCCACCCCTAAACCCCCCCAGCCAAGACCATGTGCTTTCCCTTGCCACCTCTAAACCCCCCCAGCCACGACCATGTGCTTTCCCTTGCCACCTCTAAACCCCCCCCCAAGACCATGTGCTTTCCCTTGCCACCCTCTAAACCCCCCCAGCCACGACCTGTGCTTTCCCTTGCCACCCTCTAAACCCCCCCAGCCACGACCATGTGCTTTCCCTTGCCACCCCTAAACCCCCCCAGCCACGACCATGTGCTTTCCCTTGCCACCTCTAAACCCCCCCAGCCAAGACCATGTGCTTTCCCTTGCCACCCCTAAACCCCCCCAGCCACGACCATGTGCTTTCCCTTGCCACCCCTAAACCCCCCCAGCCACGACCATGTGCTTTCCCTTGCCACCCCTAAACCCCCCCGCCACACCATGTGCTTTCCCTTGCCACCCCTAAACCCCCCCAGCCAAGACCATGTGCTTTCCTTGCCACCCCTAAACCCCCCCAGCCACGACCATGTGCTTTCCCTTGCCACCCCTAACCCCCCCAGCCAAGACCATGTGCTTTCCCTTGCCACCTCTAAACCCCCCAGCCAAGACCATGTGCTTTCCCTTGCCACCTCTAAACCCCCCAGCCAAGACCATGTGCTTTCCCTTGCCACCTACTAACCCCCCCAGCCAAGACCATGTGCTTCCCTTGCCACCCCTAAACCCCCCCAGCCACGACCATGTGCTTTCCCTGCCACCTCTAAACCCCCCAGCCACGACCATGTGCTTTCCCTTGCCACCCCTAAACACCCCCAGCCACGACCATGTGCTTTCCCTTGCCACCCCTAAACCCCCCCAGCCACGACCATGTGCTTTCCCTTGCCACCCCTAAACCCCCCCAGCCACGACCATTGGCTTTCCCTTGCCACCCCTAAACCCCCCCACCACGACCATGTGCTTTCCTTGCCACTCTAAACCCCCCCAGCCAAGACCATGTGCTTTCCTTGCCACCCCTAAACCCCCCCAGCCAAGACCATGTGCTTTCCCTTGCCACCCCTAAACCCCCCCAGCCACGACCATGTGCTTTCCCTTGCCACCTCTAAACCCCCCCAGCCAAGACCATGTGCTTTCCCTTGCCACCTCTAAACCCCCCCAGCCAAGACCTGTGCTTTCCCTTGCCACCCCTAAACCCCCCCAGCCAAGACCATGTGCTTTCCCTGCCACCTCTAAACCCCCCCGCCAAGACCATGTGCTTTCCCTGCCACCCCTAAACCCCCCAGCCACGACCATGTGCAAAGTTAACATACATTTGAAATAATTTTCTCTTTTACACTGAGTTAACATCAATCTGCCTTGGACACACATTTATGAACCCCCAAAACTGTGACATGTTCGCTGTGTACTACACATTACTCAATTCAGGGAACATACTGCTTTATACACAGAAAAAAAACCAGATAAAACGGTGAACCAGATGAATGACAGCTAACTCCTCCTGGTGCTTAGGTAGAATGGCTGTAAAGTGGCTGAACTCCGCCCCTTCATGTGACTGATCACATGTCTGAAATGCTCCGCCCCTCCTCTCAGCAACTGGGAACTAGCTTTACACGTTTTGAATGTGAGGGGAGAGTGACAGGTGGGTGGAGAGTTATTGGGGTGACTGTTGGGTGGAGAGTTATTGGGGTGACAGTGGGTGGAGAGTTTGGGGTGACAGTGGGTGGAGAGTTATTGGGGTGACTGGTGGGTAGAGAGTTATTGGGGTGACTGGTGGGTGGAGAGTTATTGGGGGTGACGTGGGTGGAGATTATGGGGTGACAGTGGTGGAGAGTTATTGGGTGACTGTTGGGTGGGAGTTATTGGGTGACATGGGGGAGAGTTATTGGGGTGACTGGTGGGTGGAGATTTATTGGGGTGACAGTGGGTGGAGAGTTATTGGGGTGACAGTGGGTGGAGAGTTTTTGGGTTAAGGTGGGTAGAGAGTTATTGGGGTGACAGTGGGTGGAGAGTTTTGGGGTGACTGGTGGGTGGAGAGTTATTGGGGTGACTGGTGTGGAGAGTTATGGGGTGACTGGTGGGTAGAGTTATTGGGGGTGACAGTGGGTGGAGAGTTATTGTGGTGACTGGTGGGTGGAGAGTTGTTGGGGTGACTGGTGGGTGGAGAGTTTTTGGGGTGACTGTGGATGGAGAGTTATAGGGGTGACAGGTGGATGGAGAGTTATTGGGGTGACGGTGGGTGGAGAGTTATTGGGGTGACTGGTGGGTGGAGAGTTATTGGGGTGACTGGTGGGTGGAGAGTTATTGGGGTGACTGTGGGTGGAGAGTTATTGGGGTGACAGGTGGGTGGAGAGTTTAGGGTGACAGGTGGGTGGAGAATTTGGGGTGACAGGTGGGTGGAGAGTTTGGGGTGACAGGCAGAGGGGTCTGGAGAGTTTAGAGTGACAGGTGAGTGGTAACTTTTGGGTGTAACAATTGCTGTGACCTGACAGATGAAGTGAAATCTTAGAGCTGATACACTCAGACAGAATGTCACATATTGATATCAATTGACAGTGTGATGGTTGGAAGTTCAATAGACATTGCTGATATTTTGGCCTGACCAGCCGTGTGGCCTCATGATTGACAGAAATTTACCAACACATTTTATTACTGTTTTGACTTTTAGCTAAAATCAGTCTGTCCAGTTGTAAACTTTCTTTTTTTTTTTTTTTTTTCCCCCAGACAATCCAACCAAAACGTTTTCGTGTTTAATTGAACAGGTTGAAATATAAACCATCTTATCATGGGGGAAACTCTTGTATGGGATTCCTCCTAAATGAATGGCCATTCAAACTTGTTTATAGAAGTGGTACAGACTGTATATTAAGATTCGGTTGGCCGCATTTCCCAAAATGATTGGTTGTCTTGTTTGACTTTATATGTCATTGCCAACCGTTAACAATACCTGTGTGAACAGATGCTGTGGCATTCATTAAACGGCTGCCATGGAAATATGAAAATTACCCAGATTTTGTTTTTTGTTCTAGATTTTTTTGCCTGTTAATCACTTTCCTTTATATGCGGTGTGTTTGTTCTAACTTTTGCCTTTATATATTAAGGATTATGGGAAATATGGTAAATGCTTAAATCTCTGGTGCATTTTTAATTGGTTCATTTAAATCTTTAAAATTTTTATGACCTGGCGTACGCATTTGCAAATTAGTTCCAAATTGCCTTGCCTTGCATTATATAAAATAGGATTTTCAAGATGGAATGAAATTATTTCCATGTTCTTCTGTTCCAGCATCTTAACAGTCATTTCCATAGTCAAATCATTCAGCCACACATACACACAGCGAACATGTGCATTGTGGGAAATTCATGCTAATCCTTGGGACAGGCCCCGCCCCCATATTGCCTGCATTCCACACTCTCTGCATTTGCTGTTAATCAGCTACGTCTGCTCACTTCCTTTCATTCCTTATGCAAGCTGCTTCTAGCGGGTGAGCGTTTGTCTGAACAGCACATTAATATTCCACTAGCAAAGTACAGCAAAGATCCAAAGGCTTTGTTATTTGCATACAGCCTCCCAGAATGCATTGCTGCTTCGTACATTCAAGGGGCATTGAATAATACAGCAGCAGGCCTGTTACAGAAACATTTCTGTGATTTCTAGTGTCTCTCTTACCAGGAAGCAGGAAGACCTTGTTTTAAGAATTAAAAATAGGATTTGCACAAGTTTTCAGAACAATTTTTTTATTCTTTGCTTCCTTTTCTGCAGACACCATGACCGCTATAGATATCAGTGCCGAGAGGGAGAAAATCCAGAGGGAGATCGAATCGCTGGAAAGGAGTTTGGGGACAGATATTGCGTCCATTGAGGTGGAGGTGTCCGACTCTTGCATTGGTTCTGATGACGGTAAGTTCATTAGACTGTTGTGGGTGTGCAGGACAAATGTGATTGGCTGAGTAAACACACCTTTTGGGTCATAGCCCTGTACCTTTTTTTGATTGGCTGTGCAATATTATAATGGCACAGATTACTATATATGGTCATCCCGTTACGATTTTTAAACTGGTTTGGGCAGCGATCACTTAATTTGTATGTTTGAGTGATAAATATTTACTTTTATGGAATTTGGAACTTTCTTGTATATAAAATATATTTTTATGGGTCCGTTAAGAGGTGATATGTATTTTACGCTTTTCTTTGTTATATATATATTAATCTGCAGGCCCTACCACTTCTGAACATAAATCTCTTGGCTCTTCTGGGTAGACGCGTAAGTCTTGGCCATCATGGGTGAAATCACACCCAGTTTAGTTAAGCTGCGCTCTTTAATAAATATATTTTCCTATAAGCCAAGACAACATCCTTTTTATAATTTCCTGTAAAGAAAGCAGATAATCAGGGTTATTCAATAAAAGTTCTTATCGTTTAAAATGGTGCTAATTTTGCCCCAACCAATCAGATGTAAGCTTACAAAATGTTAAATAAGATCTGATTGGTTGGGGCAAAATTAGCACCATTTTCAACGATAAGAACTTTTATTGAATCTCCCTGTATATTTCCTACCAACAAGATCCTTCGTTTTTTTTCTATTTTTATAGTTCTGCGTTTGTCTTTTCTAAAATATATTTTTTTCCCCTTACAGATGATAGTGAAATAGATGAAGATTTGTCTAATGCAGATTTTCAGGCAGTGAGTATTTAATTAAAATAAAAATAATAACCAATCATTTACTGAGTTTTTTGGTAATAATAGGTTGACTCATTCATGGACTTAAAGGAGAACTATACTCTCACACTGTCATCTGCTATAAATTATTCCTGTGTGTACCCAACTTTATATCTTTAGGGGTGTTCAGTTAAAGGACTACTATACTGTAAGAATTAGCTTTTAAAATGAAAATTACCTGGGACAGGGAGGTAGGATAGATTATTCCTACCTCCCAATATTGTTTCATTGAGGAGCTACAGCACATAAAGTTTTCATCTGCCAGGTTAGTGTCCTGGGCCTTCCTGTGTTAAAGATAGTTCTGAAGCACTCAGGAAGCCTGGCAGAAGCATTTTTTTTGTGTGCTGCTGCTCCTCATAGAAAGATATTGTGAGGTAGAAAGTCACAATCCGACAACAGACATTGGGCAAAATCACTTCAGATATTTGGCCTGATTGATCAGTACATGGAAATATCAGTCGGTTGGGCTGAAAATCTGCTTGTGTGTATCCAGTCTAAATGAGTAAATAGATCAGTTACATTACCCACACTTAGCTGGTTTCCGCTATCATGAGATTTGTCTGTCAGAGGAGTAATTCGTGTTTCTTACGTGATCCATAATAACGTTATAATCCAAGTGTAAAAAAATAATCTTTTAATTGGCACACTACTACGTAATGCTGATTATAAACCGGAACTTACCCAGCGGCATACATAGGGTGCTGGGTCAATTTTCAGGTTTTCTGTAAGAAATTAGATCAGGGGGGGGGGGGGGGGATCGATAAGAAATTGGTGTATTGGAGGGAATGTTATTGTGGTAAATTGTAATAAAAAGAAGGTGGACTATGTCTCTGAGACCAGGAAATCTTTTAATAGAGGGGTTAGGGGGGGTGGATTGTAATGGATATTTTACACCCTAATGGAAATTAAGAGGACATTCTAAGTCACCTCCTTAGGGGGTACATTATCCACTATATGATAAACTTTAGCAGGAGAGTTTCAGCTTCCTTACTTCCTCCTGTGGATTCAGGGATCTTCCACTGCACCTCTACACACAATCAGGGTTATTCAATAAAAGTTCTTATCGTTTAAAATGGTGCTAATTTTTCCCCAACCAATCAGATCTTATTTAATATTTGAAAGCTAACATCTGATTGGTTGGGGCAAAATTAGCACCATTTTAAACGAATAGAACTTTTATTGAATATCCCTGAATATTTCCAGCAGGGACCATCAACATGTAACCTCCATTCACTGCCCAGTTATTTGCAACCCTTATCCTAAGAAAATAACCACAAGATCCTCAAATGGCACTTCATAATGACACAATGGCCAACCTCTTTCCCCTTCCTACCTCCTGTCTTTCCCCTACCATGTGTAGGACATCAAGTGATTCAGACAATATTCTATGCAGTGTACAATCGTATATAGTGAATTGGTTTGTTATAAAAAAGTGATTCAATTGTCTATTGATGTTGGAAGATTTTACCTAAGCTAGAATGTTATCTTACTAGAATAAATAAAGCGCATTAAAAAAAGACTAAATGCGACCATCTAATGTTTAAATGTAAGTCAAATGTGAGTGTATGTCGGTATTTTTAAGTGTTTATGGAGGAAGCATTAAATCATTTGAAGGTGTGTAGGAATTGTGGGAATTGCTCTATATGACACTGTCTGCGTGTGAGGGAGAGTGCTGTATAGAAGGATCTGGATCACAGAACCCAAATAAGGCTGAATATACAGAGTCACTAGCACATCATAAATGAGTCATTATAAAATGAAGAAATATTGTTTAATATCGTTTGGGATAATTCACCAATGAGCTTCATGATAACGGTCCAATTGTGTACCCTGTATTAACCAATTATATGTATATCTGACTGGCTCTGTTTGATTCCAGGAAGAAGTATATTGGGATAATGAAAACCAATCAGAAATGTGTTTGCAGATGAACATGTTGTACCAGTCTGTAATTGATGAGAAGATCCAGGAAGTGGAGCTCCTCATTGCTCAGAATAAGGAACAGCAGGTAAGTTGTGTGGGGGTCACTCCTCTCCAGTGATCAGCTGTGGAAAGCCAAGTTAACCTGAACTGTTCTTTCAGGACGAGTTGATGTGGGAGATATCAGGACGGAAATGTCATAAAGCAGGAGAAGCCAAGATGAATCCTTTAAATTTCTATATTGGACGTTATATGAAGCCGTACTTTAAGGACAAAATCACAGGTCTGGTAAGTGGTTCCTTTAGTTCACTTTTATAGGAGCTGCTTCTCTCCTACCTCAGGACAGATGTATGTTTCCCATCTCTGTTGTATAAATATATATTAAAATACTAAAAATTACATCTGTCTAGGGTCCTCCCACCAATGTGGACATGCAGGATCGAGCGTCTCTGGGAATAAAGGCCTACGAGGAGTTTGCCTGTAGAAACTGTAAGTGAGAAACTATTACCATGTGACCCGTGTTTAAAGCGCAAGGCCTTAATCCAAGCAGAGGCCGCGAACACTTGATATAAAATTTATACCCAGCATGTATCAGACTCGATCCTTTGTGTGTCATTACGTATTAAATAATGTCATGTTAGCTATGAAGTGGCAAAGCTTAAAGCAACCCGATTCGATAAAATCATCAGCAACCAATGAGATATTATGTAACTGCAGTAACCCAGTAAAAAGCTAGAATCTGATTGGTTGCTGCAAATTAATAGCATGGGAAAACTTGTGCTCCCCCTACTGTTTGAATTGTGTACTTGATACATTGTGGTTACCTGATGGAGTCCAATGAGATTGTGTTTTTTTGTGATGTTGTATGTTGAAGGTAAACTTTCCATTTAAAACAGTCTTCTCTCTATCCAGTAAAGAGTGATGATTACGAAGAGTTGAAGCGAGCGGTGTATAGTGATTCCCTACAGAGGATGCTACAACCCAAACTGCTTAAGTAAGTCTATAAACTCTAATAAAAAAAAAGTAACCAATCAGGAATCAGCGTCTGTTGTAGATTACTCAAGGCAGGGACGGATTTACCACTATGTACAGGAGGCACACGCCTAGGGGCGCCTGAGGTTGGAGGGGCGGCTGTCAATCTCCTCCCACCAATCCAACCCCTTTGTAGTCTATTTTCTTCCCCCCAAAAAAGAGAAAATGGGTGTGATTTGGGGGTGTGGCCTGTGTTTAAGGGTGGGGCTAAGGGAATCAGGCTCTTTGGGCCTACAGGCTCCTGAAGTGTAAATCTGGCCCTGACTCAAGGAGTGCAAATCTTGAGGAGTTCCTGATTTAAGGTCCGTACACAAGTGTGATCGCTGGCCCAACATGTGACACACGATGTGTCTGCTGGGTTGGGTCATCAACGAGGCCCTACCGAGCACCAATACATTGAATGATACTTGGCCAAAATGCCGTTGCGTCCCACAAGTGTACGAAGCTTTAGGTTATAACATTCTATTAAAGTCCAATCATTGTTTTAGGTAAGTTACCAATTCTAATGTACGGTGCGTGTCCTTAGGGTGGAATATTTGCAACAGAAAATGGCTAAAACAGAGGATGAAGTTCAGAAGAAGATTATTTCAAAGCAGATCTGTGAAGCCGAAAAGGAAATAGAAGATATCAAGTAAGATCTTTATTCTTTGAAGGATGTTAATTCTCTTTTACTAGTTGGGACTTTCTGCGAAGTCAAGCATGCTTAGTAATCACTATGAGGCAGCACTGGGAGTGTCAATTTCCCATCATGCAAACTGTCACCATTCTAGTAGAAGAGTTATGATAATAAGGCACTTATGTAATGTAAGATGCTTCAGGTAGGATATCTAAAAAATAGGCGACAGAACAGACTTCTGTTGTTAAAGGAGACAAAAAGCCTAAATAAATCCACTACAGAAATAACTTTCCAGACATTATTTTTGCTTGGGATGCCCTCCCCTTGTGACAATATTCATTTTTTTAGGGCCAGTTTAAAGAACTGAATATCCACTGGTGCTCGGGAAAACACTGGACATTTAAAGTTTGTACCTTAATATTATCTGTTGTATTCAATTAGATCAACTGGACTTGAAGTTTAGTTCTTGAAGACGTTTCGCTAGTCATCCGACTGGATCTCCTCAATTCAGAATGACTTGTACAAGAATCTGTGGCAATTATGTACCCTGGAAAATCCCAATTAGCATATCACCGCCAGGTGGTTAAGGGTGTGATTAGATAGTGGCTAAGAGGTGTTATAGGAACGCCCAGAGTAAGGTGTTAAAACAGCATTGTACATGGCAGACAGTTGGTGTCGAACCCCCCCACCTCTATTTAGGCTTGGTTTCTTTATTTTCACATAAATGGCCCCTTAACACCTCTCTTGAACCAGTCACGTTCCTTCGCCAGTATGTTAACATTACAATCTTCAAAGGTATGTCCTTATCCTTAAGATGCAGGTAACAGCTGAGTCCTGACCCGAGGTATTGTCTCTTCTGTGCTGGGCCATACGTTGATGCAGTTGCTGTGTTTGGTCTCCCCCACATCAAATCAGAGCATTCTTCACTGCACTGCACTGCATATATGATGTCGCTTTTTTTGTGTTTTGGTATTGGGTCTTTTGGATGTACCAATTGCTGCCTCAGGTGTTGCTCAGTTTAAAGCAGGCAGGGATACGTGTGTTTTTGAAAACTCTTCTTAATTTCTCAGAGACCCCTGCTACATATGGGATGACCATGTTCTTCCTCCTGTCTTGCTTTTCCCCTTCACTGTTGGTAGTGTGTGCTTTTTTTCCTTCTACTTCTTTTGACAAAGGCCCAGTCTGGATATCCACAAGTTTTAAGGGCTCCTCTGAGATGTTTCATTTCTTTAGGCTTCGCCTCTGTGCTAGTGGGGTGATTTCTCAGCTCTGTGAGTGGGGATGTTCTCAGCTCTGTGCTGTGGGGATGTTCTCAGCTCGTTGCAGGGTTCTGATGACCCCAGCTTGTGATCTAAAGGATGGTGGGAGTCAAACATCAAATACTGATCTGTGTGGTGTTGGTTTCTGTAAACTCTACTTCCATTTACCATTCTCCCTGACTTCTACCAAGCAGTCCAAGAAAGCCAGTTGTTGTTGTTTTGTATCTTCCCTGTGAATTTACATGTTTTGGTCTACCGCATTAATGTGTTCTGTGAAAGCTTGTACTTCCTTCTGGTGGATTTTAACCCAGGTGTCATCCACATATCTGAACCAGTGGCTGGGTGCTATGTCCTTAAAGGTATTAAGCGCCTGTGTTTCTACCTCCTCCATGTAAAGGTTGGCTACAATGGGTGAAACTGGAGATCCCATAGCACATCCGTGTTTTTGCTTATAGAACTTATCCCTGTATTTGAAATAGGTGGTATTCAGGCACAAGTCCAGTAAGGCACACACCTGTTCTGGGTTGAGATCAGTTCTGCTGGTGAGAGTGCTGTCTTGGCCTAGCCGTTTTCTCACCATGACAACAGCCTCCTTGGTGGGTATACAGGTGAAGAGAGTATACAGGTGAAGAGAGATGTCACATCATAGGACACCATAGTTTCTTCTGCACCAAGTACTATATCTTCAATCTTGTTGCAGCAATTGGTACATCCGAAAGACCCAATACTGAAACACAAGAAAAGCGACATCATATATGCAGTGCAGTGCAGTGAAGAATGCTCTGATTTGTATGTGGGGGAGACCAAACAACAACTGCATCAACGTATGGCCCAGCAAAGAAGAGCCAATTCCTCGGGTCAGGACTCAGCCGTGCACCTGCATCTTAAGGATAAAGGACATACCTTTTGAAGATTGTAATGTTAACATATTGGCAAAGGAACGTGACTGGTTCAAGAGAGGTGTTAAGGAGGCCATTTATGTGAAAATTAAGAAACCAAGCCTAAATAGAGGTGGGGGGGTTCGACACCAACTGTCTGCTATGTACAATGCTGTTTTGACACCTTACTCTGGGCGTTCCTATAACACCTCTTAGCCACTATCCAATCACACCCTTAACACCTGGCTGTGATATGCTAATTGGGATTTTCCAGGGTACATAATTGCCACAGATTCTTGTACAAGTCATTCTGAATTGAGAAAGCCAGTCGGATGACTAGCGAAACGTCTTTAAGAACTACATTTCAAGTCCAGTTGATCTAATTGAATACAACAGATATACCATGACCTGGATGAATGAGAACCTTCACAAGCATACCTTAATATTAATGTTCCCCTTTATTTGGACATTTACATTAGTGACAGTTGCTTTTATGCTTTCATTCTTCTTGAAAATGTCTGACTTTTGTCACTCTTGTCATATGGTATGTAGAACCCCCACAACATGTGTCAAGAATGACAGGTATGCAGGCATATACCACTGGTAGAGGGGACGTTAAGAGGATGCTGGTGATGTCACTCAACCTAATTTTTAGTACCATTACTTCTAAGTGTCTGCACTTAGAGAAATGAACCATGTCTCATTGCAGCCTTTTACTTAATCCTTACTTGTTTGGAGACCACAGTTCTTCTTTAAAGTATAATATGCAAATAAAACTTCTGTTGTCTTGGTTTTCCCAATGTAGCCAGCTACCAGAAGAAGCCATTTTTGGTAAAAGAACAGATGAACGCGATTGGGATAAAATTTCCAACATTCATGTAAGTATGAGATCAGGAACTAGTCAAAGTAGGATGTATCTAGTAAATGACACTCTTCCCAACAATGTTATCCTACGCCCCAGTTCAAAAATGGATATAAAATAGGTATCTTAACATTAATGGCACAACCCAACATCCAGTTTTACCGAGTTGTGTTTCTGTCCATAAAGACGTTGACATTTATTATTATTATTTTAATAGCCGGAAGTGAGCGTTTTATTGAAATGATTCTTAATATAATTTTCCTTGCATGCCTTCTCTGGCAGTTTTCTGGTGAACTTACCGCAGATAGGGTGAGGCAGATTTGGCAGAACAAAGGACATCCAGGCATTAACAAGGGTGAATGGACAAAGGAAGAATTTTTGAAACTGTCTGAGATTGCGGAAAGATACGACTATCTTAACTGGGAGGCCATCGCTCAGGAACTGGGGGTAAGTAGCCAGCTGATTGTTTTCCCTGTAAATTTACATTATTCATTTCTATGGAAAAGCCGCAACTGTCTGTCAAAACAAAATGCCACTGAGTATTTTACTGTTTTAAAGAGGAGCTGTGCTCTCCATACAAGTGGCTTTTATTAAAAAGAGCCCATTCCTAAAACGAAGGTCGGGCCAGATCGGAAGAACATCTGCCCATATAAGGGTAGCTTAATTAGCTTTAGGAAAGATCCATTATTGGGGGGGGGGGGTATGGCTTCTTACACAGCACATCATGTAACTGTCACTGTCTGTCAGTCAGGACAGACAAAGAAGTGTAAATTTACAAGCCTATAACTTAAGATCCAGAGAAGCTAGAGACATTATCCTAGGTATCCAGAGGGCACCTCTGTGGAAACACATTTACCCTTTAACTTGAATTAATAAGGAGAGTTATCCAATTCACTGATTTCTGGAAACATTTCCAAAAAATAAATAAATGGGGACGGGGGGAGTATTGGCTATAAATCCTTTCCTCTTTTTGCCAAAGAAAGTAGAGACTTCTGGGTAATATCCACAGTAGCCCTTTAGTGAATACATACAACACCATTTGTTGCCCATTAAAAGCATTACAACCGTCCCATGTATAGACCAGGTCTAGTTTTATTAACCCTTCATTAGTAGACATGAGAAAATAGTGTTATTGGTTAATACATTTATTTGGGTGTCATCTGCAATGGCAACTCTTACATGCAGACATTAGAGTGCAGAATGCTGGGAGTTGGCAGTAGACAGAGTGCACAATGCTGGGAGTTGGCAGTAGACATTAGAGTGCAGAATGCTGGGAGTTGGCAGTAGACAGAGTGCCCAATGCTGGGAGTTGGCAGTAGACATTAGAGTGCAGAATGCTGGGAGTTGGCAGTAGACATTAGAGTGCAGAATGCTGGGAGGTTGCAGTAGACATTAGAGTGCAGAATGCTGGGAGTTGGCAGTAGACATTAGAGTGCAGAATGCTGGGAGGTGGCAGTAGACATAAGAGTGCGGAATGCTGGGAGTTGGCAGTAGACATTAGAGTGCAGAATGCTGGGAGTTGGCAGTAGACAGAGTGCCCAATGCTGGGAGTTGGCAGTAGACATTAGAGTGCAGAATGCTGGGAGTTGGCAGTAGACATTAGAGTGCAGAATGCTGGGAGGTGGCAGTAGACATTAGAGTGCGGAATGCTGGGAGTTGGCAGTAGACATTAGAGTGCGAATGCTGGAGTTGGCAGTAGACAGAGTGCGAATGCTGGGAGTTGGCAGTAGACATTAGAGTGTCAGAATGCTGGGAGTTGGCAGTAGACATTAGAGTGCAGAATGCTGGGAGGTGGCAGTAGACATTAGAGTGCGGAATGCTGGGAGTTGGCAGTAGACATTAGAGTGCGGAATGCTGGGAGTTGGCAGTAGACATTAGAGTGCGGAATGCTGGGAGTTGGCATGCCCCGTGTCATTTTGTGATTTTTAAAGGTTAATTAATTTCACAGAATTTCCGTTTATACTTTATACATGATATCTCTCTTTTTTTTTTTTTGCAGACAAAAAGAACAGCGTTCCAGTGCCTACAGAAATACCAGAGCTGCAACCAGAACATTAAAAGAAAGGAATTCACCAAGGAGGAAGATGAAATGCTCACTCAGCTGGTTCAGAGAATGCGAGTTGGGCACCATATACCCTATAGGAAAAGTAGGTTTTCTGAAATCTCACTGAGCCAACATCATTTTGATTGGTTGTGGGAAATGAATTTGGTGATAGCTGTTCATTGATTGGTGGATGGGGAATTGTCCGTGCAGAAATACTCTTTCTCTTTCCAAACCTTTGGTTTGCTGACTTCCTTGGTCCATGTGCACTTTAAGGCTTTTCTGTGATTGAAATTAAAACCGCTTGATTAAGATGGAGGAGGCAGTGCTCTAGAAAAGAGATATATCAACTTATTTTTATTTCAGTTTCCTACTTTATGGAAGGACGCGATTCCATGCAGATCCTTACCAGATGGTCCAAGAGTATTGATCCTGCAGTAAAGAAAGGGCCTTGGACAGAAGCTGAAGATGAGGTAACCTATAACCATCCAAACGGAGATCTGTTTCCACAGAATCAATTAAAAAAATTGCTGTAGGAGGTACGAGGAATACTAGTAAATAGATGGAAGGGGGAGATGAGTAAATGTACTAATTGTCATTTGCTCTTCTCTGTCCAATTGGCGCGTAGGATATTTGGTGCCCAAGACAAGTATTTAAATGTGTGAGGCATCATTTTCAGGAGATACAACCTGTTCATACTGTTTTAACGGTATTCCCAAGATGGACGATCCTGCTGTGACTTCCTTCTACAGAGTAACATCTTTCTCCTTTTTCCCCCCACACAGTTGTTGCTGAAAGCTGTTTCTAAATACAACGAAAAACAATGGTATAAAATCCAGGAAATGGTGCCAGGAAGAACAGATGTGCAGTGCAGGGAAAGGTCAGTTCTATATGTGTGGTAACGATATTGGAAATAAATTGCAAATCTATCTACATGGTTGGGTCTCCCGGCAGACAGTTCTTGTAAGATAGAAAGGAAATGTGTCCAACAGTGTTGGATAAAAAGGAAAATAATCAGGGAGATTCAATAAAAGTTCTTATCGTTTAAAATGGTGCTAATTTTGCCCCAACCAATCAGATATTATTTAGCATTTGAAAGCTAACATCTGATTGGTTGGGGCAAAATTAGCACCATTTTAAACGATAAGAACTTTTATTGAATATCCCTGAAAGTCTCTTGTAACAGTATGATATCAAAGGGTACCTGTGGTTGCAGTACAATTGCCCTCTATTTAAATGAATAGTTCACTCCCAAAGTCAACCATTCCTTTAATGTATTGATTGAAGCCCGGGAGGTTAAGGAGCTATGTCTTACTTCCCGTTCTTCAATCAATAGCTCAGGATCCGGGAACGAAGATTCAAGAAACTTACCTTTTGCACGGTCCACCACAGTGAAATCCCTGACTGCTTCCTTGTTCTAACTAAAACATGTGCGCTATAGCTGCACAGAACCAGGAAGCAGTCGGGACCTGTCACTGTTGCCACAGTGGATCTCACAAAAGGTAAGTTTCTTGAATCTTCGTTCCCGGATCCTGAGCTATTGATTGAAGAATCGGAGGTAAGGCATAGCTGCTTCTCTTACGTTATAGGCTTGTAAAGTTACACACAAACAGGATAAACAAGCATGTGTGTGACAGTTACATGATGTGCTATGTAGGAAGCCCCCCTCCCCCAAAAAAACAAAAAAACCCCAAAAAACTGCACAATCTTATCTGAAGCTATCTAAACATTTTTTGGAAGGAATATATCGCCTGTTAATTTTCAGGGTGGACAGTTAAGGAAGTAGGATACAAGTTTGCATACTCATGCCTAAGACATGGGGAGGCGGAGCAATGGTGCTGGTGATGTCACAGCTCACAGTGCTAGCTGGAAACACTAACCTTTATACTGCTATAAGTTTGCATACATTCCAGAGAGACGCATGATACTCTTGTTAATAAAGGGCTGTTGTAGGGAGACCTCAGTTCCCCTTTAATAAACATTGTTGTAGTTATCTTGTGTCCACAAGCCTTTGATCATGCAGTGTGTTGAGACTTGGAAATACACGAAGAGAAGTAGTAATGTCCTTAATGATGTCATGTTTACCCTCCAGGTATGTTAAAGGCCTTCATGCTGATCTCAAGAAAGGGCACTGGAGTACTGAAGAAAAGCAGAAGCTTTTGCTGCTGACTCAAAAATATGGACTTGGTGAGATGTTTATTCTTCCCATAGTTCCTTGGATGACCTTGTTATCATACATTATAATTATTATACACAAAATCTACCCTACTATTTCATTCAGGAGCCTCACAGCACAGTGGGCACATGCAGTGTCCCTATACTAGATTTTCTTTTAAAAGAATTGTTACATGTTTACTAATGCCATTTTCTCTTTGGCTTTATCCACCAATGGGATCAGCCCATTTGCTATTTGTCATATATTCTTTTTTCTAATTAGGGCACTGGACGAAAGTAGCCAAAGAATTGACACACCGGTCCGGATCCCAATGTCTTAGCAAGTATAAATCATTAATGGGCTATTTCAAGGTAGGAAATTCGTAATAAAATCCAATACTGGAATATGATCAAAAATCGTTTTTATTGCTTTATGTTCGATTTGGTACTTGATTGGCAAAATTAATTTATACCCCCAGGCAAAAAAGGGCAGGCTTTTTGGATATATAGGAATTTAAGGGATGTTAATGGGTAACTAAAGCTAAAATATGCCCTCCCATCCCCAACCCATGTATTGAAACTTTAAAAATCGATTCCAATCTCTACTTACAGCTCCTCATTCCAGCGTTGTTCTGTAATGCTGTCTGCGGCGGCTGTGATTGGCGGCCTCACAGCCAATCACAGCTGCAGCTGCCGGTCCGGCCCCCTTCTTGGAGTTCCGGCAGGCATGACCTGGACCAGAACTATTCTGGAATGAGGAGCTGTAAGTACAGTTTGGAATCGATTTTTAAAGTTCTATTATAGCGGTTGGGGTTGGGTGGGCATGCACTACAATACAGAAAAACTTTTTATTGAGGGTGGAGATCCCCTTTAAATTGTATTTCTTACTGTCCTCTCTGTATTTAAATTTTGGCAGTTTTCCCGGGCTGTTGGCCCACCGGAGGATTCCCCTGTAACCCTATGGTTACATTAGCACTAACAGAAAAGGATAAGACCATTCCTGGGCACCATATAATATCAGACATCCCACCCTGCCACTTCATGCGCCCGGGCAAGGTGGGAGAGGGGGCGTGGTGATGCAGAGTGACGTCACGCAGTGGGCAGGGCATGCGCTAGGGGGAGGCGGGTTAGGGCATTACGAGGGGGGGTTCCGGGGCATGGCAGCAAAAAGAGGGTGTAACGGGGAAGAGATTCAGGACTCCTCTCCGTTGTGGGAGATTGGTAGATCCGGGAGAGGTGGGATACCTGTAATATAATATCTGTGTTAGTGCAAACAGTAAAATAATTGAATGCATTAAAGTGAAAAGCCTTCCAACCATGTCGAGGTAACCCCAGTATGGAAGGTCCTAGTTAATAACCTTGGGTCATTCATCTGGGCTGACACCCCCTTTCTGGGTGCCTTTTCATGGGAAATGTTTTCTCTATTGCTCAGGCAAGATTGCAATTCAAGACCTTGATTAAAGGAGAACTAAACCCAAATTTTTACACTCCAGAATCTGAACATATGCCCTCTAAAAACACCAATAAACTGTAAAATTACAATACAGTAAATAGCATTAAAGTAAATGTTACCACTTGTAGAACTGGATGAATTAACTGTGTGTATGTACAGTGACTGGGCACACCCCTGATCTCAGTCACAGACTCCCTTGCCTATTCCTGTAAAAGGATTGGCTAGAGGCTACTAGTGGGTGTGACCAACTGTAACAAGTTCCTGCAGTATCTTAGCACTGAGCATGTGTAAAGAACATATTGGTCAGGGACCCCACTGTGTGATACCAGAACACTGGGAAATAAGACACAAACCTCATGTTAGAAAGTTACATTTCTCAACAACCATATTAAAATGAGAGGTGAGACACCGATTACTGTTTTTATATCAGGAAGTTCTGCCTTCTAATTCAATGTTGTTCTGAGGCTTTAGTTATCCTTTAATTATTGGGAATGTGTCGGTTAATTAGTTATCCGGTGTTACATGGATTCAATGTTCGATCCGACCAAATCGATAGTAACATCAGGCAAGGTACCAATTTAGCATGTAACGTTCCCCGGATGGATAATGTAGTAATCGTGACAGGTGGTTCTCCGGACAGTCGGTCTTATAAATGAATTGTCTTCCCCCTCTGTACATTGCGTTTGTACCTTATAACAATGAAATGTCATCTCTGATTACAGCGGATCCCAATGAAAAGGACGACATTTAACGTTAATAAAAAAACAAAGAAAGAAAATGAATCGGATACTAGTTCGGGCAGCAGTAGCAGCGATGAGGATGACTTGAAGCTGGACGAAAGCACAGATGAGGAAGTTGTTCCCAAACCAACCGTTTATCTAATTCCCGACTTGGATACGTGGATCCCTAGGAGACAGATTCTAACCGATTCGGGTAAAACGCTCATGAATCTGTCCACCTCTTGTGCCAGTCTCACCAAACCATCAACGTCAAAAAAATCCGGCTCGGGCAAAGTACGCACGTTTCAGTTTAACACCATACTGAAAGGTATCGCCTACCCCCATTCCACGGACCATGTGACGGAAAACCCCCAGAAAATGCTGAGGGAGGTGAGTGGAAGCTTTGTATTAACTTGGTACTATGGTAATAAAGGGGCATTTCTAATGAAAACAAATTAAAATCCCCCCTTTCTTAGCACAAAATGTGTTATGCTTGGCAAGAAATACCAGTGTTTCTTAGCACTGCTTGACCTGAGGAAGAGAGAAGTGGATCTCTCGAAAGCTTGTCTGTAAAAATGAACTGTTAGTCCATAATAAAAAGGTATCACCATATCCTACAGTACTCATCTCTATATAACAAAAAAATGGTCATCTATCCGTTACCTGCCTCTAACCCCAACGGATATGTTTTCACTTTATCTGTATTACTAACCAGATTTTTAGGGATATTTATTGTCCTCATTCTGACAGAGTAAGCTGACTCCTCCCTTCATGCAGTCAATCAAGGCAGTGATTGCTGACTTTACAGCCAATGATTGACTGCTGTTTCAACTGCTGCCTTGGAGCAGAGGGAGAAGGCTGATACTTTTGCCAGAAAGGAACAGAGCTTAGCATTAAATATCTGGTTACAAATGCATGAAATAAACTGGGAAAAATAACAGTTGCCAAGTCACTAGTTTTTTGTTTTGAGGGTAGACATGCCCTATAAAGTATTATACCTTTAAGGTGCCATACCATAGTAACTTACCTGTGAGGTTCCCTAACCAGATTTCCCAATCAACCACAACATTACTGCTGTAAAGTCAATCGTAAAGTGTAATCCGGTCGGGGAAAGAGTTAAATCTGATTATGTCCGTTTGAATGACAGCTCTTAATCTATCTGCTTTACTGCAAAGAAAAATATTAATTTTGCCGCAACAATATTTTTCTTTAAAGTAAAGCAGGCGGATTGACAGCCGAGTCAGTCATTTTTTTTTTAAAGCAATTACCTTCCACTTTGACAGCAATAGGTGAGGTAGGAATTCTTTCTCCTACCGCCCTTAAAATTGGAGAGGAAACCGCTCAGTTTGGGGTTTAGAATTTGTTAAATTCTGTTTAACTAGACTGCGGTGGGAATTACGGAAATGTTGTCTGCGTGGAATGTCTCTGTTCTATTGACAACGCATGATAATAAATATCACGTCTTTTATTTTTAAAGAATGAATTACCAAGAGCTTACCCTTACGTTTAGGTTCACATTGTTTTTACAGTTAGTCGATATGGGGCGGCAAATCCTTAAAATCGAGGAGGACGATGTAAAGAAAATCCTCATTAGAAACAGTGAAAGCGTCAACCAGAGGATGGTAAGAATCTAACTTAATTGCTTAGGTTACTTTAGATACTTTCTTGGTGATGCACCGCCAGCCAGAAATTGAAAAAAATGGCATGAAAGTCACACTAAGCGATGTATTGCAAATGGCATCCATGCAGCAAAAGCAATGTAATATGCAGATAGCTTTTGTGGGAATTTTTAACACTGGCTATTGGCTGGCATTAAAAGGTTGAAGGGCATCTCTAATGAAAATGTTTTTTTTTTCTTTAGATATATTTTGAAATGTCTTTTATTTCAGCCATCAATCAAGTGCCTTATAATCATACACTCTTCTGCTGTGTGCAGTTTTGCTGTAACTGAAATAGTGACAGAATGAATGTGTGAATTGCATGGTGGGAAATTCCATCTCTCAGTGCTGACTCATAGTAATTACCGAGCATGCTTGACTTCTCAGAAAGTCATGTCAGATGGAAGGAGGAGTTGGTTAAGAGGTGGAGGGGAATAGTTAGGCTAAGCAAAACAAGATATATTTTGAAATGTCTTTTATTTCAGCCATCAATCAAGTGCCTTATATCATACACTCTACTGCTGTGTGCAGTTTTGCTGTAACTGAAATAGTGACAGATTGATGTGTGAATTGCATGGTGGGAAATTCCATCTCTCAGTGCTGACTCATAGTAATTACTGAGCATGCTTGACTTCTCAGAAAGTAGTCAGATGGAAGGAGGGTTGGTTAAGAGTGAGGGGATAGTTAGGCTAGCAAACCAAGATTTTTTGAAATGTCTTTTATTTCAGCCATCAATCAAGTGCCTTATAATCATACACTCTACTGCTGTGTGCAGTTTTGCTGTAACTGAAATAGTGACAGATTGAATGTGTGAATTGCATGGTGGGAAATTCCATCTCTCAGTGCTGACTCATAGTAATTACTGAGCATGCTTGACTTCTCAGAAAGTCATGTCAGATGGAAGGAGGAGTTGGTTAAGAGGTGGAGGGGAATAGTTAGGCTAAGCAAAACAAGATATATTTTGAAATGTCTTTTATTTCAGCCATCAATCAAGTGCCTTATAACCATACACTCTACTGCTGTGTGCAGTTTTGCTGTAACTGAAATAGTGTGCTAAGGCAAAACAAGATATATTTGAAATGTTTTTATTTCGCCATCAATCAAGTGCCTTATAACCAACACTCTACTGCTGTGTGCAGTTTTGCTGTAACTAAATAGTGACAGTATGAATGTGTTGAATTGCATGGTGGGAAATTCCATCTCTCAGTGCTAGCTACTCATAGTAATTACTGAGCATGCTTGACTTCTCAGAAAGTTATGTCAGATGGAAGGAGGATTGTGTTAAGGCAGGTGGCAAAGTAATAGTTAGGCTAAGCAAAACAAGTACCGGATTGAAGGTATGAAGCAACACACACCTTTGTTCCATTTTTACATTGTGTTAATTGACATTTAAGTTGATTATATAGACTTTAATTAAACAGTGCCTCTAGAGGTCGACCTGTCATAATATTTTGTTTTAACAAACAAATATTCACACCAATTTTCCATAGTAATAATTGGCCCTTTTTACGACCATTCACATTGGTCCATTTTAGTTACAGAGATATTCGGAAAAACATTCCAAGACCTCCGATGGTAACCCTGCTTCCTCCGATCAGCCTGAACAAGAGGCAGAAAACCCAACAGGTACCAAGAAGCAACATAAACTGCGCAAGGTGGATCTGTATAGAAACTCTGCAGACCGAAAACTGCTTCTGGCAGTGATACCCTGGGTGGGCAACGTCTTTCTCCCTATCAGCACAAACTTTGGGAGGCCGTGGAAGAAAGGATCACATGGTGAATATACCATTAAAGACATTCTGATTTGTGTACCGTGCTGATTAACATGGCAGTGTCCTAGCAGAACTAAGCAATTGATTTCTTTGGGTAAAGTGCTACATTGGGGCTTCAGCGACACTGGCACGGACAGCAGCTAACTGCAGGATTGGGGTTCACTGCAGGCACGGAAAGAGCACAGAGAAACAGATAATGCTTATTCCTGTTCCTGATCTGAATGCTGAATTAATTAGCTGTGCCCCACCTCATTTAACAGGTAGTCTAGGCCAGCATTACGAGATGATCTTGACAGCTTGGAATAGGACACCTAGTTGAAACACAGTCCTCATGGTTCAGGCGCTGGGTACTGTCTCCTCCATTATATCTCTTCTATAGTATTGCTTGTATAGTTCTCCTTTAAGTCTTTTCGGCTTCCGTCTCCATATATTTGTATAACCGCCACTAGATGGCGCTGGTTCACTCACTAATATTCACACACCGATGATGTTAATACAATAGAGAATGTTTCACTTGCGTTACTTAAAAGAGAAGTCCAACCTGTAACACACAAAAGAGAAAGTAGACTCCCAATTAGAACACTTATGGAATGCCCCTTAAAGCCGGGATGTGCAACCTGCAGCCCAATAGATGTTTGAGAGCTACAACTCCCAGCATTCCTTGTTGACATCCCTGCCATAAAGACCAAATCAAATTAACTGTCCCTGCCCCCATGTCTATGGTACCTAATGCACATGTAATAATATCCGCAGAGCAGACTGACTCATATTCCATGACACCAAGTTCTGGTCTCGCTGATTGCACAAGCCATGCTGTGTCAGGCTGTTTGTGTCGAGTAGGCCTCCTTGTCCCATGGGTGCTTTCTTCATGTTTGTTTTCCCAACCAGCTGGTTTTATTTTCTTTAATAACCAACACAGATTTCCCTACAACCATTAACCAACACGATTCTATTCAATGCAGTTAATAGTGTTATCAGGGAGGCCACCAGAATCTCCTGGGACTTGTTGTGAGTCAAGCAATCTCCTTTGGGGATAAGAATTTGACGGGCCCCATAATACACAAGATCTTCTGGTGCGATGTAAGCCATGAGTATTTGTCCGGTAGATTATTCTTTAACCAGTGCTTCCTGTTTCTGGCAACATGGAAAAGGTGGCTACAGCCTCACTATAGGAAATACAAACAAAATAGAATATTAGGGCAGAAGTCTGCCTGTGTATACCAATCCTATCTTCCCAACCAACAGGTGGTCAACCTGTCGGCTGTATTAAAGAGACACTGCAAATACTTAGCTTAGGTACACGCCACTGGCAGTGATTTAACAGTATGTCTGATCATTTGGACTACTTGATTTTAGACCAATGGGTTGTGTCTTTAAAGGGCATGTCCACCCTTAAAACATAAAACTGGTTACATGTCAATGACCTGCACTCAACCACAACTGATATATTCAGCACATTATTAGATGCATTACTAACCAGATAGTTTAAGAGGAACTGTGGTCTCCAAACTTGATTTAAATGAATGGCCAGGTTCCTACCTTTAAAATGAGTCATCAACCACCTCTCTACATTCAGCCCAAGATATGAAGAAATCACTGATCAGATTACTGAGCATGCTTGCCCTCACAGAGAGTCAGATAGTCTGGCAAGGGGAGGGACTGAGCTTAAGCTCTGGATTGAAGTCATGCAGCAACAAACACACATCAGAGTAAGTGCTCCTTGCATGGATTCATTTATAGATGGAAATGAGACATTTTTTCAGTGTACAATTCCTATAATTATCTGGTTATAAATACATGTAATACACTGGTAAAAATAGCAGTTGGGATGCTGACAGATAACTGCAGAATTTTATTTTAAGGGTAAGCATGTCCTTTAAATCACTGCAACCCCCAGCAGATCCACTGAATGGGTGACTAAACCAAAATATTGTCCCCGTGCTCCCGGCCATACGTTCTGAATTCAGACTTGTTGCATTTTATACTGCCCTTTTCTATGGATAATTAAAATCAATAGGTTTATAAAATTGGCATTTCATTGTAAGGTAATATTTCTCTAGCCCCCCCAAAAAATGCTTGGTATCTATGGTTATCAATAACTAGAAATTATTCTATTTTTTTCCCAGCGGATTTGATACGACAAAAGCTCCATTCCGTGCCTGTAACCAGTACTCCGTTTTTCACTTTCCTTATCCAGGTAATTATGATTGTATTAAGAAAGAATAGAAATGCAAAAGGTTTTGATTGGTTCAGCCAGTTCTAAGAAGAACAGCGAATCAGAATTTAGGCTGACTCCCTATTAATGGAACTCCCTAATATTCTGGGATATTAAATGACAACTCCATCCTCATAAGAACATCTTTTAGATAGAATGGCCTCTTTAAAATATGTTGATATATCATAGTTTGTCCTATGAATTCATTACTGTATGCCTGCTATGGTTCTGGATGTCTCATGGAAACTGAGCAATTTAGAAACCTGTACTGAGCCTGTACTGAGCCTGGGCATGCTCAGAAGAGGCAGCTAGGGGATTAACATTCAGTCATTGGCTGTGATGTCAACTGTCAAATCCATAACTGACAGTTACTAACTGGAAGAACCAGGAAGCAGAAACAGGGGAAACAGGAAATTGTGCAGGATTTCAGGTTAGACTTACACCTTTCACATTTCAAACTATTACTATTATTTAGGGTTTTGGGGGTGATTTACCTGTATGTAAGTTTTCATTTTGGGTCTGGACTTGCCCTTTAAAGCCAAGAGTCTGCTGTCAATGTATTATGACCTGAGATACATTCTGTTAAGGAAAAAGCGTTTTTTCTTCTCCAAGTTCAGCTGTTTTAAAACACGTTTTGACATTTACCTTCCCCTTTTTACTGCTTAGTTCTTTCAGATAGACGCTGACGGCTGCCTTAGGATGATTCGTACACGTAAAGTCAAGCTTCCACCTTTATTTCAAATTGATCAAGAAAACGCTGCTAAAAAAGCAAAACTGGTAAGAAGTTCCAAGCGTTGATCAGAAAGGGTCCAGGATAACACTTTGTATTCTGTACTTTAGATTCCGTCTGTCCTGGACCCGGCCATCTTCAGTACACACAGATTCAGCTGATATTTTCCTTCAAAGCTTAGATAAGCCTGGGCCACGACTGACTGTTCGTTCAGACGGATGTGAAATCAGACGGGTCAGAAAGCCACGGCCAATCGTGCAGTCCTCCATCCGAAAGTGCATTCCCTGCCTTAAGGTGCATTCACACATTCAGTGTGTATGCACGGCCGTTTCGGACTATAAACGTGCTGGGGATGGCTGTTCTAGCCGACGGAATGATTTTTCTTTCTTAAAATTATTTTATAGCGGTTGGGGCTGGGGGAAGATATTCTATTATATGGGAATTTTTTTTTATAAGGGTGGACATGCCCTTTAAGTCATTGTGTGTACTCAATCCGAGCCCTTTTGAAATCTAAATATTCCAGTCCTTTTCTTATCACATCCTGGTGATCAGCTCTTGTAGCAGACTTTCTTCCATGAATAAGCCATCTGCAACTTTCCTTATTGGCTATTTGTTTATTGAAATGCCGCACTTCCCCTTTAACAAACAAAAAAAAAAAGAGAAGTTAATTCTGTCGTCCAAATCCTGTTTTGACTGTTTATTAAATTGGTTTTTACTCTTTTCAGCCACCGCTCGATCCCTCTAAGAAGTTGCCGATACGTAAGTATTTTGCGTTTTACATTTATAGTTCCTACAGTTAGTTTGGCTGCACCGGCAATGTTTTGATTGGGGGGGAAATTAAACACGGTTTCGCCAATAGAATTGCGTTTATATTCTATAATCAGAATAATACCTGGAGCAGCAAAATAAACCTTAACCACTTCCAATCTGCTCTCTAATTCATTAATTAAAGACTACATTTCATCCTGACTTATAGCCTGGCTGATTGAAATAGTATAGTCTCCTGTGATTCCTACACAAAGTTCCCATAGTGCACCCAGTACAACCCCTTCCTGTTTGGCTGGACTAGAGGATTTGGTCCTATAAGTCTAAATAAAAATAACTTGCAGTTCTGCTTTGCAGGCTGAAACACAAAAGCTCAGGTTTGCTGATAATGTGCTTATCAGCAGTAAATCAGGAATGATATAATCAGGCTTTGTCCGCGTAGAACAAGATAATATACAGATTATAGGTAAACCAACAGGTCATTGAACTAAATTTGCTTAGAAGCCGCTATTCTATGAAACGGGGCATTGTGACATTTTGTAATCTAGTTTGCACAGACTGGTACCTATCACTTCCTATTAAAGCTACGGAGAGGTAGTTGCATAGCGCAGTGTAAAATGCGTGCGATAAATGTGCTCATACACGTGCAATCGTGGGGGATGACGAAAGGCAGATCATTTCGTGTATGGATGCTCGGTTGGCCAGAATGACATTGTCTCTGATCCGCTCACCGAATCGATCGAAAAGGCCCAACTGAGCTTCCGTACACTAAACGATCTGTGCCCAAAACAGCTGTTCATTGCAAGTGTGTACAGGGCTTTAAATGTAAAACGCATGTACCCAGCCATGAACGTAAAACATGTGAGTGATTATTATTTCTTCTTTGCATTTCGGAAGCTCCCCTCCCGCCGGCCAAGTCTAATCGATGGAAAAATCACGTGACTCCTCCAAAGCCGAAGACAGTCTCGGAGCTTCTCAGAGAGAAGAGAATGAGGGAATCCATGGCCAAGAAGGCAGTCGGAAATGCAATCGTCCTGTCTCCGAACGTCATGCTTCCACAACCCCTTATGATCAACGCTCAACCCGGTGCATCAGTCAAACAAAAAACTGTGGTGCTGCCGGTGGCTCCTTCTACTCCGGAGAAAGGCGTCTGGTCGATAATGCCATTCATTTCATTACCTGCTGGTCAGATAATGCCAAATACTAATGTTATAAACCCTGTGCCATCCTCCCACCAAAAATCTTCCAATGAAGCTGTTGTAGATCCTGGGAAAGTGACTTCCAGTCCTGCCCCTTCCTCACAGCCTCAGTCACCCCTAACATTAATGCCAACGGCTTTGGGCTCTGCCGTTAACAGCAATAATCTACCCATCACTTGGGTGGTCACGCCCAAAGGCTTGGTCCCGTTGCCTGTTCAAGCTCTGGGTGGTCAGGTTCAGGCCCCCACTGCTAATAGTAACTTTGTTTTGAAACCTGGTGGTAGTGGACCCGCTCCGGCATCTTCCGGCTCAAATGCCACAAACAGCAGTTGCTCTGGTCCTATTGGGCATGTTCAGACACCTCCAGGAGTAACCTTGCTAGGTACCATACCGGTGGTACAGAATTCCGGCTTACTGGATCCAACCAAAACTTTCCCAAGTTCTGCTATAGCTCCGCAATTAACAACCCAAGGGAGTTCATCAAATATACTATCGCCCAAAAAGTATCCCATAGTCAAAGTCACAAAACTCCTGCCCACGGGTCCCCCTGGCCAGGATGTGATCAACACAACTCCAGTGCCTGGTCCTTTATCCCCTAGCTCCATTCCGCAAAGCACTACGCCCAACCAAGACAAAAAAGCGGTGGACTTGAGTCTTGTGTCGTTGGACGGAGATGCCGTGGACTGGTTTCAGGGAAATGAAGGAGTTAAGATTCCAAATTTAAAGAAATCGATGCCCTTCCTACCTCCTTCCATCTGCACTATTAACACTTTATCTTGCCTTCTGCTGCAGAAAAGCAATTTAGAAGAGAAGGCCTTTAAACTAATCCCTGCTCAGACCGAGGGTGAAAAAGAATCAAATAACCGGGAAAAGGCCAGAATGTTGCGGGAGATGGTGCAGGAGAAGTTGAAAGACAATACAGCGTACCTTCTTCTCAAGCAACGCTTTCTGTCTGCCTTCGCTATACCAGGATTTCTCTCCATCCTGCCCCCTGGACGGATGAAGACCACAATGAACATGCTCTCGATAGACGAGGACAGCGATGATGAAATAAGCGAACCCGAGTATAACGAGTTTGGCAGAGGAAACCTAGAGACCCTTAGGGAGGGCCCTGCGCCTTCCGCTTCAGAACAGGTGTGTTGGGTTTCTTACATTGTAGTGAATGTTGAATAAAAACACAAATCTGCCATGTTCAACCCTTGGTTTATGGGTAAAGACCTCAGCCAGTCATTGTAGGAACACCCTTAAACTACCCACGGGCAAATGCAATGGTCAGAAATCCGATTGGAAGAACTGCTCAAAGCTGAAGATGGGGTCGGCATAAAAATGTCCGCCTTGCCCGATCCTTGTGTTTCTGATAAACCGATCAACATTGTCGATGGGAAAATGTTTTTTAATATAAGCGATCTGATGAAATTCGTCTTTGGGCTGGGTACACACAGTAAGATTTTTCGGGCAGACGGATATTTCCATGTAATGGTCAGCTGTGCTTCCATGGGAGCACACGATTGGTCCGTAGCGACCGGTGATTCATCACAGCTGGCCGATGAATATCTTACCGTGTGTACCCAGCCTTACTATGGCCACTAACCAGATTTGATTGGTGGGAATCTCAATTTCAACAAAATCTGTCCTGCTCAAATCAAACCATTTGACTGATTGGGTAAATTCTGGACACTTGCTACTTTATTATCAGCCTATAATACATTATTACTTTACATTGTAGGGAAGTGTGGCGGAGATGACAAACATACAGATGTCCACCGAGGACACAAATCCTTACATGTGTCTGAGAAGGGCCACAAGGAAACGAGTTTACAACGACTCGTAGCAAAAGAAACCTGCTGGTAGGTAAAGCCCCAAAGTAAAGTCACAGCAAAACCCATTAAAACTATTAAAGTTGTGATATTGAGAAATACATTGCACAGAGCTGAGCTAAGATCAGGTTCACTTCATTATCCTCCCCCTGCAGCTTTGTTCTATGTTATTTCTATAAGTGTAACTATTAAAGTTGTGATATTGAGAAATACATTACTCATGGCTGTGCTAAGATCCGGTTCACTGCATTATCCTCCCCCTGCAGCTCTGTACTATGTTATTTCTATAAGTGTAACTATTAAAGTTGTGACATAGAGAAATACATTACACAGAGCTGTGCTAAGATCAGGTTCACTTCGAGAAATACATTGCACAGAGCTGTGCTAAGATCGGGTTCACTTCATTATCCTCCCCCTGCAGCTCTGTACTATGTTATTTCTATAAGTGTAACTATTAAAGTTGTGACATAGAGAAATACATTGCACAGAGCTGTACTAAGATCAGGTTCACTTCATTATCCTTCCCCTGCAGCTCTGTACTATGTTATTTCTATAAGTGTAACTATTAAAGTTGTGATATTGAGAAATACATTGTACAGAGCTGAGCTAAGATCAGGTTCACTTCATTATCCTCCCCCTGCAGTGTAACCATTAAAGGGGTATTATTAAAGGGTATGCAAATCTGTGAAACTGGCAGATTGAAAGCAATATCTAGGATATTGTGACAGATTTAAAGCAATCTTGTGATTTCTCTATACATTTTACAATGCTGTATATCAGTTCATTCTACACATGTAGAAACACCTGCAGCAAGGCTGAATTGTTAGTTTAATTGCAATCCCAGTGCAGCCCTACTAATGAAGTATATCTGTAATGCATGTCCCTGAAAGGAAATTAAATCTTCACTATCTGAAGGTGAATGAAACCTTGAGCAGATTAATCCAGCTCCACATTTTTGTTAATTACTTAATTAAGCACTGACACGCTGATTTAAGGTGAGTACACACTGTACAATCTGAAAGATTCTGCCTGTCCTCTTTAATAGATTCGAATACACACAGTCACGATAGTTCTCCCTATATAAAGTGTATATACAGTATAGGGAGAACGTTAGTGACCGCCATACTCCCTACGATCGCCGGCGACTCCCTACACCAAAGGGCCGACCGTGAATGAGGAAAAGATTCAGCTTAAAAACGAGCGCCCCCAATGCGGAACGTTCGTCACCGTCTGCCGTACACACTTTACCGATAAATGGTCAGTCCGTCGTTACTGATGGGATTGGCCCTTTATCAGGAATGTGTGTACCCAGCTTTAGGGAGGAGACTCCTTGCTATATGATGAAGTTAAGGTGCATGCACACATATGATCACGGAGGATGACCCGCGACACACAAAATGTATGCATGGCTGTTACAGGCGACAATCATGCCTTGCATGTGCGCTTTATCAGGCAAGACAGCTGTTCAGTCGAGATTTGTTGCCAGATCCGTCGGGCGAATCATTAACCAAAGAGCAGTTTCGGGGGTCAAAGCACTCGTACATGGAACGATTGTCTGAAACCCCCGTGCATACGCATCGTGCATCGCAGGTCGGCCCCGCATTCGTACCTGTGTATAAGCCTATAAGGCTACGCCACACTGATTCTCTTTTAAGCGCGATCCAATCGTGCTTTTAAAAGCGCACACTAGTGTGGCCCAATGGATGTGGCCACACTAGTGTGCGACTGTGCGCGCGATCTGTTAATCACGCACTGCAACACGCTCTCATGCACTGGGAACGCGCGCGCAATCGTGAGAGTTAACGTGCGTGTGGGAGCACGTTGCATTGTGGCCTCGGCCTTTAAACTGGAAAAAGTGATCAAATCCAGTATCAGTGAATAAAGGGTGTACACGTCCTTAAAGCTGGGTACACACACTAGCGATAAACCCCCAATACCGTCGGATCTGACGGTATCGGGGCTTTATCATTAAGTGTGTGTAGCGGTTTTCCCTAACGAATTTTCCCATCGACCCAGCGGTCGTTCGGGAAAAACGAAAATTTCCCTCAGCTGCACTACGCTTCCTATAGAGGATTCAGCCGCGGAAACCCGCATTCCCGAGCGTTCTCCATACGATATTCATAGGGAGACTTAGCTTTATAGACTAGACATTGCTATTTTGCTTCACCAGAAAAGAATATTGATATTTACATACATGTATATCTGACAACTGTAATCTCTTGCTTTTTGTTTTCTGTTGTCACACAATCCTGTAGTCCATGTTTTGCTTTGCCAGTTAGACTGTTTCTGTCATTTTTCTGTCATTTAGGACAATTCTATTATGTGAGCCCCTGTACCAATCGGAAGGAATCTTATTGAACCAATACAACAGCTTTTCTTATTGGATACTAGACTCTCGAGCCCTAAATCACTCCTCGTGGACAGGAAAAAGATGGAGACGCGTATATTATTTACATTGTAATCACTGTTGGTACATTTTGGTGATTGCTTGATTTTCTTTATTTTTCCTTACTGAAACCCCATTAAAAAGACAACCAACGTACGAAACCTTGTTGATAAGGAATACACTGTGTGTGTATATGTGGCAAATTCCTTCTGAATGTCTCGCTGCAGAATCTACGCAGTTCGACTGCAGTTAAAGAATGGAGATTAATGCAAGTTCTATTTTTTCATATATATTTCTCTTACAGCACAAAGCTTGTACATATTTATTTACATGTGGTGTTTTATAAGTGTGCGCTCGTAAAGATACATTTTGAAACACAGAGCGATGTCTTAGTTTATTTTGCATCTCACTGGATTAAAAAAAAGAGATTAAACGAATTCTAGGCTGTCACTTTCCTTAACAAAGTGGAACATTGCTTTGGGACTTTATTGTCTGACAAACAGAATTTAATGCCATGATTGTAAATCTGAGCTGTTGATTGTGAGAAATCATCATTTGAAATCATAACATGTACAAGGAAAGACCTGTCACTCACAGGAGAAATAATTTGTGTCCCTCCCATGACCTCTTTGGATGCCTGCCAGCAGTTCCTGTAACAATTGTCCATGGTGAAGCTGTGCAGCACTTTTTAGTGTCGCCGACACTACAAAAAGGCGGTGAGTAAAGGGGGGCAATAAGGAGCACTCACTAAACATGAATAATTTAAAAAGCAAGCACAGATCAACATGTGAGCGCCACCATTTTACTTCTGTCAAATTGTAGTTGCAGTCAATGTAAAGTTGTTTAAGCGAGTATAGTGACCCTTTAATCTTATCAGTTTTCGAAGTATTTCTATCTATCAAGGAAAGTAGTGTAGCGGCACTTTCTTTAAGACGGGGAACACACAAATATCCAAAGGAAGAAAGAAAAAGGAGCATGCACACCAAAGAACCAGAACTCAAGTAAAAACCTTCTTTATTAAAGCATCGTCTGCATCAGAATCTAAGAGGTCACCTGGCGCGTTTTGTGCATTGAGCACTTAATCATTAGGGATGGCCGGTTCGCGGATCTGAACCCGGATCCGCCGCGGACTTACCCCGTTCGTGAACGGCGGATTTTTCGCCTTCCGAACTTCCGAGCCGCGGATCTCTCGTATTTTCGAAAATTTTTTAAATTACGAGATTTCTCGTATTTTCGAAAATACCAAGAAATCCTCGTAATTTCGAAATTACGAGGATTTCTCGTATTTTCGAAAATACATATTTTCGAAAATTTTCAAAATTACGAGGATTACTCGTATTTTCGAAAATACGTATTTTCTAAAATTTTCGAAATGACAAGGATTGTATTCGAGTTTTTTTTAATTTTAATGGGTCTGCTCGCGGATTTTCGAATTTTCTAATTTTTTCAAAATTTTTTTTTTTTTGCGAAGTTCGGACATCTCTATTAATCATAAGTAGAAACCACTTGGATCAAAGGGAACACCCCTTAAATACACACACAATTAGAAAAGGAACACACCCCCTAACCCTTAAAGGTATATACACTTGAACACTACGAGAAAAACCCGCAGAAAATCCCCTACAAGAAGCCTAGCCCACGCAGAAAGCCTTAATGATTAAAAAAAACACGTAAATAGGTATATACACAGTAAACCTTCAACCTTAATAAAATAAACACACACATATTTACTAAGCAAATGAGTATATTACATATACAAAGCAACATTGTCTGATTGTCTTTAACCTGTCGCCCTTTGGAATATTTGAAAACTACAACTCCCTGTATTCCAATATTCCTTTATATCTGCAGGTACTCGACACCCAGAGACTTCCTGGGAGATAATTGAACTAAATCGCTCTCTTCCTGCCTTTTCTTCTTCGTGACCCAAATATACAATGCAAATCGAATTTGCGTTCTTCTATTTGTTTGTCTTTTCCTGAACATGCAACATGTAGGCCGGTAATCCTAACCCGGAATGAATTTGGTAAACTTGATACCTTTTCTTTATTAGCCTAGAGAAAGTACAGTATCACATTACTAATCCATCTCCTGATAAAGGATCAATATTGGCAGAAATGGGGGAAGGATTCGATTTATCAGAGAGATTTCTTTGACGTTGATTAAATCATATTCACCGCCTCGTCCTGGGATAAATCTAATGCTCCAAACTTTTCCCAAAACAAACCGGACTCCAAGCTAAATAAGATAAATATAATAGGATTTATATCAAGTTAAAAACATTACGGACAAGGTGGAAATCATATAGATTCCAACCTGTGCGTTTTCGTGGACAAAAACACCACTTCCCCAAGTTCGTAAGAGAGTGTCAGCCAAAACAGACGTTCCCAGCCCACATAAATTGACTGTATGGACTATAACATGTTTACAGCATTTTTACATGTAATTAACTCCACATTTTATTTGTCATCATTGGACAAGGAAAGGTTTAACCAGCCAGTACAGTGTGTTCAGTACAGACAGAAATGAATGGGGTGATGTGTTAACAGGAAATTCATTTTATGGATCATAAACACACAAAGCTTTGTAACCAACGTCCCGGGCTGGGCTCTGGCGCTGCTCCCCACCCAGTTTCTCAATCGGATCTTGTCCTAGATTTAAGATCGCTTGTCATCTAAAACCCCATTGTAACACAATACCAGGGGATCTGGTGCAAACCTCGAATTCTCTCTCAATTGTATTTAACCTCTATCCATCACCTGTCCATATTGCTTAGGGCTAGACCACGCTAGTGCATTTCTCTTGTGCTTAATAGCGCGTTTTGCAATCCGTTTGCACGTGAGAAACGCAGAGCAGTACGTGTCGATGTGGGTGGCTACATTGCATGTGCTACCGATCCGTTCACAGAATGCATGCGATTATGATTTCTTTACAGATCGCATGCGATCCGATTGCGCATAATTGCACCGATGGTAGTGCGCGTTGCCATACTTCCCAGTGTGACCTCATCTTGGCAAAGGAACAGGACTGGTTAAAGAGAGGTGTCAAGGAGCCCATTTATGTGAAAATAAAGAAACCAAGCCTGAATAGAGGTGGGGGGGTTCGACACCAACTGTCTGCCATGTACAATGCTCTTTTGACACTTTACCGTGGGCAGTTAACATCCCTTAGCCTCAATGCATACACACCTTGTATTTAGAAGGTCCCTAACACCTGGCTGTGATAAGCTAATTAGGACTTTCCAGGTACTTATATTGCCAACAGATTGTTGTACAAGTCATTTTGATTTGAGAAAGCCAGTCGGATGACTAGCGAAACGTCTTTAAGAACTAAACTTCAAGTCCAGTTAATTTAACTGAATACAACAGATATGATTTAAGTGATATAAAATAGTAAGACTCCATACCCACTGTGCTTTTGTAAAACACAAAATAGAGATCGACTGAAACACGATATTTTAACATGAACTTATCCTAGAATCCAACAAGGCAAATAAAAATAAACTGCCAGGACATCATTATCTAGTAACGGAGACCGATTAAAGGGCAACTAGTCTGAAAAAAGAATGACTGCCTCATCTTAACCTATAAATAAATACATGTATGTAGCACTTACTCTCAAGTGTGAGTGTTGCTCAATGTGTTTAGTCCAATAATCACTATGAGGCAGCAGTGGGAGAGGGAATTTCCCACCATGCAATTCACATACCAACTCATCCTTTCAATTACTGCAAAGCTGTACACAGCAGAAAGGTTTATGATAATAAGCACTTGATTGACAGCTGAAATAAAAGAAGCTTCAGATTGGATATCTGTAGAAATAGAGGACAGATAAACAAATGGTACAGTGATAGCTGGGAAGAATTATAGTTTCCAGTAATGGGGAATTAAAAAAAAAAAATTCCAGTATAAATTCCCTTTAATATGGGTATTTTAAATTGGTTGCTGTTCCTCCTATGTATTTAGATCTTACAACAAACCAACCGATTCTTAGAAAGCAAATTTCTCTGAAACAAATGGCAGAATGTCATTTGATGTCAAATCAAAGAGTTTTATGATTTACAAACTTCTAGGGGAATTTTGACATGTGATTTTGAAATATTGATGCTGATTGTGTAAGTTTGCTGATGATCGCAGCTATTTTGTCTTGCAGGAAATAATTACACTCTCTACATCCTTCCAAAAGGGGAACAAAGTATTAAATTTATGTAACATGTCAACGTATTTTAGTGTGCGGAAAATAACCAAAGTAAAATGAGAATTCTAAAACTCATAGACCATGTTAATTCATTGACCCGTGATGTAGAGGTAGACAGAAGGAGTGTTTTTTTGCATATTTACAATTTAAATATTTGGAAATTTAAGGAAGAATTATACTTATTCAGTAACTGAGTTCTTTTTGGCTCCTCCCATAATCATTGTCACTGACCACTCTCCCATCTCTCCCATTGGAGAACATTTGTTAATGAAAGAGTGGGAGGAGCTTTGAAATTGTCAGTTACTGCCAGAAAGGTTATGTTCACCCTATACTTTTACATATAGTGTTAGCACTTAGCTTTAAGTCCCCTGGTGCTATGTTGCTCACTGCTGCCTTATTGCTTTTGTGAGCTTGGTTTGGGGGGTACTTACTCTATGTGAAATTTTTTTTATAAGGGATGAACATGCCCTTTACATTATTTCAGATACTGACTTTCTTTAGCCTCGTACGCATCGACAAAACATGATGCTCAAATGCGTTCACATGTGCAACAAACGTCGACTTCAGGCGATAATCGTATGTGGGTTTGTTCGGGGCGGACCGCTGAACGACGCCCAAGCTACTGCATACACACACACACACACGACTATTGGCTGAAATGGCCATAGTGCCTAAAGAGATATCATGCCTCTTCCGTTCTGTCTGATGTGTGTATGGACCCTTAAAGGAGAACTAAAGCTAAAATATAAATGACCCTGCATAGATTCTAGAATTGTATAATGCTTACTAGATAATTGTCACCTCTGACATTTTCAGTATTGTGGAGAAATCACTTATAGTTTTCTGCCGCCCCTCCTTCCTAGTGAGTAAGAGACAGAGGACACTCGCAGGTCACCCTGTAGTTATGTGAGATCTATGGCACAAGGGAAAGGGAGGGGCTAGAGAATTTACTGAGCATGTGTAACTCTTTATCTGGGTCAGTGACCCACTCTGAAGGGAGAGACACTATAGGAAATCCAGAAACAGTGGATTTCTTTACAAGGTTGCTAATTACAGAGGTGTGAGATACAGCAACCTGTCCTACAGCTGGGTCATTCATATTTAACTTCAACCGTTACATCCGTGGGTGTGTTGGAACTGTTCAAGTTCACTTCTGCCTCTGTACAAACCTTAAAAGCCTCGGGCGAGATACGACGCACACATCTCCGTAAAAAATGAAATTATTTGGCAGATAACTGGCATCATAAGACAAAGAGGAAGTGCACAGTGGCAGCTTCTTATTCAGGGCTGGTATCTGGTTCTAGGCAACGTTTTTCTCTCTCTGATATCTTCTAGTGATATAAGTTAAAAGCTTTGTGTGAAAGGTTACACACTTGACATTGTAGCCCTGGAACCATTAACCGTATAATAAAACGTATTTGTTGGTAGAATACAGCAGAGATAAAGCCTTGTACACACTTTGGTGGTCCGACACACTGATTTAAAGTAAAATGCCAAAAGTGCTAGGGCTTTGCTACAAGAGGTAATGAGGTCCCTGCCCCACAGAGCTTACAATCTAGTTGTAAACTTCAGTGCTCACATCTCTGCTGTGGTGAAATCTTAGGAAGATCTGTCAACATTAATTTATACCTTTTCACCAAAAAAAGCTCCATCTTCAAATAGTGCAGAAAGCTGCTGCCAGACTGCTAGCAAACCAGCCACGTCACTGCACTCCATTCATTGGCTACCTATAATCTAGAGGATCCTGTTCAATATTGTCCTACTTACATATAAATCGCTACATCATTTAGGTTCCGGATACATGAAAGAGTTGTTGCAACTGATCCCCAGAATCCACCTAAAATCCTTTGGTTACAGAGATGTCGCTCATGGCACAACTTACTCTATGGAACTCTTTACCCCGGTCAGTCAGATCTGCCCCATCGGAGGTGTTTAAATCTAGACTGAAATCCCACCTGTTCATTGCAGCATTTGCAGACCTGTGTAGAATGCATCAAAAACATCACCTACTACCAATTACTGAACTCTGAGACATGTTAAGTGCTTTGAGTCACACGGAAGAAATGTTATTGTATTGTATAGTATTATTTATTCAAAGGATATTTATCTGATGATAAAGGAATAAGATATGCCATAACATGCCCACGGTATTTTTCCTTTTTCTGATCTACAATCTCTCCACGCTGCTTACTGAGCTAATTCCAAGCCTTGCATGTGGATGTGATAAGAATCTTTGTTGGGTGATCCCTGTCATCAGCACCGTAGATAATACTGAGGACCAAGTTCATATGTTCTCTTTTGTTTCTGCTAAAAGGCCAACATGTATTTTGGAGAAGTCCGGCACTTTTTGTGCTTGGATAAGATGTTGTATTTCCTGTTCTTTGGGCTTCTTATGACGCAGCTGCGTTGCTGTCTAATCTTCTGTTAAATGTTAATCTACATTTATCCCCTCTTTTTAAAGGGTGTGTCCACCGCACACAATGCAAGGGGCTGTGAATGCATCAGTGGCGTTAGGAGTCTGTCTGCAGTAGAGATGGCCGAAACTCACCAGTTTCGTTTTCAGATTCCCGGATCTCAGGAAAAATCCCGAAGATCGGAAAATGGAAAGAATTTTCGGTTATTATCGAATGTTCTAGGCTATTTTTGATAATTTTAGAAAATAACCTTGAACGTTGGCTAACCCTTGAAAATACGATCGGACACTACTTTCGAGTTTCCGTTCATATTTTCGAGGTTTATCGAAAGTTCAAGACTATTTTCGATAGTTCTCAAACGTTCAATAATTATAGAAAATAGGCTCCGAAGTCTCAAAATCCGGACGATTTGTCCAGATTCGGGAGCTACAGCCAGGGCCGTCTCTAGACTTTTTGGCACCGAAATTTTCCCCCCAAATGCTGCCCCCCTGGCCACGCCCCCTGGGGGTGTGGTTTTATAAAAGAAAGTGGGTGATGCTTTGTCCGGAAGTGGAATGTGGTTTGTCCAGAAGTGGGAGGGGCTTTATACACATGACTGTTAAATAATGCCCACAATTACTGGTAAATGATGCCCACAGTGACTGGTAAATGATGTCGACAATGACTGGTAAATGATGCCCACAGTGATTGGTATTAGATGCCCACAATGACTGGTAAATGATGCCCACAGTGATTGATATTAGATGCCCACAATGACTGGAAAATTGGTAAATGATGCCCAACATTGATTTTTGATCTGCAAGGTGGCAATTTTTTTTTTCTGGCATCAAAACTGCTGCCTCCCTACAGGCTCTGTAATGTGCTTCACCTTGCCTTATTAGAGAGGTTCATTTTAACTGATTCTGAAAAAAGTTTATACACACTATAGTTCTCCTTAAACATGTTCTCTTGCCAGCGGTGTTGTAAATGAGAACAAAACTTTTGTATAAAGATCTTACAAGGTGACTAGAGATGTTCGAAACCGGCGAACATCGTTCCGTTGAATTTTTGGAATTTGGAAAAAGTTTAAAAATTCAAAAAAAGAAACCCATTGATGTCAAAGAGACAAAAAAAAATCCGGAAGGCATAAATAGCAATAGTAATGTAAATAGTTCAGGGGTACAGGTCCGAATCACCAAAACGTAACTTCCGCATTATATTTTCGAAGGTTACCAAAACTTCCAGATTCGAGGGTTAAAGATATTGTAAATTTGAGGGTTAATGAAATTGAAAATTCGGAATTCAAAGGTTACCGAAATTCTGAGTTTTCGGATTTTTAAAATTTTGATAAATAATCATTAGATTCGATTCGCAACCGGGTTCTATTTGAACCCCACTATATCCCACTATTTGCAAGAGACGCTTGCTCTGATTTTGATCCGATGTCTCTGCCGCAAAGCAAGACTGAACTGCTGTGAATAATTGTGAAATAAAATGAGTAGATGAAATCAGGTAAGATATAGCTCCTTAACCTCCCAGGCTTCAATCAATACATTAAATGAATAGTTCACTTTTCAATTGAACTATTCCTTTTAATATCTGGTTAGTAAAGCATGGTATAAAGTATGTAAGTATATATGTATAATTTTACTTATATAGCGCCACTTGGATACACAGCGCTGTACATTATAACAATACAGATTATACAGTATGTATGTATATGTTTATTTATATAGCCACTTGGGACACAGCGCTGTACATTATAACAATACAGATTAATACAGTATGTATGTATATGTTTATTTATATAGCGCCACTTGGGGACACAGCCTGTACATTATAACAATACGATTATACAGTAGTATGTATATGTTTATTTATATAGCGCCACTTGGGTACCCAGCGCTGTACATTATAAACAATACAGATTATACAGTATGTATGTATATGTTTATTTATATGCGCCACTTGGGGACACAGCGCTGTACATTATAACAATACAGATTATACAGTTGTATGTAATGTTTATTTATATAGCGCCACTGGGGACACAGCGCTGTACATTATAACATAACAGATTATACAGTATGTATGTATATGTTTTATTTATAGCGCCACTTGGGTACACAGCGCTGTATTATAACAATACAGATTACAGTATGTATATATGTTTATTTATATAGCCCACTGGGGACACAGCGCGGTACTTTATAACAATACAGATTATACAGTATGTATGTATATGTTTATTTATATAGCGCCATTGGGGACACAGCGCTGTACATTATAACAATACAGATTATACAGTTGTATGTATATGTTTATTTATATAGCGCCCTTGGGTACACGCGCTGTACATTATAACAATACAATTATACAGTATGTATGTATATGTTTATTTATATAGCGCCACTTGGGGACACAGCGCTGTACATTATACAATACAGATTATATAGTATGTATGTATTGTTTATTTATATAGCGCCACTTGGGTACACAGCGCTGTACATATAACAATACAGATTATACAGTATGTATGTATATGTTTATTTATATAGCGCCACTTGGGGACACAGCGCTGTACATTATAACAATACAGATTATACAGTATGTATGTACGATATACTCGATATAAGCCCACGATATAAGCGAGGTACTATTTTTACCTCAATTAGGAAACCACATTGACTCATATAACCATTGAAAGTTGACCATACTATAGCCTTTGACATGTGATTTTATTATACTGTAGCCATGGGGATTACTGTACCCTGGATTACTGTACCTGGATAACGGTAGCATGTAAGATACATGGATAACTGGTACCATGGGGATTACTTAGCCATGGGGATTACTGTGATGATATGGTACCATGAGATTACTGTACATGGGATAACTGGTACATGATTTACTGTCAGATTGGATACTGGTAGGCCATGGGATTACTGGTAGCCATGGGGATTACTGGTACCATGATAACTGTAGCCATGATTACTGGTATCCTGGATAACTGGTAGCCATGATTACTGGTAGCCTTGATTACTGGTAGCCTTGGGGATCACTGGAGCCAGGGAAATGTACTACAGTTTGGTGTAGAGCCTTCCTACTTTCCCAGAGCTTCTGACGCCTTCGCAGACCTTACAACGCGGCAAGTCGGATGTAAGCCGCATTTTCATAGTGCTTGGGTGCCGATGACTCTGTACTGCCAAAGTATACGGACGTTGGGTTTTTCACTGCGTGCTCCGATTATTTGTATCAGCTTGACCCAGTTAGCCGAGGTCATTTCAGGTCATTTTTAAGACTGAAACCTCGTTATATCGAGTATATACGGTTATGTTTATTTATATAGCGCCACTAGGACCAGCGCTGTACATTATAACAATACAGATTTACAGTATGTATGTATATTTTATTTATATGGCGCCACTTGGGGACGCAGCGCTGTACTTATAACAATACAGATTATACAGTATTATGTATATGTTTATTTTATATAGCGCCACTTGGGGACACAGCGCTGTACATTATAAACAATACAGATTATACAGTATGTTGTATATGTTTATTTATATAGCGCCACTTGGGAACCGCTGTACATTATAACATAACAGATTATACAGTATGTATGTATATGTTTATTTATATAGCGCCACTTGGTACACAGCGCTGTACATTATAACAATACAGATTATACAGTATATTTATGTTTTTATTATAGCACCATTGGACACAGCGCTGTCATTATAACAATACAGATTATACAGTATGTATGATAATGTTTATTTATATAGCGCCACTTGGGACACAGCGCTGTACATTATAACACAGATTATATATATGTATGTATATGTTTATTTATATAGCGCCACTTGGGTACAGCGCTGTACTTATAACAATACAGATTATACAGTATGTATGTATTGTTTATTTATTAGCGCCACTTGGGACACAGCGCTGTACATATAACAATACAGATTATAGTATATGTATTTTTATTTATATAGCGCCACTTGGTACACAGCGCTGTACATTATAACAATACAATGTATACAGTATGTATGTAATGTTTTTTATATAGCGCCACTTGTGACCAGCGCTGTACATTATAACAATACAGATTATACAGTATTATGTATATGTTTATTTATATAGGCCACTTGGGACACAGCGCTGTACATTATAACAATACAGATTATACAGTATGTATGTATATGTTTTTTTATATGGCGCCACTTGGGGACGCAGCGCTGTAATTATAACAATACAGATTATACAGTATGTATGTATATGTTTATTTATATAGCGCCACTTGGGGACGCAGCACTGTACATTATAACAATACAGATTATACATATGTATGTATATGTTTATTTATATCCGCCACTTGGGGACACAGCGCTGTACATTATAACAATACAGATTATCAGTATGTATGTATATGTTTATTTATATAGCGCCACTTGGGTAACAGCGTCGGTACATTATAACAATACAGATTATACAGTATGTATATAATGTTTATTTAATAGCGCCACTTGTACACAGCGCTGTACATTATACAATACAATTATACAGTATTTATGTATATGTTTAATAGCGCCACTTGGGTACACAGCGCTGTACATTATAACAATACAGATTATACAGTATGTATGTATATGTTTATTTATATACGGCCACTTGGGTACACAGCTGTACATTATAACAATACAGATTATACAGTATGTATGTATATGTTTATTTATATAGCCCCACTTGGGTACACAGCGCTGTACATTATAACAATACAGATTATACAGTATGTATGTATATGTTTATTTATATAGCCCACTTGGACACCAGCCTGTACATTAAACAATACAGATTTACAGTATGTATGTATTGTTTTTTTATAGCCCACTTGGGTAACCAGCTCTGTACATTATAACAATACAGATTATACAGTATGTATGTAATGTTTATTTATATAGCGCCACTTGGTACACAGCGCTGTACATTATAACAATACAGATTATACAGTATGTATGTATATGTTATTTATATAGCGCCACTTGGGACACAGCGCTGTACATTAATACAATACAGATTATAAGTAGTAGTATATGTTATATTTATATAGCCCACTTACCACGCGCTGTACATTATAACAATACAGATTATACAGTATGTATGTATATGTTTATTTATATAGCGCCACTTGGACGCAGGCGCTGTACATTATAACAATACAGATTATACATTATATGTATATGTTTTATTATATATGGCCACTGGGGACACAGCGCTGTACATTATAACAATACAGATTATACAGTATGTATGTTATTTTATTTATATGCGCCACTTGGGGACGCAGCGTCTGTACATTATAACAATACAGATTATACAGTATGTATGTATATGTTTATTTATATAGCGCCACTTGGGGACACAGCGCTGTACATTATAACAATACAGATTATACAGTATGTATGTATATGTTTATTTATATAGCGCCACTTGGGGACACGGCGCTGTACATTATAACAATACAGATATACAGTATGTTGTATATGTTTATTTATATAGCGCCACTTGGACACAGCGCTGTACATTAACAAACAATACAGATTATAACAGTATGTATGTAATGTTTATATAGCGCCACTTGGGACACAGCGCTGTACATTATAACAATACGATTATACAGTATGTATGTTATGTTTATTATATAGCGCCACTTGGGCACAGGCTGTACATTATAACAATACAGATTATACAGTATGTATGTATATGTTTATTTATTAGCGCCACTTGGGACACAGCGCTGTACATTATAACAATACAGATTATCAGTATGTATGTATATGTTTATTTATAGAGCCCACTTGGTACACAGCGCTGGTACATTATACACATATTATACAGTATGTATGTATATGTTTATATATAGCGCCACTTGGGGACCAGCGCTGTACATTATACAATACAGATTATACAGTATGTATGTATATGTTTATTTAATAGCGCCACTTGGGTACACAGGCTGTACATTAACAATACAATTATACAGTATGTATGTAATGTTTTATTTTATAGCGCCATTGGATACACAGCGCTGTACATTATACAATACAGATTATACAGTATGTATGTATATGTTTTTTATAAGCGCCCTTGGAACACGCGCTGTACATTATAACAATACAGAATTTACAGTAGTATGTAAATGTTTATTTATATACGCCACTTGGGGACAGCCTGTCATTATAACAATACAGATTATACAGTATGTATGTAATGTTTTTTATATAGCGCCACTTGGGACACAGCGCTGTACTTATAACAATACAGATTATACAGTATGTATGTATATGTTTATTTATATGCGCCACTTGGGGTACAGCGTTGTACATTATAACAAACAGATTATACAGTATGTATGTAAATGTTTTATTATATAGCGCCACTTGGGACACAGCGCTGTACATTATAACAATAAGATTATACAGTAATGTATGATATGTTTATTTATATAGCGCCCACTTGGGTACACAGCGCTGTACATTATAACAATACAGATATACAGTATGTATGTATATGTTTATTTATATAGCGCCACTGGGGGTACACAGCGCTGTACATTATAACAATACAGATTATACAGTAGTATGTATATGTTTATTTATATAGCGCCACTTGGGGACACAGCGCTGTACATTATAACAATACAGATTATACAGTATGTATGTATATGTTTTTTATATAGCCACTTGGGTACAGCAGCGCTGTACATTATAACAATACAGATTATACAGTATGTATGTATATGTTATTTATATAGCGCCACTTGGGGACACAGCGCTGTACTTATAACAATACAGATTATACAGTATGTATGTATTAGTTTATTTATATAGCGCCACTTGGGACACCGCGCTGTACATTATAACAATACGATTATACAGTATGTATGTTATATGTTTATTTTATAGCGCCACTTGGATACACAGCGCTGTACATTAAACAATACAGATTATACAGTATGTATGTATATGTTTATTTATATAGAGCCACTTGGGACCAGCGCTGTACATTATAACAATACAATTATACAGTAGTATTTATGTTATTTATATAGCGACACTTGGGAACACAGCGCTGTACATTATAACAATACAGATTATACGTAGTATGTATATGTTTATTTATATAGCCACTGGGGACACAGCGCTGTACATTATAAAAATACAGATATACAGTATGTATGTATGTTTATTATATAGCGCCACTTGGGACACAGCGCTGTACAATTAACAATACAGATTATACCGTATGTATGTATATGTTTATTTTATAGCGCCATTGGGTACACAGCGCTGTACATTATAACAATACAGATATACAGTATAGTTATATGATATGATAATGATTTGTGTTACACTAGGTATATGTTTATTATATAGCGCCACTTGGGACACAGCGCTGTACATTATAACAATACAGATGATATACAGTATGTATGTATGTTTATTATATAGCCCCACTTGGGGAACAGCGCTGTACATTATAACAATACAGATTATACAGTATGTATGTATATGTTTATTTATATAGCACCATTGGGGACACAGCGCTGTACATTATACAATACAGATATACCGATTGTATGATATGTTTTTTATATAGCGCCACTTGGGGACACAGCCTGTACATTATAACAATACAGATTATACAGTATGTAGTAATGTTTATTATATAGCGCCACTTGGGTACACAGCGCTGTACATATAACAATACAGATTATACAGTAGTGTATATGTTATTTATATAGCCCCACTTGGGTACACAGCGCTTACATTATAACAATACAGATTATACAGTATGTATGTATATGTTTATTTATATAGCGCACTTGGGGACACAGCGCTGTACATTATAACAATACAGATTATACAGTATGTATGTATATGTTTATTTATATCACCACTTGGGACACAGCGCTGTACATTATAACAATACAGATATACAGTATGTATGTATATGGTTATTTATATAGCCACTTGGGGACACAGCGCTGTACATTATAACAATACAGTTATACAGTATGTATGTATATGTTTATTAATAGCCCATTGGGTACACAGCGCTGTACATTATAACAATACAGGTTATACAGTATAGTATGTATATGTTTATTATATAGCGCCACTTGGGTACCCAGCGCTGTACATTATAGCAATACAGATTTACGTATAAAGTAAACCTATCTTTCCTCACGATGGGCTGTTTCGAGGGCTTCGCATTCTATTTTCGAGGGTTACCAAAAAATACGATAATTACTTTCGAGGGTTATTTTCGAGGTTTCGGTTTTCGATTTCGATAATCGTTGATTTCCGATAAAAATCAAAAATTCGAACCCACATTACATCTCTAGTGACCAGTATTTTTATAAAGGGTTGACATGCCCTTTAAACATGTAATTTTCTATCATTTATCTCAGCTACAGTAAAAATGTAATATAAATCACCCCCAAACCCCCCAGTACTGCAATAGTTAGACATCTGAGAGATGTAAGACTAACCTGAAATGCCTCCTGTTCAGTTACCCTTCATCCTTCTTCCTGTTTCTGTAACTGTCACATCACAGCCAACTGAATTCTATTTTCCTAGCTGCCTCTGAGTGTTTGCGAGTTTGGAGAGGAGGCGGAAACCTTTTGAAAGGCAGTGGGAAAATAACCAGTAAGACCTACGTTTATCAGCTTTCTAACTTTTATATACCTATAATTTTCCATTTGAGCGGTAAACGTGCACTTTAAGGTGTAGAATGGGGTGTGATCTAATTTAATTGTTTTTAAATATCTAGTTATAGGGCAAGTACAGAGTCCTCATAAGTTACATTTACAAATTGCTACAGCCAATCAAATGTTTTCCCTTTACTGCTCTGCTGCAGTTAGATATTTTCTAATTGGCTGTTTCGGATACATGGCACAGACAAGCAAATTGTACTGGTAATTTTTCATTCAAATATTCGCAGTCTCCAAAATACCAGGAATTTTAGAATGACTGGTATCCGGATGGATGGCTTTTAACATGCCCAAAACTTGCTCAGACATTTCAGAAACATGTCAAGTTCAAAGTTATTTGAGGAGACCAATTGTTTTTACTTATTCAAATGGTTTATGCAGGAAATGAAAGTTTGGTTTTTCGTACGGGGACAGATGTTCTTATTGAACCATGGAAGATTTAAGCATCTGAAGAAGGATATTAGTCATTTTTTAGTCGGTTAATTCATTATGCAGTTTACTCCCCAAATCCTCTGTTTTTGTAGATAATGCACAGTAAGCATGCTCGAGTCAGTGACTTGTGAAAGAGGAGGGGTTATAATGAATGATGGGCTTAAATTTACTAGTTGGTTTTCTTAAGGGATAATAACCAAAAAAAAAAAGGAAATGTGTCTTGTTTAATTAATATCAATTAAAGCTTGAAACTTTTAATAATTAAATGACTGATAGCGTATAAAAAACGCTACACACTATAATAAATATAATGTAAAATAAGGAGGCACACTGGAGAGGTTCATATGAAAATGTCAAATACAATAACAATTACCAAATTTGTCTTTGGTCTTTTTCAGTTTTGTGATTTCATTACAAACCTACTATATTTATTCTGATGATCGATGGAAACATTCATAGCAAAAACCAGCCTTGCTGGATGCCACATAATATAACCAGCAGGTAATTAAGAGTGGTTAGCCTTTAATTATCCTGTGTGATAATGCTTATTATGCAACATTATTCATGTCACTGTTGAGATGTCATTGGTGTGCAAACTTATTTAACCTATCAGATGTTTTCTAACTGCATTAAGCTAGGTATGGGCGACAATCGGTTGATGTGTGCCAGGTCAGAAATGGCATTTTAATTTTTTTTTAGATATTTCATAACTTAAGTATTATCTGTTTAAAATCAATCAACTGTTTAACAAAAGGAAGTCTCTTTAGCAAGGGGAGACACAAAGTAGCTAATTGGAGAATTTCTCTCTCTCTGGGTAAATCCTACTGAGCATGTCTAAGCTCACTGAGCTAGATAAAGGGGCAGTAAACTGCAAGAATTTCTGTACTGGAATGGCTGCGCTACAGAAATTCCTTTATCCACAGTTTATCGTTTCATATTAATATTTTTTGGGTTTTTTTTAGCTTTAATCTTAAAGCACCGCAGAATGTGTTTTAAAAAATGCATCTGTATCTGTGAATAACTTGCTCTTGTTACTGTGGTTTGCTCTGTTTGCATACGAGGAAGTAATTTTCTTGCAGCTGCATTACCCCTCCCAGTATGATTTTTTTTTTTTTTTTGCAGAGCTTATTGTCTTCCGTGTCTTATAAAAAAAAAAAAAAAAAGGAATATGAATCCTCTGGCTCGGCACAGACAAAGTATCCCTTAAAGGTTGGTTTACTTACCCTTTCTTTTAAAATCAAGCACATTTCATCAATGTAATCTGGATTTTTCTCTCCTTCGCTACGTCTAGAGACTTTCTATTGCAGCATGAAACGGTTTGACTCTCTTCCAACCAAATAGCACAGCACAGCAAAAAAAAAAAACTTGCACCAGAGCAGTAAAGGGTAAGTCAAGCTCAAACACAATCTTTAATCTAGAGTCAGGATTGCATCCAGGTTTTTTTTTTTAATTAGAATTAAACACGGGTGATTTATTTGTTCATGGTTGTTGGGAAGTTTGTAAGTCTAATTGTGTTTCAGGTAACTATGTTTGTGGCTTGTAATTTGGCGAACATGTTTTTATTTTTGGTGCCATGCTTTGTTGTAGTTTGTAGCGTGTAGGATCCGTGTCGGTCTTTGTACTTTGCTCTTCCCTCTAAGTCTCTGCTTTAAGGAACACGTGTGCTGTGCCAAAAGGCAATGCTCAGTTACGTTGGGCTCGTGATATTTGTATTTTATGGGACATTATATGTGCAATATAGAATATTTTTAGTGAACGTTGAAAATTGTAACTTTGTTGACAAAACGTTCATTTTATCTAATATCCAATAAGTGTATTATATTATATTGCTGGCATTACGTGCAAACAGGCGCGCAGTCTCTGGTAAATAGGCTTACGACGGCTGCCCGAGTTCCTCTTCCGGTACTCGCGTAGCTGCCGCAAACCGTGGCTTAAAGTTGTGCTCACCAATCGTAAACCGGAAGGTTTGCAGGTAATTGACCCTATTAGAGCGCTAAAGTTGGGTACACAAATGAAGGGGAAAGGGAGGATTCTGTGAGATCCGACGGAATCACCCCTTTCTTGGCAATGTGTGCAAATCAGATAAACATTCGCCGTTGGTGTCGGAATTGCTTGTTACGTTACGGTCGGCCCCGTGTATTAAAGTATAGGGATTTTGCCGTGGTTGTGCGAAATATGTCAGTCCTGAACGTTCTCCCTATACTTTATATATGAAGAACGCTCGGGACTGGCAGTGTGTAAGCCTAATCTTACAGATTCTTTCTGTGATTTTTCAAAGATTGGTACTGTGTGTACCCAGCTTAAGTCCTGAGTTTGAATCTACCTGCGGCTTTAGCTGGATGGAGATTATAAGGGCTATGTACGAAGAGCTGTTATTGGCTTTTTCCGTCCTAAAGTGTATGTATACTGAATAATGACTTAGCGTCATCTTAATCTATAAATAAATATGTGTAAGTAGCACTTACTCTGAGGGGTGTGTGTTGCTGCATGCCTTCAATACAGTACTTATTTTACTCAGGCTCTGACCACTAAACCTAACCCTAACATACCAACTGTCAATAATGCATACAGCACACCAACTGTCAATGATGCATACAGCACACCAACTGTCAAACCATTCCAGCTACAGCAAAACTGCTTACAGAAATGCTAAACCGTAAGATGTTTCAGATTGGATATCTAATGAAATAGGGGGCAGATCAACAAAAAAACGGCACAGTGATAGTTGGGGTGAATTATAGTTTCCACTAACGGGCAATTTAAAAAAAAAACTTTCCAGTGTACATACCCTTTAAAGTCACGTTAATCCATGTATCAAGTGTTAACGTGACTTTAAGGCATAACTTGCGGCAGTACACAAAAACTGTGTCGCACAACAGAAACTCCAGCTATCTGCTGTAGAAAACCCTGTTTGCTATGCACCAAAAGCCGCTATCGGCTCTGTGCATTGCCTAGAGGAGGTTATAGAGAGCGATAACCAGGTACATAGCCCCTTATATGTTCTTCACATGCATGTGTTTCTCCAGGGCCATATAAGACAGTAAATACAGATATATTAAATAAACCGATATTCATTTTTAGTCTGTGTTTAAGGAAAGGAACTGCCCATTGACAGGAAAGAAATAGAAAAATCTTGTTTGTGGCTTCGGTGGTTTACATTTCGATCCGTATGGGGGTGAAGATCTAAACATCTAGAGCCTTTATCGTATGCGTCCTTTGGCGAAAGATATTATCCTTAGCTTAATGTTTCCTCGAAGTCTGAAGGTTCAACGCTATTTTACTAGGGTTTTAATCTAGAGGAGGGAGATTTCTTCATTTTACTGGTGAATATTTTAATCATTTAAAGGAAACTTTAAAAAAAAAGTCATTCCCTATAATTATCTATAACCCAAGTGATATATAAAAAAATCGACAGCCCCTGTCGTAAATTTCATTCTAAAGACTGGTACACGCATGCTTGTTTATCTGCAAGGTTGGGTCACCGACCGAAGAGTCGAACACGTATAAATATTGTCCAGTACGGCCATTTGTTTTGCCGGTCGCGTGCAGAGTCACACATCCAGCTTAACTCTGAAAGGCACGTCTATAGCATTGGCCCTATTGCTTTGTAAAGAGGGAGAACAACATTTTCCTCCCTTGAATCCATACCTCTCTTTATACAAGACAATGCCATGCTGGCTCTGGCTGTTGCCGCCTGGCACTGCTTGCTTCCTTTAAGTTTGTTATCCACCAAAACTCCAAGATCCCTTTCCAACAGCGATTCACTTAACACAGAGCCATTTATAGTATAAGCAGCACAAGGATTTTTAAGCTCAAAATGCATCACCTTACATTTATCAACATTGAATCTCATCTGCCACTTAGCAGCCCAATGTGACAATCTATCTAGATTATTCGCACATCCCCTGTAGCTTTTAATGGTCGACTCTTAATGATTAATAAACAGAGTCTCTGTCCTTATGGGTCTCGGGATGTGGCTCAATGTATTGAGTTTTACTTGTAAACAAGCAATAACATCGCAATAAATTCCTTCTCATGTTTTGTTCAGTAAATCTTTGAGATTTAATGGGTTGACCCCACTTAATTCCTATGGTGGCAGTTCACTGTCCATGTTCTGTACCCAACAGGTTGAGCTAATGGGATGGTCCCACTTTGTTCATGTATGCAGATCCAAATGTATTTTTAATAATGTGTGATCTAATAGGATGTTATGGAGCCCACTGTCCATGTTTTATAGAATAGTCTTATAGGTGGGATATAATGGTATGGTCCTACATCATTCCAGGGAAGGTGTTCACTCTCTATGTTTTGTTTAGATGTTCTACAGGTGGGATATAATGGTATGGTCCTACATCATTCCAGGGAAGGTGTTCACTCTCTATGTTTTGTTTAGACGTTCTACAGGTGGGATATAATGGTATGGTCCTACATCATTCTAGGGCAGGTGTTCGCTCTCTATGTTTTGTTTAGATGTTCTACAGGTAGGATATAATGGTATGGTCCTACATCATTCTAGGGCAGGTGTTCGCTCTCTATGTTTTGTTTAGACGTTCTACAGGTGGGATATAATGGTATGGTCCTACATCCCATTCCAGGAGGAAGGTGTTCAACTCTCTAGTTTTGTTTAGAGTCTCGGTGGGATTGATAATGGTATGGTCACACTCATTCTAGGGAAGGGTTCACTCTCTATGTTTTGTTTAGATGTTCTACAGGTGGGAATAATGGTATGGTCCTAATCATTCAGGAAGGTGTTCACTCTCTATGTTTTGTTTAGATGTTCTACAGGTGGGATATAATGGTATGGTCCTACATCATTCTAGGGCAGGTGTTCACTCTCTATGTTTTGTTTAGACATTCTACAGGTGGGATATAATGGTATGGTCCTACATCATTCCAGGGAAGGTGTTCACTCTCTATGTTTTGTTTAGACGTTCTACAGGTGGGATATAATGGTATGGTCCTACATCATTCCAGGGCAGGTGTTCCTCTCTATGTTTTGTTTAGACGTTCTACAGGTGGGATATAATGGTATGGTCCTACATCATTCTAGGGAAGGTGTTCACTCTCTATGTTTTGTTTAGATGTTCTACAGGTGGGATATAATGGTATGGTCCTACATCATTCTAGGGCAGGTGTTCGCTCTCTATGTTTTGTTTAGGTTACCGGTGGGATATAATGGTATGGTCCTACATCATTCCAGGGAAGGTGTTCACTCTCTATGTTTTGTTTAGACGTTCTACAGGTGGGATATAATGGTATGGTCCTACATCATTCCAGGGCAGGTGTTCGCTCTCTATGTTTTGTTTAGATGTTCTACAGGTGGGATATAATGGTATGGTCCTACATTATTCTAGGGCAGGTGTTCGCTCTCTATGTTTTGTTTAGTGTTCTACAGGTGGGATATAATGGTATGGTCCTACATCATTCCAGGAAGGTGTTCACTCTCTATGTTTTGTTTAGACATTCTACAGGTGGGATATAATGGTATGGTCCTACATCATTCTAGGGCAGGTGTTCACTCTCTATGTTTTGTTTAGATGTTCTACAGGTGGGATATAATGGTATGGTCCTACATCATTCCAGGGCAGGTGTTCACTCTCTATGTTTTGTTTAGACATTCTACAGGTGGGATATAATGGTATGGTCCTACATCATTCCAGGGACAGGTGTTCACTCTCTATGTTTTGTTTAGATGTTCTACAGGTGGGATATAATGGTATGGTCCTACATCATTCCAGGGACGGTGTTCACTCTCTAGTTTTGTTTAGATGTTCTACAGGTGGGATAATGGTATGGTCCTACATCATTCCAGGGAAGGTGTTCGCTCTCTATGTTTGTTTAGACGTTTACAGGTGGGATATAATGGTATGGTCCTACATCATTCTAGGGCAGGTGTTCACTCTCTAGTTTTGTTTAGACGTTTAAGGTGGGAATAATGGTATGGTCCTACATCATTCCAGGAGGTGTTCACTCTCTTTTGTTTTTTAGACGTTCTACAGGTGGGATATAATGGTATGGTCCTAATCATTCCAGGGCAGGGTGTTCCTCTCTATGTTTTGTTTAGACGTTCTAAAGGTGGGATATAATGGTATGGTCCTACTATTCTAGGGAAGTGTGTTCACTCTCTATGTTTTGTTTAGATGTTCTACAGGTGGGATATAATGGTATGGTCCAATCATTCCAGGGAGGTGTTCGCTCTCTATGTTTTTGTTTAGAGTTCTACAGGGGATATAATGGTATGGTCCTACATCATTCCAGGGAGGTGTTCACTCTCTATGTTTTGTTTAGACGTTCTACAGGTGGGATATAATGGTATGGTCCTACATCATTCCAGGGCAGGTGTTCGCTCTCATGTTTTGTTTAGACGTTCTACAGGTGGGTATAATGGTATGGTCCTACATCATCTAGGGCAGGTGTTCGCTCTCTATGTTTTGTTAGTGTTCTACAGGTGGGATATAATGGTATGGTCCTACATCATTCAGGGAAGGTGTTCACTCTCTATGTTTTGTTTAGACATTCTACAGTGGGATATAATGGTATGGTCCTACATCATTCTAGGGCGGTGTTCGCTCTCTATGTTTTGTTTAGAGTTCTACAGGTGGGATATAATGGTATGGTCCTACATCATTCCAGGGAAGGTGTTCACTCTCTATGTTTTTGTAGACTTCTACAGGTGGGATATAATGTATGGTCCTACATCATTAGGGCAGGTGTTCCTCTCTATGTTTGTTTAGACTTCTACAGGTGGGATATAATGGTAGGTCCTACATCATTCCAGGGAGGTGTTCCTCTTATTTTGTTTAGAGTTCTAAGGTGGGATATAATGGTATGGTCCTACATCATTCCATGGGAAGGTGTCACTCTCCTATGTTTGTTTAGAGTTCTACAGGTGGGATATAATGGTATGGTCCTACATCATTCTAGGGCAGGTGTTCCTCTCTATGTTTGTTTAGATGTTTCTACAGGTGGGTATAATGGTATGGTCCCTATCATCCTAGGGCAGGTGTTCACTCTCTATGTTTTGTTTAGAGTTCTACAGGTGGGATATAATGGTATGGTCCTACATCATTCTAGGGCAGGTGTTCGTCTCTATGTTTGTTTAGATGTTCTACAGGTGGGATATAGGTATGGTCCTACATCATCCTAGGGCAGGTGTTCACTCTCATGTTTTGTTTAGACGTTCTACAGGTGGGATATAATGGTATGGTCCTACATCATTCTAGGGCAGGTGTTCACTCTCTATGTTTTGTTTAGAGTTCTCTAGGTGGGATATAATGGTATGGTCTACATCATTCCAGGGCAGGTGTCACTCTCTATGTTTTGTTTTTAGATGTTCTACAGGTGGGATAATGGTATGGTCCTACATCATCTAGGGCAGGTGTTCACTCTCTATGTTTGTTTAGAGTTCTACAGGTGGGATATAATGGTATGGTCCTACATCATTCTAGGGCAGGTGTTCGCTCTCTATGTTTTGTTTAGAGTTCTACAGGTGGGTATAATGGTATGGTCCTATCATCCAGGGCAGGTGTCACCTCTCTATGTTTTGTTTAGATGTTCTACAGGTGGGATATAATGGTATGGTCCTACATCATCCTAGGGCAGGTGTCACTCTCTATGTTTTGTTTAGAGTTCTACAGGTGGGATATAATGGTATGGTCCTACATCATCTAGGGAGGTGTTCACCTTCTATGTTTTGTTTAGATGTTCTAAAGGTGGGATATAATGGTATGGTCCTACATCATTCCAGGGCAGGTGTTCACTCTCTATGTTTTGTTAGAGTTCTACAGGTGGGATATAATGGTATGGTCCTACATCATTCCAGGGAGGTGTTCGCTCTCTATGTTTGTTTTAGATGTTTACAGGGGGGATATAATGGTATGGTCCACATCATTCCAGGGCAGGTGTGCCTCTCTATGTTTTGTTTAGATGTTCTACAGGTGGGATATAATGGTATGGTCCTACATCATTCTAGGGCAGGTGTTCGCTCTCTATGTTTTGTTTAGACGTTCTACAGGTGGGATATAATGGTATGGTCCTACATCATTCTAGGGCAGGTGTTCACTCTCTATGTTTTGTTTAGATGTTCTACAAGGTGGGGGTATAATGGATGGTCCTACATCATTCTAGGCAGGTGTTCGCTCTCTATGTTTTGTTTAGCTTCTACAGGTGGGATATAATGTATGGTCCTACATCATTCCAGGGAGGTGTTCGCTCTCTATGTTTTGTTTTAGATGTTTTACAGGTGGGATATAATGGTATGGTCCTACATCATTCTAGGGCAGGTGTTCGCTCTTATGTTTTGTTAGACGTTCTACAGGTGGATATAATGGTATGGTCCTACATCATTCCAGGGAAGGTGTTCACTCTCTATGTTTGTTTAGATGTTTTACAGGTGGGATATAATGGTATGGTCCTACATCATTCTAGGGCGGTGTTTCACTCTCTATGTTTTTTAGACGTTCTACAGGTGGGATATAATGGTATGGTCCTACATCATTCCAGGGCAGGTGTTCACTCTCTTTGTTTTGTTTAGATGTTCTACAGGTGGGATATAATGGTATGGTACCATCATTCCAGGGCAGGTGTTCAGTCTCTGTGTTTTGTTTAGACGTTCTACAGGTGGGATATAATGGTATGGTCCTAAATCATTTAGGGCAGGTGTTCACTCTATGTTTTTTTAGACGTTCTACAGGTGGGATATAATGGTATGGTCTACATCATCCAGGGAGGTGTTCACTCTCTTGTTTTGTTTAGCGTTCTACAGGTGGGATATAATGGTATGGTCCTACATCATTTCAGGGCAGGTGTTCACTCTCTTGTTTTGTTAGACGTTCTACAGGGGGGATATAATGGTATGGTCCTACATCATTCTAGGCAGGTGTTCGCTTCTATGTTTCTTTAGACGTTCTACAGGTGGGATAAATGGTATGGTCCTACATCATTCTAGGGCAGGTGTTCACTCTCTATGTTTGTTTGACGTTCTACAGGTGGGATATATATGGTATGGTCCTACATCATTCCAGGGCAGGTGTTCACTCTCTATGTTTTTTTAGACGTTCATGGTGGGATATAATGGTATGGTCCTAATCATTCTAGGGCAGGTGTTCGCTCTCTATGTTTTTTTAGATGTTCTACAGGTGGTTAATGGTATGGTCTACATCATTCCAGGGCAGGTGTTCACTCTCTATGTTTTTTTAGACGTTTCACAGGTGGGATATAATGGTATGGTCTACATCATTCAGGGCAGGTGTTCGCTCTCTATGTTTGTTTAGAGTTCTACAGGTGGGATATAATGGTATGGTCCTACATCATTCCAGGGCAGGTGTTCACCTCTATGTTTTTTTAGACGTTCTACAGGTGGGATATAATGGTATGGTCCTACATCATCTGAGGCAGGTGTTCGCTCTCTATGTTTTGTTTAGATGTTCTACAGGTGGGATATAATGGTATGGTCCTACATCCTCTTGGGCAGGTGGTCGCTCTCTATGTTTTGTTAGATGTTCTACCGGTGGGATTATATGGTATGGTCCTACATCATTCTAGGGCAGGGTGTACTCTCTATGTTTTGTTTAGATGTCTAACGGTGGGATATAATGGTATGGTCCTACATCTCCAGGAGGGTGTTCACTCTCTATGTTTTGTTTAGATTCTACAGGTGGGATATAATGGTATGGTCCTACATCATCTAGGGCAGGTGTTCGCTCTCTATGTTTTGTTAGATGTTTACAAGGTGGGATATAATGGTATGGTCCTACATCATTAGGGCAGGTGTTCACTCTCTATGTTTTTTAGACGTTCTACAGGTGGGATATAATGGTATGGTCCTACATCATTCCAGGGAGGGTTCACTCTCTATGTTTTGTTTAGATGTTCTACAGGTGGGATATAATGGTATGGTCTACATCATTCCAGGGAGGTGTTACTCTCTATGTTTTTTAGATGTCTAGGTGGGATATAATGGTATGGTCCTACATCATTCTAGGGCAGGTGTTCTCTTATGTTTTGGTTAGACGTTCTACAGGTGGAGGATATAATGGTATGGTCCTACATCATTCCAGGGAAGGTGTTCACTCTCTATGTTTTGTTTAGATGTTCTAAAGGTGGGATATAATGGTAGGTCTACATCATTCCAGGGAGGTGTTCACTCTCTATGTTTTTTTTTAGACGTTCTACAGGTGGTGGATATAATGGTATGTCTACATCATTCTAGGGCAGGTGTTTCTCTGGTTGTTTAGACGTTCTACAGGTGGGATATAATGGTATGGTCCTACATCATCTAGGGCAGGTGTTCGCTCTCTATGTTTGTTTAGATGTTCTACAGGTGGATATAAGGTATGGTCTACATCATTCAGGGAGGTGTTCACTTTATGTGTTTAGATGTCTACAGGTGGGATAAATGGTATGGTCCTACATCATTCTAGGGCAGGTGTTCGCTCTCTATGTTTTGTTTAGATGTTTACAGGTGGGGATATAATGGTATGGTCCTACATCATTCTGAGCAGGGTGTTCGCTCTCTATGTTTTGTTTAGAGTTCTACAGGTGGGAATAATGGTATGGTCCTACATCATTCTAGGGCAGGTGTTCCTCTCTATGTTTGTTTAGATGTTCTACAGGTGGGATATAATGGTATGGTCCACATATTCTAGGGCAGGTGTGTTCTCTCTATGTTTTTTTTAGACGTTCTACAGGTGGATATAATGGTATGGTCCTACATCATTCCAGGGCAGGTGTTCGCTCTCTATGTTTTGTTTAGAGTTCTACAGGTGGGATATAATGGTATGTCCTAATCATTCCAGGGCAGGTGTTCCTCTCTATGTTTGGTTTAGATGTTCTACAGGGTGGGAATAATGGTATGGTCCTACATCATTCCAGGGCAGGTGTTCACTCTCTGTGTTTTGTTTAGACGTTCTACAGTTGGGATATAATGGTATGGTCCTACATCACATAAAGGCGAACACCTGCCCTGAGAAGATGTAGGACCATACCATTATATCCCACCTGTAGAACGTCTAAACAAAACATAGAAGCGAACACCTGCCCTGAAATGTAGGACCATACCATTATATCCCACCTGTAAAACTCTAAACAAAACATAGAGAGTGAACACCTGCCCTGGAATGATGTAGGACCATACCATTATATCCCACCTGTAGAACGTCTAAACAAAACATAGAGAGGAACACCTCCCTGGAATGATGTAGGACCATACCATTATATCCCACCTGTAGAACGTCTAAACAAAACATAGAGAGTGAACACCTGCCCTAGAATGATGTAGGACCATACCATTATATCCCACCTGTAGAACGTCTAACAAAACATAAGAGTGAACACCTGCCCTAGAATGATGAGGACCATACCATTATATCCCACCTGTAGAATGTCTAAACAAAACATAGAGAGGAACACCTGCCTAGAATGATGTAGGACCATACCATTATATCCCCCCTGTAGAAACTCTAAACAAAACATAGAGAGCGAACACCTGCCCTAGAATGATGTAGGACCATACCATTATATCCCACCTGTAGAACATCTAAACAAAACATAGAGAGTGAACACCTTCCCTGGAATGATGTAGACCATACCATTATTCCCACCTGTAAACATCTAAACAAAACATGAGAGCGAACACCTGCCCTAGGATGATGTAGGACCATACCATTATATCCCCCTGTAGAACTCTAAACCAAACACAGAAGGTAACACCTGCCCTAGAATGATGTAGGACCATACCATTATATCCCCACCTTAGAACTCTAAAAAAACATAGAGAGTGAACACCTTCCCTGAATGATGTAGGACCATACCATTATATCCCACCTGTAGAACATCTAAAACAAACATAGAGAGTGAACACCTTCCCTGGAATGATGTAGGACCATACCATTATATCCCACCTGTAAACGTCTAAACAAACACAAAGAGTGAACACCTGCCCTAAATGATGTAGGACCATACCATTATATTCCCACCTGTAGAAGTCTAAAAAACATAGAGAGTGAACACCTTCCCTGGAATGATGTAGGACCATACCATTATATCCCACCTGTAGAACATCTAAACAAAACATAGAGAGTGAACACCTCCCTGGAATGAGTAGGACCATACCATTATATCCCACCTGTAGAACTCTAAAAAACATAGAGAGTGAACCACCTGCCCTAGAATGATGTAGGACCATACCATTATATCCCACCTGTAGAACACTTAACAAAACATAGAGAGTGAACACCTGCCCTAGGATGATGTAGGACCATACCATTATATCCCACCTGTAGAACATCTAAACAAAACATGAGAGTGAACACCTTCCCTGGAATGATGTAGACCATACCATTATATCCCACCTGTAGAACATCTAAACAAAACATAGAGAGTGAAACACCTGCCCTAGAATGATGTAGGACCATACCATTATATCCCACCTGTAGAAACTCTAACAAAAACATAGAGAGCGAACACCTGCCTGAGATGATGTAGGACCATACCATTATATCCCCCTGTAGAACATCTAAACAAAACATAGAGAGGAAACACCCTGCCCTAAATGATGTAGGACCATACCATTATATCCCACCTGTAGAACGTCTAAACAAAACTAGAGAGTGAACACCTGCCTGGAATGTATTGACCATACCATATATCCCCCCGTTAACTCTAAACAAAACATAGAGAGGAACACCTGCCTAGAATGTAGGACCATCCATTATATCCCACCTGTAGAACGTCTAAAAAACATAGAGAGTGAACACCTGCCCTGAATGATGTAGGACCATACCATTATCCCACCTGTAGAACGTCTAAACAAAACATAGAGAGGAACACCTGCCCTAAATGATGTAGGACCATACCATTAATCCCACCTGTAGAACTCTAAAAAAAACATAGAGAGTGAACACCTGCCCTGGAATGATGTAGGACCATACCATTATATCCCACCTGTAGAACGTCTAAAAAAACATGAGAGTGAACACCTGCCCTGAATGATGTAGGACCATACCATGTGCTTCTCCTATTGGATAGATCCCAGACTGAGGTGGGGGTGGAGTTTAGACGATAAAAAGAATGGTAATAATGGTTATCGAGATGTATTAATATCCATTTTGTGGTTGGACATTTTCTGTAACTCACCCACTTTTCTTTTGCGAATGACGAGATTCGGATCGTTAAAAACCAACTCTTCGTCATCGCTGTTTAGGACCCGACACTGTCGGAGATAAGGCGTGATCCTGTTGGGGTCTATCACGGAATCAGCTTGACCCGATAGTGCTCCAGTTTGGCCCAACACACTTCGTCTTCCTCCTCGGACATGACCGGAACGATGGAAGTTTGGGAAAACACCAAGAGGAAGTCACACAGCAATACAGATAAACAGATAATAGAAATAATAAATCACGTGGATTTTGCCTCCATAAATAATCATTTCCCTCCACCCATATAAACACAAGCGCATAATGGGAGAGACAGAAGGTAAAAGTCAATTAGTGCCTTGGCTATAAGCCAATATCCCGAAAGCCGGCATTCCTTAGGCAAGAGGAGGGCAGCTGTGTAGAAGTTTAGGATTCATTTCCATAAAGATTATGTAAGAACTTGATACTATCTCTGGCTGTGACTGGTTGGGGGAGAATTCGGGAGTTATGTTACAACAAATATAATAAAAACTCCACAGGGCAGAGACATGCGCAGTAAAATAAACTTCCCCATCTTTATTGATAGAAATCAATTTCCTTACCCATGTGTTCCATAGTCTTGGTTTGGAGTCATCCCTTTTATAAATCCGTAAGACTAGCCTATCAGAACATAAGCCCTGGAACAGTCTTCTTAGATCAGACCTATAGCCCTTCTGAAGACTGACAAAAACAAAGTGAACACCTTCCCTGGAATGATGTAGGACCATACCATTATATCCACTGTAGAACGTCTAACAAAAAGAGAGTGAACACCTTCCATGGAATGATGTAGGACCATACCATTATTCCAACTGTAGAACGTCTAAACAAAACAGAGAGTGAACAACTGTCCCTGAATGATGTAGGACCATACCATTATATCCACTGTAGAACTCTAACAAAACATAGAGAGGAACACCTGCCTGAATGATGTAGGACCATACCATTATATCCCAACCTGTAGAACGTCTAAACAAAACATAGAGAGTCGAACACCTGCCCTGGAATGATGTAGGACCATACCATTATATCCTACCTTAGAAATCTAAACAAACATAGAGAGCGAACACCTGCCCTGAATGATGTAGACCATACCATTTATCCACCTGTAGAAATCTAAAAAAACATAGAGAGGAACACCTGCCCTGGAATGAGTAGGACCATACCATTATATCCCACCGTAGAACGTTTAAACAAAACATAGAGAGTGAACACCTGCCCTGGAATGATGTAGGACCATACCATTATATCCCACCTGTAGAACATCTAAAAGAAAACATAGAGAGTGAACACCTGCCCTGAATGATGTAGGACCATACCATTATATCCACCTGTAGAACTCTAAACAAACATAGAGAGAACAACCTGCCCTAGAATGATGTAGGACCATACCATATATCCCACCTGTAGAACGTCTAAACAAACATAGAGAGTGAACACCTGCCCTGAATGATGTAGGACCATACCATTATATCCCACCTGCAGAACGTCTAAAAAACATAGAGAGCGAACACCTGCCCTAGAATGATGTAGGACCATACCATTATATCCCACCTGTAGAACGATCTAAACAAACATAGAGAGTGAACACCTGCCCTGGAATGATGTAGGACCATACCATTATATCCCACCTGTAGAACATCTAAACAAAACATAGAGAGTGAACACCTGCCCTGGAATGATGTAGGACCATACCATTATATCCCACAGAACGTCTAAAAAAAACATAGAGAGCGAACACCTTCCCTAGAATGATGTAGGACCATACCATTAATCCACCTGTAGAACGTCTAAACAAAACAAGAGAGTGAACACCTCCCTGGAATGATGTAGGACCATCCATTATATCCCACCTGCAGAACGTCTAAAAAAACATAGAGAGTGAACACCTCCCTAGAATGATGTAGGACCATACATTATATCCCACCTGTAGAACATCTAAACAAAACATAGAGAGTGAACACCTGCCCTGGAATGATGTAGGACCATACCATTATATCCCACCTGTAGAACGTCTAAAGAAAAACATAGAGAGGAACACCTGCCCTGGAATGATGTAGGACCATACCATTATATCCCACCTGTAGAATGTCTAAACAAAACATAGAGAGCGAACACCTGCCCTAGAATGATGTAGGACCATACCATTATATCCCACCTGTAGAACGTCTAAAGAAAACATAGAGAGCTGAACACCTGCCCTGGAATGATGTAGGACCATACCATTATATCCCACCTGTAGAATGTCTAAACAAAACAAAGAGAGTGAACACCTGCCCTAGAATGATGTAGGACCATACCATTATATCCCACCTGTAGAACTCTAAAAAACATAGAGAGGAACACCTGCCCTGAATGATGTAGGACCATACCATTATATCCCACCTGTAGAACTCTAAACAAACATAGAGAGTGAACACCTGCCCTAGGAATGATGTAGGACCATACCATTATATCCCACCTGTAGAAAATCTAAACAAACATAGAGAGTGAACACCTCCCTGGAATGATGTAGGACCATACCATTATATCCCACCTGTAGAATCTAAACAAAACAATAGAGAGCGAACACCTGCCCTAGAATGATGTAGGACCATACCATATATCCCACCTGTAGAACTCTAAACAAACATAGAGAGCGAACACCTGCCCTAGAATATGTAGGACCATACCATTATATCCCACCTGTAGAACGTCTAAACAAAACATAGAGAGCGAACACCTGCCTAGAATGATGTAGGACCATACCATTATATCCCACCTGTAAACAGTCTAAACAAAACATGAGAGGAACACCTGCCCTGAATAATGTAGGACCATACCATTATATCCCACCTGTAGAAGTCTAAACAAAAAAAATAGAGAGCGAACACCTGCCCTAGAATGATGTAGGACCATACCATTATATCCCACCTGTAGAACATCTAAACAAAACATAGAGAGGAACACCTGCCCGAATAATGTAGGACCATACCATTATATCCCACCTGTAGAAGTCTAAACAAAACATAGAGAGTGAACACCTGCCCTAGAATATGTAGGACCATACCATTATATCCCCACTGTAGAACATCTAACAAAACATAGAGAGCGAACACCTGCCCTAGGAATGATGTAGGACCATACCATTATATCCCACCGTAGAACATCTAAACAAACATAGAGAGGGAACACCTGCCCTGGAATGATGTAGGACCATACAATTATATCCCACCTGTAGAACATCTAACAAAAAATAGAGAGCGAACACCTGCCCTAGAATATGTAGGACCATACCATTATATCCCACCTAGAACTCAAAACAAAACAAGAGAGGAACACCTGCCCTGGAATGATGTAGGACCATACCATTATATCCACCTGTAGAAATCTAAACAAAATAGAGAGGAACACCTGCCCTGGATAATGTAGGACCATACCATTATATCCCACCTGTAGAACATCTAAACAAAACATAGAGAGGAACACCTGCCCTGAGAGAATGTAGGACCATACCATTATATCCCACCTGTAGAACGTCTAAACAAAACATAGAGAGCGAAACACTGCCCTAGAATGATGTAGGACCATACCATTATATCCCACCTGTAGAACATCTAAACAAAACATAGAGAGCGAACACCTGCCCTAGGATGATGTAGGACCATACCATTATATCCCACCTGTAGAACATCTAAACAAAACATAGAGAGCGAACACCTGCCCTAGAATAATGTAGGACCATACCATTATATCCCACCTGTAGAACGTCTAAACAAAACATAGAGAGCGAACACCTGCCCTAGAATAAGTGTAGGACCATACCATTATATCCCCACCTGTAGACGTCTAAACAAAAATAGAGAGCGAACACCTGCCCTAGGATGATGTAGGACCATACCATTTATCCCACCTGTAGAACATCTAAACAAAACATAGAGAGGAACACCTGCCTAGAATGATGTAGGACATACCATTATATCCCACTGTAGAACTCAAAAAAACATAGAGAGCGAACACCTGCCCTAGAATAATGTAGGACCATACCATTATATCCCACCTGTAGAACGTCTAAACAAAACATAGAGAGCAAACACCTGCCCTAGAATGATGTAGGACCATACCATTATATCCCACCTGTAGAACGTCTAAACAAAACATAGAGAGCAACACCTGCCCTAGAATGATGTAGGACCATACCATTATATCCCACCTGTAGAACGTCTAAACAAAACATAGAGAGCGAACACCTGCCCTAGAATGATGTAGGACCATACCATTATATCCCACCTATAGAACATCTAAACAAAACATAGAGAGCGAACACCTGCCCTAGGATGATGTAGGACCATACCATATATCCCACCTGTAGAACGTCTAAACAAAACATAGAGAGGAACACCTGCCCTAGATGATGTAGGACCATACCATTATATCCCACCTGTAGAACATCTAAACAAAACATAGAGAGGAACACCTGCCCTAGAATTGGTAGGACCATACCATTAATCCCACCTGTAGAACATCTAAACAAAACATAGAGAGTGAACACCTGCCCTAGAATATGTAGGACCATACCATTATATCCCACCCTGTAGAAGTCTAAACAAAACATAGAGAGTGAACACCTGCCCTAGGAATGATGTAGGACCATACCATTATATCCCACCTGTAGAACGTCTAAACCAACATAGAGAGTGAACACCTGCCCTGGAATGATGTAGGACCATACCATTATATCCCACCTGTAGAAAAATCTAAAAACAATAGAGAGCGAACAATGCCTGAGATGATGTAGGACCATACCATTATATCCCACCTGTAGAACGTCAACAAAACAAAGAGAGTGAACACTTCCTGGATGATGTAGGACCATACCATTATATCCCACCTGTAGAACTCTAAACAAAACAAGAGAGGGAACACCTCCCTGAATGATGTAGGACCATACCATTATATCCCACCTGTAGAACTCTAAACAAAACATAGAGAGTGAACACCTCCTGGATGATGTAGGACCATACCATTATATCCCAACTGTAGAACATCTAAAAAAACATAGAGAGGAACACCTGCCCTGAGGATGATGTAGGACCATACCATTATATCCCACCTGTAGAACTCTAAACAAAACAAAGAGAGTGAACACCTTCCTGGAATGATGTAGGACCATACCATATATCCCACCTGAGAAATCTAAACAAAACATAGAGGTGAACACCTGCCTCGGAATGATGTAGGACCATACAATTATATCCCACCTGTAGAAACTCTAAACAAAACATAGAGAGCGAACACCTTGCCTAGATGATGTAGGACCATACCATTATATCCCACCTGGTAGACATCTAAACAAAACATAGAGAGTGAACACTCCCTGGAATGATGTAGGACCATACCATTATACCCACCTGTAGAACATCTAAACAAAACATAGAGAGTGAACACGCCCTAGGAATGATGTAGGACCATACCATAATCCCACGTGTAGAAGCTAAACAAAACAAAGAGAGTGAACACCTGCCCTAGAATGATGTAGGACCATACCATTATATCCCACCTGTGAAATAAACAAAACATGAGAGTGAAACACCTGCCCTGGAATGATGTAGGACCATACCATTATCCCACCTGTAGAACATCTAAACAAAAATAGAGAGTGAACACCTGCCCTGAATGAGTAGGACCATACCATTATATCCCACCTGTAGAATCTAAACAAAACATAGAGAGTGAAACACCGCCCTAAATGATGTAGGACCATACCATTATATCCCACCTGTAGAAGTCTAAACAAAACAATAGAGAGTGAACACACTGCCCTAGAATGATGTAGGACCATACCATATATCCCACCTGTAGAACGTCTAAACAAAACATTGAGAGGAACACCTGCCCTGGAATGATGTAGGACCATACCATATATCCACCTGTAGAAGTCTAAACAAAACAAAGAGAGGGAACACCTGCCCTAGAATGATGTAGGACCATACCATTATATCCCACCTGTAGAGTCTAAAAAAACATGAGAGGAACACCTGCCCTGGAATGATGTAGGACCATACCATTATATCCCACCTGTAGAATTCTAAACAAAACAATAGAGAGTGAACACCTGCCCTAGAATGATGTAGGACCATACCATATATCCCACCTGTAGAACTCTAAAAAAACATAGAGAGCGAACACCTGCCCTAGGATGATGTAGGACCATACCATTATATCCCACCTGTAGAAGTCTAAACAAAACATAGAGACGAACACCTGCCCTAGGATGATGAGGACCATACCATTATATCCCACCTGTAGAACTCTAAACAAAACATAGAGAGTGAACACCTTCCTGGAATGATGTAGGACCATACCATTATATCCCACCTGTAGAATGTCTAAACAAAACATAGAGACGAACACTGCCCTAGAATGATGTAGGACCATACCATTATATCCCACCTGTAGAAGTCTAAAACAAAACATAGAGAGCGAACACCTTCCCTGGAATGATGTGGACCATACCATTATATCCCACCTGTAGAAGTCTAAACAAAACATAGGAGCGAACACCTGCCCTGAATGATGTAGGACCATACCATTATATCCCACCTGTAGAATGTCTAAAACAACATAGAGAGGAACACCTTCCCGGAATGATGTAGGACCATACCATTAACCCACCTGTAGAAGTCTTAAACAAAACATAGAGAGCGAACACCTGCCCTAGAATGATGTAGGACCATACCATTATATCCCACCTGTAGAACTCTAAAAAAACATAGAGAGCGAACACCTTCCCTGGAATGATGTAGGACCATACCATTATATCCCACCTGTAGAAGTCTAAACAAAACATAGAGAGCGAACCCTGCCCTAGAATGATGTAGGACCTACCATTATATCCCACCTGTAGAACATCTAAACAAAAAATAGAGAGCGAACACCTTCCTGGAATGAATGTAGGACCATACCATTATATCCCACCTGTAGAACGTCTAAACAAAACATAGAGAGGAACACCTCCCTAGGATGATGTAGGACCATACCATTATATCCCACCTGTAGAACGTCTAAACAAAACATAGAGAGTGAAACCTGCCCTAGAATGATGTAGGACCATACCATTATATCCCACCGTAGAACATCTAAACAAAACATAGAGAGCGAACACCTGCCTAGAATGATGTAGGACCATACCATTATATCCCCACGGAGAACGTCTAAAAAAAACATAGAGAGGGAACACCTGCCCTAGAATGATGTAGGACCATACCATTAATCCCACCTGTAGAACATCTAAACAAACATAGAGAGAACACCTGCTAGAATGATGTAGGGACCATACCATTATATCCCACCTGTAGAACAATCTAAACAAAACATAGAGAGTGAAACCTGCCCTAGAATGATGTAGGACCATACCATTATATCCCACCTGTAGAACATCTAAACAAAACATAGAGAGCGAACAACCTGCTGAATGATGTAGGACCATACCATTATATCCCACCTGTAGAACATCTAAACAAAACATAGAGCGAACACCTCCTGGATGATGTAGGACCATACCATATATCCCACCTGTAGAATCTAAACAAAAACAGAGAGAGGAACACCTCCCTGAATGATGTAGGACCATACCATTATATCCCACCTGTAGAACGTCTAAACAAAACTAGAGAGGAACACCTCCCTGGAATGATGTAGGACCATACCATTATATCCCACCTGTAGAAATCTAAACAAAACTAGAGAGTGAACACCTGCCCTAGAATGATGTAGGACCATACCATTAGATCCCACCTGTAGAACATCTAACAAAACAAATAGAGAGGAACACACTGTCTAGAATGAGTAGGACCATACCATATACCCACCTGTAGAACATCTAAAACAAAACATAGAGAGCGAACACCTGCCCTAGGGATGATGTAGGACCATACCATTATATCCCACCTGTAGAACTCTAAACAAAACATAGAGAGTGAACACCTTCCTGGAATGATGTGAGACCTACCATTATATCCCACCTGTAGAACATCTAAACAAAACATAGAGAGCGAACACCTCCCTGGAATGATGAGGCATACCATTATATCCCCCTGTAGAAACATCTAAACAAAAACATAGAGAGTGAACACCTCCATGGAATGATGTAGGACCTACCATTATATCCCACCTGTAAAAGTCTAAACAAAACATAGAGAGTGAACACCTGCCCTAGATGAGTAGGACCATACCATTATATCCCACCTGTAGAACATCTAAACAAAACATAGAGAGGAACACCTGCCTAGATGATGTAGGACCATACCATTATATCCCACCTGTAGAACGTCTAAACAAAACATAGAGAGCGAACACCTTGCCTGAGAATGATGTAGGACCATACATTATATCCCACCGTAGAATGTCTAAACAAAACATAGAGAGGACAACTCCCTAGAATGATGTAGGACCATACCATTATATCCACCTGTAGAACATCTAAAACAAACATAGAGAGTGAACACCTTCCTGGAATGATGTAGGACCATACCATTATATCCCACCTGTAGAACATCTAAACAAAACATAGAGAGTGAACACCCTGCCATGGAATGATGTAGGACCATACCATTATTCCACCTGTAGAAACATCTAAACAAAACATAGAGAGTGAACACCTGCCCTGGAATGATGTAGGACCATACCATATATCCACCTGTAGAACGTCTAAACAAAACATAGAGAGTGAACACCTGCCTAGAATGATGTAGGACCATACACCATTATATCCCACCTGTAGAACATCTAAACAAACATAGAGAGTGAACACCTTCCCTGGAATGATGTAGGACCATTACCATTATATCCCACTGTAGAACATCTAAACAAAACATAGAGAGTGAAACCACCTCCCTGGAATGATGTAGGACCATACCATTATATCCCACCTGTAGAACATCTAAACAAAACATAGAGAGTGAAACACCTCCCTGGAATGATGTAGGGACCATACCATTATATCCCACCGTAGAACATCTAAACAAAAACATGAGAGTGAAACACCTTCCCTGGAATGATGTTAGGACCATACCATTATATCACCACCTGTAGAACATCTAAACAAAACATAGAGAGTGAACAAAGGACTGGAATTTGTTTAGACGTTCTACAGTTGGGATATAATGGTATGGTCCTACATCGTTTCCAGGGAAGGTGTTCACGTCTCTATGTTTTGTTTAGATGTTCTACAGGTGGGATTATGGTATGGTCCTACATCTTCTAGGGCAGTGTTCACTCTCTATTTTTTGTTTAGACGTTCTACAGGTGGGATATAATGGTATGGTCCTACATCATTCCAGGAAGGTGTTCCCTCTCTATGTTTTGTTTAGACGTTCTACAGGTGGGATATAATGGTATGGTCCTACAATCATCCAGGGCAGTGTTCGCTCTCATGTTTTGTTTAGACGTTCTACACAGGTGGGATATAATGGTATGGTCCTACATCATTCTAGGGAAGGTGTTCACTCTCTATGTTTTGTTTAGATGTTCTACAGGTGGGATATAATGGTATGGTCCTACATCATTCTAGGGCAGGTGTTCGACTCTCTATGTGTGTTTAGACTTTTACAGTGGGATATAATGGTATGGTCCACATCATTCCAGGAAGGTGTTCACTCTCTATGTTTTGTTTAGACGTTCTACAGGTGGGATATATGTGTGGTCCTACACATTCCAGGGCAGTGTTTCGCTCTCTAGTTTTGTTTAGATGTTCTACAGTGGGATATAATGGTATGGTCCTACATCATCCTAGGGCAGGTGTTCGCTCTCTATGTTTGTTTAGATGTTTCTACAGGTGGGATATAATGGTATGGTCCACATCATTCCAGGGAGGTGTTCACTCTCTATGTTTTGTTTAGACATTCTACAGTGTGGATATAATGGTATGGTCCCTACTCATTCAGAAGGTGTTCACTCTCTATGTTTGTTTAGATGTTCTACAGGTGGGATATAATGGTATGGTCCTACATCTTCCAGGGAAGGTGTTCGCTCTCTATGTTTTGTTTTAGACATTCTAACAGGTGGGATAAATGGTATGGTCCTACATCATTCCGGAAGGTGTTCACTCTCTATGTTTTGTTTAGATGTTCTACAAGGTGGATATAATGGTATGTCCTACATCATTCCAGGGAAGGTGTTCACTCTCTATTGTTTGTTTAGATGTTCTACAGGTGGGATATAATGGTATGGTCCTACATCATTCCAGGAGGTGTTCACTCTCTATGTTTGTTTAGACGTTCTACATGGGATATAATGGTATGGTCCTACCCATTCTAGGGCAGGTGTTCACTCTCTATGTTTTGTTTAGACGTTCTACAGGTGGGATATAATGGTATGGTCCACATCATTCCCAGGGAAGTGTTTCACTCTCTATGTTTTGTTTAGACGTTCTATCACAGGTGGTATAATGGTATGGTCCTACATCTTCCTAGGGCAGGTGTTCGCTCTCTATGTTTTGTTTAGGACTTTCTACAGGTGGGATATAATGGTATGGTCCTACATCATTCTAGGGAAGGTGTTCACTCTCTATGTTTTTGTTTAGATGTTCTACAGGTGGGATATAATGGTAGGGTCCTACATCATTCTAGGGCAGGTGTTCGCTCTCTATGTTTTTTTTGACTTTCTACAGGTGGGATATAATGGTATGGTCCTACATCATTCCAGGAAGGTGTTCACTCTCTATGTTTTGTTTAGACTTTCTAACGGTGGGATATAATGTATGGCCCTACATCATTCCAGGGCAGGTGTTCGCTCTCTATGTTTTGTTTAGACTTCTACAGGTGGGAATAATGGTATGGTCCTACATCATCCTAGCAGGTGTTCGCTCTCTATGTTTTGTTTATGTTCTACAGGTGGGATATAATGGTATGGTCCTACATCATTCCAGGGAAGGTGTTCCCTCTCTATGTTTTTGTTTAGACATTTACCAGGTGGGATATAATGGTATGGTCCTACATCATCTAGGGCAGTGTTCGCTCTCTATGTTTTGTTTAGGTTCTACTACGGTGGGATATAATGTATGGTCCTACATCATTCCAGGGAAGTTGGTCACTCTCTATGTTTTGTTTAGACTTCTACAGGTGGGATATAATGGTATGGTCCTACATCATTCTAGGCAGTTGTTCACTCTCTATTTTTTTTTTTAGACTTCTACAGGTGGGATATAATGGTATGGTCCTACATCATTCCAGGGAAGGTGTTCACTCTCTATGTTTGTTTGTTAGACTTCTACAGGTGGGATATAATGGTTGGTCCTACATCACCATGGAAGGTGTTCACCTCTATGTTTGTTTAGATGTTCTACAGTGGGATATAATGGTATGGTCCTACATCATTCTAGGGCAGGTGTTCACCTCTATGTTTTGTTTAGATTTTCTACAGGTGGGATATAAGGTATGGTCCTACATCATCCTAGGGCAGGTGTTCACTCTCTATGTTTTGTTTAGATGTTCTACTGGTGATATAATGGTATGGTCCTACATCATTCTAGGGCAGGTGTTCGCTCTCTATGTTTTGTTTAGATGTTCTACAGGTGGGATAAATGTATGGTCCTACATCACCTAGGGCAGGTGTTCACTCTCTATTGTTTGTTTGACGTTCTACAGGTGGGATATATGGTATGGTCCTACATCATTCTAGGGCAGGGGTTCACTCTCTATGTTTTGTTTAGAGTTTCTACAGTGGGATATAATGTATGGTCCATCATTCCAGGGCAGGTGTTCACCGCTCTCTAGTTTTTGTTTAGATGTTCTACAGGTGGGATATATGGTATGTTCCTACATCATCCTAGGGCAGGTGTTCACTCTCTTGTTTTGTTTAGACTTTCTACAGGTGGGATATAATGGTATGTCCTACATCATTCTAGGGCAGGTGTTCACTCTCTATGTTTTGTTTTAGATGTTCTACAGGTGGGATATAATGGTATGGTCCTACATCTTCCAGGCAGGGTGTTCACCCTCTATGTTTTGTTTAGATGTTCTACAGGTGGGATATAAGGTATGGTCCTACATCATCCTAGGGCAGTGTTCCTCTCTATGTTTTGTTTAGACTTTCTAAGGTGGGATATAATGGTATGGTCCTACATCATTCTAGGGCAGGTGTTCACTCTCTATGTTTTGTTTAGATGTCACAGGTGGGATATAATGGTATGGTCCTACTCATTCCAGGGCAGTGTTTTCACTCTCTATGTTTTGTTTAGGATGTCTACAGGTGGGATATAGGTATGGTCCTACATCATTCCAGGGAAGGTGTTCGCTCTCTATGTTTTGTTTAGATGTCTACAGGTGGATATAATGGTATGGTCTCATATTCCAGGGCAGGTGTTCACTCTCTATGTTTTGTTTAGATGTTCTACAGGTGGGATATAATGGTATGGTCCTACATCATTCTAGGGCAGGTGTTCGCTTCTCTTTTTGTTTAGATTTCTACAGGTGGGATATAATGGTATGGTCCTACATCATTCCAGGCAGGTGTTCACTCTCTATGTTTTGTTTAGATGTTCTACAGGTGGGATATAATGGTATGGTCCTACATCATTCTAGACAGTGTGTCGCTCTCTATGTTTTGTTTAGACATTCTACAGGTGGGATATAATAGTATGGTCCTACATCATTCCAGGGCAGGTGTTCGCTCTCTATGTTTTTTTTAGATGTTTCTACAGGTGGATAATGGTATGGTCCTACATCATTCTAGGGCAGGTGTTCGCTCTCTATGTTTTGTTTAGACGTTCTACAGGTGGGATATAATGGTGGTCCTACATCATTCCAGGGAAGGTGTTCACTCTCTATGTTTTGTTTAGTGTTCTACAGGTGGGATATAATGGTATGGTCCTACATCATTCTAGGGCAGGTGTTCACTCTCTATGTTTTCTTTAGACGTTCTACAGGTGGATATATGGTATGGTCTACTCATTCCAGGGCAGGTGTTCACTCTCTGTGTTTTGTTTAGAATGTTCTACAGGTGGGATATAATGGTATGGTCCTACATCATTCCAGGGCAGTGTTCACTCTCTGTGTTTTGTTTAGACGTTCTACAGTGGGATATAATGGTATGGTCCTACATCATTCTAGGGCAGGTGTTCACTCTCTATGTTTTTTAGACGTTCACAGGTGGGATATAATGGTATGGTCCTCATCATCCAGGGCAGTGTTCACTCTCTTGTTTTGTTAGACGTTCTACAGGTGGGATATAATGGTATGGTCCTACATCATTCAGGGCAGGTGTTCACCTCTGTGTTTTGTTTACGTTCTACAGGTGGGATATAATGGTATGGTCCTACATCTCCTAGGGCAGGTGTTCGCTCTCTATGTTTTCTTTAGAGTTCTACAGGTGGGATTAATGGTATGGTCCTACATCATTCTAGGGCAGGTGTTCACTCTCTATGTTTTCTTTAGACGTTCTACAGGTGGGTATAATGGTATGGTCCTACATCATTCCAGGGCAGGTGTTCACCTCTCTGTTTTTCTTTAGACGTTCTACAGGTGGGATATAATGGTATGGTCCTACATCATTCTAGGGCAGGTGTTCGCTCTCTATGTTTTTTTTAGACGTTCTACAGGTGGGATATATGGTATGGTCCTACATCATTCCAGGGCAGGTGTTCACTCTCTATGTTTTCTTTAGACGTTCTACTACAGGTGGGATATAATGGTATGGTCCTACATCATTCTAGGGCAGGTGTTCGCTCTCTATGTTTTGTTTAGACGTTCTACAGGTGGGATATAATGGTATGGTCCTCATTCCAGGGCAGGTGTTCACTCTCTAGTTTTTCTTTAGACGTTCTACAGGTGGGATATAATGGTATGGTCCTACATCATTCTAGGGCAGGTGTTCGCTCTCTATGTTTTGTTTAGATGTTCTACAGGGGGATATAATGGTATGGTCCTACATCATCCTAGGCAGGTGTTCGCTCTCTATGTTTTTTAGATGTTCTACAGGTGGATTAATGGTATGGTCCTACATCATTCTAGGGCAGGTGTTCACTCTCTATGTTTTTGTTTAGATGTTCTACAGGTGGGATATAATGGTATGGTCCTACATCATTCCAGGGAAGGTGTTCACTCCTTTGTTTGTTTAGATGTTCTACAGGTGGGATATAATGGTATGGTCCTACATCATCCTAGGGCAGGTGTTGCTCTCTATGTTTTTGTTAGATGTTCTACAGGTGGGATATAATGGTATGGTCCTACATCATTCTAGGGCAGGTGTTCACTCTCTATGTTTTCTTTAGACGTTCTCAGGTGGGATATAATGGTATGGTCCTACATCATTCCAGGGAGTGTTCACTCTCTATGTTTTGTTTAGATGTTCTACAGGTGGGATATAATGGTATGGTCCTACATCATTCCAGGAGAGGTGTTCACTCTCTATGTTTTCTTTAGACGTTCTAAGGTGGATATAATGGTATGGTCCTACATCATTCTAGGGCGAGGTGTTCACTCTTGTGTTTGGTTTAGACGTTCTACAGGTGGGATATAATGGTATGGTCCTACATCATTCCAGGAAGGTGTTCTACTCTCTATGTTTTTGTTAGATGTTCTACAGGTGGGATATAATGGTATGGTCCTACATCATTCCAGGGAAGGTGTTCACTCTCTATGTTTTTTTAGACGTTCTACAGGTGGATATAATGGTATGGTCCTACACATCATCTAGGGCAGGTGTTCACTCTCTGTGTTTGGTTTAGACGTTCTACAGGTGGGATATAATGGTATGGTCCTACATCATCCTAGGGCAGGTGTTCGCTCTCTATGTTTTGTTTAGACGTTCTACAGGTGGGATATAATGGTATGGTCCTACATCATTCCAGGGAAGGTGTTCACTCTCTATGTTTTGTTTAGATGTTCTACAGGTGGGATATAATGGTATGGTCCTACATCATTCTAGGGCAGGTGTTCGCTCTCTATGTTTTGTTTAGATGTTCTACAGGTGGGATATAATGGTATGGTCCTACATCATTCTAGAGCAGGTGTTCGCTCTCTATGTTTTGTTTAGATTCTACAGGTGGGATAATGGTATGGTCCTACATCATTCTAGGGCAGGGTTCTCTCTACTCTATGTTTGTTTAGATGTTCTACAGGTGGGATATAATGGTATGGTCCTACATCTTCTAGGGCAGGTGTTCACTCTCTATGTTTTGTTTAGATGTTCTACAGGTGGGATATAATGGTATGGTCCTACATCATTCCAGGGCAGGTGTTCGCTCTCTATGTTTTCTTTAGACGTTCTACAGGTGGGATATAATGGTATGGTCCTACATCATTCCAGGGCAGGTGTTCACTCTCTATGTTTTGTTTAGATGTTCTACAGGTGGGATATAATGGTATGGTCCTACATCATTCCAGGGCAGGTGTTCGCTCTCTGTGTTTTTTTAGACGTTCTACAGGTGGATATAATGGTATGGTCCTACATCATTCCGGCAGGTGTTCGCTCTCTATGTTTGTTTAGACGTTCTACAGGTGGGATATAATGGTATGGTCCTACATCATTCTAGGGCAGGTGTTCGCTCTCTATGTTTTGTTTAGATGTTCTACAGGTGGGATATAATGGTATGGTCCTACATCATTCTAGGGAAGTTGTTCGCTCTCTATGTTTTGTTTAGATGTTCTACAGGTAGGATATAATGGTATGGTCCTACATCATTCCAGGGCAGGTGTTCACTCTCTGTGTTTTGTTTAGACGTTCTACAGTTGGGATATAATGGTATGGTCCTACATCGTTTCCAGGGAAGGTGTTCACTTTGTTTTTGTCAGTCTTCAGAAGGGCTATAGGTCTGATCTAAGAAGACTGTTCCAGGGCTTATGTTCTGATAGGCTAGTCTTACAGGATTTATGAAAAGGGATGACTCCCAAGACTATGGAACACATGGGTAAGGAAATTGATTTCTATCAATAAAGATGGGGAAGTTTATTTTACTGCGCATGTCTCTGCCCTGTGGAGTTTTTATTAATATTTGTTGTAACATAACTCCCAGAATTCTCCCCCAACCAGTCACAGCCAGAGATAGTATCAAGTTCTTACATAATCTTTATGGAAATGGAATCCTAAACTTCTACACAGCTGCCCTCCTCTTGCCGTAAGGAATGCCGGCTTTCGGGATATTGGCTTATAGCCCAAGGCACTAATTTGACTTTTTACCTTCTGTCTCTCCCATTATGCGCTTGTGTTTATATGGGTGGAGGGAAATGATTATTTATGGAGGCAAAATCCACGTGGATTTATTAATTTCTATTATCTGTTTATCTGTATTGCTTGTGTGACTTCCTCTTGGTGTTTTCCCAGAAACTTCCATCGTTCCGGTCATGTCCGAGGAGGAAGACGAAGTGTGTTGGGCCAAACTGGAGCACTATCGGGTCAAGCTGATTTCCGTGATAGACCCCAACAGGATCACGCCTTATCTCCGCCAGTGTCGGGTCCTAAACAGCGATGACGAAGAGTTGGTTTTTAACGATCCGAATCTCGTCATTCGCAAAAGAAAAGTGGGTGAGTTACAGAAAATGTCCAACCACAAAATGGATATTAATACATCTCGATAACCATTATTACCATTCTTTTTTATCGTCTAAACTCCACCCCCACCTCAGTCTGGGATCTATCCAATAGGAAGAAGCACTTCTTGTAGAGCGTTTCTTTGCATTGGTTAAGCCCTGGGCCAAAAGGGGGTGGAGCAACAAAGATACAATTGGAATGTGAATCCCATTAAACTTTGTAGAAGGTTAAGCTTTTTCTTACCATGGTGGAAACATGGAAAATACCCAGAAGTAGCTATGTTCCTCCCTTTCACTCTTAGAGTGGTTTACCCGGTGATGTCGAACCTTGGCGCTCCAGGTGTTTGAAAACTACAACTCCCAACATGCCTTGGTTGTATTCTGCCACTAGGTGGTTCTGAAATGGTCCAGCAGCATTCAGCACTATAGCCAAGAAAAAAAACATTGGACATTGCCAGATAACCAAAGCAGAATCCAGGTGCAAATGGATGCACGGTAGTGGGAAAAATATACAACGTTATAATAAAGAATATCCATGAATTCCAATAATAATGTAATATTAAAATCCACAAAAACCCATTGGATATTTAGTAGACATACAGGGAGATTCAATAAAAGGTCAATGGTGCTAATTTTGCCCCAACCAATCAGATGTTATCTTTCAAATGTTAAATAAGATCTGATTGGTTGGGGCATGGTCACAAGGTCACACATGGTCCATGGTTAAACTTTCTGTCTTGTGGGTCACGGATTTCTTTTTGTTCCGTCATTGTAGGCGTGCTGCTGGATATTCTGCAAAGGACGGGGTGTAAAGGTTATGTTGCCTTCTTGGAATGTCTAGAGCTGTATTATCCACATCTGTTTAAGAAAATCACCGGGAGAGAGCCCACGCGTGTCTTTTCCATGATCATAGGTAATAGTTGGAGAAGCCATGCTTGTAGATAGAGCTTTATCGGGGCACAAAAAGCCATGGTTATTGTGGTTAAAGGGCAAGTCCACCCTTAAAACAAAAAGCAGGTTATCCCCAAATGCAGTTTCCCCCATTTTGTTACATACATTTGTACCCAGATATTTAATGATAAGTTCTGGATATTTCTGGCAAAGGTATCCACCTCCTCTCTCTGCTCAATGAGCTTTTTTTAAGCTTGAGCATGTGCAGAGGAGAAAGCTGTTTGCTGTGATGTCAGCAGTCACAGCCTTGATTGACAGCATGGAGGGAGGAGTCAGCTAACTCTGCCAGAATGGGACAATTATTATCATTAAATATCTGGTTAGTAATGCAGGTAAACGTTCAGTTAGCAAATTCAATGTTGCATTTGATAAAATACTAAAATGATTGATTGCCAATTTTTATTTCAAACGATTATAATAACTTTGGAAAATAACATTTGGGTTTTATTGCTTTGTAGACACCGCGGGGGAATCTGGCTTGACACAGCTCCTGATGAGCGAGATGTTGAAACTCCAACAGGTTATCCAAGACGAGAGACAAAACTACAAGCAACTCAACAGGATACTTTGCGAGAAGGAAGACACGATCCGGCAAATGCAAGTGAAGGACAACGAGCTGAAGAAGCAACAGGAGAGGGTTCAGAGGATAAAGGAGGAGAGGGACAACTTAATCGTGGAGCTGAAAAAATGCAAAGATGAGAACTACGACCTGGCCATGCGTTTCGCCCACCAAAGTGAGGAGAAGAATGTGGCGTTGATGAAGAACAGAGATTTGCAACTGGAGGTATAATCTTTCATTATGTATGGCAATATATGGAATAAATAGGAGGTGTAGACAACCTTTGGCCTTCCACCAGTCCTTTAACTACAGTTTCTGGCAAAGCTGGGACTGTACCTGGAAGGTCAACAGGTTGGAGATATCTCAGGCACTGGGATAGTAACAAAGGAAAGATGTTTTAAGGCTAAGAACTGATTGGTCATTGGGGACGTCTCTTTGATGCACCTCTGTTGCACAGATAGAGCTTCTGAAACACAACCTGATGAAGGCCGAAGATGACTGTAAGCTGGAACGGAAGCAAACCCTGAAGCTGAAGAACGCCATTGAGAAGAGGCCGAGCCAAGACGTCATCTACGAACTGCAAAGAGAGAACGAGCTGCTAAAGGCCAAAATTCAGGAATTGGATTATCCACTGCAGGTGAAAATGATTCTAATTTCAGTCTATAAACTGCAGAGAATGTTAGCCAGGAACTGATTTAACATCTTGTCATTGTTAATGTTCCTCAATTCTAGTTTTATAAGTTAGTGAGTATCAACACTGGGATACAAAATAATTACCAGGTTCCGTGGCTTAGTGTAGAGGCAACTGCATGTGCAGGGAAAAGGATTATTGCTTATCCTCTCTTATCCAACCTACAAACCAACCCCTGAGTTAAAATCACTTGTCCAACCCAAACATACAGAACGACCAACCTTCTCCTGTTCATTAGAAGTCCTACCACCAGTGCCACCAGTACCGAGTATGAAGGACGTTGTCGTTAAGTCCTGTGACACTGGTCCAAACGTTCATGCCTCCATCCTTTTTCTGTGATCTTGTTACAATCTCCAACATGTGCACAAGCCCCATTCTTGGACTTATATTGAGCTTGAGCGCAGGACAATCTACCTGGGAAAGGGAAACCCTAGTCAGTCATTGCCTATGATGTCAGCCTCATGGCTGTGATTGGCGACAGATCAAGATGAGGCATCAAAACTTTTCTGGCTCCCGATTGGCTACTAGTGATAAACTGGATGCTGATAAATTGGGGCTTAGTATAAACAAGGAGAGGGTTGGTAGTTTTCTTGTGTTTGGCATGGCCCTTTAAATACGTATGCCATTGGTGGGAATGACCTAAGACATTCAGCCTGTAATAAAACCCCAACTTACTCTTTGCTAGAGTCTGGGACCCAGTAGCGTGTATCTAATGCTCGTGTGCAGTAATGTAAATATTTGTCCATGTATTAATTGCATTAGCCTTGGGTATCTTTGTTTTGGCATCTTCGATGGTAAAGAAGAATAGCAATCTAGAATCTCACTTAGAATTTCTTTCTCTCTCTCTGTTAGAACGTGCCCAAAGAGGGCACGTCTGAAAAGGCCCGCATTTACATCCAGGTTCTGGAAGATGATCGCAGACAAGCCTTGGAACAGCACCAAGAGCTGGTAAACTCTGTTTACACCTTGAAGATGTCTCTCCGGCAAGCCGAAGACCTCAGAGATAAAGTACGTGCCCTTGATTTTAATCTGTTTATCTCTTCTGAGGTAAGCAATGATGTAATAAACTGCCTTAGCCAATCAAAAGGCTTAGTGATGTCAAATGTCCACCCCCTTTCAGCTGTGCTGAAAAAAAATGAAGAAACATTTAGAAAGATCTACCTTATCAGTGATAAAGTTTTTGTTTATTTGTTCGGCTTTCTTGCATTTGACAAGGGTTACTACTAGCCCAGAAGTTGGTATAATGCCGTAATTAAAGCTGCTTTTTGGAAATTGGAACTCCTCCCATCCACCAATGTACCATTTTTTGTTGATTGATCCCCTATCCAATCTGAAATATCTTACATTTCAGCTGTCAATCAACTACCTTATTATAATAAACTCTTCTGCTGTGTGCTGTTTACTGTAATTGGAATTAGAACAGTTGGAATGTGTGAATTGCATGATGGGAAGTTCCATCTCCTTGTGCTGCCTCATAGTGGTTACTGAGCATGCTTCACTTCATAGAAAGTCAGGTCTTATGGAAGGAGGAGTCAGTAAATAGTGGTAGGGTGAATGCGGAGCTTGAGCAATGCAAGTACTGGATTAAAGATATGCAGCAAGACACACACATGAGGGTAAGGGCTATTTACATGTATTTATTTATACAGGGGGCCCCCTGCAAGATTGGAGGATGGGCCCAAGACACACACCTCTCCCCTGAGATCTGTGATCCGCTGTTTTTAAACAGCGAATCACGCGCATGAAGTAAAGCTGTCTAAAAAACAGAGCTGAACTTCTGGTTTGGTTCTGGTCTTTTAAACAGCTGATCAGCTGCATTTACTTCATACGCGTGATCAGCTGTTTAAGTGTTGTATCCAACCCATTTGTGTTTTTTTTTTTATAGGGGTAAACAAAACTTTTAATACATAAAATATTGGAATGAAAAAACTAAATGGAGAACTGTTTCCTAGAGACATTTGTTTCCTTTCCTAGTACAAAGAAGAGAGGGAGGTCTTAGACCTTCAATGCACAACACTCAAGAAAGACTCGAAGTTGTACAAGGAACGAATCGAAGCCATATTACAGCAAATGGAAGAGGTGTGCACAGAGCGAAACCAGGTAAGAATTTGGGGCCATATTTATAAACCCACGGTATTGCTTTTTAGCGATACTGCGGGTTAGCTAATTTAAGATCGCTATCGTACATTTACGACCAAACGTTGGTTAATTAAAGAACGTTCGATCGTAGAATACGTTATCTTAGATATATGAATATGGCCCTTTGTTTTCCTTATTTGTACTCCTAGCTCTATAACGTCAGCCTTGCCATCTGATTGGTTCACGTGTATCGCAAAGGAGAACCACAGCTGATTTAGGAATGTTTAGGTTCTAGTGTGGATCGGACTGATTTGGTTCTTGTTTCAGGCCATGTCTACCAGGGAACAGTTCCACCTGCAGTATTCCAAAAGCCTGGTAGAAAAAGATTTGTACCGTAAACAGTTGCAAGAGATGGGCGAGAGGTGTGATGATTTTCAGATACAACTGTTCAGGAGAGAAGGAGAATTACTGGCTCTGCAGACGAAGTTGAAGAGGATGGAATCTCAGGCCCCGGTAAAAAGCCACTAATAAATAAATTGCATGTCCACCCTTAAAACAAACAACTGGCTCGTTACCTGCCCCCAACCCAAACTGATAATTACCTGCATTAGTATCATTATTGTCCCTATTCTGCCAGAGTAAGCTGGCTCCGCCCTCCATGCTGTCAATCAAGGCTGTGACAACTGACATCACAACCAATGATGTCAGACCAAGCAATAGGACATGTCAGTTATATTGCCAGCAGTTGGGGTTGCAGACAGATACCTGACAAGTCACCAGTTATTTATTAAAGAGGCACCAACAGGTTTATGTCTTGTTATTGCTGCAACAAGCGATATTGGTATTTTTCAATGCGAATATAAGATAACTATTGTAAAATAAAAAATGGGGGTCTAGATTAACGACCGTTATCATTTAATAACACCCGTTAATGTAATGCTGGGTACATACCATGCAATTTTCCAATAATAACTACCGATAATTCAGCATATCAGTAGTTCGTTTGACCGAATCGGCCGAATGGGCAATCGGTCGCGTCAGAAAACCACGGCCTACTGTGCATTGCCCTATGGACTGTCAGTCACGACCGACAGTGCTTCATCCTGGGCAACCGCTTGCTAGCCGAACAGATAGTCGGGATAAAGGATTGAGTGGTATGTAGCAAGCTTAATATAACGTAATATACCATTTCAGTCTTTCCCTTTAACTACCAGTTATTGTTTCTGATTTGCAGGGAAGGTATTTAATAAACTTTTTAATCAGCTTCCAGGAATCATGGGACAGACTGAGCTAAACAAGATGGTACCTGCTGCTTTTCAAGAGCTAAAAGGAGATGTTTTCCCCTTTATTACAAATACACGCACAAACATGTTTTGTTTGTCTCACTTGTCTTTGTATAATTCCTTTCTATAGATATCTCTGAGGCCAATTAACAGGGAGATTCAATAAACGTTCTTATCTTTAAAAATGGTGCTAATTTTGCCCCAACCAATCAGATCTTATTTAACATTTGAAAGATAACATCTGATTGGTTGGGGCGAAATTAGCATTGAATAACCATGTAAATCTTCTAATTCTATCTGACTAGAGAGTTTCCTTTTATCCCTGGGTGAATCGCACTGAGCGTGCCCGAGACCGCTGGCTAGGGGAGGGGGAGGTAACACAGGGTTTTTTGTGCTGGTAAGATTTTACTCTGGATCTTCAGCTAGGAATGACATAAAATACAGTATGATAGCAGTTTTTGACCATTTTGATGGTGTGGAATCTAACAAGTTAATGATATTTAAACCAACTGAACAATGTCTAACTGTGTCCACTTCAGTCCTCAGATTTGGATGACCTTTCACCTCGGAGCTGTCAGGAAGTAAGTGCTGGAAAGGTCTAAACATATTTCAATGTTGTTCCTAAAGGGTCTTAAATGACAACTACGGTATACTGTAAAAATTTACTTTTTAAAAATTGAAATGCACCTGGGGTAGGGAGGTTGGATTGATTCTTCCTACCTCCCAATATTGTTTCATTGATACAGTTTTCATCTGCCAGGTTAGTGTCCTGGACCTTCCTGTATTAAACATAGTGCTGAAGCACTCAGGAGGCCTGGCAGAAGCAGTTTTCTTCATGCTGCTGCTCCTTATAGAAATTGTATGTTCAGTAAGTCCGATAAATGAGCAGCTGAGGAATGTCCATTTCGGACGATAATCTCACCTGTGTGGCTGCTCATTGGTGGTTGATCCCGACACCCGACTGAGCGGCTTCACACATTATTTCAATATAATATGTGCTTTTAGCAACCTGGCCTTTACTCATGGAAACATTTGTTTCATTTCAAAGCTTCTTTGTTCCTGTGCGGTAACTAGTCAGTTGGTTACATTTTTACAATCTAACGGAAATCGTTGCTGCGAGTTGTAACTTTTTGTAAATGTGCCCATTACTGTACACAAGTCTGCAATCCTGTAACTGTAATGTAACCAATGTGTCTTCTGTTCCCCTAAGGGCGCTATCCAGATTTCTCTGTGTGATAAACAAACAAAGATTGGAAACCGTGAGTATTTAATGGGATTATATAGATATGACGTGATCACGTGTCTAATGCAAAATAAGGGACTACACAAGGACAGATTCTTCTGCCCAATCGACTGACACTTCCGAAAAATCTGCGCTAGTTTCCCCATCGTTCGGAATATGGGGACCCCCTTGGCTCCCGGGCCCCCCTGCGGTTTCTCGTCTGGTAGTTACGCCCTGACGCCCAGCAAAACTATGATGGGGCCCCTCTCACTACTTCATCTACGTTGGTTTTCTGGGGAGGAGGCCATATCTGCCATATAGGGGTATTAAGATTATGAGGCCCCCCTGAGCAGGGGCGTAACTGCAAGGGCCCCCCCGCGAGATTGGAGTCCGGGCCACTGACCCACCCCCTTCACGATCAGCTGTTTTTAAACTGTTTTTTAATGCCATAAAAACATGTCATCATTGTCTGTTATACACGTGTTATCCTTGTCTATTGCAAATATAACTTTATTGTCTGTAACACGTATGTCATCATTTTCTGTTAGACACATACGTCATCATTCTATTATGTGTATTTCTTACCATTGCCTTTACACATGTATGTCGGTTACATCTGTACCTCAGTATATTACACATGTATGTCATCATTGTGGTACACGTATATATTGTCTGTTACATGTGTATGTCATCATTGTCTGTTACACATGTAAGTTATGTAATTCAAAGTCTGTTACATATTCATATCATTGCTGTTTGTTACACACATGTCATCATTGTCTGTTACAGACGTAAGTGATCATTGTCCCTTACATACTTATGTCGTCATTGTCAGTTGCATACGTTATCATTGTCTTACACATGTATGTCATCATTGTGGTACACGTATATATTGTCTGTTACATGTGGTAAAATCATTGTCTGTTACACACGTATGTCATCATTGTCTTAAGGTGCCCATACATCTATAAGATTTTACTTACCCGACCGAGCGCTCACGCAATGTTCCTTCGATCCTGCCGGAACCGCTTCTCCCATCTTACATTCGGCCGACATGCGATCGCAAAATCCAATTCTTTTGGATCGCATGTCGGCCGAATGTAAGATCGGGAGAAGCGGTTCCGGCAGGATCGAAGAAACATCGGGTGAGCGCTCGGTCGGGTAAGTAAAATCTTATAGGTGTATGGGCACCTTTACACACATATAATATCATTGTTTTACACATGTATGTCATTACTGTCTTACACATGTATGATATCACTGTATGTTGCTCTTTTTCCAGATGTAGAAGAACAAGATGGAGTGTTGGACAAAACAAAGACCAATTCCTTGGAGGTCCAGCCATTATGTAATGTAAGGTTCTGTTGCCTATTACTGATACTTAACACAGAAAAGCTCCATGTTAAACATGTTGTCTCTTAATGTTTCTTTGTATTAGTGTGCCCTTTATTCTGTTTCTTACTGTCCATCTAATCAAATCTTGTTTGCAATCCTTGTACAGCGGTACAGTCCTGTAAACGGTGACACTACCTATAGAATGAGACGGAGGGTTAATAGAAGCTTTGAGGACAATCGAAGGTGATTATTGTGATTTGGAGAACTACAACTCCCAGAATTTCCTGTTCACAGGCCCAACTAGCATTATAGCAAGACTTTATGTTGCATGTGACAGTGAAAAAGCAAGGGACCTCTATTTATGAGTATACTATACTCATTTATACTATAATATATGAATAACTGTTGTCTCCATATGTGCCCTCTTATACATTTTAAACAAGCCTAGAATTATGTCTATAGCTTCGCTGGATCTTAAGTTATAAATTTGTAAATTTACACTTCCCAGACTGCACTGTCTCTGTGACAGGCATTAGCTGTGTCATAAGCCCCACCCCCCAAAAATCTAGTTAAGCTAGCCATATATGGGCAGATGTTCTTCCGATCGGATTTCTGGAAAAAATCAGAAGAACTGCTCGTTCCTCACCTTGTGCCACCAATCTTTCTGCAGACTTAAAAGGTAACTGTGGTCTCCATACAAGTGCTCTCTATTTAACACAACTATTTCTTACAGTTTAAACAAGCCTATGATGATGTCTCTTGCATCTCTGGATCTTAAGTTATAGGCTTGTAAAGTTACAGTTCCTGGTCTGTCCTGTCTGCCTGAGTCTGTGACAGGCACATGATGTTCTGTGAAAGAAGCCCCACCCCCAAAAATCGGTCTTTTTTGGTAACAGGCATGCAACCATTCTCTATCCCTTCTTCTACTTAGGGAAAGAAAATGTTTTCTTTGCAGCCTTGTGGCTAGCTGTAAAAACAATTTAGAAGTTTGGGGGTGGGGCTTATGATGCAGCTGATGATGCTCTGTCCCAGCACTGGGCATGCTCCAACCTTAAACTTGGAGGCAGACCCCAAATGCTGGTGATGTCACAGCTCACAGTGCTAGCAGGCAAATCACCCTTTATACTGCTGTAACTTTGGATAGACTGCAAATGGGGTCATTTTAAAGGTAGGAGAATGTGTATGAAGACCACATTAAGAGCATAATGCTTTGCCTACCTTGCTTCAAAGGACAATATTATTATAGGTTGGGAGATGAATTCCCTCCTTGATTTCCCTGTACCAATATTGTAATTTTAGCACTGGTAGTAATTGTTCTAAAGCTATTAACCCATTAATGTCTGCAAATAGGAGGTAGGAATATTTGCTCCTACCGCTCATAGGATTATAGGATCAGCAGGGAAATAGACAATTTGGGGGTTTAGTGGTCCTTTATAATGGAGTAGTGTGACCTAAAGTATAAGTCCTAAATAATTTAACTAGCCTTCTCCTTACAGGAAAAGGGTGCTTAGGACCAGAAAAAATTCCCACACCGAGACGGAATATTACACCACAGAGAGTGATCCAGATGGAACCCCATAATGACAGGGACGTGGCGATTCTGTATTTCCTGTGCGTAAGCGAAAAGGTGAAAGGACGTTATAACGAAATGGATGTAGAAACTTCACAGAGAGACTTTTATTTCATGGATGTAAATATTATAGTAACCGGCAACAGGATGGTGCAAACCAGGGAAAAACCGATAAGTTTTAACCTCCAGCCATGTGACAGAGAGCAGATTATTTATAATTGGCTCATTTATAAGTTGGTTACACCTGGGCAAGGAAAGCTGGCTGTACCTGAAAACGGAGAGTTGGCTAAACCTGGGCACAGAGAGATGGGTACACATGGACTTGGAGATTTGGCTACACCTGGGCTTGGAATATTGGCTACACCTGGGCATGGAGACTTGATTACCCATGGGTACAGACAGATGTCTACACCTATGGGGGGTTGGAAACACTTGGTCATGAAGAGATGTCTACACCTGGGCATTGAGGGTTGGCTACACCTGGCCATGGAGGGTTGGCTACACCTGGGCATGGAAGGTGGGCTACACCTAGGCATGGAGAGTTGGCTACACCTGGGTATGGAGGGTTGGCTACACCTGGGCATGGAGGGTTGGCTTCACCTAGGGATTGAAAATCCCTAAATGGGCATTGAGAGTTTACGACACCTGGGCATGAATGGTTTGCAGCACCTGGTCATGGAGGGTTGGCTACACCTGCGCATAGAGGGTTGGCTACACCTGCGCATTGATGGGTGGCTACACCTAATCATTTAGAGTTGGCTACAGCTGGGCATGGGGGGTTGGCTACACCTGGGCATGGAGGGTTGGCTACACATTGGCATTGAGAGTTGGCTACAACTAGGCATGGGGGTTGGCTACACCTGTGCATGGAGGGTTGGCTAGACCTTGGCATTGAGAGTTGGCTACACCTGGGCATGGATGGTTGGCTTCACCTAAGTATTGAAAATTGTCTACACCTGGGCATTGAGAGTTTACAACACCTAGGCATGGATGGTTTGCAAAATTGAGAGTTGGCTACACCTGTGCTTTGATGTTTGGCAACACCTGTGCTTTGAGGGTTGGCTGCAGTTAGTCATTGAGAGCTGGCAACACTTGGGCATTGAGAATTGGCTACACCTGTGCTTTGATGATTGGCTACACCTGGGCATTGAGGATTGGCTACACCTAGGCATTGAGGGTTGGCTACACCTGGGCATTGAGGATTGGCTACACCTGGGCATTGAGGGTTGGCTACACCTAGGCATTGAGGGTTGGCTACACCTAGGCATTGAGGATTGGCTACACCTGGGCATTAAAGATTGGCTCCACCTGGGCATTGAGGGTTGGCTACACCTAGGCATTGAGGACATGGAGGGTTGGCTAGAACCTGGCATTGAAGTTTGGCACACATGGGCGTGGATGGTTTGTTTCACCTAGCTTAAATTGTCTACAACTACAACCTGGGCATTGAGGTTGGTACAACCCTAGGCATGAAGGTTGGCATACATGGGGTTCTACACCTGGCATGGATGAGGTCACTGGCATGAGATCTGGCTACATGTTGGCACCTCTCTGTAGGGTTGGCTACACCTGGACATGGAGGGGTTGGCTAGACCTGGGATTGAGAGTTGGCAACACATGGGCGTGGATGGTTGGTTTTCACCTAGGCATTAAAAATTGTCTACACCTGGGCATTGAGTTTACAAACACCTAGGCTGAGTTGGCTACATGGCATGTTTGGCTACACACCTGTGCTTTGATGTTTGGCAACCCTGCGCTTTGAGGTTGTTGGCGACATGTTAGTCATTGAGAGCTGGCAACACTGGGCATTGAGAATTGGCTACACTGTGCTTGATGATTGGCTACACCTGGGCATTGGAGGATTGGCTACACCTAGGCCTTGAGGGTGTCTACACCTAGGCATTGAGGATTGGCTACACCTGGGCATTGAATTGAGGGTTGGCTACATACACTGGCATTGAGGATTGGCTACAACACCTGGGCAGGAGGGTGGCTACACCTGGCATGTAGAATTGGTTACCTGGAAGGGTCATGCAGCTTGATTGCAGTCCTGAGGCACATGTTCAGGGCAAGTGCTAACCCCCCTTCCCCCCACTCCCAGGATAGCCCTCGATAGGGGCTTAGAGGTTCATAATTTGGGGGCCCCGTGATCCAGGAATGTCCTATGCACGTTTAAGGTGATAGTATTTATAAATATAAAATGTGATATCGTTTAGAATTATTCCTTTGTTTTGTTTTTTTTATTAATATTTAAACACACTTTGTATACTATGGCAAAAAATATACCAGGTATCAATGTACAAAGTCTGCGTCTTGTGTTCCTTGCTAGACTTCAATACATAGTCAACACAGCAAAGCTCCAAGTGATAGCGACGTTGACTTTCAGGGAACTACAAGAATAGGAATTCATGGAGCAGGTAAGAGTTTAAAGGGCATGTAAAAACCCCCCGAAAATGGTACTTGTCGTTACCTTCCCCCCCAAAGGATCGTACATCCAGCACATTATTAGAAAATTGACTAACCAGATATTTAGGGCTTGGCCCCACTTGCACGCACACATGCAGGATTTTTGCAATGCGCTGCCAATCAGCTATTTTCTCATGTGCGCTGCACTCAAACACATCTAAATGATTAAAACGCATGAGGTGTGCATGGCAATGCATGTGTTCCAACATGGATCAGTGCACATAGAGCATTGCATTGACAATGACAAATCAGAACTGCAACCACGAATCATGTAAGTGGGACCTTACGCTTAATGTTAATTATTGCCCCATTCTGGCCGAGTAAGCTGGCTCCTCCTCCCATCAATCAAGGCTGTGACTGCTGTCATCACATCAATGATTGACTGCTGTTTCACCTGCTGCCTCCTCTGTTGTAGTATTCCAGAAAGGGAATGCTGGGAGTTGTAGTACATAGAGAATGCTGGGAGTCAGTATTCGAGAGGAAGTGCTGGGAGTTGTAGTATTGAGAGAATGCTAGGTTGTGTATACAGGAATCTGGGAGTTTGTAGTATTATACAGGGGGTGCTGGGAGTTGTAGTAATCAGTCAGGGAATGCTGGAGTTTGTAGTTTTCGACAGGGATGCTGGGAGTTATAGTATTGAGAGAATGCAGGCGAGTTGTGGTATAGGGGAGCTGGGAGTTGTATTCAGTCAGGGAATGCTGGGAGTTGTAGTATTCGACAGTTGACTTGCTAGGAGAGTGGTATTAGGACATCAAATGCTGGGAGTTGTAGTATTGGAGAATGCTGGATGTTGTGGTATACAGTAAATGCTGGGAGTTGTGTATTCAGTGGGGAATGCTGGGAGTTTGTAATTCGACAGGGAATGCTGGGATTTGTATATACAGGGATGCTGAGGTTGTAGTATTCGAAAGGGAATGCTGGGAGTTGTAGTTCTACAGGGACTGCTTGGAACTGCAGTATTCAGACAGAATGCTGGGAGTTGTGGTATACAGGGAAATGCTGGGAGTTGTAGAAATCAGACAGGGAATGCTGGAAGTTGTAGTAATCAGAGAATGCGTGGATTTGTAGTATACAGGGAATGCTGGGAGTTGTCGAAATCGACAGGGAATGCGGAAGTTGTAGTATCAGAGAATGCGGGAGTTGTAGTATACAGGGAATGCTGGAGTTTGATTAATCAGATCGGGGAATGCTGGGAGTTGTAGTAATCAAGCAGAGAATGCTGGGAGTTTGTAGTAAACAGGTAATGCTTGGAGATGTAGTAATCAGACGGAGAATGCTGGGAGTTGTGTAAATCAGACAGGGAATGCTGGGAGTTGTGTAATCAGACAGAGAATACTGGGAAGTTGTGATACACAAACAGGGATTGCTGGGAGTTGTAGTAATCAGACAGAGCAAATGCTGGGAGTTGTAGTACGACAGGGAACCTGCTGGGGTGTATTCTACACGGGAAATGCTGGGAGTTGTATAGTAACAGGGAATGCTGGGAGTTTAGTAATCACGGGGAATCTGTGGACTCGGAGTTGTAGTATCAAGGTCGAAAGCTGGTTTGTTAATCAGACGGATGCTGGAGTTGTAGTATATCAGGGAAGTGTTGGAGTTGTATAATCAGACGGGGAGAATGCTGGGAGTTTGTAGTCTACAGCGGAAATGCTTGGAGTGAGTTGTAGTAATCAGACGGGAATGCTGGGAGTTGTAGTAATCAGACAGAGATGCTGGGAGTTGTAGTAATCAGACGGGGAATGCTTGGAGTTGTAGTAATCAGACGGGAATGCTGAGAGTTGTAGTAATCAGACTGTAGTATGCTGGGAGTTGTAGTAATCAGACGGGGAATGCTGGGAGTTGTAGTAATCAGAGAATACTGGAGTTTGTAGTATACAAGGAATGCTTGGAGTTGTAGTTAATCAGACGGGAATTGCCTGGGAGTTGTAGTATCAGAAGGGGATGCATGGGAGTTGTAGTAATCAGACGGGGAATCTGGGAGTTGTTCATACAGGGAATGCTGGGAGTTGTATTAATCAGACTGGGAATGCTGGGAGTTGTGTGATCAGAGATAGCTGGGAGTTGTAGTATACAGGGAATGCTTGGGTTGTAATACATAGACGGGGAAATGCTGGGAGTTGTAGAATCAGACGGGGAATGCTGGGGAGTTGTATACAGGGAATTCTGGGAGTTGTAGTAATCAGACGGGGAATGCTGGAGTTGTAGTAATCAAAGAATACTGGGAGTTGTAGTATACAGGGATTGCTTGGAGTTGTATTAATCAGACGGAATGCTGGGAGTTGTAGTATATACACGGGAATGCTTGGAGTTGTATAATCAGATCGGGGAATGCTGGGAGTTGTCAGTAATACAGGGAACTGGTAGTTTGTAGTATCAGACGGTGGGGAAGTGCTGGGAGTGTTGCGTTGTTTCGTCCAGCCCTCGGGGTTGTATTACAGGGAAAATGCTTGGAGTTGTAGTAATCAGAGTGGGAATGCGGGACCGACGGAAGTGAATGCGAGGGAAATCTGGAGTTGTATTAATCAGAAAGATACTGGGAGTTTAGTAATACAGGGATATGTTTGGAGTTTTATCCAGACGGGGAGACGGTGAACGGGGGAAAAATGCTGGGAGTTGTAGTATAGCGGAGCTGGGATGATCAGACAGATGCGGAGTTGGTAGTACTCAGACCGGGGATGCTGGTTGAGTATCCAGGGAATGTAAGATGCTCCATAATCACCCACTGATAAGTGGATTATATCCATCCCAGCACGGGAATTTGGGTAGATAATACGGAGTTTAATACTAGGGATGCTTGGAGTTGAAGTAATGCAAGACGGGGGGTAATAAAAAGCTTGGAGTTTTGTAGTATTCCAACGAGGATTGCTGGTAGTTGTAGTAATACAGAAGGGAATGCTGGGAGGTTGTAGTAATCGACGGGATCTGGGAGTTATATCGAAGCTGGGATGTGAATCATAACGGGGATGTAGTTGTATGACAGAGAATATACTGGGAGTTGTAGTATACAGGAATGCTTTTGTGTTAGGAGTTGGTATATTTTTCCCCATCTTAACATCGAATAATGGGGACCCCCCCCCCTTGGCTCCCGGGCCCCCCTGCGGTTTCATCGTCCATGGTAGTTACCCTGAAATCCCAGACAAACTAATGGGGCCCCTCTCACTACTTTTCTCTACGTTGGGTTGTTCTGGGGAGTGAGCCATACCTGCATACATAGGGGTATTAAGATTATGAGCCCCCCTGAGCAGGGCGTCCCTCGCAAGGCCCCCCGCGAGAATTGGAGTCCGGAGCCACTGACCCCACCCCGGCCCCTTCCCGCTGCCGCTTTTTTTAAACTTTTTTTTTTTAATGCCATAAAACATTCATCATGTCTGTTTTTACCGTGTTATCCTTGTCTATTTGCAAAAAATATAACTGTAGTTGTCTGTAAACGTACGTCATCATTTTTCTGTTAGACACATACTTCCAATCATCATTTATTATGGTGTATTTCTTACCATTTGCCTTTAAACACGCTGTTATTCTGTTTACAGTCTGTCCCTCAGTATCACTACACATGTATGTCATCATTGTGGTACACGTATATATGTCTTTACATGGGTATGCATCATTGTCTGTTACACCATGTTAAGTATGTAATTCAAAGTCCTGTTACAGATGCATATCATTGCTGTTTGTTACACCTGTCATCATTGTCTGTTACAGACTAATGATCAAATGTCCCTTACATACTTATGTCGTCATTGTCAGTTGCCTACGTTTCATTGGCCCTTACAATGTTGTCATCATTGTCTCTTACTCTGTGTACCCACGTATGTCATCGTTGTCTGTTCCTGTGTAAATCATTGTCTGTTACAACACTGATGTCATCATATTTCTTAAGTGCCCATACATCTAATAGGATTTTACTTACCGACCGAGCCGCTCACGCAATTTCCTTCTTCGATCCTGGCCGGAACCGCTTGGCTCCCCGATCTTTACATGCGTCCACATGCGATCGAAAATCCCATTCATTTATTGTCATCGCATTTCGGTCGAAGGGAAGATCGTGAGAATCGTTCCGGCAGATCGAAGAAACATCGGGTGGAGCGCTCGGTCGGTAACTAAAATCGTATCAGTGTTTGGCACCTTACAACACTATAATATAATGTTTTACACATGTATGTCATTAACTGTATTACACTTATGATCTCACTGATAGGTGCTCTTTTCCAGATGTATAAGATACAAGATGGAGTGTTTGGGACAAACAAAACCCCATCCTTTGAGGTCCAGGCCATTATGTATGGAAGGTGTCTGTTTTCCTCTTACTGATACTTACACCGAAAAGCTCCTGTTTACACATGTTGTCTCTTAATGTTTTTTCTTCTTTTGTATTAGTGTGCCCTTTAGTCTGTTCTACTGTCCATCTAATCAAATCTTTGTTTGCAATCTTGTATCAGGTACATCCTGTAAACGTGACCCTACCTTAGATGAGACGGAGGGTTAATAGAGTCTTTGAGACAGATCGAATGTGATTATTGTGGATTTGGAGAACTACAACTCACGCCCAGAATTTTTCCTGTTCACAAAGTCCCAACAGCCTTATAGCAAGACTTGGTTATGTGCATGTGACAGTGAAAAAGCACTGTACCGGTCTATTTATGAAGTATACTCATACTCAGTTATACTATAATATATTGAATAACTGTTGCTCCATATGTGCCCTCTTATACTTTTAAACAAGCCTAGAATAATGTCTATATCGTTAAAAAGCTTCCTGGATCTTAAGTTATAAATTTGTAACTTTACACACACTTCCCAGACTGCACTGTCTCGTTGAGGCAATTAGCTGTGTCCTAAGCCCCACCCCCAAACATCTATTTAGAAGCTACCATATATGGCAGATGTTTCTTTTCCGATCGGATTTCTGAAAAAATGCGAATACACTGCTCTGCTCGTCCCACCTTGTGCCACCATCTTTCTTGCACGACTAAAAGGTAACCTGGGTCTCCATACAAGTGCTCTCTATTTAACACACTATTGATTACAGTTTAAAACAAGCATGATGATTCTCTTGCTCTCTGGATCTAGTTATAGGCTTGTAAGTTACAAGTTCCGTATTCCTGTCTGCCTGAGTCTATGCAGGCACATGATGTTTCTTGAAGAAGGCCCCACCCAACAATCGTCTTTTTTGTACCAGGCATGCAACCATTCTCTGATCCCCGTCTTCTACTTAGAAAGAATGTTTTCTTTTTGGCAGCCTTGTGGCTATTGTACAAACATTAGAAGTTTGGGGGTGGGGCTTAGATGTCCGCTGATGGAGGCTCTGTCCCAGCACTGGGCATGCCCCAACCATTAAACTTGGAGGCAGCCCCCAAATGCTGGGTGAATTCACGCTCACAAGTGCTAAGTCAAGGCAAATCACCCTTTATATATATACTGCTTGTAACTTTGGATAGACTGCAAATGGGGTCAATTTTAAAGGTAGGATGTTGTATGAAGACCACATTAAGAGCATAATGCTTTCCTAACCTGCTTCAAAGGACACATTAATATAATAAAGGTTGGGAGATGAATTCCTTCCTTGATTTTCCTGTATTCCAATCATAGTAATTTTAGCACGGGTAGTAATTTGTTCTAAAGCTATTAACCCTTAATTTCCTGCAATATTAGTTAGGAATATTTGCTCCTACCGGCTCATAGGATTATAAGATCACAGGAATAACAATTTGGGGGGTTAGTGGTCCTTTATCTGGAGTAGTGTGACCTACAGTATAAGGTCCTAAATAATTTAACTAAGCCTTCTCTCCTTACGGAAAAAGGGTGTCTTAGGACCATCAGAAAAATTCCCACACCCGGACGGAATTTACAAACAACCCACATAGATTATCCAATGGACCCCATAATGACGTACGTGGCGATTCTGTATTCCTGTGCGTAAGCGAAAAGGTGAAAGACGTATAAACAAATGGATGTAGAAACTTCACAGAGAGACTTTTATTCTGGAGGAAATATTACGTAAACCGGCAACATGATGGTGGGCAAACCATTGAAAAACCGATTACAGTTTTAACCTCCAGCCAGTGACATAGAGCAATTATTTATAATTGGCTCATTTATAAGTTGGTTACACCTGGGCAAGAAAAGCTGGCTGTAACCTGACCGAGAGTTTGGGCTAAACCTGGGCAAAGAAGATGGGTACCCATGACTTGGCGATTTTGGCTTACCCTGGGCTTGGGGCACACACACGATTTGGCTACCCTGGCAATGGGACTTTGATTACCCATGTGTACAGACAGATGTCTACACACCTATGGGGGGTTGGAACCCTTGGTCATGAGAGATGTTACCCGGGCCTTGGGTTGGCTACACCTGGCCATGGAGGGTTGTCTACACCTGGCATGGAAAGTGGTCTACACCTAGGCATGGAGAGTTGGCTACACCTGGTTGGAGGGTTGGCTCAACACCTGGGCCATGGAGGGTTGCTTCACCCTTAGGGGATTGAAAATCCCTAATTGGCATTGAGAGTTTCGACCCCTGGGCATGAAGGTTTGGCGCAGCACCTTGTCATGGAGGGTTGCTACACCTGGCGCATCAGGGGTTTGGCTAGCAACCTGCGCATTGAATGGGTGGCTACACCTAATCATTTAGAGTTTTTTTTTGGCTACAGCTGGGCATGGGGGTTGGCTACTACTGGGCATGGAGTGTTGGCTACACATTGGCAGTTGAGGAGTTGGCTACAACTATGCATGGGGGTTTGGCTACACCTTGCATGGAGGGTGCTAGACCTTGGCATTGAGAGTTGGCCTACACCTGCATGTGATGGTTGGCTTCACCAAGTATTTGAAAATTGTCTACACCTGTGGCATTGAGAGTTACACCACCTAGCATGGATGGTTTGGCAAAATTGGAGAGTTGTCTACACCTGTGCTTTGATGTTTTGGCAACACCTGTGCTTTGAGGGTTGGCTGCAGTTAGTCATTGAGAGCTCAACTACTTGTGCATGTGTATTGGCTACAACACCTGTGCTTTGAGATTGGCTTCCAGCTGCATTGCGGATTGGCTACACCTAGGCATTGAGGGTTGCTACACCTGTCATGAGGATTGGCTAATACACCTGGGCATTGAGGTGTTGGCCCCCCCCCTTTAATACACACCTGGCATTGAGGTTGGCTACACCTAGGAGGCTTGAGGATTTGGCTGACAAACTGATGCATTAAAGATTGGCTCCACCTGGGCATTGAGGGTTGGCTACACCTAGGCATTGAAGGTTGGCTACACCTAGGCATTGAGGGTTTGCTACACCTGGGCATGGAGAGTTGGCTACACCTGGGCATGGAGAGTTGGCTACACCTGGGCATTGAGTGTTGGCTACACCTGGACATGGAGGGTTGGCTAGACCTGGGCATTGAGATTGAATTTGGCAACACATGGCGTGGATGTTGGTTTCACCTAGGACTTAAAATTGGTCTACAACTACCTGGGCATTGAGTTTACACAACCCTAGCATTGAAGGTTGGCTATCACTACTGGCATGGGTTGGCTACAATCTGTGTCTTGTGTTTGGCACACCTGCTCTTTGAGGGTTGGCTACACCTGGACATGGAGGTTGGCTAGACCTGGGCTGAAGAGTTGGCAACACATGGGCGTGGATGGTTGGTTTCACCTGGCATTAAATTGTCTACACCTGGGCATTGAGTTTACAACACACTAGGCATTGAGGTGGCAATTGGGCATTGAGATTGGCTACACTGTGCTTTGATGTTTGGAACCCTGCGCTTTGAGGGTTGGTACAGTTAGTCTTGAGAGCTGGCAACACACTTGGGCATTGAGAATTGGCTACACCTGTGCTTTGATGATTGGCTACACCTGGGCATTGAGGATTGGCTACACCTAGGCTTGAGGGTTGGCTAACACCTAGGCATTGAAGGATTGGGCTACACCCTGGGCATGAGATTGAGGGTTGGCTACACCTGGGCTTGAGGATTGGCTCACCTGGGCATTGAGGGTTGGCTACACCTGGGCATGTAGAATTGTTCAACTGGAAGGGTCATGCAGCTTGATTGCAGTCCTGAGGCACATGTTCAGGTGCAGTGCTACCCCCCTTCCCCCCACTCCCAGGATAGCCCTCGATAGGGGCTTAGAGGTTCATAATTTGGGGGCCCCGTGATCCAGGAATGTCCTATGCAGTTTTAAGGTGATAGTATTTATAATATAAAATGTGATATCGTTTAGATTATTCCTTTGTTTTGTTTTTTTTATTAATATTTAAACACTTTGTATACTATGGCAAAAAATAATACCAGGTATCAATGTACAAAGTCTGCGTCCTGTGTTCCTTCGCGTAGACTTCAATACCTAGTCAACACAGCAAAGCTCCAAGTGATAGCGACGTGTGACTTTCAGGGGAACTACAGAATAGGAATTCATGGAGCAGGTAAGATGTTTAAAGGGCATGTAAAAACCCCCCGAAAAATGGTCACTTGTCATTTACCTTCCCCCCAAAGATCCGTACATCCAGCACATTATTAGAAAATTGACTAACCAGATATTTAGGGCTTGGCCCCACTTGCACGCACAACATGCAGGATTTTTGCAATGCGGCTGCCAATCAGCTATTTTCTATGTGCGCTGCACTCATACCCATCTAAATGATTAAAACGCATGAGGTGTGCATGGCAATGCATGTGTTTCCAACAATGGATCAGTGCACATAGAGCATTGCATTGACAATGACAAATCAGAACTGCAACCACGAATCATGTAAGTGGGACCTTACGCTTAATGTTAATTATTGCCCCATTCGGCGAGTAAGCTGCTCCTCCTCCATCAATCAGGCTGTGTACGCTGTCATCACATCAATGATTGACTGCTGTTTCACCTGCTGCCATCCTCTGTTGTAGTATTCCAGAAAGGGATGCTGGGAGTTGTAAGTACAGTAGAGAATGCTGGGGTCAGTATTCAGAGAGGGGAATGCTGGGAGTTGTAGTATTGAGAGAATGCTAGGAGTTGTGTATACAGGAATGCGGGAGTTGTATTATACAGGGGGTGCTGGGAGTTGTAGTATCAGTCAGGGAATGCGGGAGTTGTAGTTTTCAGACAGGGATGCTGGATTATAGTATTTGAGAGAATGCAGGAGTTGTGGTATAGGGGATGCTGGGAGTTGTATTCAGTCAGGAATGCTGGGAGTTGTAGTATTCACGCTGCCTTGCTAGGAGATGTGGTATTAGGACATCGCAAATGCTGGGAGTGTGTATTGAGAGAATGCTGGATGTTGTGGTAATAACAGTGAATGCTGGGAGTTTGTATTCATGTGGAATACTGGGAGTTGTAGTATTCGACAGGGATGCTGGGAGTTGTAATATACAGGGAATTGCTTGAGAGTTGTAGTATCAGAAGGGAATGCTGGGAGTTGTGCTATACAGGGACTGCTTGGAACCTGCAGTTATTCAGACAGAAATGCTGGGAAGTTGTGATACAGGGAATGCTGGGAGTTTGTCGAAATCAGACAGGGAATGCTGGAAGTTGTAGTAATCAGAGAATGCTGGATTTGTAGTATACAGGGAATGCTGGAGTTGTGAATCAGAACGGGAATGCTGGAAGTTGTAGTATCAGAGAATGCTGGGAGTTTGTAGTATACAGGGAATGCTGGAGTTTTATTAATCAGTCAGGGGAATGCGGATTGTATAATCAAGCAGAGAATGCTGGGATTGTTGTAGTAGACAGGGAATGCTTGGGAGTGTAGTAATCAGACGGAGAATGACGGGAGTTGTAGTATCGACAGGGATGCTGGATTGTAAAATCAGACAGAGAAACTGGGATTGTCTACAAGGGTTCTGGAGTTGTTAATCAAACAGGCAATGCTGGGAGTTGTAGTAATCAGACAGAGAACACTGGGAGTTGTAGTATACAGGGAATGCTGGGAGTTGTAGTATACAGGGAATGCTGGGAGTTGTAGTAATCAACGGGGAATCTGGGACCCGGATTTTTAGTAATCAGAGGGAAAGCTGGATTGTAGTACTATACCGATAAGCTGGGAGTGTGTATACAGGATGTTGGAGTTGTATAATCAGACGGGGAAGCTGGAGTTGTAGTATACGGAAATGCTTGGGGAGTGTATTAATACGGGATGCTGGTAGTTGTAGTAATCAGACCAGAGATGCTGAGTTTGTAGTAATCAGACGGGGAATGCTTGGTTGTATAATCAGACGGGATCTAATTGTAGTACTCAACTAGAATGCTGGGAGTTGTATAATCACTGGGATGCTGGGAGTTGTAGTAATCAGAGAATACTGGAGCTCTGTAGTATCAAGGAATGCTTGGAGTTGTAGTAATCAGACGGGAATGCTGGGATTGTAGTATCAGAAGGGGATGAGTGGGAGTTGTAGTAATCAGACGGGGAATGCTGGGAGTTGTAGTATATACAGGGAATGCTGAGAGTTGTAGTAATCAGACTGAGAATGCTGGGAGTTGTAGTAATCAGAGAACTGGGGAGTTGTAGATACAGGAATGCTTGGAGTTGTAATATCAGACGGGGAATGCTGGGAGTTGTAGTAATCAGACGGGGAATGCTGGAGTTGGTATACAGGGAATGCTGGGGTTGTAGTAATCAGACGGGAATGCTGGAGTTGTAGTAATCAGAGAATACTGGGAGTTGTAGTATACAGGGATTGCTTGGAGTTGTGTAATCAGACGGAATGCTGGGAGTTGTAGTATACCGGGAATGCTTGGAGTTGTAAATCAGATCGGGGAATGCTGGGAGTTGAGTAGTACAGGACTAGCTGGGAGTTGTAGTAATCAGACGGGAATGCTGGGAGGTTGTAGTAAATACGATAGAATACTGGGAGTTTGTATAGCAGGGAATGCTTGGAGTTGTAGTAATCAGAGGGGTAATGCCTGGTGATTTATTTATATCGCGCCACTTTGGTACACACGCGTATCATTATAACAATACAGATTAGACATTATTTTATCGTGTTTATTTTATATATCGCCACTCATGGGCCGCGCTGTACATTATAATAACAATACTATTATACAGGTATGTATGTATATTTTTATTTATATAGCGCCACTTGGGGAGCCAACAGCGCTGTACATTATAGCAATACAGAGTATACAGTCTGTATGGAATGTTTAGGAATATAGCACCACTCGGGTACACTCAGCGCTTTACATATAACAATACGATTATCCGTAAGGTAATTATATATTTTAGTTATATACCCCACTTGGGTACACAGCGCTGTACATTATAGCAATACCTATTATACCGTATGGTGTTACTGTTTATTATTAAGCGCCACTTTTGTAACAAGGGCTCTGTACCTTATAACAATACAGATTATACAGTATGTATTATAAATTTTATTTATACTAGCGCCACTGGGTACACAGCGCTGTCCATTATAGCAATACAGTATACAGTATTATTTATATGTTTATTTATATAGCACCACTTGGGACAACAGCGCTGTAATTATAACATACAGATTATACAGTATGATGTCTATAGTTTATATTTATATAGCAGCGCACTTTTGAACAGCGATGTACTATTATGTCAATACAGATTATCCCGTGTATGGTATATGTTTATTTTATAGGCGCCAACTTGGACACCGCACTGACATTATACAATACCGATATACGTATGTATGTACTGTTTATTTATCTCCGCCACTTGGGTAACAGCGCTGTACATTATAACCAATACAGATTATACAGTAATGTAGATGTTTATTTATATGCACCACTTGGGTACAACACGCTGTACATTTATAACCTACAGATTATACAGGATGTATGTAATATGTTTATTTATAATCGCCACTTGTGACACAGCGCTGTACATTGGTAACACTACAGATTATACAGTATGTATGTATATGTTTTTATTTATATACACCACTTTGGGGACCAGCCTGTACATTATAACATACAATATACCAGTATGTATGTATATGTTATTTCTTGCAAGAACCACTTGGGGACACCGCGGTACATTATAACAATACAGGTTATACATAATTTATGTATCTGTTTTTTAAATAAGCCCTTGGGTACACAGCGCTGTACATTATAACAATACAATTATTACAGTATGTATTATATGTTTATCTATATTCGCCACTTGGGTACACAGCTCTGTACTTATGCAATGCCAGCTTATAACCGTATACTTTAAACCTAATTTTCCTCAACGATCGGCGTTCTGGTTTCCCGAGCTTTTCCCGCATTCTATTTTCGAGGGTTAACCAAAATCGATCATTACTTTCGAGGGTTATTTTCGAGGTTTCGGTGTTCATTTTCGATAATCGTTGATTTCCCACATTACTCTCTAGGGACCATATTTTTATAAAGGGTGCGATGCCCTTTAAACATGTAATTTTTCTATTCATTTATCTCAGCTACAGTAAAATTAATTAAATCACACCCCCAACCCCCCGTACTGCATAGTGAGACATCTGAGCGATGTAAGCTAACCGAAATGCTCTGTTCAGTTAACCCTCATCCTTCTTCTTCCTGTTTCTGTAACTGTCACAATCACAGCCAATAACTGAATTCTATTTTCCTAGCGCCTCTTATTGTTTCGAGTTTGGAGAAGGCGGAAACCTTTGAAAGGCAGTGGAAAATACCCATAAGACTCGTTTACAGCTTCTCTAACTTTTATATTACTATATTTTCCATTGTGATCGGTAAACGTGCACTTTAAGTTGTAGAAAATGGGGTGTGATCTAATTAATTGGGTTTAAATATCTCTGTTATGTGGGCACATTACAGGTCCCTCATAGTTACATTTACAATTGCTACAGCCAATCAAAGTTTGTCCCCTTTAACCTGCCTCTGCTGCATTAATATTTTCTAATTGCTGTTTCGGATAAATGGCACGACAGCAATTGTACTGGTAAATTTTTTCATCCTTCAAATATTCGCAGTCTACCCGAAAATACCGAGGAATTTTTAGATGACTGGTATCCGGATGGATGGCTTTTTAACATGCCCAAAACTTGCTCTACATTTCAGAACATGTCCAAGTTCAAAGTTATTTTGAGGAGACCAATGTTTTGTTTTACTTATTCAAATTGTTTATGCAGGAAATTAAATTTGGTTTTCTACGGGGAAACAGATGTTCTTATGGAACCTGTAAGATTTAAAGCATCTGAAGAAGGATATTAGTCATTCGTTTTAAGTCGGTTAAAATTCATTTATGCGTTTACTACTCCCAAATCCCTGTTTTTGTAGTAATGCACATTAAGCATGCTCGAGTTCAGTGACTTGTGGAAAGAGGAGGGGTTTATTGAATGATGGCTTAAACTTTACTAGTTGGTTGTCTTAAGGGGATAAATAACCAAAACAAAAAAGAATGTGTCTTGTTTAATTAATATCAATAAGCTTGAACTTTTAATAATTAAATGACTGATACGTATAAAAAACTCTACACACTATCATAAATATAATGAAAACATAAGGAGGCACACTGGACGCTGGTTTCATATACAAGTCAATACATAACATACCAAATTTGTCTTTGGTCTTTCAGTTTTTGTGATTTCTTACAAACCTACTAGATTTATTCTGATGATCGATGGAAACATTCATAAGCGAAAACGCCTTGCTGGATGCCACTAAATATAACCACAGCAGGTATTACGAGTGGTTAGCCTTTAATTATCCTGTTGATAATGCTTATTATGCGACATTATTTCCGTCACTGTTGAATGTCATTGGTGTGCCAACTTAGTTAAGACCTAGCATATGTTTTCTAACTGCTAGCTAGGTAGGGGCGACAATCGGTTGATGTGGTTGCCGGGTCAGAAATGGGGCATTCTTAATTTTTTTTTTTAGATATTTCATACTTAGTATTTCTGTGAAATCAATCACTGGTTTAACCAATGGAATTCTCTTTAGCAAGGGGAGACACAAAGTCTCTATTGGAGAATTTCTCTCTCTTCTGGTAAATCCTACTGATCATGTCCTAAGCTTCATGAGCTCAGATAAGGCGCGTAAACTGCAAGAATTTTCTTTACTGAATGGCTGCGCTACAGCAAATTCCTTTATTCCCAGTTTATATCGTTTTCATATTAATATTTTTTGGGTTTTTTTAAGTTTAATCTTCAACACCGCAAATGGTTTTAATAAAATGCTCTGTATTGTGAATAACTTGCTCTTTGTTACTGTGGTTTGCTCTGTTTGCATACGGGAAGTAAGTTTCCTTGCAGCGCATTACCCCTCCCGTATATTTTTTTTTTTTTTTGCAGAGCTTTTGTCTTCCGTGTCCTTATAAAAAAAAAAAAAAGGAATAGGATCCTCTGCTCGGCACAGACCAAGTATCCCTTAAGGTTGGTTTATCTTACCCTTTTCTTTTTAAAATCAAAGCAACATTTCCAGTTTCATCAATGTCTGATTTTTCTCTCCTTCGCTACGTCTAGAAGACTTTCTCTATTGCATCATGAAACGTGTGAACTCTCTTCCAACACAAAATAGCCACAGCACACGCAAAAAAAACACTTGCACCAGAGTCATAAAAGGTATCAGCTCAAACAACAATCTTTAATCTATAGTCAGGATTTGCTCCATGTTTTTTTTTTTAATTAGAATTAAACACGGTGATTATTTGTTCATGTTGTTGGGAAGTTTGTAGAGTCTAATTGTTTTTCAGGTAACTAGTTTTTGTGGCTTGTATTTGGGCGAACATGTTTTTCTTTTGGTGGCCATGCTTTTTTAGTTTTGGAAGCGTGTAGGATCCGGTCGGTCTTTTGTACTTTGCTCTTTTCCCTCTAATCTCGCTTTAAGGAACAACACGTGTGCTTGCCAACTGCAATGCTCAGTTTTACGTTGGGTCTCGTGATATTGTCATTTTATGGACCTTTTATGTGCAATATAAATTATTTTTAGTGAACGTGAAAATTGTAACTTTGTTGACAAACGTTCTTGTAATCTAATATCGAATAAGTGTATTAGATTATCTTGCTGGCATTAACTTGCAAACAGGAGGCGCGCAGCTCATCTGGTAATAGGACTTACAACGACGGCTGCCCGAGTTCCTCTTCCTACTCGCGTAGCTCGCCTGCAAAACCGTGGCTTAAAGTTGTTCTCACCAATCGTAACGTTATGTTTAACATGTAATGACCATTAGAGGCGCTAAGTTGGGGGGGGGGGGTACACATGAAGGGGAAAGGAGGATTCTGTGAGATCTGACAATACCCCTTTCTTGGCCAATGTGTGCAAATCAGATAACCACTTCGCCCGTTGTTGTCGTGAATTGCTTGTTACGTTACTGTCGGCCCCGTGTATTAAAGATAGGGATTTTGCCGTGGTTTGTGCGAAATAATGTCATCCTGAACGTTCTCACCTATACTTTATATATGAAGAACGCTCGGGACTGGCAGTGTGTAAGCCTAATCTTACAGATTCTTCTGTGATTTTGCAAAGATTGGTACTGTGTGGTACCCAGCGTAAGTCCCTAGTTGAATCTACCTTCGGCTTCATCTGGATTGAGATTAATAAGGGCCTATGTACGAAGAGCTGTTATTGGCTTTTTCCGTCCTAAATGATGTAATACTGAACAATGACTTAGCGTCAGCTTATCATAAATAAAAGATGTGTAAGTTAGCACTTACTCTGGGGGTTGTGTGGTGCTGCCTGCCTGCCCTTCAATCATTACTATTTTACTCAGGCGCTGACCACTAAACCAACCCTAACATACCAACTTTCATATCATACAGCACCACCCCAACTGTCCAATATGCAATACAGCACACGCAACTGGTCAAACCATCCAGCTACGCAAAACTGCTTACAAGAAATTCTAACTCCGTAAGATTTTCAGATTGGATATCTAATGAAATAGGGGGCGCATCAACACAAAAACGGCACAGTTAGTAGTTGGTGTGAATTATAGTTCCACTAACGGCAATTTAACAAAAAACTTTCCAGTGTACATCATACCCTTTAGTCACGTTAACCATGATCAGTTGTTAACGTGACTTTAAGGCATAACTTGCGGCAGTACACAAAACTGTGTCGCACAACAGACACTCCAGCTATCTGCTGTAGAAAACCCCTGTTGCTATGGCACCAACATCCCTAATCGCTCTGGTGCATTGCCTAAACGGAGGTTAAGGAGGCGATAACCAGGTACCTAGCCCTTAGTATATGTTCTTCACATGCATGTGTTTCTCCAGGGCCATATAAGACAGTAATACAGATCTATTAAATAACCCGATATTCCTTTTAGTCTGTGTTTAAGGAAAGGAACTGCCATTGGAACGAAAGAAATAGAAAAATCTTGTTTTGTGTCTTCGGTGGTTTACATTCGATCCCTAGGGGTGAACGATCTAAACACTAGAGCCTTTATCGTATGCGTCCCCTTTTTTGCGAAGATATTATCCTTATCCTAATGTTTCCTCGAAGTCTGAAGGTTCAACGCCTATTTCTAGGTTTTTTACATCTATAGGAGGGTAGATTTCTCTTCATTTTACCTGGGGAATATTTTTAATCATTTAAAATGAACCTTTAAAAAAAAAGTCATTCCATAATATCTATAACCACAGTGAATCATAAAAACTCGACAGCCCCGTCGTAAATGTCATTCTAAAGACTGTTACACACGCATGCTTGTTTATCCGCAAGGTTGGGTCACCGCCGAAAGTCAACACGTATAAAAATTTGTCCATACGGCCATTTGTTTTTTGCCGGTCGCGTGCAGATCACCATCCAGCTTAACTCTGAAAGGCACGTCTATAGCTTGGCCCTAGTGCTTTGTAAAGAAGGGGAGAACAACATGTTCCTCCCTTTAATCCTACCTCTCTTTATACAAGACAGAGCCCTGCTGTCTCTGGCTGTTTGCCGCTGGCACTGCTGCCTTCCTTTAAGTTTGTTATCCACCAAAACTCCAAGATCCCTTTCCACCACAGCGATTATCCACTTAAACACATAGCCATTATAGTATAAGCAGCACAAGGATTTTTAAGCGTCAAAATGCATCACCTTACATTTAAACAACATTGAATCTCATCTTCTGCCCTTAGCATCCCAATGTGACAATCTATCTAGATTATTGCACATCCCCTGTAGCTTTTTAATGCGACTCCTTAATGATTAATAAACAGAGTCTCTTTCCTTATGGGTCCCGCGGGATGTTGGCTCAATGTTTGAGTTACTTGTAAACAGCATCCCATCGCATAAATTCCTTCTCATGTTTTGTTCAGTAATCTTGAGATTTAATGGGTTTGAACCACCACTTATCCTATGGTGGGCAGTTTCACTGTCCATGTTCTGTACCCACAGTTTTGAGCTAATGATGGTCCCACTTTGGTTCATGTATGCAGATCCAATGTATTTTTAATAAGTGTGTGATTCTAATGAGTTATGGCCCACTGTCCATGTTTTTATAGAAGCGTCTTATAGGGTGATATAATGGTATGGTCTATATCCTTCAGGCAGGTGTTCACTCCTCTATGTTTTGTTTAGTACGTTCTCCGGTTGGAATAATGGTATGTCCGAACTCAATTCCAGGCAGGTTTCGACTCTCTATGTTTGTTTTAATGTTTTCTACAGTGTGGACATATACATGTATGGTCAGAACATAATCATTCCAGGCAGGTGTTCACTCTCCTATGTTTTGTTTTAGAATGTTCTCAGTGGATATAATGGTAATGGTCCTACACTCATTCCAGGCAGAGGTGGTTCACTCTCTATGTTTTTGTTTTAGATTTCTACCAAGGTTGTGATAGTAATGGTATGGTCCTACATCATTTAGGGCAGGTTGTGTTTCCATCTCTATGTTTTGTTTAAGTCTTCACAGGATGTTGTATATAATTGGGGGGTAGGTCCTACATATTCAGGCAGGTGTTCGCTCTCTATGTTTTGTTTAGATCGTTCTACGTGAGGATATAAGGGTATGGTCCTACTCATTCAGGGCCGTGGTTCACGCTCCTATGTTTTGTTTAGATGTTCCTACAAGGTGTGATATAATGGTTGGTCCTACATCATTCGATAGGGAGGTTTCACTCTCTATGTTTTGTTTAGAGTCTTCTACAGGTGGGATATAATGGTATGTCCTACACATTCCTAGGAGTGTTCACTCTCTATGTTTTGGTTTAGGATGTCTACAGGTTTGGATATAATGGTTGTCTACATCATTCAGGGAAGGTGTTCACTCTCTATGTTTTTTTAGATGTTCTACGGTGGATAATCTGGTGGTCCTACTCATTTCCATGGTAAGGTTTCACATCTCTATGTTTTGTTTAGATCTTCTACGGGGATATAATGTATTGTCCTACAATCATTCCTAGGGCAGGTGTCGCTCTCTAATGTTTTGTTTACGTGTTCTACAGGTGGGATATAAATGGTATGGTCCCTATGTCATTCAGGCATGTGTTCTCGCTCTCTATTTTTGTCTAATGTTTATTCACGGTGGATATAATGGTAATGTCCTCATCATTCAGGCATGTCGCGTTATGTTGATGGTCTAGGTGGATTATGTATTCCACTCTCTCGATGTTTCCTCTTGTTTTTAGGGAGTTCTAACAGGTGTGATATAATGGTAATGGTCCTACATCCATTCCAAGGGACAGGTGTTTCAAGCTCTCTATGTTTTTTAGTATGACTTCTACAGTGGGATTATGGTATTGTCCGTACATCATTCCATAGGCATGGTTGTTCGCCTCTCTAATGTTTTGGTTTTAAGATTTCCTACAGGTGGGATATAATGGTATGGTCCTACATCATTCTTAGAGCAGGGTGTTCGCTCTCTATTGTTTTGTTTAGACGTTCTACAGGTGGGATATATTGGTAATGGTCCTACATCATTCTAGGGCAGGTGTTCCTCTCTAGTTTTTGTTTAGAGTTCTAAAGGTGGATTATAATGGTATGGTCCCTACATCATTCTAGGGCAGGTGTTTCAGCTCTCTATTGTTTTGTTTACGATGTCTACAGTGGGATTAATGGTATGGTCCTACCATCATTCATAAGGTCAGGTGTCACTCTCTAGGTTTTGTTTATATGTTCTACAGGTGGGATATAATGTAATGGTCCTACATATCTTCCTAGGAGCAAGGTGTTCGCTCTCATGTGTTTGTTTAGATGTTCTACATGGGGGTATAGTTGTGGTCCTACATCATCTCAGGGAGGTTTCACTCTCTATGGTTTTGTTTAGACGTTTCTACAGGTGGGATATAATGTTATGGTGGTCCTCCATCATCCTAGGCGGAGTTTCGCTCTCGTCCATGTTTTGTTGATGTTTCTACAGGTGGGATGATGGTATGGTCCTACATCATTTCCAGGAGGTGTTCCTCTCTGTGTTTTGTTAGATGTTCTACCGGTGGGATATATGGTATGGGTCCTACACTCATTCTATGGCAGGTGTTCGCTCTCTATGTGTTTGTTTAGACTTCTACAGTGTGTGATATATATGGTATGGTCCTACATCATTCTAGGGAAGGTGTTCGCTCTCTATTGTTTTGTTTAGACTGTCTACCACGGTGGGATATAACGGTATGGTCCTACAAATCTTCTAGGGCAGGTGTTCGCTCTCTATGTTTTGTTCAGACTCTACAGGTGGGATATAATGGTATGGTCCTACATCATCCGGGAGGTGTTCGCTCTCTATGTTTTGTTTAGATGTTCTACAGGTGGGATATAATGGTATGGTCCTACATCATTCAGAGCAGTGTTCATGCTCTATGTTTTTGTTTAGATGTTCTAAGGTGGTATATAATGGTATGGTCCTACATCATTCAGGCAAGGTGTTCCTCTCTATGTTTTGTTAGACGTTCTACACATTGGGATATATGGTATTTCCTACATCATTCCTAGGCAGTTGTCGCTCTCTATGTTTTGTTTAGAGTTCTACAGGTGGGATATAATGGTGGTCCTACATCATCTACTTCAGGAGGTGTTCACTCTCTATTGTTTTGTTAGACGTTCTACAGGTGGGATATATGGTATGGTCCTACATCATTCGAGCAGGTGTTTCGCTCTCTATGTTTTTTTAGAGTTCTACAGGTGGGATAATAATGGAGGTCCTACACATTCTAGGGACAGGTGTTCACTCTCTATGTTTTTGTTTTAGACGTTCTACAGGTGGGATATAATGGTATTGTCCTACATCTCCAGGGGCAGGTGTTCCTCTCTATTTTTTTTGTTTAGACGTTCTACAGGTGGGATATAATGGTATGGCCTCTTATTCCAGGGAAGGTGTTCGCTCTCTATGTTTGTTAGAGTTCTAACGGGTGGGATATTATGGTATGGTCCTACTCATTCTAGGGCAGTGTGTCCCTCTCTATGTGTTGTTTAGACTTCTACGGTGGATATATGGTATGGTCCTACATCTTCCAGCGAAGGTGTTCGCTCTCTAATGTTTGTTTAGATTCATACAGGTGGGATTAGATGGTTGGTCCTAACATTTCTAGGACAGGTGTTCAACTGCTCTCTATTGTTTGTTTAGACATTCTACAGGTGGGATATAATGTATGGTCCTACATCAGTCGGAGAGTGTTCGCTCTCTATGTTTTGTTTAGACATTCTACTCGGTGGGATATAATGGTATGGTCCTACATCATTCAGGGCGGTGTTCCCTCTCTATTTTTGTTTGACGATTCTACAGTGGGATATAATGGTATGGTCCTACATCATTCCAGGGAAGGTGTTTCGCTCCTCTATGTTTTGTTTAGATTCTACAGGTGGGATATAATGGTATGGTCCTACATCATTCTAGGGCAGGTGTTCGCTCTCTATGTTTTGTTTAGACTTCTACAGGTGGGATATAATGGTATGGTCCTACACATCCAGGAAGGTGTTCACTCTCTCTATTTTTTTTTAGACTGTTCTACAGGTGGGAATATAATGGTATGTCCTACAATCATCCTAGGGCAGGTGTTCCTCTCTACTATGTTTTTTAAGAGTTCTACAGGTGGGATATAAGTGATGGTCCACATCATCCTAGGGCAGGTGTTCCTCTCTATGTTTTTTTTTAGACGTTCTAACAGGTGGGATATAATGGTAATGGTCCACTTCATTCCTAGGGCGGTGTTCACTCTCTTGTTTTGGTTTAGAATTTCTAACAGGTGGGATAATATGGTATGGTCTACAATTTCCAGGGATGTTCCTCTCATTTTGTTTTTAGACGTTCTACAAGGTGGGATATAATGGTATGGTCCTACTCATTCCTAGGGCAGGTGTCACTCTCTTGTTTTGTTTAGAGCTTCTACAGGTGGGATATAAGGTAGTCCTACATCATTCCAGGGGCAGTGTTCCTCTCATTTTTTAGACGTTCTAAAGGTGGGATATAATGGTATGGTCCTACATCATTCAGGGAGGTGTTCCTCTCTTTTGTTTTTTTTAGACTTCTACAGGTGGATAATAATGGATGGTCCTACATCATTCCAGGGCAGGTGTCTCACCTCTCTATGTTTTTGTTGACTTTAGTTCTACGGGTGGGATATAGGGTAGGGTCCTACATCATTCCAGGCAGGTGTCGCTCTACACAGGTTGTGGTTTTTAGATGTCTACAGGTGGGATATAATGGTTATGGTCCTACATCATTCCAGGAGGTGTTCACTCTCTATGTTTTGTTAGAGTTCTACAGGTGGGATATATGGTATGGTCCTACATCATTCCTAGGCAGGTGTTTCACTCTCTTTGTTTTGTTTTAGACATACTAGCATGTGGGATATAATGGATGGTCCCTACATCATCCTAGGCAGGTGTTCAGCTCTCTATGTTTTGTTTAGATGTTCTACTCGTTGGGATATAATGGTATGGTCCTACATCATCCTAGGCAGGTGTTCCCTCCTATGTTGTTTAGATTTATAAGGTGGGTATAATGGTATGGTCCACATCATTCTAGGGCAGGTGTTCGCTCTCTATTTTTTTGTTTAGACGTTCTACAGGTGGGATATAATGGTATGGTCCTACATCATCTGGGCAGGTGTTCAACTCTCTATGTTTTTGGTTTAATGTTCTAAGGTGGATATAATGGTATGGTCCTACATCATTCGGGAAGGTGTTCACTCTCTTTGTTTTTGTTTAGACTTCTACAGTGTGATATAATGGTATGTGTCCTACCTCATCCTCAGGCGGTTTTGCTCTCTATGTTTTTTTAGACATTCTAGCGTGGGATATAATGGTATGGTCCTACATCATTCCAGGAGGTGTTCACTCTCTCTTGTTTTGTTTAGACGTTCTAACAGGTGGATACTATGGTATGGTCCTACATCATTCAGGGAAGGTGTTTCACTCTCTTTGTTTTGTTTAGACTGTCTACAGGTGGGATATTAATGGTATGGTCCTACTCATCCTAGTTCGGGAAGGTGTCACGTCTCTTGTTTTTTGTTTAGAGTTCTCCAGGTGGGATATAATGGTATGGTCCCTACATCATCCTCAGGCGGTGGTTCGCTCTCTATGTTTTTTTGATGTTTTTCTACAGGTGGGATATTAATGGTATGGTCCTACATCATTCCTAGGGCAGGTGTCACTCTCTTGTTTTGTTTGACGTTCTACAGGTGGAATTAATGGTATGGTCCTACATCATCCTAGGCAGGTGTTCACTCTCTATGTTTTGTTTAGATCTAACAGGTGGGATATAATGGTGTTTGTCCACATTCATTCAGGGCAGGTGTACCTCTCTATGTTGTTTTAGATGTTCTACCGTGGGATATAATGGTATGTTTCCTACATTATGCTAGGGCAGGTGTTTCCGCTCTCTATGTTTTGTTTAGGTTCTACAGGTGGGATATAATGGTATGGTCCTACATCATTCCTAGGGCAGGTGTTCGCTCTCTATGTTTTGTTTAGAATTTCTAACAGGTGGGATATATGGTATGTCCTACCATCATGCCAGGCAGAGGTGTTCCCTCTCCTTGTTTTGTTTAATGTTCTATCAGTGTGATTATGGTGGTCCTACATCATTCTAGGGCATGTGTCGCTCTCTATGTTTGTTTAGACGTTTCTACAGGTGGGATTATAGGTATGTGCCTACATCATTCTAGGCAGGGTTGCTTCTCTCTGTTTTGTTTAGAGTTCTACAGTGGGATTAATGTGTATGGTCCTACATCATTCAGGGCAGGTGTTTGCTTCTATTTTTTGTTTAAAGTTTACAGGTGGGAATAATGGTATGGTCCTACATCTTTCCAGGCAGGTGTTTGCTCCTCTATGTTTTGTTGTAGAGGTTCTACGGTGGGATATAATGGTATGGTCCTACATTATTCCTAGGCAGTGTTTTCCTCTCATGTTTTGTTTAGATGTTCTACCGGTGGGATTAATGGTAATGGTCCTACATCATCCTAGGGCAGGTGTTTCGCTCTCTCATGTTTGTTTAGACTGTTCCTATTGGTATAAATGGGTATGGTCCTACATATTCTAGGCAGGTGTCGCCTCTCTATGTGTGTTTAGATGTTTCTACAGGTGGGATTAATGGTATGGTCCACATTATCTAGGCAGGTGTTCGCTCTCTATGTTTGTTTAGATTTTCTACAGGTGGGATATAATGGTATGGTCCTACATCATTCTAGAGCAGTGTTCGCTCTCTATGTTTTGTTTAGATGTTCTACAGGTGGGATATAATTGGGTATGGGTCCTACATTATTTCTAGGGCAGGATGTGTTCGCTCTCTAATGTTTTGTTTGAGTTCTACAGGTGGATATAATGGTATGGTCCTACTCATTCTGGGCAGGTGTTCCTCTCTATGTTTTTGTTAGATGTGTTCTACAGGTGGGATATAATGGTATGGTCCTACATCATTCCAGGGCAGGTTGTTCCCTCTCTATGTTTTGTTTAGATTGTCTACAGGTGGGATATAATGGTATGGTCCTACATCATTCCGGGCAGGGTTCCTCTCTTGTTTTGTTTAGAGTTCTACAGGTGGGAATAATGGTATGGTCCTACATCTCTAGGGCAGGTGTTCGCTCTCTATGTTTTGTTTAGAGTTTCTTACTACAGGTGGGATATGGTATGGTCCTACATCATTCCAGGGCAGGTGTTCACTCTCTATGTTTGTTTAGGAGTTTCACAGTTGGGATATAATGGTATGGTCCTACATCATTCGGCAGGTGTTCGCTCTCTATTTTTTTTTAGAGTTCTACAGGTGGGATATAAGGTATGTCCTACATAATTCTAGGGCAGGTGTTCAGCTCTCTATGTTTGTTTATATCATTCTACAGGTGGGATATAATGGTATGGTCCACATCTATTCTAGGGCAGGTGTTCGCTCGCTATGTTTTTTAGATGTTCTACAGGTTGATATAAGGTATGGTCCTACATCACGTCCAGGGCATGTGGTTCCCTCTATGTTTTTGTTTAGACTTCTAACAGGTGGGATATAATGGTATGGTCCTACATATTCTAGGGCAGGTGTTCGCTCTCTATTTTTTGTTAGAGTCTAAAGGTGGATATAATGGTATGGTTCCTAATCATTCTAGGGACAGGGTGTTCCTCTCTATGTTTTTTTTAGAACGTTCTACAGTGGGATATAATGGTATGGTCCACTTATTCTAGGCAGGTGTTCGCTCTCTATGTTTTGTTTAGAGTTCTACAGGGGGATTAATGGTATGGTCCTACATCATTCAGTGGCAGTGTTCACTCTCTTTGTTTTTGTTTAGACTTCTAACGGTGGGATATAATGGTATGGTCCTAACACATTCCAGGAGGTGTTCACTCCTCTATGTTTTGTTTAGATGTTCTAAGGTGGGATATAATGGTATGGGTCCTACATCATTCTAGGGCAGGTGTTCACTCTCTATGTTTTGTTTAGACTTTCTTACAGGTGGATATAATGGTATGGTCCTACACATCCAGGGCAGGTGTTCACTCTCTATCGTTTTTTTAGACTTCTAACAGGTGGGATATATGGTATGGTCCTACAATCATTCTAGGGCAGGTGTTTCCTCTCTATGTTTTGTTTAGATGTTCTACATGTGGTGATATAATGGTATGGTCCTACATCATTCCAGGGCAGGTGTTTCCTCTCTATGTTTTCTTTAGACGTTCTACAAAGGTGGGATAAAAAATGGTATGGTCCTACATCATTCAAGCAGGTGTTCCTCTCTATGTTTGTTTAATGTGTCTACGGTGGGATTAAGGGTATGGTCCTACATCATTCCAGGGCATGTTTTCGCTCTCTATTGTTTTCTTTTAGACGTTCTACAGGTGGGATATATGGTAGGGTCCTACATCATTCAAGGGCAGGTGTTCACTCTCTATGTGTTTTGGTTTAGATGTTCTACAGGTGGGATATAATGTATGGTCCTACATCATTCGGCGTGGTTCACATCTCTATGTTTTTTTTAGATCGTTCTCAGTGGGATATATGGTATGGTCCCACTCATTCCAGGGAGGTGTTCACATCGTTTGTTTTGTTGACGTTTCTACAGGTGGGAATAATGTATGGATGGTCCTACATCATCGTGGGAGAGTTGTTCCTCTCTTGTTTTTTTTAGACGTTCTCGGTGGGATATAATGGTTTGTCCTCATCATCCACCAGGGCAGGTGTTCACTCTCTATGTTTTGTTTAGATGTTCTACTACAGTGGATTAATGGTATGGCCACATCATTCCGGGAAGTGTTCACTCTGCTAAGTTTTGTTTAATGACGTTTCTACGGTGGGATATAATGGTATGGTCCTACCACATTCTAGGGCAGAGTGTTCGCTGCGTGCTATGTTTTGTTAGACTTTCTAGCAGGTGGGGATATAATGGTATGGCCTACATCATTCTAGGGCAGGTGTTCCCTCTCTATTGTTTGGTTTAGCCTTCTACAGGTGGCGATAAAATGGTAATGGTCCTACATATTCTAGGGCAGGGCGTTGTCGCTCTCTATGTTTTGTTTAGATGTCTACAGGTGGGTATATAAGGTATGGTCCTACATCATTCCAGGGCAGGTGTTCAATCCTCTATTTTTTTTCGACGTTCTAACAGGTGGGAATATAATGGTATGTTCCTACTCATTCCTAGGGCAGTTGTTCACTCTCTATGTTTCTTTTAGACGTTTCTACGGTGGGGATATAATGTTATGGATCCTACATCTTCCAGGTGCAGGTGTGTTCCATCTCTATTTTTGTTGTAGATTGTATCTACAGGTGGGACTATAAGTCTGGTCTTACAATCATTCTAGGGCAGGTGTTCGCCTCTCCTATGTTGTTTAATGTTGCTACGTGGGGATATATGGTATGGTACCTACAATTTCCAGGGGCAGGTGTTTCGACTCTCTATGTTTTGTTTAGACGTTTCTACAGTTTGTGGGATATATGGATGGTCCTACACATTCCATGGAAGGTGTTCCTCTCTATGTTTTGTTTAGACAGTTCACAAGTAGGATATATGGTATGGTCCTACTCATTTCCAGAGGTAAGTGTTCACTCTCTGTTTTGTTTGACGTTCTAACAGTTGGATATAATGGTTGTCCTACATCATTTCCAGGGCAGGTGTTCACTCCTCTGATTGTTTTGTTAGACGTTTCTACAGTGGGATATATGGTATGGTCCTACACTTTCCATGGAAGGTGGTTCACTTGTTTGTTTGTCAGTCTTCAGGAAGGGCTATCGGTCTGATCTAAAGAAGACTGTTCCAGGGCTTATGTTCTGATAAGCTAGTCTTACAGTTTATGAAACAGGGATGGACTCAAAATGCCAAGACTATGGAACACATGGAAGTGAAATTGAGTTTCTATCAATAAAGATGGGGAAGTGTATTTTAACTGCGCATGTCTATGCCCTGTGGGTTTTTTAATATATTTGTTGTAAACACATACTCCACCGAATTTCTCCCCCCAACCAGCACTAGCCAGGGCCATAGTGTAAGCAAGTTCTTACATAATCTTTATGGAAATGAATCCTAAACTTCACAACAGCTGCCCTCCTCTTGCACTAAGGGAAAATGCCGGCTTTTCGGGATATTGGCGTATATAGCCCCAAGGCACTAATTGGACTTTTACATCTTCGTTCTCCCATTAGCGCTGTGTTTAATGTGGTGGAGGGAAATGATTATTTATGGAGGCAACTCACGCTGGATTTATTAATTTCTTTATCTGTATCGTATTGCTTGGTGACTCCTCTGGTGTTTTTCCCAGAAAACTTCCATCGGTTCCGGGTCATGTCCGGGAGGCAGAACGACGTGTGTGTTGGGCCAAACTGGAGCACTAACGGAGTACAAGCTGTTTCCGTGAAGACCCCAACAGGTCACGCCTTATCTCCGCAGTGTCGGGCCTAAACAGCGATGACGAAGAGTTGAGTTTTTTAAGATCCGAATCTCTCAGTCGCAAAGAAAAGTGGGGTGAGGTTACAGAAAATGTCCAACCACAAAATGGATATTAATACATCTCGATAACCATTATTACCATCTTTTTATCGTCTAAACTCCACCTCCACCCCCCACCTCAGTCTGGGATCTATCCAATAGGAAGAAGCACTTCTTTGTAGAGCGTTTCTTTGCATTGGTTAAGCCTGGCCACAAAGGGGGTGGAGCAAAACAAATACAATTGGAATGTGAATCCCATTAAACTTTGATAGAAGGTTAAGCTTTTTCTTACCCCCATGGTGGAACATTGAAAATACCCAGAAGGTAGCTCTGTTTCCCTCCCTTTCACTCTGTCAGTGGTTTCCCGGTGATGTCTAACTTGGCGCTCCAGGTGTTTAAAACTACAACTCCCAACATGCCTTGGTTGTATTATGCACTAGGGGTTTCTGAAATGGTCCAGCACATTCATGCACTATAAGCCCAAGAAAAAAAAACATGGACATTGCCAGATAACCAAAGCAGAATCCAGGTGCAAAGTGGATGCAAGGTAGTGGGAAAAAAATACAAACGTTATAATTAAAGAATATCCATGAATTCCAATAATAATGAGTAATATTAAAATCCACAAAAACCCATTGGATTTTTACTAGACCATACAGGGAGATTCAATAAACCGGTCACTGTGCTAATTTTGCCCCAACCAATCAGATGTTATCTTCAAATGTTAAATAAGATCTGATGGTTGGGGCAGGTCACAAGGTCACACATGGTCCATGGTTAAACTTTGTCTGTCTTGTGGGTCACGGTTTCTTTTTGTTCCGTCAGTAGGCGTGCTGCTGGGATATTTGCAAAGGACGGGGTGTACAAAGGTTATATTTGCCTTCTTGTAATGTTCTAGAGCGCTGTATTATCCACATCTGTTTTAAGAAAATCCCGGGAGAGAGCCCACGTGTCTTTTCCATGATCATAGGTAATAGTTGGAGAAGCCATGCTTGTAGATAAGCTGTTATCGGGCACAAAAAGCCATGGTTATTGTGGTAAAGGGCAAGTCCACCCTTAAACAAAAGCAGTTATCCCGCAAGCAGTTTCCCCCATTTTGGATTTTACTACATTTGTACCCAGATATTTAATGATGAAGTTTCTGGATATTTCTGGCAAAGGTATCCACCTCCCTCTTCTTCTCATGAGCTTTTTTTAGCTGACCATGTGCAGAGGAGAAGCTGTTTGCTGTGATGTCAGCAGTCCAGCTGATTGACAGCATGGAGGAGGAGTCCTCAACTCTGCCAGAATGGGACAATTATTATCTTAATATCTGGTTAGTAATGCAAGGTAAACGTCAGTTAGCAAATTCAATGTTGCATTTGATAAAATACTAAATGATTGATTGCCAATTTTTATTTAAACGATTATATACTTTGGAAAAAAACATTTGGGTTTTATTGGCTTTGTAGACACCGCGGGGGAATCTGGCTTTGACACAGCTCCTGATGAGCGAGATGGTTGAAACTCCAACAGTTTCCAAGACGAGAACAAAACTACAAGACAACTCAACAGGATACTTTGCGAGAAGGAAGAACGATCCGGCAAATGCAAGTGAAGACAACGAGCTGAAGAAGCAACAGAGAGAGGTTCAGAGGATAAAGGAGGAGAGGGAACAACTTAATCGTGGAGCTGAAAAAATGCAAAGATGAGAACTACGACTGGCCATGCGTTTCGCCACAAAGTGAGGAGAAGAATGTGGCGTTGATGAAGAACGATATTGCAACTGGAGGTATATCTTTCATTATTATGGCAATATATGGAATAATAGAGGTGTAGCAACCTTTGGCCTTCCACCAGTCCTTTAACTTACAGTTTCTGGCAAGCTGGGACTGTACCTGGAAGGTCAACAGGTTTGGAGATATCTCAGGCACTGGGATAGTAACAAGGAAGATGTTTTAAGGCTAAGAACTGATTGGTCATTGGGGACGTCTCTTTGATGCACCTCTGTTGCACAGATAGAGCTTCTGAAACACAACCTGATGAGGCCGAAGATTACTGTAAGCTGGAACGGAAGCAAACCCTGAAGCTGAAGAACGCCATTGAGAAGGGCCGAGCCAAGACGTCACTACGAACTGCAAGAGAGAACGAGCTGCTAAGGCCAAAATTCAGGAATTGGATTATCCACTGCAGGTGAAAATATTCTAATTTCAGTCTATAAACTGCAGAGAATGTTAGCCAGAACTGATTTAACATCTTGTCATTGTTAATGTTCCTCAATTCTAGTTTTAAGTTATTTGGTACAACACTGGGATACACAAATAATTACCAGTTCCGTGGCTTAGTGTAGAGGCAACTCATGTTCAGGAGAAAGGATTATTGCTTATCCTCTCTTATCCACCTACAAAACCAACCCCTGAGTTAAATCACTTGTCAACCCAAACATACAGAACGACCAACCTTCTCCTGTTCATTAGAAGTCCTACCACCAGTGCCACCAGTACCGAGTATGAAGGACGTTGTGCGTTAAGTCCTGTGACACTGGTCCAACTTTCATCTGCCTCCATCCTTTTTCTGTGATCTTGTTACAATCTCCAACATGTGCACAAGCCCCATTCTTGGGACTTATATTGAGCTTGAGCGCGAGGACAATCTACCTGGAAAGGGAAACCCTAGTCAGTCTTGCCTATGATGTCAGCCTCATGGCTGGTGATTGGCGAACGATCAAGATGAGGCACAAAACTTTTTCTGGCTCCCGATTGGCTACTAGTGATAAACTGGATGCTGATAAATTGGGGCTTAGTATAAACAGAGAGGTTTGGTAGTTTTCTTGTGTTTGGCATGGCCCTTTAAATACTTATCCATTGGTGGGAATACCTAAGACATTCAGCCTGTAATAAAACCCCAACTTACTCTTGCTAGAGTCTGGGACCCGTAGCGTGTATCATGCTCGTGTGTGCAGTAATGTAAATATTTGTCTGTTATTAATTGCATTAGCCTTGGTATCTTTGTTTTGGCATCTTCGATGGTAAGAAGAATAGCAATCTAGAATCTCACACTTAGAATTTCCTTTCTCTCTCTCTGTTAGAACGTCCCAAGAGGGACGTCTGAAAAGGCCCGCATTTACATCCAGGTTCGGAGATGACGCAGACAAGCCTTGGAACAGCACCAAGAGCTGGTAAACTCTGTTTACACCTTTGAAGATGTCTCTCTCCGGCAAGCCGAAGACCCAGAATAAAGTACGTGCCCTTGATTTTAATCTGTTTATCTCTTCTGAGGTAAGCAATGATGTAAGAAAAACTGCCTTAGCCATCAAAAGGCTTAGTGATGTCAATATGTCCACCCCCCTTTTCCTATGCAGCTGTGCTGAAAAAAAATGAAGAAAACATTTAGAAAGATCTACCTTATCAGTGAAAAGTTTTTGTTTATTGTCTCGGCTTTCTTGCATTTGACGGTTACTACTATCCCAGAAGTTTGGTATAATGCCCGTAATTAAAGGCTTGGCTTTTTGGAAATTGGAACTCTCCCATCCACCAATTACCATTTTTTGTTGATTGATCCCCTATCCAATCTGAAATATCTTACATTTCAGCTGTCAATCAACTACTACCTATTATAATAAACTCTTCTCTGTGTGCTGTTTACTGTATTGGAATTACGAACAGTTGGAATGTGTGAATTGCATGATGGAACGTTCCATCCCTTCTGTGCTGCCTCATAGTGGTTACTGAGCATGCTTCACTTCATAGAAGTCAGGTCTTATGGAAGGAGGAGTCAGTTAATAGTGGGTATGGTGAATGCGGATGCTTGAGCAATCAGTACTGGTTAAGATATGCAGCAACACACACATGAGGGTAGGGCTATTTACATGTATTTATTTATACAGGGGGCCCCGCAAGATTGGAGGATGGGTCCCAAGACACAACCCTCTCCCCTGAGATCTTTGATCCGCTGTTTTTAAACAGCGATCACACGCATGAAGTAAGCGTTCTAAAAAACAGAGCTGAACTTCTGGTTTGGTTCTGGTTTTTTAAACAGCTGATCAGCTGCATTTACTGTCATACGCGTGATCAGCTGTTTAAGATGTTGTAGTTACCAACCCCTTTGTGTTTTTTTTTATAGGGGTAAACAAAACTTTTAATATAAAAATATTGGAATGAAAAAACAAATGGAGACTGTTTTCCTAGAGACATTTGTTCCTTTCCTAGTACAAGAAAGAGGGAGGGGTCTTAAGCCTTCAATGCACAACACTCAAAAAGACTCGAAGTTGACAAGGAACGAATCGAAGCCATATTACAAAGCAAATGGAAGAGTTGTGCACAGAGCGAACCCAGGTAAGAATTTGGGGCCATATTTATAAACCCACGGTATGCTTTTATCGCTCTGCGGTTTAGTTAATTTAAGTCGCTACGTCACTTTACGACCAAAGTTGTTAATTAAAAACGTTCGTCGTAGAATACGTTATCTTAGATATATGAATATGGCCCTTTGTTTTCTTATTTGTACTCCAGCTCTATAACGTCAGCCTTGCCATCTGATTGGTCACGGTATCGCAAAGGAGAACCACAGGCTGATTTAGGATGTTTAGGTTCTAGTGTGGATCGGACTGATTGGTGTTCTTGTTTCAAGGCCATGTCTACCAGGGAACATTTCCACCACCTCAGTATTCCCAAGCCTGGTAGAAAAGATTTGTACCGTAAACAGTTGCAAAGTTGGGCGAGAGGTGTGGATGATTTTCAGATACAACTGTTCAGGAGAGAAGGAGAATTACTGTCCTGCGCAGACGAAGTTGAAGAGGATGGAATCTCAGGCCCCGGTAAAAAAGCCTAATAAATAAATTAGCACATGTCCACACTTCCGCCCTTCCATGCTGTCAATCAAGGCGGTGTGACAACTGACATCACAACCAATGATGTCAACCAAGCAATAGGACATGTCAGTTATATTGCCAGCAGTTTGGGTTGCAGACAGATACCTGACAAGTCACCAGTTTATTTATTAAAGAGGCACCACAGGTTTATGTCTTTGTATTGCTGCAACAAGCGATATTGGTATTTTTCAATGCGAATATAAGATAACTATTTAAAAAAAAAAATGGGGGTCTAGATTAACGACCGTTATCATTTAATAACACCCGTTATGTAATGCTGGGTACATACCATGCAATTTTCCAATAATAACTACCGATATTCAGCATATCAGTATCTTCGTTGTACCGAATCGGCCGAATGGGCAATCGGTGCGTCAGAAAACCACGCCTACTGTGGCATTGCCCGTGACTGTCAGTCACACCGACAGTGCTTCATCCTGGCAACCGCTTGCTAGCCGAACAGATAGTCGGGATAAAGGATGCAGTGGTATGTAGCAGTCTTAATTAACGTAATATACCATTTCAGTTTCCCTTTAACTACCAGTTATTGGTTTCTGATTTGCAGGAAGGTATTTAATAAACTTTTTAATCAGCTTCCATGAGAATCATGGGACAGACCTGAGCTAAACAAGATGGTACCTTCTGCTTTTCAAAGAGCTAAAAGAGATGTTTTCCCCTTTATTACAAATACACGCCAAACATGTTTTGTTTTGCTCACTTGTCTTTGTATAATTTCCTTTCTATAGATATCTCTGAGGCCATTAACAGGGAGATTCAATAAACGTTCTTATTTTAAAATGGTGCTAATTTTGCCCCAACCAATCAGATCTTATTTAACATTTGAAAGATAACATCTGATTGGTTGGGGCGAAATGATAGCATTGAATAACCATGTAAATCTTCTAATTCATTTGATCAAAGAATTCCCCTTTTACTAGTACCGGTGGTGAATCGCACTGAGCGGTGCCCGAGACCGCTGGCTAGGGGAGGGGGAGGTAACACAGGGTTTTTTGTGCTGGTAAGATTTTACTCTGGATCTTCAGCTAGAATGACTAACATACAGTAATGATACATTTTTGACCATTTTGATGGTGTGGATCTAACAAGTTAATGATATTTAAACCCACCTGAACAATGTCTAACTGTGTCCACTTCATTCCTCAGATTTGGATGACCTTTCACCTCGGAGGCTGTCAGGAAGTAGTGCTGGAAAGGTCTAACACATATTTCAATGTTGTTCCTAAAGGGTCTTCATGACAACTACGTATACTGTAAAAATTACTTTTTAAAAATTGAAATGCACCTGGGTAGGGAGGTTGGATTGATTCTTCTCCTCCTCCCATATTGTTTCATTGATACGTTTCATCTGCCAGGTTAGTGTCCTGGACCTTCCTGTATTAAATAGTGCTGAAGCACTCAGGAGGCCTGGCAGAAGCAGTTTCTCACATGCTGCTGCTCCTTATAGAATTGTATGTTCAGTAAGTCCGATAAATGAGCAGCTGAGGAATGTCCATTTCGGACGATAATCTCACCTGTGTGGCTGCTCATTGGTGGTTGATCCCGACCCCGACTGAGCGGCTTCACACGTTAATTCTCAATATAATATGTGCTTTTAGCAACCTGGCCTTTTACTCATGGAAACATTTGTTTCATTTCAAGCTTCTTTGTTCCTGTGCGGTAACTATCAGTTGGTTCATTTTACAATCTAACGGAAATCGTTGTTTCTGCGAGTTGTAACTTTTTGAATGTGCCCATTACTGTACACAAGTCTGCAATCCTGTAACTGTAATGTAACCAATGTGTCTTCTGTTCCCCTAAGGGCGCTATCCAGATTTCTCTCTGTGTGATAAACAAACAAAGATTGGAAACCGTTGAGTATTTAATGGGTTATATAGATTATGACGTGACACGTGGTCTAATGTCAAAATAAGGGACTACACAGGACAGATTCTCTGCCAATCGACTGACACTTCCGAAAATCTGCGCTAGTTTCCCCATGTTCGGAATATGGGGACCCCCTTGGCTCCCGGGCCCCCTGCGGTTTTCTCGCTGGTAGTTTACGCCCTGACGCCCAGCAAAACTATGATGGGCCCCTCCTCACTACTTCATCTACGTTGGTTTTCTGGGAGGAGGCCATATCGCCATATATGGGGTATTAAGATTATGAGGCCCCCTGAGCAGGGCGTAACTGCAAGGGCCCCCCCCGCGAGATTGGTGTCCGGGCCACTGACCACCCCCTTCACGTATCAGCTGTTTTTTAAACTGTTTTTTAATGCCATAAACATGTCACATTGTCTGTTATACACGTGTTTATCCTTGTCTATTGCAAATATAACTTTATTGTCCTGTAACCACGTAGTCATCATTTTCGTTTAGACACATCTCTCATCATTCTATTATGTGTATTTCTTACATTGCCTTTACACATGTATGTCGGTTACATCTGTACCTCAGTATATTACACATGTATGTCATCATTTGTGTACACGTATATTTGTCGTTTACATGTGTATGTCATCATTGTCCTGTTACACATGTAAGTATATGTAATTTCAAAGTCTGTTACATATTCATATCATTGCTGTTTGTTACACACATGTCATCTTGTCTGTTACAGACGTAAGTGATCATTGTCCCTTACATACTTATGTCGTCATTGTCAGTTGCATACCGTTATCATTGTCTTACCTCATGTTATGTCATGCATTCGTCTTCACTATCCTGTTAACACACAGTATGTCATCAGTTGTCCTGTTTAGCATTTGTAAATCTCTTAGTCTTAGTTTACACATACATAGTTATGTCAGCTTGTCTTAAGGTGCCCATTCATCTTATAATGATTGTCTTACTATACTCCGACCGAGCGCGTCACGTCAAATGTTTCCCTTCGATCTGCCGGACCCGCTTCTTTCTTCTTCTCCGATCTTAATTCGGCCGCATGCGATCGCAAAATCCATTCATTTTGCGATCGCATGTCGGTCGAATGTAAGATCGGGAGAATCGGTTCGGCAGGATCGAAGAAACTCGGGTGAGCGCTCGGTCGGGTAAGTAAAATCTTATAGGTGTATGGGCACCTTTCACACATATACAATCTATTGTTTTACACTGTATGTCATTACTGACTTACACATGTATGATATCACTGTATTGTTGCTCTTTTTTCCGATGTAGAAGCACAGATGGAGTGTTGGACAAACAACGGACATTCCTTGGAGGTCCAGCCATTAGTAATGTAGGTTCTGTGCTATTCCTGATTACCTTAAAACACAGAAAAAGCTCCATGTTAAACATGTTGTCTCTTATGTTTCTCTTGTATTAGTGTGCCTTTATTTATTCTGTTTTCTTCTTTTACTGTCCATCTAATCAAATCTTGTGTTGCAATCCTTGTACAACAGCTGTACATCCTGTAAACGGTGACACTACCTATAGATGAGACGGAGGGTTAAAGAAGCTTTGAGACAATCGAAGGTGATTATTGTGATTTGGAGAACTACACTCCCGAATTTCCTGTTTCCAGGCCCAACTTAGCATGTAAGCAGAGACTTTATGTTGCATGTGACAGTGAAGCAAGGAGACCTCTATTTAATGAGTATACTATACTCATTTATTACTATAATATATGAATAACTGGTTGTCTCCATATGTGCCCCTCTTATACATTTTAACAAGCCTAGAATTATGTCCTATACTTCGCTGGATCTTAAGTTATAAATTTGTAAATTTACACTTCCAACTGCACTGTCTCGTGACGGCATTAGCTGTGTCATAAGCCCCACCCCCCAAAAAATCGTAGTTAAGCTAGCCCTATATTGGCGATGTTGTTCTTCCGATCGGTTTCTGGAAAAATCAGAGAACTGCTCGTTCCTCACTCTGGTCCACCAATCTTTCTGCAGACTTAAAGGTAACTGTGGTCTCCATACAGTTGTCTCATTTATAACAACAACTATTTCTTACTATTTAAACAAGCCTATGATGATGTCTCTAGCATCTCTGGATCTTAGTTATGGCTTGTAAAGTTACAGTTCCTGGTCTGGTCCTGTCTGCCTGAGTCTGTGACAGGCACAGGATTGTTCTGTGAGAAGCCCCACCCCCAAAAATCGGTCTTTTTTGGCTAACAGGCATGCACCATTCTCCATCCCTTCTTCTACTTAGGGAGGAAAGATGTTTTTCATTTGCACCTTGTGGGCTAGCGTAAAAACAATTTAAAGTTTGGGGGTGGGCTTATGATCACTGATGAATGCTCTGTCCCAGCACTGGGCATGCTCAAACCTTAAACTTGGAGGCAGACCCAAATGCTGGTGATGTCACAGCTCATCAGTGCTACAGGCAAATCACCCTTTATACTGTCTGTAACTTTGGATGAGACTGCAAATGGGCCATTTTAAAGGTAGGAGAATGTGTATGAAGACCACTTAGAGCAGATTGCTTTGCCTACCTTGCTTCAAGGACAATATTATTTGGTTGGGAGATGAATTCCCCTCCTTGATTTCCCTGTACCAATATTGTAATTTAGCACTGGTAGTAATTGTTCTAAACTATATACCCATTAATGTCTGCAAATAGGAGGTAGGAATATTCTCCTACCGCTCATGATTGGATCAGCAGGGAAATAGACAATTGGGGGGGTTTATTTAGGTCAGTTTATATCGGAGTAGTAGTGACCTAATTAGTAAGTCCTAAAATAATGTAAACTAGCCTTCTTCCTTAATGAAATGTGCTTTAGGACCGAAAAAATTTCCCACATCCACCCGAGACGGAATATTACACCACAGAGAGTGATCGATGGAACCCATAAGACGGGACGTGGCGATTCTGTATGTTCCTGTGCGTAACGCGAAAAGGTGTGAAAGGAACGTTATAACGAAATGGATGTAGAAACTTCACAGACCGAGACTTTTATTTCAGGATGTAATATTATAAGAACCTGGCATATCGGATGGTGCAAACCAGGGAAAAACCGATAAGTTTTAACTTCCAGCCATTGTGACAGCAGAGCAGAGTATTTATAATTGGCTATCCTTATAAGTTGGTTACACTGGGCAAGAAAGTCTGGCCTGTACCTTGAAAACGGAGAGATTTGGCTAACACCTGGGCTACAGAGATGATGGGTAAGACATGGACTTGGAGATTTGGCTACACTGGCTTGGACATTTGGCTACACCTGGCATGGAATTGATTACCCAGGGTACACTACAGATGTCTACACCTTGGGGGGTTGGAAACACTGGGTCATGAGACGATTGTCTCCACCTGGGCACTTGAGGGGTTGGCCTACACCTGGGCCAGGAGGGTTGGCTACACCTGGCATGGAAGGTGGGCTACCCTGGCAGGACGTAGTTGCTACAACTGGTAGGAGGTTTGGCTACACCTGTCATGGTATGGTTGGCTTCACCATAGGGATTGAAACTCACTCTAAATGGGCATTGATAGTTTACGGACACCTGGGCATGAATGGTTTGCAGGGCACCTGGTCATGGAGGATTTGGCTACACCTGCCGCATAGACTAGGTGGTGTCTACACCTTGCGGCATTTGGTGGGTGGCTACACCCTGAAGTTCATTTAGAGTTGGCTACATCGAGCTGGGCATGGGAGGGGGTTGGCCTCATCTACCTGGGCAATGGAGGGTTGGCTACACATTGGCATTGAGAGTTTGGACTACAACTAGGCATGGGGTTGGCTACACCTGTGCATGGAGGGTTGGCTGACCTTGGCATTGAGAGTTGGCTACACCTGGCATGGATGGTTGGCTTCACCTAAGTATTGAAAATTGTCTACAACCTGGGCATTGGAGATTTACAACAACTCGGCTGGATGGTTGCAAATATGAGAGTTGGCACCCTTGGCTTTGATGTTTGGCAACACCTGTGCTTTGAGGTTGGCTCATTAGTCATTGAGAGCTGGCAACACTTGGGCATTGAGACATTGGCTACACCTGTGCTTTGAGATTGGCTACCACTGGGGCATTGAACATGTTGGGCTACACCATGCATTGAGGGTTTGGCTAACCTAGCATTGAGGATTTGGCTACACCTGGGCATTGAGGGTTGGCTACACCTATGGCATTGAGGGTGGCTACAACCTAGGCTTGAGGATTGGCTACACCTGGGCATTAAAGATTGGTCTCCACCTGGGCATTGAGGGTTGCTACACCTAGGCATTGAAGGTTGGCATCACCTAGGCATTGAGGGTTTGCTACACCTGGGCATGAGAGTTGGCTACACCTGGGCATGGAAGTTGGCTAACCTGGCATTGAGTGTTGGCTACCTGGACTGAGGGTTGGCTAGGACCTGGGATTGAGATTTGGCAACACATGGCGTGGATGTTGGTTTCACTAGGAATTAAAAATTGGGTCTACCACCTGGTCATTGAGTTTACAACAACCCTAGGCATTGAGGTTGGCTATACTTGGCAGGGTTGGCTACACATCGTGCTTTGTGTTTGGCAACCCCTGCGCTTTGAGGGTTGGCGTCACCTGTGACATGGAAGGGTTGGCTAGACCCATGGCCAATGAAAGGTGTGGCAACACGGTGCGTGGTGGTTGTTCACCTAGGCATGTTAAATTGTCTACACCTGGGCATTGAGTTTACAACACCTAGGCATTGAAGGTTGGCTACACTTGGGCATTGAGAATTGGCTACACCTGTGCTTTGATGTTTGGCAACACCTGCGCTTTGAGGGTTGGCTACAGTTAGTCATTGAGAGCTGGCAACACTTGGGCATTGAGAATTGGCTACACCTGTGCTTTGATGATTGGCTACACCTGGGCATTGAGGATTGGCTACACCTAGGCATTGAGGGTTGGCTACACCTAGGCATTGAGGATTGGCTACACCTGGGCATTGAGATTGAGGGTTGGCTACACCTGGGCATTGAGGATTGGCTACACCTGGGCATTGAGGGTTGGCTACACCTGGGCATGTAGAATTGGTTACACCTGGAAGGGTCATGCAGCTTGATTGCAGTCCTGAGGCACATGTTCAGGTGCAGTGCTAACCCCCCTTCCCCCCACTCCCAGGATAGCCCTCGATAGGGGCTTAGAGGTTCATAATTTGGGGGCCCCGTGATCCAGGGAATGTCCTATGCACAGTTTAAGGTGATAGTATTTATAAATATAAGAATGTGATATCGTTTAGAATTATTCCTTTGTTTTGTTTTTTTTATTAATATTTAAAACACTTTGTATACTATGGCAAAAAATATACCAGGTATCAATGTACAAAGTCTGCGTCCTGTGTTCCTTGCGCTAGACTTCAATACATAGTCAACACAGCAAAGCTCCAAGTGATAGCGACGTGTGACTTTCAGGGGAACTACAAGAATAGGAATTCATGGAGCAGGTAAGAGTTTAAAGGGCATGTAAAAACCCCCCGAAAAATGGTCACTTGTCAGTTACCTTCCCCCCCAAAGGATACGTACATCCAGCACATTATTAGAAAATTGACTAACCAGATATTTAGGGCTTGGCCCCACTTGCACGCACAACATGCAGGATTTTTGCAATGCGCTGCCAATAGCTATTTTCTATGTGCGCTGCACTCCAATACACATCTAAATGATTAAAACGCATGAGGTGTGCATGGCAATGCATGTGTTCCAACAATGGATCAGTGCACATAGAGCATTGCATTGACAATGACAAATCAGAACTGCAACACGAATCATGTAAGTGGGACCTTACGCTTTAAATGTTAATTATTGCCCCATTCTGGCAGAGTAAGCTGGCTCCTCCTCCCATGCAATCAAGGCTGTGACTGCTGTCATCACAATCAATGATTGACTGCTGTTTCACCTGCTGCCTCCTCTGTTGTAGTATTCAGAAAGGGAATGCTGGGAGTTGTAGTACATAGAGAATGCTGGGAGTCAGTATTCAGAGAGGGAATGCTGGGAGTTGTAGTATTGAGAGAATGCTAGGAGTTGTGGTATACAGGGAATGCTGGGAGTTGTAGTATACAGGGGGTGCTGGGAGTTGTAGTATTCAGTCAGGGAATGCTGGGAGTTGTAGTTTTCAGACAGGGAATGCTGGGAGTTATAGTATTGAGAGAATGCAGCGAGTTGTGGTATAAGGGGATGCTGGGAGTTGTATTCAGTCAGGGAATGCTGGGAGTTGTAGTATTCAGACAGTGACTGCTAGGAGATGTGGTATTAGGACATCAAATGCTGGGAGTTGTAGTATTGAGAGAATGCTGGATGTTGTGGTATACAGTGAATGCTGGGAGTTGTGGTATTCAGTGGAATGCTGGGAGTTGTAGTATTCAGACAGGGAATGCTGGGAGTTGTAATATACAGGGAATGCTGAGAGTTGTAGTATTCAGAAAGGGAATGCTGGGAGTTGTAGTATACAGGGACTGCTTGGAACTGCAGTATTCAGACAGAATGCTGGGAGTTGTGGTATACAGGGAATGCTGGGAGTTGTAGAAATCAGACAGGGAATGCTGGAAGTTGTAGATCATTCAGAAATGCTGTGGAGGTTTGTAGTATACAGGGAATGCTGGAGTTGGTAGAATCAGACAGGGAATGCTGGAAGTTGTAGTTCAGAGAATGCTGGAGTTGTCGATACAGGGAATGCTGGAGTTTGTATAACTCAGACGAGGGGAATGCGGGAGTTGTAGGAATCAAGCAGAGAATGCTGGGGATTTTGTAGATAGACAGGCGAATGCTTGGAGAGTAGTAATCAGACGGAGAATGCTGGGAGTTGTAGTATCAGACAGGGGAATGGCGGGAGTTGTAGTAAATCAGACAGAGAACACTGGGATTGTAGTACACAGGGAATTGCTTGGAGTTGTATTAGAATCAAACAGAGCCCAAGCTGGGAGTTGTAGTAATCAGACAGAGAACACTGGGAGTTGTAGTATCAGGGAATGCTGGGGTAGTTGTAGTTATACCGGGAATGCTGGGGAGTTGTAGTAATCAGACGGGGAATGCTCCGGGACCGGATTTGATGATAAATCAGACGGGGAAAGCTGGTAGTTGTCAGTATCAACCGAGTAATGCTGGGGTTGTGTATAGCAGGGAATGTTGGAGTTGTATAATCCAGACGGGGGATGTGTGGAGTTGTAGTTATACAGGAAATGCTTGGGTGAGTGTATATCAGATCGGGAATGCTGGGTAGTTGTAGTAAATCAGACCGAGATGCTGGAGTTGTAGTAATCAGACGGGGAATGCTGGAGTTTTGTATTAGAATACAGACGGGGGGAAGTTGAAGTTTGTAGTAATCAGACTGATAAGGCTGGGAGTTGTATAATCACGGGGAATGCTGGGAGTTGTAGTATCGAGAATATGGAGTGTAGTAGTCAAGGAATGCTTGGGTTGTAGTTAATCAGACGGGATGCCTGGGGTTGTAGTAATGCAAAGGGTGAGGTGGGGTTGTAGAATCAGAGGGGAATGCTGGGAGGTTGTAGGTAGTACAGGGAATGCTGGGAGTTGTAGTATCAGAAGCTGGAATGCTGGGAGTTTAGTGATCAGATAATCTGGGAGTCTGTTATGATACAGGCATGCTTGGAGTTTGTAATAATCAGCGGGGAAGATCTGGGAGTTGTAGGAATCAGACGGGGAATGCTGGGAGTTGGTATACAGGGAAATGCTGGGGTTGTGAGTAATCGACGGGAATGCTGGGGGAGTTTAGTAATCAGAGAATACGTGGAGTTTGTAGTATACAGGGTTCCTTGGAGTTGTGCGTAACAGACGGGGTCATGCTGGAGTTGTAGTATACCGGGAATGCTTGGAGTTGTAGTAATCAGATTGGAATGCTGGGAGTTGTACATATACAGTTGACTCTGGAGTTTGTATAATCAGACGGGGAATGCTGGGAGGTGTAGTAATCGTAGGAAACTGGGAGTTTAGTATACAGGGAATGCTTGGAGTGTAGTAATCAGCGGGGTAATGCCTGG
>CM033476.1:116201623-116284451 GCA_019447015.1 Hymenochirus boettgeri | reverse complement strand
ATGGGGTGCGCGCGCCGTGTGTGGATATGGGGTGCGCGCGCCGTGTGGGGATATGGGGTGCGCGCGCCGTGTGGGGATATGGGGTGTGTGCGCGTGCGTACATGTCAGATATCCCACCCCTGTGGTGTATATGGTTGTGTGTGCGCCGTGTGGATATGGTGTGTGCGCGCGTTGTATATTGGTTGTGTGTGCGCGCGCGTGTTGGATATGGTGTGTTGTGTGCGCCGTTGTGTGATATGGGTGGCGCCGTGTGTATATGGTGTGTGCGAGTGTGTATATGGTGTGTGCGCCAGTGTGTAGTATGGATGTGTGTGGTGTGCCGTTGGTGCTAGATGGTGTGTGTGCGTGAAGTTTTGTGTATATGGTTGTGTTCGCGCCGATGTTGTCGGTGTGTAATGGTTGTGGCGCACGGTGTATATGGTGTGTGGCGTTGTGTATATGGTGGTCGGCCGTGTGTAATGGTGGTGGTGACGCCGTTGGTGATTATGGTTGTGCTGCGCCGTGTGTATATGGTGTGTGCGCTAGTTGTGTCCGTGTGTATATGGTGTGTGTGCGCCGGTGTATATGGTTTGTGTGCGCCGTGTTGTGTATATGGTGTGTGCGAGTGTGTGCTGCGTGTGTGGCCGTGTTGTATATGGTTGTGTGTGTGTGCAGTTTGTGTATATGGTGTGTGTGTGTGTGAGTTGTGCCGTGTGTATATGGTGTGTGCGCCGTGTGTATATGGTGTGTTGCGCGTTGTGTATATGGTGGGAATGTGTGTTGCCACGTTGTGTTGTATATGGGTGTGTGTGGGTGCCGTGTGTATATGGTGTGTGTGTGTTGCCGGGGTTATATGGTGTGTTGCGGTGTGTATGATGGTGTGGTGAGCATGGTGTTGGTGTGTGGCGTCCTGTGTATATGGTTGTGTGCGCCGTGTGATAGGTTGTGTGGGGTTGTGTATGTGTATATGGTGTGTGTGTGTGCGCTGGTTGTTATAGGGTGTGTGTGCGGCGCCGTGGGTATATGGTGTGGTGTGCCCGTGTGTATGGTGTGTTGTGTGCGCCGTGTGATATGGTGTGTGTCGCGAAGTGGTATATGGTGTGTTGTGCGCCGTGTGTATATGGTGTGGCGCCGGGTATATGGTGTGTGTGTGAGGATGTGTGGGGTGTGTAGCGTTTGTGTATATGGTTGTGTGCGCGTGTTATTAGTGTGTGCGCGGGTGTTATGGTGTGTGCCGTGTGTATATGGTGTGTGCGCCGTGTGTATATGGTCTGTGTGCGCCGTGTGTATATGGTGTGTGTGTGCGCATGGTTGTGTATATGGTGTGTGCGCCGTGGTATAGGTGTGTGCGCCGTGTGTATAGGGGGTGTGTGTGCGCCGTGTGTGTATATGGTGGTGTGTGTGCGCCGTTGTGTATATGGTGTTGTGGCCGTGGTAATGGTGTGTGTGTGTGCCGTGTGTATATGGTGTGTGTGTGTGCCGTGTTGTGTATATGGTGTGTGTGTGTGCGCGCGTGTTTGTGTATATGGTGTGTGTGTGTGCGCCGTGTGTATAGGGTGTGTGGCGCGCCGTGTGTATATGGTGTGTGCGCGTGTGTATATGGTGTGTGTGTGCGCCGTGTGTATATGGTGTGTGGTGCGAGTGTGTTGCTGGGTGTGATGGGTGTGTAATGGTGTGTGCCGTGTGGTATATGGTGTGTGCGCGCCCGTGTTTGTATATGGTTGTGGCGTTTATGTGTCGCGCCGTGTTGTATATGGTGTGCCTTCGTTATGTGTGGACAAGGTGATAGGTGGGTGACCGTGTGGTATATGGTGTGCGGCGGTGTGTATATGGTGTGTGTGCAGAAGTGTATTGTGTGGCCGGTGATATGGTGTGTGGCGCCGTGTGTAGTATGGTGTGTGGCGCCGTGTGGATTGTGTGTGTCCCATAGTGTGTGCATATGGGTCGTGCGCGCAGGGACTCGATTCGGTATGGTGTGTCGCCGTGGTATATGGTGTGTGTAGGGTCCGGGTATATGGTGTGTGCCGTGTGTATATATGGTGTGTGCGTGTTGATATGGTGTGTGCGGTCTGATTGGTCGATCTGGTGAATGTGTGTCCGTGTGGATAGGTCGGGTGGGCTATGTGCGCGCGACGTGTGTGGATATGGGGGCGCGCGCCGTGTGTGGATATGGGGTCGCCGCGTGTGGGATATGGGGTGCGCGCGCCGTGTGTGGCTAGGCGGTGCGCAGCGCCAGTGTGTGGATAGGGGTGCGGCGACGCGTTGTGTGGATTATGGGGTGCGCGCGCCGTGTGTGGATATGGGGTGCGCGCGCCGTGTGTGGATATGGGGTGCGCGCGCCGTGTGTGGATATGGGGTGTGTGCGCGTGCGTACATGTCAGATATCCCACCCCTCCCAGGTTTTTTACGGGAGTCTCCCTCGAATTGGGGTAGTGTCCCACGAGACCACCCCAATCTCCTGTGACAGAGAGGAGTCCTGAATCTCCTCCCTGTCACGCCCCCTTTTCGCACACCACGCCCCCGAACTGCCCAAGTCACACCCACAACACCACCGCCTCCCACGGTGTGACGTAAATTACATTACGCCCCCTCACCATGCCCCCCTGCCCGCAAGTACATAGTGGCAAGGTGGGATGTATGATGTGTATATGGCGTGTGTCGTGCGTACATGTGTATATGGCGTGTGTCGTGCGTACATGTGTATATGGTGGTGTGTGAATCCTCTCTTGGGCACAAATCTGCAAGGCGTTTGTATGTTCCCCTGCACTTGCTTTAGTTACCTACTGGTAATCCGGTTTCCTCCACAACCATAAAGAAATCCTGATTGGTCGAATGTGTGTCTCAGTGGGGAACCCTGGAAACTATTTTCCTCTCTCAGGGAACCCAATGTAAAATAATTATTATTATAATTTATCTTTCTCAGTCGTCAAATCATCAAAATACACATTTTATACAAATATAAATGATAGATCTATAAATATAAATAAACGCACTTAAATTCACCGCAGGGGGAGAACCTTACATACAAACATAACATGTCTCAGACATCAATACCCCAAACACATAATTCATACAGAATATCGATACATTTATAGAAAGATGTATCTGTGTCCATCAAAATGCTGGATCTATACAGTTTGTCAATCTCTTGAGGACCCCCATACATCCTCTCAGGGACCCCTGGTTGAGAAACACTGGTCTAGAATGTGTCAGGGCCTGGTTTGAATGGATTAAATAATTGTGAAGCGCTGTGGAATATGTAGTACTATATCCTATATATCGGTGCCTCAGTGATTATATTTGTATAATTTACAGGTGTGTTCCACCCGATCCGGGAAGACAATATCCAAAATGGCGTATCACAATGGGGTCGTGATTGTGAAATGCTCCGGCTGTAACAACCATCACATCATCGCCGATAACTTGGGCTGGTTCTCTGATTTAGAGGGGAAAAGGTGAGACCGACTGGGAGACAATTAAAGGGGAACTGCAGCAGTAAAGATTTTAGGATTATAACGTCCCTTCCCCAGAGAGGTAGAAAAGATACTAAACCAGTGATGTCAACCCTCCAGAATGGTTATAAACTACAAATCCCAGCATGCCTTGGAAAATTTTAAAATGTTTTTCACAGTTAACCAATTCCAACATACATTTATTTATTCTGTAATTTTTAATTTGGAGGGTCAGCATGCCCTATAAGTTGGTTATTGCAGTATGATTGTATGGAACACTGTATCTCCCTGCAGGAACATTGAAGAGATTCTCGCTTCTAAAGGTGAAAAGGTCCATCGCGTGGTCGGCGAAGACGCTGTGGAAGTGCTTCTGAAAAACACAGTGGAAACTGGGGGTCGAGAAGAGGCTGGAGACAAAATGGAGGAAAGCGTGGAAAAGAAAAACCAACTTCTGTAAATGCAGTAAATTTGGTTGTTTGGATTGACGTTGGTCAAAGCGGCACCCTAAAGAGGCCTATTCACGGCTGTCCCCACAAACTATGGGATTTCATAGCTTGCACCAAGCAGGAATCTAAGGATTTTGATTGGCTCCTATATCTGACCAAGAGAAATTGACGTTGTCATTGATATGCTACAAGAAGATAAACAGGGTATAAAAAAAACTTTAAATATATCCAATATAAATTCCTATTTCTAAATAACATAAGCAAATAAAACGGTTACAGTGTTTGACGTGGAATATCTTAATCTACTGCTCGTCAATCTGGGGACCAGTGCATAAACTCCAATCTTTTCAAAAATCATTGTCAGGATGTCCATTCTCTGTGTATTTTCTGGGTTAACTCCCTATATAATCCAGAGATGTTTTAAAATCAGATGTTTAGAAACTACAACGCCGAGCATGCTGGGAGTTTTCAAACATCTGGAGGGCCACAAGTTTGACATCCCTGGTATAAGCTATACCAGGGATAAATAGAGGCCTGTTCTAGTATTATTAGTTTAATGCATCTCCTAATCTGCCCATAGATAAATATTGGTCGTATTGATGTTGAAATACAACTTTATTTGGGGGGGGGGATGAAAACCGTCCCTTTAAGGGCTGACATGTGGATTTCAGTAAATGCAGATAACAAGGAAGATGGAGATTTAAATATCCTTCATTCCCCTTCACGCCACCTTGTTTCTCATTCTCCTCGGAGTATTAATAGATAATGAGTGGGATTAGAAATCACATAAGAGTGCGGAGCTCTCGGTACATCAGGGGCAGTAATTAAGAAATGAATGAAAAACATTGGGGCTCTGGTTTCCTCTAAGCTATTTAAACAGAAGGTCAGATATTCCATAGGGGGAAACAGCAAAGACCAACCAAAGGGTTTGGAAATATTGACGTACGTTGTAAATGGACTTTGTTGTATCTTTTCATAATAATTACTGTTTACATAGTAAATATCGGTGTTTGTATCCGTAGGATAGTTGAGGACACGGTTAATAGATGGTGTGACTTCTATTTTCAAGGATTTTATCTTGAAGAATGTTTGTTACATTAGCACGGAACTGAAATTCTGCCACTCTCCCGTAACAGGAGACAGAACTGCCCTGCTTGTATTATATACAATTAATTTGGCTTGAAGAGCCAAATTACAGATCATTCTATTTCTTCTTCTGCTTTTTTGGACCGTATCTCCTCCAAAGTTTTTGAGCTACAGACATGAAATTCGGTACAGGCGTGCGGGGCATATAGGAGAAGTGTGCTATTACCTAGCTAAGGAATCCACGAAGCGTTATCGGCAGAATTGCGGGCCATTTTTTCCCATTGACTATAATGGTAACAATCCTCAAATGTGAATATTTCGAAACAGTTTGTTTTATGGTCATAATCACAAATGCTGATACCCCCAACCCCCCACACAGACACAGGTACACCCACCTACTGACCTACCTTTCCATTCCCATGGAAGTCAAAAAGGCTAATTTGATTTATCCTCAAAAAAGTTTTATGGTTATAAACACAAAAAAAGAAATACCCCCTCAACCAGACCCAGGTACACACACCTACTAACCTACCCTTCCATTTTCTTGGCAGCCATATTTAAAAGGTAACTATTGTTAAAAAACAATTTTAACTAATCCTCGACAAAGTTTTTTTTTTTTTTTTTTTTTACACCCAACCCAACACAGGTTCACACACCTACTGTTCTACTTATCCATCACTGTGGCAGCCATACTTAAAGGGTAACTAAAGTCAAAAAAAAAAAATTTGATCAATAATCAAAAAAGTTCATTTTTTTAACCCCCTTCCCGACACAGGTACACTCACCTACTGATCTACTTATCCATCACTGTGGCAGCCATACTTAAAGGGTAACTAAAGTCAAAAAAAAAAAATTTGATCAATAATCAAAAAAGTTCATTTTTTTAACCCCCTTCCCGACACAGGTACACTCACCTACTGATCTACTTATCCATCACTGTGGCAGCCATACTTATAGGGCAACTAAAGTCAAAAAAACTAATTTTGATCAATAAACAAAAGTTTTTTTTTTTTTAAACTTCCAACCTGATCCAGCTCAACATGCCTACTAACCTACCCTTCCATTTTCATGGCAGCCATATTTAAAGGGTAACTAAAGTAAAAACAATTTTGACTAATAATAGGTCAACAAGTTTTTTTTTTAATTAACACCCCCCCAATCTGCCCTGTACCACACTACTGACCTACCCTTCCATTTCCATGGCAGCATACTTAAAGGGTACCTATAGTCAAAAAACTAATTTAGACCAATAATCAAAAAGTAAAAACAAAAAGTAAAAACAATTTTGACTAATAATCAAAGTTTTTTTTTTTAACCCCAACATGGCACAGGTACACACACCTACTGACCTACCCCTCCATTACTGTGGCAGCCATATCTAAAGGGTAAGTATAATAAAAAAAAACATTTTGACCAATCATCAAAAAAGTTATTCTTTTATCCCCCAACCTGACACGGCTACACACACCAACTGACCTGCCTTTAATTCATGTGACAGCAGTAAAAAAGAACAATATCCTCATCATTGGCATTATCTGCAGCACAAACACACACATTCCCTTCCAAAATGGGGCCTTTCAAGCCAAATTCAAAGTTTATACTTTCCCTTTCTAGTTGCATGATGCCATTAATATGCCAGGTAATTGCACGGTGCCATTAATATGCCCAGTTGTTGCAGGGTGCCATTAATATGCCCAGTTGTTCCAGGGTGCCATTAATATGCCCAGTTGTTGCACGGTGCCAGTGATGAGAGAAATTTTAGGCTCCTGGGTCACAGGTACTGGTACTACACATTTTAAATACTGTACAGCTCCATATAACTGGATCCTCAAACCATGTACATCAGTTTTATAAGCTAGAAAATAATATAAAAGTTTTTATAACGCATAATGTAAATATGTGTAGGTTTGTAAATGATGTCATGATAGGCAGAGTAAATAAGTGTCCACTCCATGTAAAAATAACAAACCTCTGCCTTACTGAAATATAACGGAGTGATGTCATTGTGCCATACTTAAAGGGTAAATAAATAAACCCAGGTACACACACCTACTGCAGTCAATTTTCAAATAATAATAACAAATTTACCTTTTAACCCTCTGTCCCAATGTGAGAAATACAGGAGCTGAGCAGTATCATAACTTTTCTGCATGATCAAAAAAAGTTAAAATGATTAGTGGAGCAGCTTCTTATATACCCCCTACCTGTGACATCATATGATGTAATCATCTAATTAGCATATTTTGGTCTGTGTTATAAACCCATGGAATTTGACTTTTCCGGGCTATATTATCTTGTTCCGCTCACGAACCCACAGGACAAAACAGAATCCACACAGACGGTGCACAAAATAGTTTTTATTAAGCACAATAAAAGTTTTTTATATATTATATTTGGCAGCTGTCTTATGGCAGTACGGAGGGTACGCTGTACCTTTCTGGATAGTTACTAATTCTAAATGACAAATTAGTAAATCTACATTTTAAAATAAATAGTGTAATGTAGGAATGTCTGACCTGCTCGTTTATAGGTGTACTACAGTTCCATTGACGCCTGCAGGTTTGACATCTTTAATACATTCTAGTACGCTGTAATTTGCCCCAATGTCTTGACGATTGTTTGTTCTGTGTTTATTGCACATTAATGTTTTCTCTTATTCGGAATCTTTGCGTTTGGCACATTAACATCACTGTGAAGTTTAGAGTTGTGTGGGGCTCAGTGTCTGGGTTCACATGGCTTTAAGGGCATGTTTAACCCTTTAATGATAATATATATATATATATATTTTATGTTACTCACCTCCCCAAGCTCTCAAATGTCACGTTTCTGTTATGCTGCAAAATGTTTTTCTCCCCCTTTCCTCCGACCCTTAAAATGTTTCAGCCTCCTCTCCGAGCTCTTTTACAAGCTCACACATGCCCAGAAAGAGGGGTAACAGAACATCTGTTGCAGTTTGGGGAGTGGTTTACAGATATAAACAATTTTCCATTTGAGAGGTGGATTTGCCCTTTGGCGAAAGAGGGATATCGATGGGGTCTCAATGACACAGGTACAGAGACAGACTGCCCTGCTATTGGACAAACACTGCTTGTTGTTCCTGTTCTGTGTAGTATTAAACTGCCCTTTTTATTTAATGGCCACTTAATACTTTGTTGAGTAAATCCAACACTGCTCTAATTCCTGATCTCTGTACCGGGCTGGATAAAAGGTACAGATAGGGGTAAAATGTAAACAGTATGTCTAGCCAATCAGCATCTTGCAAACTGACCACCCAATTGAATTCTTGGTGAGAAGAACCATGTTCAGTTTGACTGTGATTAAGGACCTTTTAGGTTCATATAATTAGAAATGGTCCCATGTTAACGCAATAATAACCTTACAAGGACATGCTCATACAATCTGCCACACATAATACAATTGTATGATCTGTATCACCATTAATCACAGAATTTCTATATCTTTATAAATTCAATAATTATCCACCAATGTACAGTAATTGGCAATTTTGTACAATACAAACAGGTGATTCTGATAATATATGTATGAAATATCCCTATAAAATACTTATTTGGCGCTGCCAGATGGATTCCACCTCCATTTTGGCTTAAACGCACAGCGCAGCCAGTTTTCAGCATCTAAAGGACGGGGCGTCCTGACCTCCCCTCCCCGCTCCAAAATATTTAACACAACTAATACAGCAACACGATAATCCCACCTTTTAAATACTATTGCCATTTAATGAACAAATCCCGGTTTTGGGGCGCGTTGCTCTTGACCAGGGCCGATGAGTGTAACATCACAGCTTGGCCTCATGTTTTTGTTGGCAAAAAAAATCCTCCCCAACCCCCCACAAACTGTCAGATAATCAAACAATGACCATCCCACTGGCCAGTGCGCGAACACAATGATCTGAGAAAAAAGCTCTCGTTGCCTCCTTGGATTCCATTGCTTCCTACTTTGGAAGTTTTTTTTTGTTTTCTCTGATAAAAAGGCAAAAGGTTTGTTTGTTCACGTTTTGTCTTTTTAGCTGCTACTTGGCCTTTGTGATTCATGGTCCGTGTGATTGTCTCCGTCCTCCTGGTTTGAGGGGAGATCGACCCGTTGTTCGTCCATACGCTTGGCCTGGACTCTCTGAATTAGGCTAAAGAAGTCTTCGTCGGGCATGGTGGGACCTCTGGGCAGCGTGTCTGGGGGGGTACATCTTTGGTCATCTATCCGAGAAGACTGTAGAACAGCAAGAGATATATAAAGGTCAAAAGAAAACTGTTAACTGATAAAAAAAAAGAATCAATAAGATTTGTAATTTTCACATTCTTACTAAGAAGCCAAGCACTGTATCTACAATATCATGCCCACAGCCTCTGCTCCAGATAGTCCCTTCAACCTTGGGCGCCATTGGTAGAAAAACTGGGAGTGATGGGTAAGGGATCTGTCAAATCGAGGGCCTGATATATAGGGATATAAGATGAACACTGAGGGTCTGATGGAATTAATCTGTGCTACTAATTAGCAGTGACCAATCAGAAGTTAGATTTTACAAGGTTACAGCAGTTAGGTAAGATGTGGTTGGTCCCTGCAGAATATTAGAACGGTCGCATTGCATTGGTATAGCAGTGTATCATACACTAATGTATTATACGCCAATGTATTGTGCTATCACTATGGGTTGGTTTCCCATTGGAACGTCATTTACCTGGCACTTGATGAGCATGTTGAAGAAATCATCTCCGGGCTCCTGTTGGTCTCCTTCCACTAGCAGATGCCCCATGTTATTTTGCGTTAGTCGCAGACCAGGCAGGTTTCCCACGCTCGCTCTTTGGTCATCCAACCGCCGGCTCTGTGAACTGGCTATCAGATCAAAGAACTCTTCGGTCTGTGGGGACGCCATTAACGAAGAGGCAGCTGGAAAGCAAATCCAAGACTTAGTTCCCGTGTCCCGTTGAGCGGTCAATAAGTTTTAATGTTGGACCATACAGAATCCTATTTCTAAACCAGGGATGTCAAACTTGTGGCCCAAACTACAACACCCAGAATTTTCCAGCCAGCGAATGCTGCGAGCTGTAGGTTTCGAGAGCTGCGAGTTTGACAGCTCGGCTCTAAACTTGGAAATCTCTAGAAACTGGTGACTCCAACGATGAATCGGTGACTTTCTGCACAAAGAGGGAAATCCTTCACGGTTAAAAAACACTCGTAGAAGATTAGTGCAAATTAGTAACAGTTATCAACAGACTGTCTGGGTGAGCGAGGGTTAATGACGGTCTGTTTTAGTCCAGGCTTGAGTTAATTACACATTCCTCGTTATCATTAAACTAATTACCATGTAGAGGAGCTTTATACTGTCATGGTCCTTGTACAAGGGATCCCTCCTCTATGTCACACACTAGGATAAGTATAATGATTATCGGGGACTAGTACTGATTATGGGCTTGGATGTGTCATTGGCTGGGTCAGTAGCCACTTTCACTGTACTGGGGGTAGAGAAGAGTCCGTGTCTTTTTAAAGGAAAAGAAAAAGTGGTTTGCCATTTATAACTAAGACTTAAAGCGAGGGCTGTGCCACCAGTGCCCTTGGTCATGCTCTTGAGATGCGATTCCGCAAGGTGGCTCAATGCGTTTGTGTAAAAAAATGGACCAACTGGCCAACGCTAGCCTGCGCTTTTTAACGAGGGGCCGCTAAAACTAGTGCTAGTGTGGATTAGCCCTTAATTACCCTTTTTTAAGAGGCTCTTTAAGCAAAACACACTATTATACATCTTTTTGCAAGGCTCGTTACTATTGGAAAATGTCCTACATTGGTAACATTCTTGTAAAAATGTTCAATTGCAAAACATGAAGATAACGGTCCAACCACAACTTTTAAAGGGCATGTCCACCCCCAAAACTAAAAATGTAACCCACTACTGGCCCCACTGTGCAGTTTTCAAAATTCCTTACCTTACATCTCCTTATGGTTCCCCTGCAGTGCCCGTTCAAAGTTCAGAAAAGTGAAGGAGTAGGAGGTGTCTGTGTCTTATCCAGTCCCTGCTATTCAAGGGGCGTATCTACAGGGCAAGCAACCGTAGGGGGGCTTGGGAGCCAAGGGGGCCCCCCCATCTTATTTTCCCTATGAGAGATATAGCCTTCTTCCAGAAAACCACTGTGGATAAAGCACGGATAGGGGCCCCATCATAGTTTTGCAGGGGGGCACAGTGATTCCTAGTTATGCCACTGCTGCTATTTCCAAATTTGCAAAACAAATGTCCTGTTTCTCTTTGGTACCTATGTACAGTCAGATAGAAAGCAGTATGGCAACTCCCATTCATATTGATAAATCTGTGTAGCTAAGTTGGGCTGTTTTTTCATACTGAATATTTATAAAAATAAAACCAATATACATTCAGTATAATTAATATATTTGTTCTTTGTCTGTTATTAGTGAAGGTCCAGGAGAGCCAAGAGTTTACTTTCACAATGTGATTTATAACTTTCCCTTTATTCTACTTATAACACAATGTGATCACATGACCCGGTCTGTCTGTTATATTACACCCTGTACCCCCATAGTGTCTACCGTCTCCCCGTTCTCTCTATTACACCCTGTACCCCCATAGTGTCTACCGTCTCCCCGTTCTCTCTCTGTGTGATCACATGACCCGGTCTGTCTGTTATATTACACCCTGTACTTACTCAGACTGTACTTACCCTTTAAAAGGGCACCGTGGCTACGGAAAGCCCCTTTAATATGTGAGCTGCGAGCTTTGGAACTGGGATGATAGATGGCGTGTTCATTTCAAACTTCTGTAAACACGTGTGTTTTTGGTATTGAGTTTTTACATTCAAATGTTCGTACTTCAATGTGAAGTTTTGTGCTTGTGTGAAAGAGAGAGATAATATAATCTGGAATCTCCTCAAACTAGGTGCGATTAATCCAGAAAGTGGCAGTGTTGGGCTGGACTGTTCGTACCTACCAGTATGAGTTTATTATGGGCCCACCTAACATTTCTTATCTCTATTATCACTCATTTACATACCTATCTGAAGGTAGGTACACTCACTACAGATCTTTAACACATGACCCATTAGGCTGGGTACACATGGGCTGATTTCCGTGTATCGGTCGATTAGAGCGAAAAATCTGTCGCTTTTGGCCGCCGGAGCGAACGCTCGGTCGAGACAAATAGTCACCTTGATGGCCGAGCGCTATACACTATATTCGGACGAGAATTGTCCATGTGTATGCGTTCAGCACATTACAGAAACCACATTCACAGCCTCAACTGTCCTCTCATACATGGGGCGATTTTATTGGCCTTTACCGACCAATGGAAAATCTCTGATTTTCAGCCCCGGCATTGTTAAATCGCCCATGTATATGGCAGCATACATATAGTAATGGTGTAAAAAGGTGCAGATTAGGTGCAGAAGTACCAGAAACCACAGTCATTTATAACCCTGCACTCTAATAGCGCACACAATGGGAGGTAACAAGCTTACCGTCCTGTCAATTATACATCAAAGGCAGTTAAGCCTTTTTTTTTTTTTTTTTAAACACAATTTCCACAGTACTGTTCCTTTAAATGACTTCAACACAACCCAGCAATCACACCATCCCTTATTATTATTTATTACATAAGGAATTATCTAAACCTACTTTATTACTGTTCTTGTATTTCACTTCCTTTCGTCCGGTACTTGGCTCACCCAATTTGGCTTAAAGTTGATATAAACTTCCCCTTTAAAAAGCACCGATCCTTGCCAATTCTAACAACCGTCATCTTGTTTATAATCCTTTCTAATTTATTTATAATCCCAGAGTTGGATAAATTATAACTGTATTTCCTTACTTGGCCCAAAAACACAGACAGGGAGATTCAATAAACGTTCTTATCGTTAAAAACAGTGCTATTTTTGCCCCAACCAATCAGATCTTTGCTTTCAATTGTTACATAAGATCTGATTGGTTGGGGCAAAAATGAGCACAGTTTTTAACGATAAGAACTTGAATAACCCTGCTGGTCTATAAACTTCAACAAAAAGAATTAACTTTAAATCTTAGATGTCTGATAAAGGGCATGCAAAAAGAAAGTTTTGGGAGATTGACAGTACCTAACCCAGGGAGGTCGGAAATCCTACTACATTTTCTGGTGAAGCTGCATGTAGGTACGAGCAGTGAGCTTGTAATAGTGCAAGCAAGATTTCTCACCTCTTTGGGTTTTTGGTATAGTTACCCTTTAATATTGATTTTAAGGGTATGTAAAAAAAAATGTTTTTTTGGGTGCCTGTCAGCAGCACTTACCCTGAGATGTGTGTGTTGCCTTCAATTCAGTACTTGTTTTGCTTGGTAACCCCCCTCCCTGACTAATCTGACTTCCTATGAGGGCAAGCATGCTCAGTAATCACTAAGAGGCAGCACTGGAAGAGGGTATTTCCCACCATGCAATTCACACATACCAACTGTCACCATTCCAGTTACACTGAAAGAGTTTATGATAATAAAACGCTTGATTGACAGCTGAAATTTAAGATGGTTCATGTTAGATATTTAAGAAATAGGGGTCAGATCAACAAAAACATGGTACACGGATGGGCAATTTAACGAAATCATTTTTCCAGTTTCAATCGCCTTTTAAGATGGAATCTAATTTTATCTAATATTCCAAATGATTACTTACACAGCCTGTCCTCCAGGGACGCCATCGGACTGGGAGAGGCGTCTGACATTCCGGACTGACTTTCCTCTAACGTGCATCTCTGGTCGTCCATCCGGTTGCTCTGAAATTTACTCAGCAGGTCAAAGAAACATTCCTCATCCGAAGGAGCCCGATTGATTTTCTGCAAAACAAACCAGGCGGATAATTTAATAGGGATCTCCCTATAAAGGAAATGGTACGGTCGATAGGACTTGATTTTCTCTTCCAGTAACTATTGATCTGGGATGCTTTAGTCTGGCGATGCAACATAAAAGGTTAAAACGACCCTCCTCGCCCTCCGCACTGGGAATGTGGAGCTGCCACGCTGAACTGGGATTTTACAGGATCTCAACCAATTTGAAACAATTATCATAATTAAATTATTTCATATTATTGCCTTTTTCTTTCAAAGCCATTTTAACTCATGATGAAGTAACAAGATCATATGGAACATCCCATTCCCAGAAGACCCTATTCCTAAGCCTATAGCTATGTGTGGTAAATGGTTAGAATGGTTCCCCCAATGGTGGAATGGAGATGTAGTAAATAGCATAGAAATGGGTAAAATATTCCCATAGTGGTTGCAGTTTTTCTCTGCCTGAAGGTGGCGATATACACACTCTTAGCCAATGGGACTAGGACCCCATTTCTGGACCATCCGGGCAGATCAGAGCTTAGTCATCATGTTTCCTTATAACTTCCTCTGATCCATCTTATTGAGGAGCGTCAGTAGGTACATTTTCATCTGCCAGGTTAGTGTCCTGGGCCTTCCTGAGTAGGCCTGGCAGAAGCATATTTTTTTTTGTGTATCGGGAGGTAGGAATTACCAATCCTACCTCCCGGTCCCAGGTACTTTTCATTCATTCATTTATTTTTTTTAAATGTATATGCATTAAGAGCTAGGTCACACGATTTTCCTGCGTTTGCGGTTTTCAAATTACATAGAAACCATGGCAATGCCCCGAAAACTTGCTATTTTGCGTTGCGATTTGTGCAAAAAAAAATGCAGATCGCAGGCTTTACCCAATTGCTATTGCATGCGCTGCCATATTACGCGCGATTGCGTGTGTGAATCCGGTGCGATGCAGTGTGGCCGTGCCCTTAATGTTTATTCATAGGAAGTTTCATGTATCTATATTTCCACGGAATCAGTTACTTTCCATTTGCAGGGTTAACCAATAGAAATGGTCCCAGTAAACTCAAGGGTTCTTCTAAGATGCTCTATGAAAACCCTCATCCCAGACCCCTCCTTAACTCAGGATAAAAACACTTGTTTAAATTTATCTGCAAAACACTAATTCATTTGCTAATTGAATAGAAGAGCAGGTAGGATACGGGCGGTTAATTAGAGGATGGATGGCATGCGGGCGGTAGGGAATTTACTGTGTGTAGCAGTGTGAAGTCATCCTTTGTGTAAGTGGTTTATGTCAAGCACATGATAAACACGAGTCGTCAGCCCCCGAGGATGTATCTGGGCTCATTAAGTAGGAAAAATAAAGTTATGATCATAAAATGGCGGCCATGTTAATGACAGAAGGGATATTTAGATTGTGATTTAACATTTAAATGTGTTTTATTTCCCAGCATTCCAATAGTGCAGAGTTTGGTCACTGACCAATATGTTTTCCACACATGCCCAGTCCTGAGCAACAGCAGGAACTTATTAGCAGGTCTACTCATAGTCTTCCTTGACATTTATCTGGGTTATCTGTGTTTTTATACCGGGGTTCGATTTGATGATTGGGGGGCAAGATATCCGTTACCATATTCCAGCACAGGTTTTATCATTTGGTTAATGTTTTAATTAAACCATTAACTGAGGCAAAAACATTTTTATGCAAAAAAAAAACCAAACCGTTACAGTACCGCCAATAGCACGGATTAGAATTGATACTTTTAATTTACACCTCTAAGCGAAAGGTAAATTAGATCAAATAAAAACTTGCAGAAATCACACCAACTGTCACATATTTTATATCTGTTCACAGTGAATAAAGAAATGTGCAGATAGGGAGAGAGGCAGAAAATAAAATCAGTTCAGGTGATTCCCCACCCATAGGAAAAATTCCAGCTACAAAGATACAAAGAACCACAAGTAGATCACTGCTTATTACGTAGTAAGAGAGGAACGGTCTGAATTTAACGCTGCTTATTAAATATTACCGCCAGTATGAATAAAAAAGGACGTTACTGTATAAAATAGTCTGTAAATGTGATAATCCAATATCTACATTCCTACAAGTAGACGATGAGGACGGTAGAGGACTAGTTGGGGGATGATGGACTAGAAAGGTCTTTAGTTGGGGGATGATGGACTAGAAAGGTCTTCAGTTGGGGGATGATGGACTAGAAAGGTCTTTAGTTGGGGGATGATGGACTAGAAAGGTCTTTAGTTGGGGGGTGATGGACTAGAAAGGTCTTTAGTTGGGGGGTGATGGACTAGAAAGGTCTTTAGTTGGGGGGTGATGGACTAGAAAGGTCTTCAGTTGGGGGGTGATGGACTAGAAAGGTCTTTAGTTGGGGGATGATGGACTAGAAAGGTCTTTAGTTGGGGGATGATGGACTAGAAAGGTCTTTAGTTGGGGGATGATGGACTACAAAATGGTTGGAGAATTCAGTGGGTCTCTGTTTAACATTTAACAACAAAACAAATTCCCTACAAAAGTTTTTCACTTCGGAAAGTGAGAGGCGTCAGCTGGGTTTCTGCATTATTTGTGCATCGCTGAATTCTTAATGAAACAAAGCAGATCTTTGCCAATTTCCCTCCTCCCAGAATTCTCTGTGCCCATCACTGTCCTCCTCTCTATCCCTTAATGAAAGCAACACCAGCGCTTTTATCTTTCCCTACAAAGAGCAAATGGCTGGGAACCCGAACACACAATCAACCCTCATGTTCCAAACCAGCTTTTAAAAATACATCAGTATCATCACTATATACACTATATACATCAATACATCACAATATACTCTACAGAGTGAAATCAAAAATCTTCCGCTATAATAATTACAAATAAACCACGTCCATTGTTCCTTGGCCAATTGCTTGGCCCATTGGTATAAATTTGTTGGTTCCCTGTGTAATGTTTACCCGAACCACAATGTTTGTACCTTTAATAACACAGGTCAGTATAACAAGCAGATCACTAAGGATCCTTTTCTTTCCCAGAGTCCTCTGCAGATGGTGACACCATGTTCACGTCTATAGAGCAGGTCCTAATATTAGGACCCAGTCAAATGATTCATGTTAATGTGTTTAAATGGGATCTTAACGGAGGAAATCCCCTATTGTTGATTATAGATGATGCGTAAACATCAGAATAATTTTTACACAGTCACCGTAATGGTGAACAGTGTGAATATTGATTGTATTTTAGCTCAGGGCTTGTTCACATTGGATCACATCGCGTGGTTTGCAAACTTTTTGTTTCATGCGTTTCTGTGCGTTATCTTTCCAAGTCTTTGCGAATCGTTTCCGATTGTTGGCCCCCAGTTTCTCTTAAACTAGCCATACATGGGCAGATGTTCCTTCTATTGAGTGAAATGATTGGAAATCCGATTGGCACCGCCGATATCTTTCAAGGGGAAATCTGTGGACAGATGGGGACTGAAGATGGGGGTTGGTGGTCTTGGATTTTTGAATAAACCAATCGGAAATACGGAAAACAGTTTGACATTTTGATAGAAATTGGTCTGATCGCTTAAAAATGTCGACCCAGTGTATGGGGGGCTAAAGGGATCATTTCAGGCAATGTTGGTGCACATCAAATGGGGGACAAGTGCACCCTCAAAGCCTGCAAGATGATGTATTTTTGTTTTGGGCTTAATATAACATGTTGCTGTCAGCTGCAAATAAACATTGCCAGCAACACAAAGGTTAACAGGCTTTGAATAGTGGAACTGCTTTTAACGTACCGCCCCCTAATGGACAGTGTAGACCAGACCATCAACATTCAGAATCCTTTGAATAAAATAACGCTGTGTCCGCTCCTTACATTCTACTGTACATGGAGAATGCAAAGCTCTGTACAGCTGTTAACAGGTCACTGGGCTATATAGAGGATGTTATAAATGTTACATGAAGGTCCCAGGGGCAGTGGAAAGCTTAGTGCTGTACAAATGTACATTGTGCACTTCCAATCGAACACATCCCACAAGGAGACAGATCTTTAGGGTTGGATTCTGCATAGGGTGCCGGGGTAGGTAAATACACTCTGAGACCTAACGACAGGTTCACAGGTTACGGAAAGTGTTCATCCACATGATTGAAATTCAGTCCTACAATGATGATTCGCTTTAATAATTTATTAGTCGAGGTTTCCTTCCACACCATTGGCCGCGTTCAGACACAGTAACGCGCAGGGGTATAAAGTGGTCTGTAAGCGGCAAATACAAACCGTTTATTATTTATAAAGTTTGATGAGAATTAAATGGAAACTTCACTGACCCCTTTATGTGACCGAGAGATGGTGTTTAAATAAAGATCTGTGAATATATAGTGGTTGTTCTTAGTCTATGATGTCATATCGGACATGAACGAACACAACGGGCCATATTAATAAAGGCTGGGTATCGTTATTTTTTTGATTACGTAATTGTATGCTGGCCTATACAATACCATTGCAGTAGTCTAATATTGTATACCCGATCGACCGTATATGAACGATAGTTTCCGATACAGTGGGTTAGTAAATATGGCCCAGTGTTCCATAATCACAGTCGGCTCCTTATACTACAGAACAGGGAGTTGACAGCCACCAAGAGTAACAGTCAGTAATGTCTCTTTCCAATGCCGAATGTTTGCTGCATCTTTAACGGCACGGTACCCAGAGTTAACCTGCACGAACCACTCAGATATTGTTTTATTCATCCACTGCAGTTACATCTAAAGCTGGTAAACACCATCCAATATATCAAATCAATCTTGGTTGATATTTGGGGCGTGCTTAACCGGCGTCCGACCGCATCGGACTAATGGAGGCCATCCCAGTCATGGAATCGATTGGCCATGGCAACTTTTGCTTTGTTCTCATATAAACAAAGAGATTCTAGAGTTTGGTCATTTCCGTATTTACAGCTAAACCCGGCCATGTGCATTTTATTGAAAATTCAGGTTATTTTCAGCACAGACCCTACCCAGTGGGCAACGCCATCGATTAAACACCCGAAACATTATCAACCAGCCCAAGGAAAGCGTTTTACACCCCACCTGATGGACAGACGTTATCTTATCGCGGGATTCCCTGGGTGAATAAACTTTAACTTAACAGCTCCGGCCCAGATCCTCCAATCGGATTAAAAGGATTTTCTTATCGCTTCTCCCAAACATTCAATCCGCCGCTGACCTTGAGATCGTTTGACTCCTGGTTGGCACTTTGCCTTGCGCAGATTCAGACCCAATCTTTAAACTTGGTGGATCAGCAATAAGGTTAAATCAATGACATCCGCTGAATATCCTACTGTCCTATTCGCAATAAACTTCTGCTTGTTACATAAATAACCGTTTTTAGTAACTACGTTTACCAGGGAGTTAGGAGACTGTTCCCTACCTCCTAACTTGCATGGTTAGCCTAGCAGTGAGCTATTAAAAAGACACTCATGATGCATTTTGTCTCTATGTAACACAGACAATGAAATCATGAAACAGGGATGATGTAATCACTAAACAGAGGGATGATGTAATCACTAAACAGAGGGATGATGTAATCACCTAATGATGATATTATGTAATCATCTAACAGGGTTGATATATTCAGTCAATTTGGCCCACGATGGTCTTTTCAGTGGATAGTCCGATGTGTGTTTGTTTTGTTGGGCATCGCTTGTTGATCCGCCAGGCAGACCAGTGAACAATGCCAGCACACAAGCCATTATCAACTGAAACAGTGTGTACAAGGCCTAACAGAAAAAAGGATGTATTATTATAAGTATGCACCTAACAAAGATATGATGTAATCACCAGACAGGCAATGTCTGAAATCAATAAAATCTTTCACTATGGAAAGCCAAATTATATTCACTTACAGATTTATTACCCTGTCCCTTTAACACAGGGACATGCAAAGTATCTGATTGGAAAGTTCCTCTCTTGCTCAGTGGATCATACTGAGCATGCCTGAGGTCACTAAGCTAGGGGAGGGGATGGGCAGTTACTGGCTTAATGCGCCGAAAGATTTTACTGTGTATCTTTTGATTAGGAATTTCAAGACATACATTTTATTGGTTAACTATGGCCCTTGCCAGGAGAGATAATCTTTGGCAACCCTGGTGATTGGATTTCCTGGTAGGGGGGAATGGATCAGTTTAACACACGCCCCCCCAAGATCTTTTCCAGATCCTCATTCACCCATTGGCCGCCCTGTTTGACACGTGAATCGCAGATGTACGACAAGGTAAGTGTCCGTTAATATTTTCACAGAACTACCAAATACAGACATAGCACCAGACACGTCTAGAGACCCGAGGGCACCGAGCTAGAGAGTCTATCGCGTCTGACATGTTGGCACCGAGGGCGAAAAGCCAAGTAAATAAAGCTGCATAATTAGACATTGGACAGTTTGAGACCTTCTCCTGTTGCCCTGGAAATAAAACCATGGGAGACGTCAGACTGGTTGCCTTTGTGTGTGTACAGTCCGCAGGGTGGCCGATTATAGACACAGCTCATTAGCACACGCAAAGATGAAAATAAAAGGTCAGAACATGACGAGATAAGAGGCCAACAATGACCTTGACAGCAGTGAACAGAGGAAGTAATGGAGGGACTTGGGCAAGATGAAAAGATTTCCATTCGCCGGGACAGGGACGCGAGTGACAGGTCTGTAGAGATCTAAGCGTGTTCCCTTTATAATGACCACGTTTACTAATGTACCATGACCACCCTGACAGAGAGACGCTTCTGTTTCTTAAAGGGGAAATATCGCTCATGTCGAATGAGAAGAAATGGGGGTTATAGGACGGTACGTTCACAAAACCATTGCTAAATACAGGCCTTGGACAGTAGGAACAATATATAACCAAGTATTCAGACTGCTCAGAGCTTTAATAAACCAAGTGCCCACATGCGGAAAAATTATAGCCCAGGGGGAACGGCAAGTGGGTTGAGCTAGCGGTGGGGTCTGTGTAGACCAGGGTAGAGCCCAAGGGCCATTTTCAGTGTGGTTTCTAGTTAATTAGCACACAGGTCAGAATTTCCGGTAAGAGGGGTGTCTCGGCTGTCAGAACCCTGCATGTTGCTTTATGTTCCTTGGGCCAAACCGAGAGACCCTTTGCCACATATCACAACATTGCACTGAATAGAGTTCACTTTATTTGGCTCAGTGGAGTGAGCTTGGCGGCATTGTTGGTTGATCATCCAGCGTGCCAGTCCATTTATCCTATTAAACTTTGGAAGTGTTTTGGAAATATCCATGTAAAGTTCTAACCTGTCAGCTGGTTATCGGCGATCATTTAATTCTCTCAGCGGTTTTAATTTAGTTCAGTAGTTGAACTCTCTCCCTTCCAATTTTTAATGGTCCATTGGTAGGTTATTCATTTGTTGGAGCTGCTCGTTAGATAGATACAATGAATTGTGGGACCTTTATCAGTCTTCCCGATAACAACCTGATAGGAATTAAATAGCAATGAAATGTAAAAGGATCATATTCAGTTTAAAGTCTAAGATCATGGTTGCTGCTGCTTTAATTATTTTATTGAAACTAAGGCTAAAATATTATTGACCCTGAAATGGGTGTTTATAGTTCCTTATAACAGCTGGAGGTCCTCGCCTTTTGAAATTGCCATATTCGCGGAGAAACCCGATGGTTATTCTGCAGGCTTCTGGTCAGAGTGTCATTTATTCCTGGGTGGACCACTCGTGTCCTCTTTGTAATGAGATTAAGCGGGCTCGATTTGCGTTTTCACTAGGAAGGCCAGGGGCTAACGGAAATCACGGGGATGCCAGAAATCGTAACCAACTGTTACATGTTATAGATCTTATATTTAATCATTTATTCTCATTTATCCAGCATTGGATCAGCCACTTACTCCGCGATCAAAACCCCCATCTCTTAGTGTGGAACATACCATATTAGCAACACCCAGCCACTTCTGAATCTCTCTTGATCTACAGTGGCTCCTCTGCAAGTCTCATAAAGCTTTGAACACTCTCTATTATAAAGGATCGATGACCCTGAGACGATGTGGCTTGGGATAAACCTTGGATTTTACCAGCCTCTTCCTCTGGGTGTTTTTCTATTAAAGACCCATAACTCCAAATCCAATTTCCCCCTTGGTAATTATTTGTAGAATTAATTAATGAACAATAATCATCGTTTTTCATCATCGCCAGCAGAAGAAAATTTCTCAGCAGAATGTTGGGTTTGTGTGTTTGTTGCCCTTTAACCCAATATCAGTTTGATAAATTTGCTAAGAACATTGTGGACCGAACCTGCCTGCGTTTCACACACGTACTGCTTCGGCGGGCAGTGTGGTTTCGCAAGCGCTAACGTTGGCAACGTGAAACGCGTCGGCAAGTGTTCTTAGCCCTTAATAAATTCATTTTAGTAGGAAAGTTTATTTTCGATACAGGGTAAAATTAATGAAAACAACTGGGTTTGTCAGAGCGCCTGCCAACATTTCTCCTATCCACATAGACCTGGCACCGTGGCGCAAACCTTGTTCAAAAAAAAAAAAAAAAAAAAATCTTCCTGCTACAAAATAGCGAGACGGACGTCGGTACACGGATGATTATTAAAACCCTTTTGATTATATAGATTTATGTGGGGGTGATCTTGTTTTATCTCTGTGATGCACATTCAATATGTTATACTGAGAACATTCACTTGCGTGGCAGTATCTACAATACAAATAAAACCTTAATAATACAGATTCCTTTGCCCCTTTAACATGTGTACTATTCACACACGTCGACTTATACGTGATACTGACCATCTTTTTATGGAATGGCGAAAAGCTTCCTTTTAAAACGCCAGGCAACTGGTCTACATGCAGTCTTATCATGTGGCGGCCAGTCCTATTCATGTGTGGCAGTCTAAGCATGTGGGTCCTTATACGTGCTGCAGGTCTTATACACGTGCGTGCATTCTATGCATGTCGGCAGTCTATACATGTGGGCATTCTTAAGCAAGTGGTGCCTTCTATAACACGTGCTGCATTCCGTATACACGTGCGGCAGCTTATGCAATGTGCGGCACGTCCTTATACATGTGTGGCAGTCCTTTGGTAAGCAGTGGTGCCTCTATACACGTGCTCAGTCTTATACACTGCTGCAAGTCTTATGCATGTGCGGCAATCTTATGCATGTGCGGCAGTCCTTATACTGTGCGGCAGTCTTTTATACGTTGCGGCAGTCTTATACATGTGCTGGCGGCGGTTTATACATGTGCGCCATTAATTTCCCAAAATGTAGTGTTGTGTTGGTGTGTTTGTGGTGGGGGGGGGGGACTAAGCCCATTCTGGTTTTGGGTGTACTAGATATCCCACACACCCATTTCAGTAGATTGTCTCCTGGAATCCCATCCAAATTCCGTCTAGAAAAGTTTTTTTAGTTCTCAGGGTAAACGTCCAAAGACGAGAGAGCATTTGACAGACCCCAGGGACTTTCCATCTCTCCGAGAGCCTGCCATAAGAGGGCCATAATTACTTTAAAATAAGGAATGGAGAGAAAGAGATGGCTGGAAAGAGATAACAGACACAGACCTCGACTGAGAGCAGGAAGATGGGGATCTCGCCTACTCGCTTTGTCCAAGGATAACGGGCTGTCTGGTCAAACGACCAAAACCCCTTTTTATTTGGTATCCACTCTGCCGGGTTTTGATTCCACCTTCCAAGCGCGAGTAGAAGATTTATTTTATTTAAATCGGAAACACACCCAGTAAACTTTCCCTTTATTTTATATTAGGAACATATAATGAGATTTGTAACCTAGATGAAATCTGATGTAACGTAGCGATGCGATCGCGCGATGTTATACAAACGTTTTTGGACGTTCATGGGTTGGCGGTAATTTCCGGTTTGGGTGGGATATTTAAACAAGGAAAGATAGAAATTTTTGCTTATTTGGTTTACTTTACATCGGAGCGAAGCTTTTATAGACCTGTTCCAGCTGGATCTGGGTCAAACTTAGAAACGCTCAGTCTCATTAAAGGACACGCAATAGTTAAATACGGAAATAAATAACCGCTGCGATGTACAGTTATTTTCATGTTTTAGGATATTTTTTTCCCCTCAGTGTCAAGACTACCGAACACCTGCATCGCAGCAGGACACGCCCTGGATTTCATCGCTTTTCCCTTCTGAGAATGGTAATAGTCTGCCAAAGCATCTGGGATATATGTTTTGTGATCGGCAATGGAGGTTACAGAGAGGCACTCTGGGACTATTGTGTTTTTTTATTTTTAAGGAGCAGAACACGGAGCAGTACCACAACCGCCGGACATAAAAGGACTTAATATCCAACCTTGCGGAGTAAAGAATACCGGATCGGCAGATTTTCCATGACGCCAACTGACAGGAAGCACCGGACTTGGATCCAAATTGCGTCAGGGTGACAAATGCCACCAATGGGTAAGGAACGCATCGGAATACATAACTTTACGGAGTGGTCACTGTTCTGATCCCCACTTTTTTTCCGTAAAGGGCAAGTCCAGCCCTGAAATGAAAACTTACTACATTCAATCAACACCCCCCCAAAAAACACCTAAACGGTATAGTTTGAAATGGTGAAGGTGTGTCTAACATGAACATCCTGCACAAGCTTGTTCCTGTTTCCCTGTTTGTCCTGCCTTCCTGGCTCGTCCAGTATTAATGTCGTTATGGATTTGACAGTTACATCAAAGCCATGAACGGAATGTTAATCCCTCCTGTCCTCGTTCTTAGCATTCCAGGCTCAGTACAGGCTCAGTAAGGTTTTCAAATTGGCCAGTTTTTTCCATGACGACATCCAGAAGCCATAGAGGCATACAGTAATTGAATTCATAGACAAACATGGGATATATCACATATTATAAAGGAGGCCATTCTTTTCTAAAATATTTCTTGAGGTGAAGTTTGTCCTGTGAATTAACCCCATTTATTCATTTTATCATAACTACAAATAAGATGCGCGTTCGGTGGTTTTAAGGGCGTAAAGCAAATGGAAGTCTTTCCCAATAAAACGTGTGTATTTGTCACTTACCCCTTTAATATCCTAGTAATGGTATTAGGCCCTAAAACATCTCAGCCCTAATGTTAGACTGGGTTATGTACTTCCCTTGATTGGCTAGCTCTGCTCCTGACACTTTCACCACACTTTTTGTGCTGGATTGGGTCACATTATAAGTCTTGTCTATTATAAAGTTTAAATACCCCAAATGTTTTTTAAAAAACCATTAACTAGACCCTCGCACTTCCAGCCAGAGAGTAGTTTTAGGCTAATGCCGCAGCAGTGATCGCGCATCGCACCGCGTTAATCGCACGCGCATTGTGAAGCGCTTTTCCTTTTCGTGTCGTTCTGTTGGCATGGGTTTTATCGCCATTATCCGTTATGGGAACTCTCGTTACACGCACCAAAAATGGGTGAACGGCATGCGTTTCACAACCGTCGAACAGACAACGCAACCCGCATGCGCATCGAAATCGTGGAATTTTGTCAGTTCCCCCATCCCGCGATTTCCATTTTAGCGAAAATCGCGGGCGCAAATCCACACTCAGCGTGAAACCGTGCACACACTCGCGAAAAACGTTATTGCGTGGTCTACAAGGTGTAAACACACTGTACGCATGTTGTTCTCTACAAACCTGATGATCACACCGTTATAACATTTCTTCTCTGCCCCTTTTATTAAACAATGTTTTTTCATTTCTGTTGCAAATACTTGAGTTCCAAATGTCATCCCAAACATTTCATGTCTCCGAATGATTTCATATCCGAAGTCTTAACAATGTTTAGGCTAGAGCCTTAATTAACGGCACTTTTAATTATCATCCAATTAAATAAGGAAACGCCAGAGGCTGAAATGGAAATGGCTGAGAACTTTTGATTACAATGCAAATTACTCACCGCGGGAGGGACGATTTTAGCCGGTCATTGTCGTTTTTATACTTCCAGACGTGTACTGGCTTGTGAAGCATTCGGCTGTTAGTTTCCTAGTCAAGACATAATGGATATATCTATAGACATACAGTAGGTGGAGCCAATAGGATGGAGCCTTTATAGGACACAAACCTGACAGCGCAGATTTTCTCCCACACCTGATTGGATGATAATAATCAAATATGTAACAGTTACCCCTGTGCCATTGTGTGTCCTGAATTCTATCTCCCTGGGAGGTTTCAACAAATCCTCCTGTATATAATGGTATAGTAGGACACGTTAGTTAAAGTAATTCATTATGTGGTGCCGAATATTTATTTATACAAGTTGGGCTGCCAATAGATTTCTTTTAATAATCGTTCATCATGGGCAGCGGCAAATGCGTCTTCCTTCTGTCCATCAAAAATCCTTTTCCATATACAAGATAAACAATGTCTTTTTCTGCAATACATACAGTTATAGCAATGACTTATATATAATAGGGTTAAGCATGTTGATATGGCAGCTCCCGTATCCTTATATAAGCTCATGAATAGCTATGGCTGTATGGAACCCCCTGTATAAGTTTACAGCCAATCAGAGTCCAGCTCATTTACGGCGTGACACACGCGTGTAAAGTACGAAACGAGAATTGCTATCGGGCAGTGCTGGAGGATAATATGAACACACCCAGCTTCCCGTTGCAACCAATGATATTTTAGGAATTAAAGGGATGTTTTTTTTTTTTCCTTAAAGGATCTACTTTAAGTCATGTAGATGGTGTGCGTTAAGCCAATAAATAACACAAGGTCCAGGTGAATATTACGTAGTTTAAAATTACAACATTTATGACCTAGTCTGAATTGGAGAGTTTCTATTGGCCCACTAACCTTGAAATTTCGCAGTTTGTGTTCTGTGCGACTTTGTATGAAATACAGCTAACGTAATTAAGTATAGGTAACTGTTAATTTAAATCCTTCCTCCTCTCTTTGCAGAGTAAGGACACAAGGTAACTATGGCATCACAGTTGCAGTTTCCCTGGGTGAATCATACTGAGCATGACTGAGTCAGCACTTTTGTGGGGGAAGGAGTCTTAAACAATCATTACAACAATCTAATATTCTTCAGTCCCCTCCTGATTCTATTGGCATCAGTGACTGGGATGGCAGCTCCATTCATGTCCTTGGGTCTGTAATTAATTAATTCGGAATATTATAGCCATTTCCGAATGTTTGCTGACCTACCCCCCACCCCCAAGGTAAGGGAGGGGCAGTATTGTGATGTATTATCATCACATTCAGCAAGCCAAGTCCCCAGTAAATATCTTAAATGTCTCTCGATCTTTTATACTTTGTTACTTATCCAGTTCATGTTCTTTCTCGCTGTCACTGCAAACGCTAATAATAATCCTGTGGAGAAATTCTCATTACACCACACAGTAATAATAATACAATACATATCCTTTCGAGGGGGTTGGTAATGAGTTGGGGCATTTATTTTGTATTAGGAGTGGTCACTAGGGGTATTAGTGGTAACTGAAGGGATAAGGGCTTTATCGGTAGTGGATGTTATGAGTATGGGTTGTTAACCAGTATGGGACATTTATCGGTAGTGGATTTTAATTACTAGGTTGTTACCATTCGGGCATTAATCAGTAGTGTAATGGGAATTCTAAAGTTACCCAGTAGGGGGGCAATTTATTGGTAGTCATGTTAATTACTAGGTGGTGTGTTAACCATAGTGGCATTAATAAGTAGTGTATGTTATTAGTAGGGGTTGTTAATAAGTAGGGGGCATTAATAAGTTGAGGTTGTTTACCAGTAGGGCATTTATTGGTGAGGGATGTTACACCAGTAGGGGCATTTATCAGTAGTGGGGTGTTAAATACTAGGGGTTGTAACAAGTAGGGGGCATTTATCAGTAGTGTATGTTAATTATCTATTTGGTTTTTAACCATGAGGGATTTATCAGAGTGTTAATTAGTAAGGGTTGTTAACAGTTAGGGGGCATTATCAGAAGTGGGTGTTAATTAGTTGAGTTTGTTAACCATAGGGGGCTTTATCGGTAGTAGATGTTAATTAGAAGGTGTTGTTAACCAGTAGGGGCATTTATTGGTAGTGATTTTAATTAGAAGGGTTGTTAACCAGTAGGGGCATTTATTGGTAGTGTGTTTAATTACTAGGGTTTGTTACCCTAGGTAGAGGTGTTTATCGGTAGTGGATGTTAATTACTAGGGGTTGTTAACCAGTATGGTGTATTTATAGGTAGTGGATGTTAATTACTAGGGGTTGTTACCCAGTATGTGGTGTTTTATCAGTATGTGGCATGTTAATTACTAGGGGTTGTTACCCCAGTAGGGGGTGTTTATTCGGTAGTGGATGTTAATTACAGGGGTTGTTTACCCAGTAGGGGGTGTTTATTTCGTAGTGGATGTTAATTACTAGGGGTTGTTAACCAGTAGGGGGTGTTTACGGTAGTGGATGTTAATTACTAGGGGTTGTTAACCAGTAGGGGGGGTGTTTTATCGGTAGTGGATGATAATTACTTAGGGTTGTTACCCATAGGGGGCGTTTTATCGAGTGGATGTTAGACTAGGGGTTGTTATCAGTAGGGGTGTTTACGGTGTGAATGTTAATTACTAGGGTTTGTTAACCATGTAGGGGGCGTTTATCGGTGTGGATGTTAATTACTAGGGTTGTTAACCAGTAGGGGGGTGGCGTTTATCGGTATGTTGTTAATTACTGGGGTGTTACATAGTGGGGGGTGTTTATTATTCGGTGTGGATGTTATTACTAGGGTTGTTAACCAGTAGGGGGTGTTTTATTCCGGTGGTGGATGTTAATTACTATGAGGGGTTGTTAACCAGTAGGGGGTGTTTATCGGTGGGGGGTGTTTATCGGTAGTGGATGTAATTACTGGGGTTGTTTACCAGTAGGGGTGTTTATCGTAGGGAATTTTAATTACTAGGGGTTGTTAACCCAGTAGGGGGGGTGTTTAATCGGTAGTGGATGTTAATTTACTAGGGGTTGTTAACCAGTAGGGGGGTTTATCGGTAGTGGTGTTATTACTAGGGGTTGTTAACCGTAGGGGGGTGTTTATCGGTAGTGTGTTAATTACTAGGGGTTGTTACCCCAGTAGTGGGTGTTTATTACGGTGGTGGATGTTAATTACTAGGGGGTTGTTACCGCAGTAGGGGGTTTTTTATTCGGTAGTGGATGTTAATTACTAGGGTTGTTACCCTCGGGGGTGTTTGATCGGTAGTGATGTTTATTACTGGGGTTGTTACCCTAGGGGTGTTTTCTCGGTAGTGGATGTTAATTACTAGGTTGTTACCAGTGTGGTGTTTTATCGTGTGTGATGTTAATTTACTGGGGTTGTTAACCGTAGGGGTGTTTATATCGGTAGTGATGTTAATTACTAGGGGTTTGTTAACCGTAGGGGGTGTTTATTCGGTGGTGGATGTTAATTACTAGGGGTTGTTAACCAGTAGGGGGGTGTTTATTTCGGTGTGGATGTTAATTAACTAGGGTTTGTTAACCAGTAGGGGTGTTTTTATATCGTGTGGATGTTTAATTACTAGGGGTTGTTAACCAGTATGGGTGTTTTTATCGGTGTGGATGTTGAATTAACTTACTAGGGGTTTGTTAACCAGTAGGGGGTGTTAATATCGGTAGTGGATGTTAATTACTAGGGGTTGTTAATCCCAGTAGGGGGTGTTTTTCGTGTGGATTTAATTACTAGGGTTGTTTAACCTAGGGGGCTTTATATCGAGTAGTGGTGTTAATTACTAGGGTTGTTACCAGTAGGTGGGGGCGTTTATCTAGTGGGTGTTTATTACTAGGGTTGTTCCACGTAGGGGGGTTTATCGTGAGTGGATGTTAATTACTAGGGTTTGTTAACCAGTAGGGGTGATTTATCGGTGGTGGATGTTAATTAACTAGGGGTTTGTTCACCAGTAGGGGTTTTTATCGGTGGTGGGGGGTGTTTTATCGTTAGTGGAAATGTTAATTACTTATGGGTTTTAACTCAGTAGGTGTTTTATCGTAGTGAATGTTAATAATTAACTAGGAGGGGTTTTTACCCAGTAGGGGGTGTTTATTAGTTCGTTAGTGGAATGTTAATTCTAGGGGTTGTTTAACCAGTAGGGGGTGTTTATCGTATTGGATGTTAATTACTATGGTGTGTTAACCATAGGGGTGTTATTTATTTCGGTATGGGTGTTAACTTACTAGGGTTTTTACCCGTAGGTGGGTTTTTATCGTGGTGATGTTAATTCCTAGGGTTGTTACCCAGTAGGGGTGTTTTTAATCGGTGTGGATTTTTAATTACTAGGTGGTTGTACCCATTGAGGGGGTGTTTTGTCGGTGGTGGATGTTTAATTACTGGGTTTGTTACCCATTGGGGGGTGTTTGTTGTCGGGTGGTGATGTTAATTACTAGGGGTTGTTTACCCAGTAGGGTGTGTTTATCGTTGGGGATGTTAATTACTGGGGGTTGTTTAACCCAGTAGGGGGTGTTTATTTATTAATCGGTATGGATGTTAATTACTGGGTGTTACCATAGGGGGGTGTTTTAAATAATATAATCGGTAGTGGATGTTATTAACTAGGGGTTGTTAACCCATAAGGGGGTGTTTTATCGGTTGGCATGTTAATTACTATGGGTTGTTAACCAGTTGGGGGGTGTTTATCGGTGGTGATGTTTAATTACTGGGGGTTGTTCCCAACCGTTACCCAAGAACAGGGGTGGTTTTGTATCTGTAGTGAGTTAATTACTGGGGGGTGGTTACCCACCCAGTAGGGGTTTTTATCGGTAGTGGATTTAATTACTAGGGGTTGTTACAGTAGGGGGGGTGTGTAATCGTAGTGGATGTTTAATACTACTAGTGGTTGTTAACCAGTAGGGGGTGTGTTATCTTAGTGGCTTGTTAATTCAGGGTTGTTACCCAGTAGGGGGTGTTTATCGGTAGTGGGGATGTTATTACTAGGGGTTGTTACCCAGTAGGGGGGGGTGTTTATTTACGGTAGTGTATTTTAATTACTAGGGGTTGTTACCCCAATAGTAGGAGGGGGGGTGTTTATATCGGTAGTGGGAATGTTAATTAACAGGGGTTGTTACCTCAGTAGGGGTGTTTATATCGGTAGTGGAATTAATTACTAGTGGTTGTTAATCCCAGTAGGGGTGTTATATCTCGGTAGTGGAGTTTATTACTATAGGGGTTGTTTACCCATTATGGGGTGATTTCTCGGTGGTGGCGGTTAATTACTAGGGGTTGGTCTTAACCAGTAGGTGTGTTTATCGGGAGTGGATGTTAATTACTTAGGGGTTGTTAACCGTAGGGGGGTGTTTATCGGTGGGGTGGATGTTAATACTAGGGGTTGTTAACCCAGTAGGGGGTGGTTTATCGGGTTGATGTTAATTACTAGGGGTTGTAAACCCAGTGGGGGTGTTTATATATCTGTGGTGGATGTTAATTACTAGGGGTGTTAACCAAGTATGGGTGTTTATATCGTTGGGGATTTAATTAACTAGGATACTAGGGGTTGTTAACTCAGTAGGGGTGTTTATTATCGCTGGTGGGGGTGTTTATTCCGGTAGTGTAATGTTAATTTCCTAGGGGTTGTTAACCAGTTATGGGGTGTTTATATCGTAGTGGATTGTTAATTACCTAGGTGGGTGTGTTAACCAGTACAAGGGTGTGTTTTATTCGGTGGTGGATGTTATTACTAGGGGTTGTTTAACAGTAGGGGGTGTTTATCAGTAGGATGGGTGTTAATTACTACTAGGGGTTGTTACCCAGTAGGTGGGCCTTTAACAGTATGGGTGTTAATTACTAGGGTTGTTACCCGTAGGGGGCATTATCGGTATGGATATGTAAGGGAATATTCGGTATGGGGTTGGTCACCGTGTGGCCATACACCGCACAATCGTCTCCCTCTATTAAGCTACAGGGAGCCGGCCGACGGAATTTTCCATCTGTTCCTGGATCGAGCAGAGTGCTGACTATCGGTCGTTGATTGGGTGGGGAAATCCCTACACACGATGATAATAATAGGTAACTCCCATCGTTCCATGACGGTATGTTTACCTTATCGTTCGGTTTTTGTCACCTTATGTGGACCTGTTGTCTTTATTCAACTGGACTCTACGTAACTGTAACTATGTGGCCCCTTAACTATAGATAATCATTGAATAAATGAACCTTTAGTTGTATGTAAGAATCTATTACCCTGGGACCATCAATGTTTACATAAGACCAATGTACCTTGTGTTTAAAGTTTTACCCGTTTAAAATATGCTGAGTTACCATCGTGGTGCTGGTGGGTATATCTGTAATAACATTATTCTTCTCTTTCCATTGAACAATTCCCCTTTCCCCCGAATGAAACATGAGCTTCCTTGTCAGCAGAACCATAACACATAATCCACCCTCCCCAGTACTTACCACCTCTTCCCTCTCCCCTCATCTTGAACAAAACGTCCCCATAACGAGAGAGACGGACGAGGTACTCGGGGGGGGGGGGGGGGGTGATAGATCTGGATTGTCATAACCTACTGCAAGGCTTTCATTGGAACTGTCTTGCAACCCTTGTCACTCATGGAACGTTGAATACCCTACTGAATTAAAGCTACAGTTACGAGTTTGAAGCTTCTAATACATAGCAGAGAAAACGTTAATATTTTAACCGTTCTTTCTGAACACTTGTCGTCCCTGTCTGATGGGGTGAATTTGGTTTCATATAGGGAGTTTTAAATCTTCTCTGGGCCGTTGAATAGGGAGTTTAAGGTTATGTAAATGATTTGATTGGCTAATCGCTGTAGCAATTTTGGATGAAGTATTGTGAAAATTCTAAATGCTTTTGTTGGCTGATAGATCTAGGCTTATTAGGTGTGATTGTAAACATGATTGATTATATCTCGGAAGCCCCCTTGGACATTCTTATATTGGCTAATGCGAATATTATAATGTTTTTGATGGCCTGCTGACGTTTATTCCATTCTGGTCACTTATAATAATGTGCAAGCAATGTAGTTGGCTTGAAAACAGAGGGATTCTTCTTTAATTTATGGAATAAGTTAAGGTCCCACTATGGCGCGTTGCAATCCCGTTTTTTTGATCGCAATGACGTTAAAATATACTAGAATTGCGAGAATCCGTTCCCATTTTATAATTTGCCATTCCGTACTGTGTGGTCCTTTTTAACTGCATCGTTGCAGCACACTTTTGGGTCCGTGTGTCAGAATCGCACTTTTTATGTGGAACGCAAAAACGCGGACATACTTATTTTTTGCGGGGTTTTTTTTTTTGTGTTTGTCCCAGTGTTTCCTGATTTTCCAAAACGCACGCACACTCAATGGAAACGCGGACCAGTGCATCTAAAAACGCTGTTATCATTGCAAAAATGGGCAGTAACGCGGACACAATCATTGTCCTAAAAACGCAACCTGCTTTGCAACATGGTATCTGACAGGCTGTATGTGTACCAGTATGTTTTAGTAATTAGATGTTCTAATAGCTGTCTAATATATTCCCCAAGGAGGGGAACGTTACATATTTCTAACCAACTACATGTCGCAGCTGTCTAAATCTTTGTTAGTAGGTCCTAAACCCAGGAGATTAAACTATATATAGTCTATATTGCAGGGACATCACTTTTTTTTTTATCACCGCGACATCTACAGAATCCTAAACCAATACCTTAATTACCTGATTTCCTGCATAGATAATAACAGACTTCCATGTGACGCCGGTACTTACTCAAGAGACTGGGCAGATTACAGAATCCCCCCTTTTCATTTACGATCTCTCACACACAGCCCCACTCCCTGGTACCATGGGAAACAAAGTAAGGAGAAGTTGAAAACTAGTGCTGGGGTGCTGGTATGCGGGTTGTCTGATCGTTATCTTTCGCGAGACGGACCAATTGTAATGGTTACGCCGGATTCATTATAAGACCGGGTGTGGCTTTCTTTCTGGCTTTTGTTAAATTGAGTGTAGTGTAAAGCTGGCCCATACGCAGCCAACTCCCACGTTCTTGAGACGTGTTCGAGAAACCATGGGTCCCACTTATGGCTGCAATGTCTCTGGAACCTTACCAGGGTAAACCACCACCTCTGTATTTTAAAAAGAACTGTAGTGCTGTTGCCTCCTCCGCCCCTTTATAGCCCAGGCCTAACCAATGGAGACAGTCTGCAAGAATTGCCTTTTCCCATTTGGATAGATGAGTGGTGGGTGGAGCATGGACAGCACAGTTGTCCTTTAAAGTTACGAGACCGATTTCGACCCTCCGTTGGATCCAGTAAAGGGTCTGCCTGTTTATTGTCCTTTTATGAGGTTTTTTGCTCGTAAGACTTTGAAGCTACAGTGAACTATTTTTGGTTGCTCTGTATTTGTAGCGTCTAAGTGGGCCACGAGGCTAACCTAGTTTCAAAGCAATGACAATGTCCACTCCAGGAGAAGAAGCTGAAACTCTCGCATCTTTTTTTTCCTTTCCCACATTCACATTGTGTTCATGGGGGTCTTAAAAGGGACGAAACTATTCACCCAGACTTCTAGTCGAGAACGTGCAGAATATAAATGATATATTGCTACAGTTACTTTGTTTTCCCTAAACCCCTTTCCTTTGTAACGAGATACATTTTCCTACCTTAAAGATGCCCAACGGATTTATAACGGTTATTGTGGCTTTAACAATGGATTTGCAATAACTAGTCCTTTGAGAAAAACATTTAGTCGCCGCAACTGATGCACATTGAATATATTTGGCATTTTTTTTTTTTTTCATTCTCGTGTATAGCTGGCATTTAAATCGTGCAAATGTTAACATTTTTAACGGAGAGTCTATAACTTAACCGCAAATCGCAAGATAGAGCGCAGTGCAAGGCGTGTGTGAGATCACCGAGTAAGAGAGGGTCATTAACTGCACAGATTTCTAGACTGAAAGATTTGACTGTGTCTTTTACATCTATTAGCCATCAATCATTCAGATTTCACAATCTGGTCCATAAGGCCAAGTTATAGCCAATCCAAATCATTTTTTCCACAAGGATTCCACAACGGGATTTACCTATTATCGTTCTTTTGTATGGCCACCTTTAGAGTTATTGGCCAAACAAATAAGAAAGATGATCAATGCACATTCCTGGGGTCCCCGATATACCATTTAATATCTGTAACTAATGCAAACCGTAAAAACAAGGGGGTTTATTGGACCTTCCATACTGGGGTTAACCTTGATTTGTTTGAGGCTTTTCACTTTTATGTCATAAATTGTAACTAAAACCCCCATGTTTATACTGTTTGCACTAGCTAGATTATTATGATATATGGGGCCCAGGAATGTGCATTGATCATCTCTTTTCTTGTTCCAATGATTTGTCAGATCATAGCACGTCCACTATTTGTTATAATAATAGGAGTGCTCCCATAGCCCCCCCCCCTTTTTTTATTAGCCAATCACAGCCTAAGAATTTTTTACAATAATTGCCATTATTTATGGGCACACATTCAAGGGAATGTGTTAATGAGAGTTCACCATGAAATGTTATCAGTGCAGGACATTTTTTATTTACGTCCCCATTTCACGGACTGGTGTCAATCATGAAATGACAATCTAGAACGAGGGTACAAGTTAAGAATAGAACTCTTTCAAGGAGATTCAATAAAAGTTCTTATTTAAAAACGGTGCTAATTTTGTGCCCCAGCCATTCAGACTTATCAACATTTGAAAGCTAACATCTGATTGTTGGGGCAAATTGCACCAATTTTTAAACGCTAAGACTTTGATTGAATAACCCGGTTTGTCCTCTCCCGCGTACTAGTGACAGCTCTGTTTAATTGCTTCAATTAAATATCCGACCTGGGTTTAGTCGCGCCTATGAGACCTAGGGGAACCATGCAGGTTAACGTGAATGATTAAATGCAACCCAAAAAACCGTGTCACCCCCCTTATTAGATGTAGGAGGTGCGTGCCCCCGAGGAGGAACAGTCTCCCATTGTTGTTCCATAGAGAGACATTCCCCTGGCATTTAGTTTCTCGTTTTCTTATTCCCCTCACAGCCTTTCGGCAAGAAGTAAATTTCCGCTCCCAATATCCTGTGCTCGGGCCCAAAGGGCTAATTGTCCTCGGTAATGAACATTTCGGTAAATACCTAATAATAAGTAGGGCAGCTTAACACCTCGCAGTCCTGGGGGTACCTGCTCCACGGGCCTTGCTAGAGGTAAGGTGCCCCCAGGACTGAGAGTGTTAAGTTGCCCTATTTAATAAGTTGGTTTTTACTGATAATGTCATTGCCGTGGACTATTTAGCCTTTGGGCCGATTACAGGATATTCTGTCGCTAGTTTATAATTATGTTAAATGTGGAGTTGAGCTCTTGGGTAAATATTAGCAGTTTTGTGTGTATATGTAACAGATCGGCTAGAAAGGGTTTATTGTGACTACCTGGGATAATATCCTGGTGAGGGCTGGCACGCACAGTGTTTTTGCATAACAGTAAAGGCTGGGAACTTGAGGGTGTGGGCTAACTAAAAGTAAAAATAAATAATGGGAATCCTTTACTAACAAATAAATAATTATAAATAATTAAAAAATAGTCCCTTAAAGGAGATTTCCCCGGTCTCCCCCACCTCCCCCTCTGCGTGATCCTCCCGCCTGCATCTCCCCCTCTCTTCCTGGCCCCATAAAAAATACTAAAAAAACATATAAACAAAAAAAATAAAAATTGTCTCTCTCCCTTCTCCCCTAAGTCGCATATCCCTCCGCCTCCCTACTCATCCCCCTCCAGTCCTCATTCATCCCATCAGATCTCGTTTTCCATTCTAAAACTAATAATATCCCAATCCCATATCTCCCAATAACTCTTCTCCCCTTCCCCATTATCCTCATCCAAATCACATACCTCCCGAATCTCTCCCCTCCTCGAATAATCTCATTCTCACTTCGCATAATTCCTTTCATCCCCCTCCTCATCATAGTCGCCTCTATCCAATCATCTCCCCCCTCCAATCTTATAGAAGGTATTAAAAGAATAAAAGCATTAAAAAGTAATTAAAATAATTCCATCTAGTCCCCCATTCCAGTCCCCCCCTCCGATCCTCCTCTAACAATAATTTAAGAAGTATTAAGAAGTACAAACGTAAGATAGTTCCCCCCCCCATTTATCTTCGTACAGTCCCCCCTGCAGTCCTTCCCCAATAAGTTAAAATTAGCATCCCATCGCATTCCCGTCCCTCTGTTCAATCTCTCCTCAGTAACCCCGATCCCCTGCTGTTAGAATCTCATCCCAATCTTCCCCCCCCCCACCTCCTCTGGTTTATGTTCCCCCAACCTCTGTTACCACCTTCTGACCATAGTGGTCATTTTCAGCCGTCTACCTGCTGGTTATAAGAGCTTGAACAGCGCCTGTCGCCTTTAAGAGCAGTTGTCTCAAGCAGGTCCATTGGCAAGTGTATTCCTCCTTTCCTGACGAAATTGCTACAGCGCGCGCTGGTTATATTCACTGCCAACAGTACCGGGTGAATTAAGACTTTCCCCAGCTCCTGGTTAATACAGTCTTCCTACCAGAGATCCAGTGATTGCCTGTGGTTAGTATAGTCTCCACTTTGTCTGCTTAAGGTCAGGACCACAACTAAACCTGTGCTTGGACTTTCAGTGGCCTTTAAATCATTTTGTGCTTAATACCAGCTCCTGTGTTGACAGGAAGATTGTTTCCTTCTCCGCTGCGTTTTTCAGCCATTCTCCTTATATCTTGAGAAATTAACCTGTTATCCCATACGTAATTCACAATGTACAAGTTCTGATAATTTCAATACGAGCCGTCGTGTCAATTGATTTCAATAACTGTTATCCCCAGTACTGTTACCTGCTGGTTAAGTATAGTTTTCATTGTTTTAACATAAAGTTACTGCTGTTAGTATTTCAGTGTCTTTAACAGTACATGTTACCTGTGGTTAGTATTAGTTCATTGTCTTTAACAGTACAGTTTCCCTGCTTGTTAGTATAGTTCATTGTCTTTAAACAGTACAGTTACCTGCTGGTTAGTATAGTTTCATGTTTTTACAATACGTTACCCTGCTGGTTAGTATAGTTTCATTGTCTTTAACAAGTACTGTTCCCTGCTGGTTAGTATAGTTCATTGTTTTAACAAGTACTGTTACCTAGCTGGTTAGTAATAGGTTCATTGTCTTTACAAGTACTAGTTACCTGCTGGTTAGTATAGTTCATTGTCTTTTACAAGTACTGTTACCTGCGGTTAGTATAGTTCATTGTCTTTAACAATCAAGTATCTGTTACCTGCTGGTTAGTATAGTATCATTGTCTTTATCGTACGTTACCGTGTGGTTAGTATGTTCTGTCTTTACCAAGTACGTTACCTGCTGGTTAGTATAGTTCATTGTCTTTAACAAGTACAGTTACCTGCTGGTTAGTATAGTTCATTGTATTTAACTAGTACAGTTACCTGCTGGTTAGTATAGTTCATTGTCTTTACCAAGTACAGTTACCTGCTGGTTAGTATAGTTCATTGTCTTTACCAAGTACAGTTACCTGCTGGTTAGTATATTCATTGTCTTTACAAGTACTGTTACCGCCTGGTTAGTATAGTTCATTGTCTTTAACACGTACTGTTACCTGCTGGTTAGTATAGTTCATTGTCTTTAACAAGTACTGTTTACCTGACCTGGTTAGTATAGTTCATTGTCTTTAACAAGTACTGTTACCTGCTGGTTAGTATAGTTCATTGTCTTTTACAAGTACTGTTACCTGCTGGTTAGTATAGTTCTTTGTCTTTAAAGTACAGTTACCTGCTGGTTAGTAATAGTTCATTGTATTTAACTAGTACAGTTACCTGCTGGTAGTATAGTAGTTCATTGTCTTTACCAAGTACAGTTACCTGCTGGTTAGTATAGTTCATTGTCTTTACCAAGTACAGTTACCTGCTGGTTAGTATAGTTCATTGTCTTTACCAAGTACGGTTACCTGCTGGTTAGTATAGTTCATTGTATTTACCAAGTACGTTACCTGCTGGTTAGTATAGTTCATTGTCTTTACCAAGTACTGTTACCTGCTGGTTAGTATAGTTCATTGTCTTTACCAAGTACTGTTACCTGCTGGTTAGTATAGTTCATTGTATTTACCAAGTACAGTTACCTGCTGGTTAGTATAGTTCATTGTCTTTACCAAGTACGTTACCTGCTGGTTAGTGTAGTTCCATTGTCTTTACCACGTACGGTTACCTGCTGGTTAGTATAGTTCATTGTCTTTACCAAGTACTTTACCTGCTGGTTAGTATAGTTCATTGTCTTTACCAAGTACGGTTACCTGCTGGTTAGTTTAGTTCATTGTCTTTACCAGTACGGTTACCTGCTGGTTAGTATAGTTCATTGTCTTTACCAAGTACGTTACCTGCTGGTTAGTATAGTTCATTGTCTTAACAGTACAGTTACCTGCTGGTTAGTATAGTTCATTGTCTTTACCAAGTACGGTTACCTGCTGGTTAGTATAGTTCATTGTCTTTACCAAGTACGGTTACCTGCTGGTTAGTATAGTTCATTGTCTTTAACTAGTACGGTTACCTGCTGGTTAGTATAGTTCATTGTCTTTAACTAGTACAGTTACCTGCTGGTTAGTATAGTTCATTGTCTACCAAGTACAGTTACCTGCTGGTTAGTATAGTTCATTGTTTTAACTAGTACATACCGCTGGTTAGTATAGTCATTGCTTACCAGTACGTACGCTGGTTAGTATAGTTCATTGTCTTTACCAGTACGTTTACCAGCTGTTAGTATAGTTCATTGTCTTTAACAAGTACTGTTACCTGCTGGTTAGTATGAGTTCATTGTCTTTACCAAGTACAGTTACCGCTGGTTAGTATAGTTCATTGTTTTACCAAGTACAGTTACCTGCTGGTTAGTATAGTTCATTGTTTACAAGTACTGTTACCTGCTGGTTAGTATAGTTTCATTGTCTTTACCCAATACTGTTACCTGCTGGTTTAGTATAGTTCATTGTCTTTACCAATACTGTTACCTGCTGGGTATAGTTTCATTGTATTTAACCAGTACTGTTACCTGCTGGTTAGTATAGTTCATTGTTTTACCAGTACATTTACCTGCTGGTTAGTAAGTTCATTGTATTTACCAAGTCCAGTTACCTGCTGGTTAGTAGTTTTTTCTTTAACCAAGTACAGTTACCTGCTGTTAGTATAGTTCATTGTCTTTACCAAGTACAGTTACCTGCTGGTTAGTATAGTTCATTGTTTTACCAAGTACTGTTACCTGCTGGTTAGTAAGTTCATTGTATTTACAAGTAGTCGTTACCTGCTGGTTAGTATAGTTCATTGTTTTACCAAGTACAGTTACCTGCTGGTTAGTTAGTTCATTGTTTTACCAAGTACGTTACCTGCTGGTTAGTATAGTTCATTGTATTTACCAAGTACGTTTTACCTGCTGGTTAGTATAGTTCATGTTCTTTACCAAGTACGTTCCTGCTGGTTAGTATAGTTCATTGTCTTTACCAAGTACTGTTACCTGCTGGTTAGTATAGTTCATTGTATTTACCAAGTACAGTTACCTGCTGGTTAGTAAGTTTCTTGTTTTACCAAGTACAGTTACCTGCTGGTTAGTATAGTTCATTGTATTTACCAAGTACAGTTTACCTGCTTGGAGTATAGTTAATTGTCTTTACCAAAGTACTGTTACCTGCTGGTTAGTATAGTTCATTGTATTACCAAGTACAGTTACCTGCTGGTTAGTATAGTTCATTGTCTTACCAAGTACAGTTACCTGCGGTTAGTATAGTTCATTGTCTTACAAGTACTGTTACCTGCTGGTTAGTATAGTTCATTGTCTTTACCAAGTACTGTTACCTGCTGTTAGTATAGTTATTGTTTACCAGTCCGTTACCTGCTGGTAGTATAGTTCATTGTATTTACCACATCGGTTACCTGCTGGTTGTGATGTTCATGTCTTTACCAAGTACGTTACCTGCTGGTTAGTATAGTTCATTGTCCTTTACCAAGTACTGTTACCTGCTGGTTGGATAGTTTCATTGTCTTTACAAGTACAGTTACCTGCTGTTTAGTATAGTTCATTGTTTCTTTAACAAGTACAGTTACCTGCTGGTTAGTATAGTTCATTGTCTTTACCAAGTACTGTTACCTGCTGGTTAGTATAGTCATTGATTTTACCCAGTACTGTTTACCTGCGGTTAGTATAGTTCATTGTCTTTACCAAGATACTGTTACACCTGCTGGTTAGTATAGTTCATTGTATTTACCAAGTACGTTACCTGCTGGTTAGTAGTAGTCATTGTATTTACCAATTACAGTTACCTGCTGGTTAGTATAGTTCATTGTATTTACCAAGTCAGGTTACCTGCTGGTTAGTAAGTTATGTCTTTCCAAGTACGTTACCTGCTGGTTAGTATAGTCATTGTTTTACCAAGTACAGTTACCTGCTGGTTAGTATGTTTCATTGTCTTTACCAAGTACAGTTACCTGCTGGTTAGTATATTTCATGTCTTTACCAATACTGTTACCTGCTGGTTGTATAGTTCATTGTATTTACAAGTCTGTTACCTGCTGGTTAGTATAGTTCATTGTATTTACCAAGTACGTTACCTGCTGGTTATATAGTTCTTGTATTTACCAAGTACTGTTCCCTGCTGTTAGTATAGTTCATGTTCTTTAACAAGTAGTTACCTGCCTGGTTAGTATAGTTCATTGTACTTTAACAGTACAGGTTACCTGCTGGTTAGTATAGTTCATTGTCTTTAACAAGTACAGTTACCTCTGTTAGTAAGTTCATTGTCTTTAACAAGTACAGTTACACTGCTGGTAGTATAGTTCTTGTCTTTACAGTACAGTTACCTCTGGTTAGTATAGTTCTTTGTCTTTAACAAGTACAGTTACCTGCTGGTAGTATAGTTCTTTGTCTTTAACAAGTACAGTTACCGCTGGTTAGTAAGTTCTTGTCTTAACAAGTACAGTTACCTGCTGGTTAGTATAGTTCATTGTTTTAAACAAGTACATTACCCTGGTTAGTATAGTTTTTGTCTTTACAAGTACTGTTACCTGCTGGTTAGTATAGTTCATTGTCTTTACAAGTACAGTTACCTCGGTTAGTATAGTTCATTGTCTTTAACAAGTTCGTTACCTCTGGTTAGTTAATAGTTCATTGTCTTTAACAAGTACAGTTACCTGCGGTTTAGAGTTCTGTCTTAACAAGTACTGTTACCTGCTGTTAGTATAGTTCATTGTCTTAACAAGTACAGTTACCTGCTGGTTAGTATAGTTCATTGTTTTAACAAGTACATTACTGCTGGTTAGTATAGTTCATTGTTTTTTAACAAGTACATTACCTGCTGGTTAGTATAGTTCATTGTCTTTAACAAGTACAGTTACCTGCTGGTTAGTATATGTTATTGTCTTTACCAAGTACGTTACCTGCTGGTTTATAGTTTTGTTTTTAACAAGTACTTACCTGCTGGTTAGTATAGTTCATTGTCTTTAACAAAGTACAGACCTGCTGGTAGTATTTCATTGTCTTTAACAAGTACAGTTACCTGCTGGTTAGTATAGTTTAATTGTCTTTACCAAGTACTGTTACCTGCTGGTTAGTATAGTTCATTGTCTTTAACCAGTACAGTTACCTGCTGGTTGGTGTAGTTAATTTACTTTAACAAGTAAGGTTACTTTCTGGTTGGCATAATCTTGGTTATCGTTAAACAAGTAGGGTTAGTTTTTTGGTAACAAAGTTGCTAACCTTTTAACGGTACAGTTACCTGCTGATTGTCATAGTTGGTTATCTTTAACAAATTACCTTGTTTATTGCTGGTTAGAAGTCATTATTTCACTAGTACACTTTTTTTAACATGTTAGTTACCTGCTGATTGTCATAGTTCAGTTACTGCTGGTTAAATAAGTGGATATTTTTACCTAGTTCAGTTAGTGCTGTTAGTGTTCGTTTATTTTAACAAGTATACTTACCTATTGGTTAGCTAATTCAGTTATATTTATCAAATATCGATACCTATAGGTTAGCTTAACTGTTATCTTTAACAAAGTACGATTACCTATAGGTTAGCTTAAGTCAGTTATCTTTAACAGTACGGTTACCTATTGGTTAGCTTAACTGTTACACAAGTACGGTTAGATTAGTTGAGTTCATTTTTATTCTTGAGGTTTAATTCGTAACTGGGGTTAAGGTTTAGTAAATCTTAGAGGAAAGGCCCGCCAACTTCTCTGAGATATAAAATGACGGTGTGAAGTCTGATATTCTTCAGGAGACTAATGGCCAATTTAACTGAGAGGAAGTCTAGATGTTTGTCGGATCTGTCCGCATCTGGGTTTCTTCTATTTCAGCACAAAGGGAATTCTACTGTTAAAGACAAAGTGACACCAGCACCAGAACTAATGAGGACGTTTTTAAAACCTGTTACATTTTCTAATTTGGTACCTGCCTTAGAAAGTTGTGTAATCCCTGGGTATAAATACCGCCTATAATAACATTACCGGTGTGCCACACTGCACGGCGATCCGTCACGGTCTTATTACGCGCGCGATCACCATTTTTGGTGACACTGTCAACATGACATGTGATCTTGCGAAACGCAAGCTTATGTAAAGGCAGATACAGTGCACAGAAACGCAGAGCGTTTTTTACGTGCGCTCAAGTGGGTCTCCGATTGTGTGGCGCGATTCTTGCGCATTTCGCGTTTTGCGCATGCGTTTTCGCCTTTTCACGTTTGGACACGCATCTTTAACGCACCAAAAATGGTGAACGCATGCGTTACCATAACGCGAACGGACGCGCAATCGCATGCGCATCGGAAATCGAGGGAATTTTTGCGTTCCCGGGATTTCCATTTTAGCGAAAATCGCGGGCGCAAACGCGAGCGCGAAACGCGTGCGCAAACGCGCGAAAAACGCGCTAGTGTGGCCTAGCCCTTAAAATCCATCGACGTACCTATCTTACCCATGTGAGAACTTACGGCTGGAGATTGGATGACAACCGACAAAGAGACCACATGTACGCAACCCCCCACGACCGCCTGTTCCAGATGATTGCCATAGGTGTTTGGTTGGGGGTTGTGTGTCATTCATTGATTGGTGGTGGGGCCACAAGGACGTCTGACCGAATGGCCACACACCTACGGTTATTTTGGCAGCGGTCATGTGTGAAATCTGCATAAAAATCTGTTGCAGGCAACGGATCTCTGTAAAACACTGCCAATCGTGCGGTCACCTGCCATCCATACATCAGTTGTCCGTGTGTACCCAGTCTTCTCGTCACATTGTAATTACATGGTTAGGGCACACCTCCTACTAGTGTCTATAACCGTATATCTCCGGCACATGTGAAATCTGGTTCTATAGACTGAATAACATCAATAGGGCTAATAACTAGATCACACACAGTCAATAGGTAATCAGCCATGGGTCTTATGGGACAGATTGTCTTGTACAGCTGGGGATGTCATTGTTACAGGATCAGAAAGGACCCGGCAGGATTATTGATTGCAGGTGTCTGTACAGTATAGAGCGTTACAAAGGATTATGGGTCGTGAGCCACAGAATACAGGTCTCGGGGATGGATATGTTATTAGCCGAGACGCATCATACGCAGTGTTCTATGTAACCAGATAGGCCTGCAACTACCAAATAACCATCATCTAATGGAATAGAGGAAATAACATTCTAGGGGTATTGTGTGACAGAACTATTCCTATGTATATTTTACATTGGGTGGGAGCTGCCATATTGGTTTCCCCTTAGACAGTACAGTATGAGGGTATAGCTTATTGTATGTACAGAACATTCCTTCTCTGTATATTTATACATATGTGTGGGCTGCCATATTGTTTCCTTAACAGTACAGTATGAGGGTATAGCTTATTGTAATGTCAGAAACATTCCTTCTTTGTATATTTATACTATGGGTGGAGCTGCCATATTGTTTCCCTTAGACAGTACAGTAGGGGTATAGCTTATTGTATGTACAGAACATTCCTTCTTTGTATTTTATACTATGGGGTGGGAGCTGCCATATTGTTTCCGCTTAGACAGTACAGTATGAGGTATAGCTTATTGTATGTACAAACATTCCTTCTCTGTATATTTATACATATGGTGGGAGCTGCCATATTTTTCCCTTAGACATACAGTATGAGGGTATAGGCTTATATTGTATGTACAGAACATTCCTTCTCTGTATATTTATACTATGTGGTGGGAGCTGCCATATTGTTTCCCTTAGACAGTACAGTATGAGGGTATAACTTATTGTATGTACAGAACATTCCTTCTCGTATATTTATACATATGGTTGGAGCTGCCATATTTTTTCCCTTAGACATACAGAATGAGGGTATAACTTATTGTATGTACAGAACATTCCTTCTGTATAGTATATTTATACATAGGTGGGGAGCTGCCATATTGTCTGTCCCTTAGACATACAGTATGAGGGTATAACTTATTGTATGTACAACATTCCTTCTCTGTATATTTATAACATATGGGTGGGAGCTGCCATATGGTTTCCCTTAGACCAGTACAGTATGAGGGTATAGCTATTGTGCGTACAGAACATCCTTCTCTGTATATTTATACATATGGGTGGGAGCTGCCATATTTTTTCCCTACACAGTACAGTATGAGGGTATAGCTATTGTATGTCAGAACATTCCTTCTCTGTATATTATACATATGGGGGAGCTGCCATATTGTTTTCCTTAGACAGTACAGTATGAGGTATAGCTTATTGTATGTCCAGAACATTCCTTCCCTGTATATTATATTATACAATATGTGTGGGAGCTGCCATATTGTTTCCCTTAGACAGTACAGTATGAGGGTATAGCTTATTGTATTACAGAACATCCTTCCCTGTTATTTATATTTATAACATATGTGTGAGCTGCCATATTGTTTCCTCTTAGACAGTAAGTATGAGGGTATAGCTTATTGTATGTACAGAACATTCCTTCTCTGTAGATTTTATATATGGGTGGGAGCTGCCATAGTTGTTTCCCTTACACATACGTATGAGGGTATAGCTTATTGTATGTACAGACATTCCTTCTCTGTATATTTATCATATGGGTGGGAGCTGCATATTGTTTCCTTAGACAGTACAGTATGAGGGTATAGCTTATTGTATGTACAGAACATTCCTTCCTGTATATTTATATTTATACATATGTGTGGGAGCTGCCATATTGTTTCCCTTAGACAGTACAGTATGAGGGTATAGCTTATTGTAGTACAGACATTCCTTCCTGTATATTTATTATACATATGTGGTGGGAGCTGCCATATTGTTTCCCTTAGACCTACAGTATAGGGTATAGCTTATTGTATGTACAGAACATTCCTTCTCTGTATATTTATACATATGGGTGGGAGCTGCCATAGTGTTTCCCTTAGACAGTACAGTATGAGGGTATAGCTATTGTATGTACAGAACATTCCTTCCCTGTATATTTATATTATACATATGTGTGGGAGCTGCCATATTGTTTCCCTTAGACAGTACAGTATGAGGGTATAGCTTATTGTTGTACAGAACATTCCTTCCCTGTATATTTATATTTACATATGGGTGGGAGCTGCCATATTGTTTCCCTTAACAGTACAGTATGAGGTATAGCTTATTGTGTGTACAGAACATTCCTTCTCTTTATATTTATACATATGGGTGGGAGCTGCCATATTGTTTCCCTTAGACAGTACAGTATGAGTATATAGCTTATTGTGTACAGAACATTCCTTCTCTGTATATTTATACATATGTGGGGAGCTGCCATATTGTTTCCCTTAGACAGTACAGTTGAGGGTATAGCTATTGTATGTACAGAACATTCCTTCTCTGTCACCCCAGACACTGACCGGACCTATTTTAACCTCACCCCTGAAACACCCAGACTCCTCCTTGATCTGCTCAGACTTCTACCCTGGTCTACGGCAAGTGGGTTGAGCTAGCGGTGGGGTCTGTGTAGACCAGGGTAGACGTCTGAGCAGATCAAGGAGGAGTCTGGGCTGTTCAGGGGTGAGGGTTAAAATAGGTCCGGTCAGTGTCTGGGGTGACAGAGAAGGAATGTTCTGTACATACAATAAGCTATACCCTCATACTGTACTGTCTAAGGGAAACAATATGGCAGCTCCCACCCATATGTATAAATATACAGAGAAGGAATGTTCTGTACACACATAAGCTATACCCTCATCCTGACTGTCTAAGGGAAACATATGGCAGCTCCCACCCATATGTAAAATATAGAGAAGGATGTTCTGTACAACAAAAGCTATACCTCATACTGTACTGTAGGGAACAATATGGCAGCTCCCACACATATGTATAAATATACAGAGAAGGAATGTTCTGTACATACAATAAGCTATATACTCATACTGTACTGTCTAAGGGAAACAATATGGCAGCTCCCACCCATATGTATAAATATAAAGAGAAGGAATGTTCTGTACACACAATAAGCTATACCCTCATACTGTACTGTATAAGGGAAACAATATGGCAGCTCCCACCCATATGTATAAATATAAATATACAGGGAAGGAATGTTCTGTACATACAATAAGCTATACCCTCATACTGTACTGTCTAAGGGAAACAATATGGCAGCTCCCACACATATGTATAAATATAAATATACAGGGAAGGAATGTTCTGTACATACAATAAGCTATACCCTCATACTGTACTGTCTAAGGGAAACACTATGGCAGCTCCCACCCATATGTATAAATATACAGAGAAGGAATGTTCTGTCCAGACACAATAAGCATACCCTCTACTGGTACTTTCTAGGGGAAACAATATGGCAGCTCCCACCCATATGATAATATACAGAGAAGGAATGTTCTGTACACACATAATCTATACCCTCATACTGTACTGTCTAAGGGAACAAATTGCAGCTCCCACCCATATGTATATAAATATCCAGAGAAGGAATGTTCTGTACACACAATAAGCTATACCCTCATACTGTACTGTCTAAGGGAAACCATATGGCAGCTCCCACCCAATGTTAAATATACAGAGAAGGAATGTTCTGTACAACAATAAGCTATAACCCTCATACTGTACTTCTAGGGAAACCATATGGCAGCTCCCACCCATTGTATAAATATAAATATACAGAGAAGGAATGTTCTGTAGCATACAATAAGCTATACCCTCATACTGTACTGTCTAAGGGAAACCATATGGCAGCTCCCACCAATATGTATAAATACAGAGAAGGATGTTCTGTACATACAATAAGTTATACCCTCAACTGTACTGTCTAAGGGAAACAATATGGCAGCTCCCACCCATATGTATAAATATACAAGAGAAGGAATGTTCTGTACATACAATAAGCTATACCCTCATACTGAACTGTCAAGGGACACCATGATGGCATCTGGCCCCACCCATATGTATAAATATACAAAGAAGGAATGTTCTGTACACACAATACCCCTAGAATGTTTATTTTCCTCTATTCCATTAGATGATGGTTATTTGGTTAGTTGCAGGTCCCTATCCTGGTTACATAGAACACTGCGTATGATGCGTCTCTGCTAATAACATTATCCATCCCCGGAGACCTGTATTTCTGTGGCTCACGACCCATAATCCTTTGTAACGCTCTATACTGTACAGACACCTGCAATCAATAATCCTGCCGGGTCCTTTCTGATCCTTGTAACAATGACATCCCCAGCTGTACAAGACAATCTGGTCCCATAAGACCCATGGCTGATTACCTATTGACTGTGTGTGATCTAGTTATTAGCCCTATTGATGTTATTCAGTCTATAGAACCAGATTTCACATTGTGCCGGAGATATACGGTTATAGACACTAGTAGGAGAGTGTGCCCTAACCATGTAATTACAATGTGACGAAGACTGGGTACACACGGACAACTGATGTATGGATGGCAGGTGACCGCACGATTGGCAGTGTTTTACAGAGATCCGTTGCCTGCAACAGATTTTTATGCAGATTTCACACATGACCGCTGCCAAAATAACCGTAGGTGTGTGGCCATTCGGTCAGACGTCCTTGTTGGCCCCACCCACCAATCAATGAATGACACACAACCCGCAACCAAACACCTATGGCAATCATCTGGAACAGGCGGTCGTCGGGGGTTGCGTACATGTGGTCTCTTGGTCGGTTGTCATCCAATCTCCAGCCGTAAGTTCTCACATGGGTAAGATAGGTACGTCGATGGATTTTAAGGGCTAGGCCACACTAGCGCGTTTTTCGCGCGTTTGCGCACGCGTTTCGCGCTCGCGTTTGCGCCCGCGATTTTCGCTAAAATGGAAATCACGGGAACGCAAAAATTCCCTCGATTTCCGATGCGCATGCGATTGCGCGTCCGTTCGCGTTATGGTAACGCATGCGTTCACCATTTTTGGTGCGTTAACCCATGCGTGTCCATAACGTGAAAAGGCGAAAACGCATGCGCAAAACGCGAAATGCGCAAGAATCGCGCACACAATCGCGAGACCCCACTTGAGCGCACGTAAAAACGCTCTGCGTTTCTGTGCACTTGTATATCTGCTTTTACATAAGCTTGTGTTTCGCAAGATCACATGTCATGTTGACAGTGTCACCAAAAATGGTGATCGCGCGCGTAATAAGACCGTGACGGATCGCCGTGCAGTGTGGCACACCGGTAATGTTAATTATAGGCGGTATTTATACCCAGTGATTACACAACTTTCTAAGGCAGGTACCAAATTAGAAAATGTAACAGGTTTTAAAAACGTCCTCATTAGTTCTGGTGCTGGTGTCACTTTGTCTTTAACAAGTAGAATTCCCTTTGTGCTGAAATAGAAGAAACCCAGATGCGGACAGATCCGACAAACATCTAGACTCTCCTCTCAGTTAAATTGGCCATTAGTCTCCTGAAGAATATCAGACTTCACACCGTCATTTTATATCTCAGAGAAGTTGGCTGTGCCTTTCCTCTAAGTATTTACTAAACCTTAACCCCACGTTACCTGAATTAAAACCTCAAGAATAAAAACTGAACTAATCTAACTAATCTAACCGTACTTGTTAAAGATAACAGTTAAGCTAACCAATAGGTAACCGTACTTGTTAAAGATAACTGACTTAAGCTAACCTATAGGTAATCGTACTTTGTTAAAGATAACAGTTAAGCTAACCTATAGGTAATCGTACTTTGATAAATATAACTGAATTAAGCTAACCAATAGGTAAGTATACTTGTTAAAAATAAACGAACACTAACCAGCAAGTAACTGAACTAGGTAAAAATATCCCACTTATTTTAACCAGCAGGTAACTGAACTATGACAATCAGCAGGTAACTTAACATGTTAAAAAAAAGTGTACTAGTGAAATATAATGACTTCTAACCAGCAATAAACAAAGGTAATTTGTTAAAGATAACCAAACTATGACAATCAGCAGGTAACTGTACCTGTTAAAAGGTTAGCAAACTTTGTTAACCAAAAACTAACCCTACTTGTTTAACGATAACCAAGATATGCCAACCAGAAAGTAACCTTACTTGTTAAAGTAAATTAACTACACCAACCAGCAGGTAACTGTACTTGGTAAAGACAATGAACTATACTACCATCAGTAACAGTACTTGGTAAAGACAATTAACTATACTAACCAGCAGTAACTGTACGTGTTAAAGACAATGAACTATACTAACCAGCAGTAACTGTACTTGTTAAAAACATGAACTATACTAACCAGCAGGTAAATGTACTTGTTAAAAACCAATGAACTATACTAACCAGCAGGTAACAGTACTTGGTAAAGACAATTAACTATACTAACCAGCAGGTAACTGTACTTGTTAAGACAATGAACTATACTAACCAGCAGGTAACTGTACTTGTTAAAAACAATGAACATACTAACCAGCAGGTAATGTACTTGTTAAAAACAATGACTATACTAACCAGCAGTAACTGTACTTGTTAAAGACAATGAACTATACTAACCACAGGTAACAGTACTTTGTTCAAGACAAAGAACTATACTAACCAGCAGGTACTGTACTTGTTAAAACAATGAAACTATAACAACAGTCAGGTAACTGACTTGTTAAAACAATAACTATCAACCAGCAGTACTGTACTTGTAAAGACAATGACTATACTAACAGCAGTAACAGTACTTGTTAAAGACAAAAAACTATACTAACCATCGGTAACTGTACTTGTTAACAATGAACTATACTAACCAGCAGGTAACGTACTTGTTAAAGACAAGAACTATACTAACCAGCGGTAACTGTACTTGTTAAAGACAAGAACTATACTAACCAGCGTAACTGTACTTGTTAGACAAGAAACTATACTAACCAGCAGTAACTGTACTTGTTAAGACAGAACTATACTAACCAGCAGGTACTGTACTTGTTAAGACAATGAACTATACTAACCAGCAGGTACCTGTACTGTAAAGACAATGAACTATACTAACCAGCAGGTAACGTACTTGTTAAAGACATGAACTATACTAACCAGCGGTAACCGTACTTGTTAAAGACAATGAACTATACTAACCGCAGGTAACCGTACTTGGTAAATACAATGAACTATACTAACCAGCAGGTACCGTACTTGGTAAATACAATGAACTATACTACAGCAGGTCCAGTACTTGGTAAACATGAACTATACTACCAGCAGGTAACAGTACTTGGTAAAGACAATGACTATACTAACCGCAGGTAACTTACTTGGGTAAAGACAATGAACTATACTAACCAGCAGGTACTGTACTGGTAAATACAATGAACTATACTAACCAGCAGGTAACAGTCATTGGTAAAGACAATTACTATACTAACCAGCAGGTAACTGTACTTGGTAATCAATGAACTATACTAACAGCAGCAGTACTGTACTTGGTAAATACAATGAACTATACTAACCAGCAGGTAACTGTACTTGGTAAATACAATGAACTATACTAACCAGCAGGTAACTGTACTTGGTAAAGACAATGAACTATACTAACCAGCAGGTAACAGTACTTGGTAAATACAATGAACTATACTAACCAGCAGGTAACAGTACTTGGTAAAGACAATGAACTATACTAACCAGCAGGTAACTGTACTTGTAAGACAATGACTATACTAACCAGCAGGTAACTGTACTTTAAGACATGAACTATACTAACCAGCAGGTAACAGTACTTGGTAAAGACAATGAACTATACTAACCGCAGGTAACCGTACTTGTTAAAGACAATGAACTATACTAACCAGCAGGTACGTACTTGTTAAATACAATGAACTATACTAACCAGCAGGTAACCGTACTTGGTAACAATGAACTAACTAACCAGCAGGTAACAGTACTTGTAAAGACAATGAACTATACTAACCGCAGGTACAGTACTTGGTAAAGACATGAACTATACTAACCAGCAGGTAACTGTACTTGGTAAAGACAATGAACTATACTAACCACAGGTAACTGTACTGGTAAATACAATAACTATACTAACCAGCAGGTAACAGTACTTGGTAAAGACAATTAACTAACTAACCAGCGTACTGTACTTGGTAAATACAATGAACTATACTAACCAGCAGGTAACTGTACTTGGTAAATACAATGAACTATACTAACCAGCAGGTAACTGTACTTGGTAAATACAATGAACTATACTAACCAGCAGGTAACAGTACTTGGTAAAGACAATGAACTATACTAACCAGCAGGTAACAGTACTGGGTAAAGACAATGAACTATACTAACCAGCAGGTAACAGTACTTGGTAAATACAATGAACTATACTAACCAGCAGGTAACAGTACTTGGTATACATGAACTATACTAACCAGCGGTAACTGTACTTGGTAAAGCAATGAACTATACTAACCAGCAGGTAACAGTACTTGGTAAATACAATGAACTATACTAACCAGCAGGTAACAGTCTTGGTAAATACAATGAACTATACTAACCAGCAGGTAACTGTACTTGTAAAGACAATGAACTATCTAACTGCAGGTAACTGTACTTGGTAAATACAATGACAATACTAACCAGCAGGTAACTGTACTTGGTAAATACAATGAACTATACTAACCAGCAGTAACTGTACTTGGTAAATACAATGAACTATACTAACCAGCAGGTAACATTACTTGGTAAAACAATGAACTATACTAACCAGCAGGTAACGTACTGGTAAAGACAATGAACTATACTACCAGCAGGTAACAGTATTGGGTAAAGACAATGACTATACTAACAGCAGGTAACAGTACTTGTAATACAATAACTATACTAACCAGCAGGTAACTGTACTTGGTAAAACAATGAACTATACTAACCAGCTGGTACTGTACTTGGTAAAGACAATGAACTATACTAACCAGCGGTAAGTACTTGGTAAAGACAATGAACTATACTAACCAGCTGTAACTGTACTTGTAAAGACAAGAACTATACTAACCAGCAGGTAACTGTACTTGGTAAGCAATGAACTATACTAACCAGCAGGTAACTGTACTGTTAATACAATGACCTATACTAACCAGCAGGTAACTGTACTTGTAAGACAATGAACTATACTAACCAGCAGTAACTGTACTGTTAAAGACATGAACTATACTAACCAGCAGGTACTACTGTGAAGACAATGAACTATACTAACCAGCAGGTACGTACTTGGTAAAGACAATGAACTATACTAACCAGCAGGTAACGTACTTGTAAAGACAATGAACTATACTAACCAGCAGGTACTGACTGGTAAAGACATGAACTATACTAACCAGCAGGTAACCGTACTTGTAAAGACAATGAACTATACTAACCAGCAGGTAACGTACTTGGTAACAATGAACTATACTAACCAGCAGGTAACCGTACTTGGTAAAGACAATGAACTATACTAACCAGCAGGTAACGTACTTGGTAAAGACAATGAACTATACTAACCAGCAGGTAACGTACTGTGTAAAGACAATGACTATACACAAAACCAGCAGGTAACTGTACTTGGTAAAGACAATGAAACTATACTAACCAGCAGGTAATGTACTTGGTAAACAATGAATGAACTATACTAACCAGCAGGTAACTGTACTTGTAAAGACAATGAACTATCACCAGCAGTAACAGTACTTGGTAAGACAATGAACTATACTAACCAGCAGGTAACCGTACTTGGTAAACATAGACTATACTAACCAGCAGGTAACCGTACTTGTAAAGACAATGAACTATACTAACCAGCAGGTAACTGTACTTGGTAAAGACAATGAACTATCTAACCAGCAGGTAACTGTACTTGTAAAGACAATGAACTATACTAACCAGCAGGTAACGTACTAGTTACAACAATGAACTATACAACCAGCAGGTAACTGACTTGTTAAAGACAAGAACTATACTAACCAGCAGGTAACAGTACTTGTTAAAGACAATAACTATACTACCAGCAGGTAACGTACTTGTTAAAGACAATGAACTATACTAACCAGCGTAACCGTACTTGTTAAAGACAATGAACTATACTAACCAGCAGGTAACAGTACTTGTTAGACAATGAACTATACTAACCAGCAGTAACATACTTGTTAAAGCAATGAAACTATACTAACCAGCAGGTAACTGTACTTGTTACAACTGAACTATACTAACCAGCAGGTAACTGTACTTTGTAAAGACAATGAACTACTCTACCCGCAGGTACTGTACTAGTTAAACAATGAACTATACAACACAGGTAACTGTACTGGTTAAGACAATGACTATCCTAACCAGCAGTAACAGTACTTGTTAAAGACAATGAACTATACTAACCAGCAGGTAACAGTACTTGTTAAAACAATGAACTATACTAACCGCAGGTAACAGTACTTGTTAAAGACAATGAACTATACTAACCAGCAGTAACAGTACTTGTTAAGACAATGAACTATACTAACCACAGGTAACAGTACTTGTTAAAGACAATGAACTATACTAACCAGCAGGTAACAGTACTTGTTAAAGACAATGAACTATACTAACCAGCAGGTAACAGTACTTGTTAAAGACAAAGAACTATACTAACCAGCAGGTAACAGTACTTGTTAAAAACAATGAACTATACTAACCAGCAGGTAACTGTACTTGTTAAAGACAATGAACTATACTAACCAGCAGGTAACTGTACTTGTTAAAGACAATGAACTATACTAACCAGCAGGTAACAGTACTGGGTAAACATAGTTATTGGAAATCACATTGACATATTCGACGTGTCTCGGTAGTTTAGAAATTTATCAGAAACTTGTACATTTGTCGCATTTACTGTATGGGAATGAAAAGGTTAATTTTCTCCAAGCCCAGATATAAGGAGAATGTGCTGTACAGAGACCAGGAACGAACAGCGGAGAAGAGTAACAGATCTTCCCATGTCACACACAGGGAGGATCTGGATTAAAGGCAACACAAATTGATACTTACAGGTCCAGCTGAAGGGTCCAAGCACAGGTTTAGTTGGTTTGGTCCCTGACCTTACCCAGCAGACACCAGTGGAGATATAACAGGCAGATCACTTGGGATCCTCTCGGTGGAACGCGGCGCACAAGCTCTCCTATTGCACCGGCACTGCTGGAGTGAATATTAACACACGGCGCTCAGCCATGTAGAAAGGAGACACTGTGCCAATGACCTGCTATGCACCGACACTGCTCTTAAAGGGACCAGGCGCTGTTCCATAGGCTGGTTATGAGAAGGGAAGGCTGTGCACTTGGTGGGTTGGTAAAGAGATATAAGCACACACCCTGCAAGTTCCCAGCCTTTACTGTTATGCAAATAACACTGTGCGTGCCAGCCCCTCACCAGGATATTATCCCAGGTAGTCACAATAACCCTTTCATAGCCGATCTGTTACATATACACACAAACTGCTAATATTGTACCCAAGAGCTCACACTCCACATTTTAACATTAATTATAACTAGCGACAGAAATATCCTGTACTCGGCCCAAAAGGCTAATAGTCCACGGCAATGACATTTCATTAAATACCAACTTATTAAATAGGGCAACTTAACACCTCTCAGTCCTGGGGGCACCTACCTCTAGCAGGGCCCGTGGAGCAGGTACCCCCAGGACTGCGAGGTGTTAAGCTGCCCTACTTATTATTTAGGTATTTACCGAAATGTCATTGCCGAGGACAATTAGCCCTTTGGGCCGAGCACAGGATATTGGGAGCGGAAATTTACTTCTTGCCGAAAGGCCTGTGAGGGGAATAAGAAAACGAGAACTAAATGCCAGGGAATGTTCTCTCCTATGGAACACAATGGGAGACTGTTCCTCCTCGGGGCACGCAGCCTCCTACATCTAAATAAGGGGTGACACGGTTTTTTGGTTGCATTTAATTCATTCACGTTACCCTGCATGGTCCCCTAGGTCTCATAGGGCGACTAAACCCAGGTCGGATATTTAATTGAAGCAATTGAAACAGAGCTGTCACTAGTACGCAGGTGAGAGGACAAACAGGGTTATTCAATCAAAGTTCTTAGCGTTTAAAATGGTGCTAATTTTGCCCCAACCAATCAGATGTTAGCTTTCAAATGTTAGATAAGTTCTGATTGGCTGGGGCAAAATTAGCACCGTTTTAAATAAGAACTTTTATTGAATCTCCTTGAAAGATTTCTATTCTTTAACTTGTTACCCCTCGTTCTAGATTGTCATTTCATGATTGACACCAGTCCGTGAAATGGGGCAGATAAATAAAAATGTCCTGCACTTTGATAACATTTCATGGTGAACTCTCACTTAAACACATTCCCTTGAATGTGTGCCCATAATAATGGCAATTATTGTAAAAATTCTTAGGCTGTGATTGGCTAATAAAAAAAAGGGGGGGGGGCTATGGGAGCACTCCTATTATTATAACAAATAGTGGAAGTGCTACTGATCTGACCAAATCATTGGAACAAGAAAAGAGATGATCAATGCACATTCCTGGGCCCCATATATCATAATATCTCTGCTAGTGCAAACAGTATAAACATGGGGGTTTTAGTTACAATTTTATGCATAAAAGTGAAAAGCCTCCCAACCACATCAAGGTAACCCCAGTATGGAAGGTCCTAATAAACCCCCTTGTTTTTACGGTTTGCACTAGTACAGATATTATAATGGTATATGGGGCCCAGGAATGTGCATTGATCATCTCTTTCTTATTTGTTTGGCCAATAACTCTAAAGGTGGCCATACAAAAGAACGATAATAGGTAAATCCCGTTGTGGAATCCATTGTGGAAAAAAATGATTTGATTGGCTAATAACTCTGGCCTTATGGACCAGATTGTGAAAATCTGAATGATTTGATTGGCTAATAGATGTAAAGACACAGTCAAATCTTTCAGTCTAGAAATCTGTGCAGTTACTGACCCTCTCTTAACTCGGTGATCTCACACACGCCTTGCACTGCGCTCTATCTTGCGATGCGGTTAAGTTATAGTGACTCTCCGTTAAAATGTTAACATTTGCACGATTTAAATGCCAGCTATACACGAGAATGAAAAAAATAAAATGCAAAATATATTCAATGTGCATCAGTTGCTGCGACTAAATGTTTTTCTCAAAAGGACTAGTTATTGCAAATCCCATGTTTAAGCCACAATAACCGTTATTAAATCCGTTAGGGCATCTTTAAGGTAGGAAATAGTATCTCTGTACAAAGGAAAGGGGTAGGGAAACAAAGTAACTGTAGCAATATATCATTTAATTCTGCACGTTCTCGACTAGAAGTCTGGGTGAAATACGTTTCGTCCCCTTTTAAAGACCCCCATGAACACAATGTGAATTGTGGAAAGGAAAAAAAGATGCGAGAGTTTCCAGCTTCTTCTCCTGGAGTGACATTGTCTAATTGCTTTGAAACTAGGTTAGCCTCGTGGCCCACTTAGACGCTACAAATACGAGCAACCAAAAATAGTTCACTGTAGCTTCAAAGTCTTACGAGCAAAAACCTCATAAAAGGACAATAAACAGGCAGACCTTACTGGATCCAACGAGGGTCGAATCGGTCGTAACTTTAAAGGACAACTGTGCTGTCCATGCTCCACCCACCCACTCATCTATCAAATGGGAAAAGGCAATTCTTGCAGACTGTCTTCCCATTGGTTAGGCCCTGGGCTATAAAGGGGCGGAGCAACAGCACTACAGTTCTCTTTTAAAATACAGAGGTGGTTTTACCCTGGTAAGGTTCCAGAGACATTGCAGCCATAAGTGGGACACACATTGGTTTTCGAAACGTCTCAAGAACGTTGGGAGTTGGCTGCGTATGGCCAGCTTTACACTACAATCAATTTAACAAAAGCCAGAAAGCCACACCCAGGTCTTATAATGAATCCGGCTGTAACCATTACAATTGGTTCCCGTCTCGCGAAAAGATAACGATCAGCAAAGCATCAGCCCAGCTTAGTTTTTTTTCTCTCTATTTTTTTTCCCATGGTACCAGGGATGGGGCGTAGAGATCTGTAAATGAAAGGGGGGATGTCTGTAATCGCCCAGTCTCTTGAGTAATTACCGGAGTCACATGGAAGTCTGTTATTATCTATGCAGGAAATCCAGGTATTAAGGATGCGTTTAGGATTCTGTAAGATGTCGCGGTGATAAAATGATGTCCCTGCAATATAGACTATATATAGTTTAATCTCCCTGGGTTTAGGACCTACTACAAGATTAGAAGCTGCTACATGTAGTTGGTTAGAAATATGTCACGTTCCCTCCTTGGGGAATATATTAGACAGTTATAGAACATCTAATTACTAACACATACTGGTACTACACTACAGCTGTACAGATACCATGTTGCAAGCAGGTGCGTTTAGGACAATGCATTTTGTCCGCGTTCCTGCCCATTTGCAAGATAACAGCGTTTTTCGATGCACTTGTCCGCGTTTCCATTTGAGTGTGCGTGCAGTTTTTGGAAAATCAGGAAACACTGGACAAAACACAAAAAAAACCCCGCAAAAAATAAGTATGTCCGCGTTTTTTGCGTTCCCATAAAAGTGCGATTCTGACACACGGACCAAAAGTCGTGCACGCATGCAGTTAAAAAATGGACCACACAGATACGGAATGCAAATGATACAATGGGAACGGATTCTCGCAATTTCTATTATATTTTAAATTACATTGCGATTCACAAAACGGATTGCAACGCGCATAGTGGGACCTTACCCTTATTCCATAAATACAGAAGAATCCCTCTGTTTTCAAGCCAAATTACTATTGCTTGCACAATTATTATAAGTGACCAGAACTAGGAATAAACGTCAGCCAATCAAAACATTATAATATTCGCATTAGCCAATTATAAGAATGTCCAGGCTTCCAGAGATATTAATCAATCATGTTTACAATCACACCTATAAGCCTAGATCTATCAGCCAATCAAAGCATTAGAATTTTCACAATATCATCCAAAATGCTACAGCGATTAGCCAATCAAATCATTACAATAACCTTCAACTCCCATATTCAACGGCAAGAGAAGATTTAAAAATTCCTCTATATGAAACCAAATTCACCCCATCAGACAGGGACGACAAGTGTCAGAAAGGTTAAAATATTAACGTCTCTGGCTATGTTATTAGAAGCTTCAACTCTGTAACTGTAGCTTTAAATTCAGTAGGGTATTTCACACGTTCCATTGAGTGACAAGGGTTGCAAGACATTTCCAATGAAGCCTTGCAGTAGAGTTATGACAATCCATATTCTATCCCCCCCCCCCCCCCGAGTCCCTCGTCCGTCTCTCTCGTTCTGTGGACGTTTCTGTTCAAGGATGAGGAGAGGGAAGAGGTGGTAAGTGACCTTGGGGAGGTGGATGTGTTATTGTTCTCTGCTGACAGAGGAAGCTTCATGTTTTCATTCGGGGGAAAGGGGAATTGTTCAATGGAAAAGAGAAGAATAATGTTATTACAGATATTACCCACCAAGCACACGGATGGTAAATCAGGCATTAAACGGTTAAACACATATGTACATTGGTTCTTTATGTAAACATTGATGGTCCCAGGGTTAATAGATTCTGTACCTACAACTACAAGGTTCATTTATTCAATGATTATCTATATTAAGGGGCCACATAGTTACAGGTTTACGTAGACGTCCAGGTTGAATAAAGACACAGGTCCACCTTAAGGTGACCATACATACGAACGATTATAGGTAAATCCCGTCATGGAACGATGGGATTTACCTATTATTATCACTCGTGTGTAGGGGATATTCCCAACCAATCAACGACCGTAGTCAGCACTCTGATCGATCAGGAAAGATGGAAAATTTCCGTCGGCCGGCTCCCTTTAGCTTAATAGAGGGAGACGATTGTGCGGTGTATGGCCACACGGCTGACCAATCCCCATACCGCATATTCCCTTAATATCCACTACCGATAAATGCCCCCTACTGGGTAACAACCCCTAGTAATTAACACCCACTACTGATAAACGCCCCCTACTGGGTAACAACCCCTAGTAATTAACACCCACTACTGATAAACACCCCCTACTGGTTAACAACCCCTAGTAATTAACATCCACCACCGATAAACACCCCCTACTGGGTAACAACCCCTAGTAATTAACATCCACTACCGATAAACACCCCCTACTGGTTAACAACCCCTAGTAATTAACATCCACTACCGATAAACACCCCCCACAAACCACAGATAAACACCCCCCTACTGGTTAACAACCCCTCGTAATTAACATCCACCACCGATAAACACCCCTACTGGTTAACAACCCCTAGTAATTAACACCACACCGATAAAAACCCCCTACTGGTAAACACCCCTAGTAATTAACATCCACACACCGATAAACACCCCACTGGTTAACAACCCTCGTAATTAACATCCACCACCGATAAACACCCCTACTGGTTAACAACCCCAGTAATTAACATCCACTAACGATAAACACCACCTACTGGTTACAACCCCTAGTAATTAACATCCACCACCGAATACACCCCCTACGGGTAACAACCCCTAGTAATAACATCCACTACCGATAAAACCCCCTACTGGTTAACAACCCCTAGTAATTAACATCCACTCCCGATTAAAAACCCCCCTACTGGGTAACAACCCCTGTGTGCTAAATTAAACACACTACCGATATAAACAACCCCCCCCTACTGGGTAACAACCCCTAGAATTAACATCCACTCCATACCGATAAACACCCCCTACTGGGTAACAACCCCTAGTAATACACCACACCGATAAACACCCCCTATGGGTAACAACCCCTAGTAATTAACACCCACTACCGATAAACACCCCCTCCTCTGGTAAACAACCCTAGTAATTAACATCCAATACCGATAAACACCCCCTACTGGTTAAACAACCCCTAGTAATTAACATCCACTACCGACGAAACACCCCTACTGTGGTAAACAACACCCCGATAATTAACATCCACTACCGATAAACACCCCCCACCACCGATAAACACCCCCTACTGGTTAACAACCCCTAGTAATTAACATCCACCACCGATAAACACCCCCTACTGGGTAACAACCCCTAGTAATTAACATCCACCACCATATAAACACCCCTACTGGTTAACAACCCTAGTAATTAACATCCACTACCGATAAACACCCCCTACTGGTAACAACCCATAGTAATTAACATCCACCACCGATAAACACCCCCTACTGGTTAACAACCCCTAGTAATTAACATCCACCACCGATAAACACCCCCTACTGGTTAACAACCCCTAGTAATTAACATCCACTACCGATAAACACCCCCTACTGGTTAACAACCCCTAGTAATTAACATCCACTACCGATAAACACCACACCCCCCTTACGGTAACAACCCCTAGTACTTAACATCCACCACCGATAAACAAAACACCCCCTACTGGGTAACAACCCCTAGTAATAAACATCCACTACCGATAAACACCCCCTACTGGTTCACACCCCTAGTAATTAACATCACTCTACCGATACACAACCCCTACTGGGTAACAACCCCTAGTAATTAACATCCACTACCGATAACAAACCCCTACTGGAACAACCCCTAGTAATTAACATCCACACGATAAACAACCCCCTACTGGTAACAACCCCTAGTAATTAACACCACTATACCGATAAACACCCCCTACTGGTTAACAACCCCTAGTAATTAACACCCCTACCGATGACACACCCCCTACTGGTTAACAACCCCAGTAATTAACATCCACTACCGATAAACACCCCTACTGGGTAAACAACCCCTAGTAATTAACATCCACTACCTACCGATAAACACCCCCTACTGGTAACAACCCCAGTAATTAACATCCACTACCGATAAACAACCCCCCCCACCGATAAACACCCCTACGGTTAACAACCCCTAGTAATTCACATCACCACCGATAAACAACACCCCTACTGGTTAACAACCCCTAGTAATTAACATCCACACCGATAAACACCCCTACTGGGTTACAACCCCTATAATTAACATCCACTACAATATAAACGCCCCCTACTGGTATACAACCCTAGTAATTAACATCCACTACCGATAAACGCCCCCTACTGGTTAACAACCACCTAGTAATTAACATTCACTACCGAATAAACACCCCTACTGATACAACCCCAGTAATTAACTCCACTAACCGATAAACGACCCCCCTACTGGGTAACAACCCCTAGTAATTACATCCACTACCGCTAAACACCCCACTGGTTAACAACCCCTAGTAATTAACATCCACACGATAACCCCCCCTACTGGTTAACAACCCCTAGTAATTAACATCCACTACCGATAAACACCCCCTACTGGGTAACAACCCCTAGTAATTAACATCCACTAATGATAAACACCCCCTACTGGGTAACAACCCCTAGTAATTAACATCCACTACCTATAAACACCCACTACTGGTTAACAACCCCTAGTAATTAACATCCACTACCGATAAACACCTCCTACTGGGTAACAACCCCTAGTAATTAACATCCACTACCAATAAATGCCCCTACTGGTTAACAACCCCTTCTAATTAACATCCACTACCAATAAATGCCCCTACTGGTTAACAACACCTTCTAATTAACATCTACTACCGATAAACGCCCCCTACTGGTTAACAAACTCAACTAATTAACACCCACTTCTGAATAATGCCCCCTACTTGTTAACAACCCTTACTAATTAACACTCTGATAAATCCCCTCTACTGGTTAAAAACCCCTAGTAATTAACATACACTACTGATAAATGCCCCTACTTGTTAACAACCCCTAGTATTTAACACCCACTACTGATAAATGCCCCCTACTGGTTAACATCCACTACCAATAAATGCCCCTACTGGTTAACAACCTCAACTTATTAATGCCCCCTACTTATTAACAACCCCTACTAATTAACATACACTACTTATTAATGCCCCTACTGGTTAACACCACCTAGTAATTAACATTGACTACCAATAAATGCCCCCTACTGGTTAACTTTTAGTAATTCCCATACACTACTGATTAATGCCCCTACTGGTTAACAACCCCTAGTAATTAACATCCACTACCGATAAATGTCCCCATACTGGTTAACAACCCATACTCATTAACATCCACTACCGATAAAAGCCCTTTATCCCTTCACTGATTTACCACTAATACCCCCTAGTGACCAACTCCTAATACAAATAAATGCCCCAACTCATTACCAACCCCCTCTAAATGGATATGTATGTCTTATTTATTACTGTGTGGTGTAATGAGAATTTCTCCACAGGATTATTATTAGGTTTGCAGTGACAGCAGAAAAGAAATGAACTCGGATAAGTAACAAAGTATAAAAGATCGAGAGACATTAAGATATTTACTGGGGACTTGGCTGCTGAATGTGATGTATAATACATCACAATACTGCCCCTCCCTTACCTTGGGGGTGGGGGGTAGGTCAGCAAACATTCGGAAATGGCTATAATATTCCGAATTAATTTAATACCAGAACCAAGGACATGAATGGAGCTGCCATCCCAGTCACTGATGGCCAATAGAATCAGGAGGAGACTGAATATTAGATTGTTTGTAATGTATGTTTAAGACTCCTCCTCCCCCACAAGCTGCTGACTCAGTCATGCTCAGTATGATTCACCCAGGGAAACTGCAACTGTGATGCCATTAGTTACCTTGTGTCCTACTCTGCAAAGAGGAGGAAGGATTTAAATTAACAGTTATTCCTATACTTAATTACGTTAGCTGTATATTTCATACAAAGTCGCACAGAACACAAACTGCGAATATTTCAAGTGTAGTGGCCAATAGAAACTCTCCAATTCAGACTAGGTCATAATGATGTAATTTTAACTACCGTATATTCACCTGGACCTGTGTTATTTATTGGCTAACGACACCATCTACATTGACTTACAAGTAGATCCTTTAAGGAAAAAAAAAAACATCCCTTTAATTCCTAAAATATCATTGGTGCAAACGGAAGCTGGGTGTGTCCTATTCATCCTCCAGCACTGCCCGATAGCAATTCTCGTTTCGTACTTTACACGCGTGTCACGCCGTAATGAGCTGGACTCTGATTGGCTGTAACTTATACAGGAGGTTCCATACAGCCATAGCTATTCATGAGCTTATATAAGGATACGGGAGCTGCCATATCAACATGCATAACCCTATTATATATAAGTATTGCTATAACTGTATGTATTGCAGACAAAGAACATTGTTTATCTTGTATATGGAAAGGCATTTTTGTATGGACAGAAGGAAGACGCATTTGCCGCTGCCCATGATGAACGATTCATTAAAAGAAATCTATGGCAGCTCCAACTTGTATAAATAAATATTCCTGGCACACAGTAATGAATTACTTATACTAACGTGTCCTATACCCATTATCCTACAGGAAGGTTTAAACCATCCAGGGAGATAGAATTCAGACACACAATGCACTAGGGGTAACTGTTACTATATTTAGGATTATTATCATCCAATCAGTGTGGGGAAAATCTGCTGTCATGTTTGTGTCCCTTAAAGGCTCCATCCCTATTGGCTCCACTCACTGTTATGTCTATAGATTATAATCCATAGTGCTTGACCTAGGACAACTCACACATCACGCTATGCACACGCCATGTACACGTCTGGAAGTATAACAAACGCACCAATGACCGTGCTAAATCTTCCCTCGCCGCGTGAGTAATTTGCATGTAAATCAAACTTCTCCATCCATTTCATTTTAGCCTCTGGCGTTACTTATTTAATTGGATGATAATTAAAAGTGCCGTTGAATTTAAGGCTCTAGCCTAAAACCATTGTTAAGACTTCGGATTGAAATCATCTCGGAAGACATGAAATGTTTGGGATGACATTTGGACATCAAAGTCATTTTGCAACAGAAATGAAAAAACATTTGTTTAATAAAAGGGGCAGAAATGTTCAACGTGTGATCATCAGTTTAGTAGACAACATGCTGTACAGTGTTTACACCTTGTAGACCACGCAATACGTTTTTCGCGAGTTTGTGCACGCGTTTCACGCTGGTGATTGCGCCCGCGATTTTCGCTAAAATGGAAATCGCGGGAACGCGAAAATTCCCACGATTTCCGATGCGCATGCGGTTGCGTGTCTGTTCGCGGTTTGGTAACGCATGCGTTCACCATTTTTGGTGCGTTAACGCATGAGTTTCCATAACGCGAAATGGCGAAAACCCATGCGCAAAACGCGAACGAACAAGAAAAGCGCGCACAATCGCGTGCGATAACGCGTGCGATGCGCGATTACTGTGCATTGCCTTAGCCTAACTACTCTCTGGCATGGACTGCTTCTATTGTAATGGTTTTTAAAAACATTGTGGGTATTTAACTTTATAATAGACAAGACTATAATGTGACCAATCCAAGCACAAAAAGTGTGAAAGTGTCAGAGTGCTAGCCAATCAAGGGATACATTACCCAGTCATATAATTAGGGCTGAGATGTTTATTAGTGGGCCTAATACCTTACTAGGATATTAAAGGGGTAAGTGACAAATACACACGTTTTATTGGAAAGACTTCCATTTGCTTTATCGCCCTTAAACAACCTGAACGGTCATCTTATTTGTATAGATTATAAATGAATAAATGTGGGTTAATTCAAGGACAACTTCACCCTCAAGAACATGTTTTAGAAAGAATGGCCTCTTTATAATATGTTGATATATCATAGTTTGTCCTATGAATTCATTACTGTATGCCTACTATGCTTCTGGATGCCTCATGGAAACTGAGCAATTTAGAAACCTGTGCTGAGCCTGTACTGAGCCTGAGCATGCTCAGAAGAGACAGACAGGGGATTAACATTCAGTCATTGGCTGTGATGTCAACTGTCAAATCCATAACTGACAGTTACTAACTGGAAGAACCAGGAAGCAGAAACAGGGGAAACAGGACAAACAGGACATTGTGCAGGATTTCAGGTTAGACTTACACCTTTCACATTTCAAACTATTACCGTTTAGGGTTTTGGGGGGTGATTTACCTGTATGTAAGTTTTCATTTCAGGGCTGGACTTGCCCTTTAAGGAAAAAGTTGGGGATCAGAACATGTGACACTCCGTAAAGTTATTATTCCGATGGTTTCCTTACCATTGGTGGCATTTGTACCCTGACGCCATTTGCGTCCAAGCTCGGTGCTTCCTGTACGTTGGCGTCATTGGAAATCTGCCGATCCCGGTATCTTTTACTCCTGCAAGGTTTGGATATTAAGTCCTTTTTAATGTCCGGCGTGTGGTTACTGTCTCCGTTCTGCTCCTTAAAAAATAAAAACCAATTATTTCCCAGAGTGCTCTCTGTAACCTCCATTGCCGATCATCAAAATATTATCCCAGAATGCTCTTGGCAGCTTACCTTCTCAGAAGGAAAAGCGATGAAATCCAGGCTGTCCATGCTTGCACGATGCAGGTGTTTCGGTCTTGCACCTGAGGGGAAAAAATATCCAATAACATGAAAATAACTGTAATCCCAGCGGTTATTTATTTCCTTATTATAACTATTAGCGTGTCCTTTTAATGACGACTGAGCGTTCTAACGTTTAACCAGCTCAGTCTGGAACAGTAAAATTTCTCTCCGCTCGTTAAAGTAAAACAAATAAGCAAAATTTCTATCTTTCCTGGTTAATATCCCACCCAAACCGGAATTACCGCCAACCTAACGTCCAATAACGTTTGTATACATCGCGTTCGATCAGTCGACTACGTTACATAGATTTACATCTAGGTTACAAACTTCATTACTTGTTCCTAAATAAAATAAAGGGAAAGTTTACTGGTGTGTTTTCCGATAAATGAAATAAATCTCTTTACTCGCGGCTCTGATGGAACAAAATCCCGCAGAGTGGATTACCAAATAAAAAGGGTTTTTGGTCGTTTGACCAGACAGTCCGTTATCCTTGGGACAAGCGATCAGGCGAGATCCCCCTCTTTCCTGCTCTCAGTCGAGTTCTGTGTTGTATCCTTTCCAGTCCATCTCTTTCTCTCCATTCCTCTATTTAAAGTATTTATGGCCCTCTATGGCCGGCTCGGAGAGATGGAAAGTCCCTGGGGTCTGTCTAAATGCTCTCTCTGTCTTTGGACGTTTACCCTGAGCACTAAAAAACTTTCTAGGACGGAATTTGGCTGGGATTCCAGGAGACACTCTACTGCACTGGGTGTGTGTGGATATCTAGTACACCCCAAAACCAGAATGGCTTTGTCCCCCCCCCCACCACACACGCACACACCACACACACACTACATTTTGGGAAACTTAATGGATTAAAATAGAACATTAGAAAACTTTCCCTTTGTGGTTTACATGAAAAAAAGGGATCCAATTTATTTTCTGATGGACAAATTAATAGAATATAACGTTCAGTGACCAAACTGTTGGATGCTGGGAAATAAAGCACCCACATTAAATGAGGGGAGTTCTAGGTTGTAAATAAAAGCAGAAAACATTACGATATATTACCTGTTAAAATGTATGAGACCGGTTGAAGTGTACGATTCCAATGCACAGTTTAATACTGGCACACATGTATAAGACTGCCGCACATGTATAAGACTGCCGCACATGTATAAGACTGCCGCACATGTATAAGACTGCCGCACATGTATATAAGGACTGCCGCACATGTATAACTGCAGCACATGTATAAGGAATGCCGCACATGTATAAGAATGCCAGCACAGTATAAGACTGCCGCACATGATAGAGCCGCATTATGCGCACATGTATAGACTTGCAGCAAGCTATAAGATTGCGCACATGCATAAGACTCCGCAGACTGTATAAGACGCGAACGGAAGCACCACTGTTAAGACTGCCAACATGTATAAACTGATCTGTCAGACGCCACACATGATAAGACTGCCGCACGGTATAAGACTCGCACGTGTCAGAAGCCAACTTAACTGCACATTATAAGACTGCCGCACATGTATAAGACTGCCCAGCACATGTATAAGACTGCAGCACATGTATAGACTGCCGCACAGTATAAGACTCCGCACATGTATAAGACTGCCCAGCACATGTTAAGACTGCCGCACATGTATAAGACTGCCGCACATGTATAAGACTTGCAACATGTATCAAGACTGCCGCACCATGTATAAGACTGCAGCACATGTATAAGACTGCCGCACATGCATAAAGACTGCCGCAATGTTAGACTGCCGCCCATGTATAAGACTGCCGCACATGTATAAGAATGCGCACATGTATAAGACTGCCCACATGTATAAGACTGCGCACATGATAAGACTGCCGCAAATGTATAAGACTGCCGCACATGTTTATCAAGGAATGCCGCACATGTATAAGACTGCCGCACATGATAAGACCGCAATGTATAAGACTGCGCACATATAAGACTGCCGCACATGATAGACTGCCGCACAGCGATAAGATTGCCGCAATGCTATAAGACTGCCGCACAGTATAAGACTGCCGCACGATGATAGACTGCACAAGCCATGAATATAAGACTGCCGCACATGTATAAAGACTGCCGCACATGTATAGACTGCCACATGTAAGACTGCCGCACTGTATAAGACTGCAGCACATGTATAAGACTGCCGAACATGCATAAGACTGCCGCCCATGTATAAAGAATGCCGCACATGTATAAAAAAAAAAAATGACTTGCGCACATGTATTAAGGATGCCGCACATGTATAAGGACTGCCGCCCATGTATAAGGACTGCGCACAGTATAAGACTGCCGCACATGTATAAGGACTGCCGCACATTGATAAGGCACGCCATGAACGCGCAGTCAAACGAGAACGTGATAAGGACTGCCGCACAGTATAGGACTGCCGCACATGAATAAGACTGCCGCACATGTATAAGACTGCCGCACATGTATAAGACTGCCGCACATGTATAAGACTGCCGCACATGTATAAGACTGCCGCACATGTATAAGACTGCCGCACACGTATAAGACTGCAGCACACGTATAAGACTGCCGCACACGTATAAGACTGCAGCACACGTATAAGACTGCCGCACATGTATAAGACTGCCGCACATGTATAAGACTGCAGCACATATATAAGACTGCAGCACATGTATAAGACTGGCGCACACGTATAAGACTGGCGCACATGTATAAGACTGCAGCACATGTATAAGACTGGCGCACATGTATAAGACTGCCGCACATGTATAAGACTGCCGCACATGTATAAGACTGCCGCACATATATAAGACTGCCTCACATATATAAGACTGCATGTAGACCAGTGCCTGTCGATAAAAGGAAGCTTTTCTGCCATTCCCATAAATAGACTGGTCAGTTATCACGCTATAAGTCGACTGTGTGAATAGTACACATGTAAAGGGGAAGTATCTATTATTAAGGTTTTATTTGTATGTAGAATACTGCCACGCCAAGTGAATGTTCTCAGTAATAACTATTGAATGTGTCATCACAGAGATAAAAACACAGCTCACCCCCACATAAATCTATATAATCAAAGGGTATAAATCATCCGTGTACCGACAGTCCGTCTCGCTATTTTAGCAGGAAGATGAACAAGGTTTGCGCCACGCGTGCCGGTCTCTGTGGATAGTAGAAATGTTGGCAGGCGATCTGACAAACCCAGTTTTGTTTTCATTACTTTTACCCTTTATCAGAAATAAACTTTCCTAAAATGAATTTATTAAGGGCTAAGCCACACTGACCGACGCGTTTTCACGTGCCAACGTTCGCGCTTGCGAAACCACACTGCCCCGCGATCAGTAACGTGTGTGAAACGCAGGCAGGGTTCGGTCCACAATGTTCTTAGCAATTTATCAAACCTGATATTTGGTTAAAGGGCAACAAACACACAAACCCAACATTCTGCTGAGAAATTCTCTGCTGGCGATGATGAAAAACGATGATTATTGTTCATTAATTAATTCTAAAATAAATGGGGAAATTGGATTTGGAGTTCTGGGCTCTTTAATAAGAAAAACAACCCAGAGAAGAGGCTGGTAACATCCAAGGTATCCCAAGCCATCATCGTCTCCAGGGTCATCGATCCTATAATAAGAGAGTGTTCAAAGCTTTTATGGAGAGGCAGAGAGCCACTTGTAGATCAAGAGAGATTCAGAAGTGTGCTGGGTGGTTGATAATATGGTATGTTCCACACTAAGAGATGGGGGTTTGATGCGGAGTAATTGGCTGATCCAATGCTGGATAAATGAGAATAAATGATTAAATTATAAAGATTCTATAACATGTACAGTTTGTTTACGATTTCTGGCATCCCCTTGATTTCCGTAGCCCCTGCCTTCCTAGTGAACAGCAATCGGCCGCTGCTTAATCTCAATTACAAAGAGGACACGAGCTGGTCACCCCGTAATTAAATGACATCTCTGACCAGAAGCCTGCAGAATTAACCATAGGGTTTCTCCGCGAATCTGGCAATTTCAAAGGCGAGACATCCAGCTGTTAGTAAGGAACTATAACACCCATTCAGGGTCAATAATATTTTAGCTTTAGTTTTCACATAAGAATAATTAAGCAGCAACCATGATCTCTCTACTTTAACCTGAATTGATCCCTACATTTATTGCTATTTAATTCCTATTCAGGTGTATCGGGAAGACTGATAAAAGGTCCACCATCTCATTGTATCTATTCTAAGCGAGCAGCTCCAACAAATGAATAACCTACCAACTGACATTAAAAATTGAGAAGGGAGAGAGTTCAACTACTGAACTCAATTAAAAACCGCTGGAGAATAAATGAATCGCCGATAACCAGCTGACAGGTTAGAACTTTACATGATATTTCCAAACACTTCCAAAGTTTTAATAGATAAATGACTGGCACGCTTGGAGATCACCCACAATGCCGCCAAGCTCACTCCACTGAGCCAAATAAGTGAACTATTCCATGCAATGTGATTATTCGTTGCAAAGGGTCATCGCGGTTTGGCTCCAAGGAACACTAAGCAACATGGCAGGGTTCTGACAGCCGAGACACCCCTAATTACCGGAAATTCTGACCTGTGTGCTAATTAAACTAGAAACACACACTGAATAATGGCCCTTGGGGCTCGCTCTAGACTTTGTAAAATTGCTTTATTTTATTTATCTTTTAACTTTTCAAATTCTGTTTGCTAACTAGCGAGATCTGCTCAATTGATCAATTCGGTTTGTTCTAACAAGCTATTAGGCTATGCTGCAGGGAAGAGAAGAAAGGACTAGGTACAACACTGTAAACTGGCAGCCATAGCAAAGGAGAATTAAATCTACAATAGAAAAGAAGCCCGAATGAATTCTACAATTTATAGAAGCTACCAAGCATTTTGGAGAAATGATCTATTTAATTCTACGAGTTCTGCAGCCCCTCCTATCAGTTGGGTCCTGGACACTTTCGTTCTCCGCCCCTTTCAGACTGAACCAAACCAAGAAGGAGGGATACAGAAAATGCCACAAACCAGCCCAATTGGCAGTAACACGAATTGTGCAAATTCATTCTGATTTTGCTTTAATTCTCCTTTAAAATAATAACTTTGCATTTTCACCTCTAACTTTATGCTAAAAAGTTCTGGTGATTGTTTCACTGTGGGGAAGGTGCAAAAAAATATTTTCTCTCTTTATTGGAAGTGATAATGATAGTGAAATAAACGTGCGTCATGATCTATCAGACCGGATATTCGGATAGAGTTCTCCGGGGTACAGAAAAGTCTGGGATTAGCTCATGGCCACCGTGGAGATAGATAGCGGCAGATAGATGCGGTTACCTGCAAGGGACCGAAGAAGAAAAAACTATCACAAATAAACTGTATAAACGTAAGGTAGGTACACACACTGACGATGCCATCAGATCCCTTTATCGTTAGTCTGTGTAGCACATTTCTAAGCTCTACCAGGTCTGGCAAACGTTCATAATTCGCGATTTTCCGGAAATGCCTGGAAATTTCCCTCTCAAGCAGCGTCTGACAATTCAACGCTCGACCCCCTACAGGCTCCCTGCCTTCTTTAATGAATTACACATGTTGCTGCAAGAGTGCCTTTAAGACAGCTCATTGGAAAGTCGAAACAGGAGATCTGCACCGTACGGCCATGGATGATATAGGCACCTGACAGAGTGCGATGTGCCTCTGGATTGGAATAAAGACAATTATAATAATACCAATATTCTAAAAAGGTAGAGCCTGGTAACTAAAGACCTGTAAGTCTAACATCGGTAGTAGGGAAGGTGCTGGAAACGTTGTTACAGGATCATATCAATATTTTTGTCTCAAGAACTGATCTTATCAGTAGTAGACAGCATCAGGGGTGTCTCTGGGGTTTTTGCCACCTGAGCCAAAGTTTTGAATGCTGCCCCTTTGTACTACTAGGCGCTATGTTTATTTTCCTTCTGCTCTGCCTGCCTCTTTTCTAAAAAAAAAAAAAAATTTAAGTGAGCTCTGCCTGCCGCCTCGCTCATATTTAGCAGGGGCACTGCCCTGAGCATTTTGCTCATTTTGCCTCATTAGAGAGACACCCCTGGACAGCAATGGATTTATGAGAAAAAGATCTTTTCAGACTAACTTGCTTGGTTTTTATGAAGAGGGGAGTATGAATTTAGATTCTGGCATAGCAGTGGATGTAGTAAACTTAGATTTTGCTAAAGCGGTTATACAGACATTATGGGTAGGGTATAAAGGTTGGACTAGATGGACGTATGTCTTTATACAACCTCCAATACTATGTTACTATGTAACTGTTATACAGACATTATGGGTAGGGTATAAAGGTTGGACTAGATGGACGTATGTCTTTATACAACCTCCAATACGATGTTACTATGTAACTGTTATACAGCATTATGCCGTAGGGTAATAAAGCTGGACTAGATGGACTTATGGTCTTTTAATAACAACCGCCAATATATTTACTATATGTACCTGTTATACAGCATTATGGGTAGGGTACTAAGTTGGACTAGATTGGACGTATGTCTTATACAACCTCCAATAAGCATGTTTACTATTAAACTGTTTTACATACATTATGGGTAGGTATAAAGGTTGTGACTAGATGGACTATGTCTTATACAGACCTCCATACATGATTTATAGTAACTGTTATAACAGATATTAGGGTAGGGTATAAAGGTGTCGACTAGATGGACGTATAATGTCCTTTATACAACCTCCACAATACTATGTTTACTATTAACTGTATTACAGACATTTGGGTAGGGTAATAAGGTGTTGGACTATATGACGATATGTCCTTTAATACGGAGACAACCCATCCAGCTGATGGTTACTAGTAACGTTTAGACAGCGACATATGGGTAGGTGTATAAAGGTTGGACTAGATGTGACGTATGTCTTCTAACAACCTCCAATACTAGTTACTATGTAACTGTTATAGCAACATTATGGGTAAGGGGTAATAAAAAGGGTTGGACTAGATACGTCATGTCTTTCTAACACCTCCAACTACTATTGTTATTACGTCGTGTTTATAAGACATATGGGTAAGGTATACAGGTTGGACTAGATGAACTGTATTTCTTTGTTTTATACACAACCTCCAATACTATGTTACTATGTAACTGTGTATACCACGACATTATGTGTAGGGTATAAGTTGGACTAGATGAGGATCTGGTCTTGTATAACATCCTCCATCTATGTTACTATGTAAGCTGTTATAACAAACAGTTATGTGTAGGTTATAAAGGTTGGATAATGGACTGAATGTCTTATAACACCGTCCAATACTATGTGACTATGTAACTGTTATCAGGACATATTGGGTAGGGTATAAGGTGGACTCAGATGGACGTATGTCTTTTACAACACTCCAATACTATGTTATGTAACTGGTTACACAAGACCGTAAAGGGTAGGAGGTATAAAGGTTGGACTCTAGATGACGTACGGTCTATGTTACTACACTGTAACTGTTATACAGACTTATTGTGTAGGGTGATAAAGGTTTGGACTGCATGGAAGTAAATGTCTTTTACAACTCGCATATACTATTTACTTATGTACGTGTTACAGACTTATGGGTAGGGTAATCAGAAAGGTTGGGACTAGATGGACGTATGTCTTTATACAACCTCCAATCTATGTTACTATGTAACTGTTATACAGACATATGGGTACGGGTAAAAACCGGTTGTACTACGATGGACGTATGTCTTTAAACCACCGTCTCACTACTATGTATTAACATGTTACTGTTATACGGACATTATAGGGTGGTGTATAAGGTTTGACTAGATGGCGTTTGTCTTTATACAACCTCCAATACATGTTACTATGTAACTGTTTATACAGACATTATGGGTGGGTGATAAGAAGTTGGTACTAGAATGGACGTAGTCTTTATCAAGCTCCCATACTATGTTACCATTTAATGGCTAACACATTATGGGTTGGATATAAAGGTTGGATCTAGAAGACGTATGTCTTTATTCACACCTCCAATATATGTTTACTACTCTCTACTGTTATCCAACGACATTATGGGTAGGGTATAAAGGGTTGGACGATGGACGTTGTCTGTATACAAGCTCCATACTATGTTTACTATGAAAAAAACAAAAATTTTATACAGACATTTGGTAGGGAAAAGGTTAGGGGACTAGTATGGACTTGTCCTTATATAACCTCACAATACTATGTTACTATGTAACTGTTATACAGAACATTATAGGGTAGGGTATAAAGTTGGAACTAGATGGACGTATGTCCTTATACAAGCTCCAATACTTGTTACTATGTCACTGTTAGACAGACATTATGGGTAGGGTATAAAGGTCGGTACTCGAATGGACGTATGTCTTTCTATACATCTCCAATAACTATGTTACTTATGTACTGTTAGACAGAACATATATGGGGAGGGTATAAGTGTGGACTAATGGACTGTATGTCTTTATACAACCTCCAATACTATGTTACGAGGAGCTGTTATACAGACATTAATGTGGTTAGGAGTATAAAGGTTGGACTGGAGGACGTAGTTGTAGAGTCGTATGCCGTCATCGCTTTGAGGGCTATTAAATGCGCTAACGCTGGGGGGACCTCCAATACTATTACTATGTTACTATGGAACTGTTTTACAGAGAACACCAGTTAGTGGGGTGATAGGGTAATAAGGTTGACTCGATGGACGTAGTCTTTATTATCAACCTCCATACTATGTTACATGATAACAGTGTTATAGCAGAACATTATGGGTAGGGTAAAAGGTCGGACTAGATGGACGTAGGTCTTTATACAACCTCCAATACTATGTTACTAGTTACTTTTAGTAACAGCATTTATGGGTAGGGTATAAAGGTTGGATAGCAATGAACCTATGTCTTTTACAACCTCCAATACTCTGTTACTATGTCCTGTTATACAGAACCTTATGGGTAGGGTATAAAGGTGGACTAGGTGGATCGTATGTCTTTATACAACCTCCAATACTATGTTCTATGTAACTGTTTACATCAGTATGGTGTAGGTATAAAGGGGGACTAGATGGACGTATGTCTTTATACAACCCCAATACTAGGTTAACTATGTAACTGTTTACTCAGACATAATGGGTAGGGTAATAAAGGTTGGACTAGTGGAGTATTCTTATATCACCTCCAATACTATGTTACTACTATGAAACTGTTATACAGACATTATGGGTAGGGTACTAAAGGTTGGACTAGATGGAGCTATGTCTTTATACAACCTCCAAATACTATGTTACTATGTGTAACTGTTACAGCTATGGGGTAGGGATGAAAGGTTGGACTAGTGGACGTTATGTCTTTATACACGACACCAATACTGTTATATGGTAAACTGTTATACAGACATTATGGGTAGGGTATAAAAGGTTGGGACTAAGATGGCGTATGTCTTTATACAAACATCCAATCTATGTTAGCTTTGTAACTGTTCATACAGACATGATGGGTAGGGGTACTAAGGTTGGCGACTAGATGGACGTATGTGTTTAATCAACCTCAATTACTATTTTACAATCAATTGATAGCAGAACGAATCATTTAAGATCACCTCTTTACTGATTATCTACGAAGCGGCCCAGATTATTTATATGATAAATCTAATGTCAGATACTTGTGCAATCTTCGGGTTGATTCTATTACCGCTGACTGAATACAGACGGGAGCTGATTTGGAACGATTTGTCCCTTGACAGACTGTTCCGTGTTATCTGGGGCGAATGTAGTCACTTATTGGGATTAAATATAGGTCGCCCGTTAATCTGCCAATTCCCAACAAGATAATTAGAGATTGAGCGTGTTTTCGTCCGATTTGCATAATATAAAGAACGTGCCAAGGCATTGTTAAATTTGGTAATTACATGTTGTTGGGGGGTGGGGTAAGGACCCATGTCAAATGACTTTCCCCCACACCCTTATGGGGTTACAGAATTCTCATAGCATTATCTTTATTCTAGGCTGGGAATAAGATCAGAGACGTGGCCTTAATTATTCTGCTTTACAGCGTGAATCAACTTGACCTCTGGCTTTGCTATTAACGTCTTTTGTTAGAAAATCCTTCTGTTTATTTTGCAATTACACTCAAAGTGACTTTCATTATCTCAACAGAAAACCCGGCATGTAAAATGTCACGTGTGGAGATTTAGGTAGAAAAGCTCTCTGGGCCTAAGGCCTGATAGGCCTTGCAAGAGGTGCAATTCGTTATTTCACAGTCGTCACCCAACAGATGGTCCGTCCCACTTTTAGAAACGGATTTCTTTGGATTATGAAAATATTGGCTGGTGTGTGCCCAGCCTAAAGTTGAAACCCAAATGTTTATTGTCTTAACCGTTTTATAATTTGTTTACAATACCAAACAGCCAAACTACAACACAAATCTAATGTAAATCTGGTTTGAAAGATTAAGATGCTCTAGGGATATAGGGATATACTCTAGGGATATACAGACATACTCTAAAGGTATATCGGGATATACAGATATACTCTAGGATATCCTAAAGATACTCTAGATACAGAATCTATGGTATAGATATACTCTAGGGATATACAGAATACTCTAGTAACATCTAGGATATACAGACATACTCTAGGGGATAACAGACATACTCATAACGGGATATACAGACTTAGACATACTCTAGGATAGATATACAGACATACAGCTCTAGGGATATACAGATATACTCTAGGATTAAGAATACTCTAGGAGATACTATAACTATCTAGATATAGTATCTCCTCTAGGGATATAACAGACTACTCTAGCTAGGGATTATTACTAGATATACTCTAGGGATATACAGCTACTCTAGGGATATGATTACCTAGGGATATACAGACATACTCTAGGATAGAATACTCTGGGATATACAGATAACTCTAGGGATATACAGTACAATACTCTAGGGATATACACGGATATACTCTAGGATATACATACAACTCTAGTATGATCTACTACTCGGATATACAGACATATTAGGGATATACAGATAATACTCTAGGGATAACAGCATACTCATGGAACACGCTAATAGATAACCTGATATAGACTCTAGGATATACAGACATACTCTGGGGATACTGATATCTGGGATATACTGATATACTCTCGGGATATACAGACATACTCTAGGGATTACAGAATATACTCTAGGGATATACAGATATACTCTAGGGATATAAAGATCATTACTCAGGGATATACAGATATATCTAGGATATACAGATATGCTAGGGAATACAGATATCCCTAGGATATACGATTACTCTAGGGATATACAGACATACTCTAGGATATACATACATACTCTAGGGATATACAGATATACTCTAGGGATATACAGATACTCTAAGCAGGATATACAACTACTCTCGGGATATAAAGAATATCAGGGAATAAGCATACTCAGGACTACAGACATCTCTAGGGATATACATTATACTCTAGGATATACAGATATACTCTAGGATATACAGACTATACTCTAGGGATATACAGATATACTCTAGGGATATACAGACATACTCTAAGGGATAATATACAGCAATACTCTAGGGAATCATACAGACATACTCTAGGGAATACAGACATACTCTAAGGGATACGACCTCTCAGGATACCAGACTACTCTAGATAACATCTTAGGGATATACAGACATACTCATAGGGGATTATACAGGACAAGCTCTAGGGCTTATACAATACTAACTCTAGGGATATCCAGTTACTAAACTCATTACCTCTTAGGGATACAGACATACTCTAGGATATACGATATACTCTAAGGGATATACGACATACTACTCTAATTGGTATATACAGACTACTCTAAGGGAATACAGACTACTACTCTAGGAGACATACTCAGGGATATACAGACTCTGCTATAATGGATATACAACATACTCAGGGATATAGAGATAACCTCTATTGAATTACTACCTCTAGGTACTTACTCTATCCCAGACATACTCTAGGGAATCGACCTATCTCTAAGGATATACATGACTACTACTCTAGGATATACCGAATTTGGATAAAGACAGGGTACTCAAGGGATATACATACATACGCCTCTAGGGTTCTAAGTATACTAGGATATAGACTACTCTAGGGATATACAGAATCTACTCATCGATATAGGGACTAATATACTCTGGATATACTAGAAAATACTATATATAGTGGGATCCTAGATAACTAAGTCCTCTAACTTACTCAGGTTATCTCAATTTCTGGGATATACGACTACTCTATGTATATAGGATAACAGTGTAAAACAAATACTCTATGGATTGGATATACCAGGATACAGACTACTCTACAGGGATTACAGATAGACCTAACTAGGTTAGACAATCTATCAAGTGATTAGGGATAATACTACTCTACCACCCTAGCTACCATTAAGTCATCTGGGTATAATCAGACATACTTCTAGGGGATATAGGGAATACTAACTTTATTAATCCTTCATAGGGGAATACAGACATACTCTATGGGATATAGTCCTCTAAGGGATAACAGATAACTTCTCCTAATGGATGATCAGATATACTAGGGACTACAGCATATCTAGGGATTAATTACAACAATACTCTAAGGATAACGAATCTCTAGGATAAAACCCTCTACTAGGAAAGTAACCTAAAGTATACATTAGGATTAGGATACTAATTAGTACATCTATATAGGGATATCATTACACCACTACCTAGAATATACAGACTGTATATCGCCGTAGTAATACGTCTGTATATCCCTAGAGATATATCCTGTGATATCCCTCGATATCTGTATATCCCTAGAGTATATGTCTGATATGTCATGACCCTAGAGTATATCTGTATATCCCTAGGTAATGTCTGTATATCCCTAGAGTATATCCTATATCCCTAGAGTATAGTCTGTAAGTATCCCTAGAGTATGTCTGTATATCCCTAGAGTATGTCTGTATATCCCTAGAGTATATCTGTATATCCCTAGAGTATGTCTGTATATCCCTAGAGTATGTCTGTATATCCCTAGAGTATATCTGTATATCCCTAGGTATATCTGTATATCCCTAGAGTATATCCCTATATCCCTAGAGTATATCCCTATATCCCTAGAGTATATCCCTATATCCCTAGAGTATGTCTGTATATCCCAGAGTGTATATCCCTATATCCCTAGAGTATGTCTGTATATCCTAGAGTATATCCCTATTACCTAGAGTATATCAGTATATCCCTAGAGTACGTCTGTATACATCCTGATAATGTCTGTATATCCCTAGAACCATACCTAGAGGGATACCTGATATACCTGGGATTAGGGATATACTCTAGGGAAAACAGAGACGATACTAGGGGTATATAGGTCTACTTAGGGATATACAGACATACTCTAGGGATATAGGGATATACTCTAGGATATACAGAACCACTACTCTAGGGACTATACAGATATACTCTAGGGATATATAATATACTCTATGATTATACAGATAATACTCTATGGAGATACGATATACTCTAGGGATATACAGACATACTCTAGGGAATACAGAATACTCTAGGATATACAGATATACTGACATACAGGATAGTACTAGGGTATACGACATACTCTAGGGATATACAGACATACTCTAGAATGGATATAGGGATATACTCTTTAGGGATATACACCGAATACATCTAGGGATATACAGATCATGCTCCTAGGGATATTGACGAAGACATAGCTCTATAGGGATATACAGATATACTCTAGGAATATACGACGTACATACCTAGGGATATGTACAGAATACATACTCAGGGATATACAGATTACTCTAGGGATATACAGATCTTACTCTAGGGATATACATAACTATAGCTCTATGGGATATACAGCACCTACTCTAGGGATATACAAGGACATGCCTCTAGGGATATACATAATACTCTAGGGATATACAGATATACTCTAGGGATATACAACATATTACTAAGGGATTACAGCATAACTCTAGGGATATACAGATAACTCTGAGGAGATACAGACATACTCTAGGGATATACAGATAACTCTAGGTATGTATGGAGCTTGACTCTCTAGGGATAACAGATATACTCTAGGGATATACAGATATCCTCTAGGGCTATCACATGATAACTCTAGGATTACAGACAATACTACTTAGGGATTACTAACAATATACTCTAGGGAATACAGACATACTCTAGGGATATACAGATATACGACAATACTCTAGGGATATACGACATACTTGGGATACAATACTCTAGGGATATACGACAATACTCTAGGATATACAGATATACTCTTGTGGATATAGCAGACAAATACTCTCTGAGGATAACTACAGGATATACTTCTAGGATACTCAGATATCAGCTACGATAACTTGTGATTACATCTAGGGGAATACGACTACTCTAGGGATATACAGATATACATCTAGGGATATTACTAGATAATACTCTAGGGATATACAGATATACTCTAGGGATATACAGAATACTCTAGGTATATACGGAGTTCGACATACTCTAGGGTATAATATTCAGGACATATATACTCTAGGGATATACAGATATACTCTAGGATATACAGCATAACTCTAGGGATATACAGACATTACTCTAGGGGATCTACAGACAGTACGTTTGGGTAGGTACAGACATACTCTTGGGATATACAGATCATACTCTAGGGATATACAGACTATACTCTAGGATTACAAGATATATCTCCTAGGGATGATACTACGACATTACTCTAGGGATATATCAAGACATTAACTACTGGGATATATACGATGATATACTCTAGGGATATACAGACATAACTCTAGGGATATACAGAGTACAGTATCTCTAGGGATATACGACGATATCTCTAGTGGATATACAGACAAAAAAATACTCATAGGGATATACAGATATACTCTAGGGATATACAGATATAACTCTAGGGTATCCAGATATCCTCATAGGAGAACAGAATACTTCTTAGGGATATAGATACTAGATATACTCTGAGGTGACTATACAGGTATATACTCTAGGGATATACTGATACATGACTCTAGGGATATACAGACAACTCTAAGGGATATACAGATACTCTAGGGATATACAGATATATCTTACGGATATACAGAGATAACATCTAGGAGATATACAGACAAAAAAAAAAAATACTAGGAATAATTAAAAAAATAAAACAGACATACTCTAGGATAATACAGATCTACTCTAGGGATATCAGACATACTTCTAGGGATACAGAATACTCTAGGGATATACAGAATACTCTAGGGATTACATGAACATATACTCTCTAGGGATATACAGACATACTCTAGGGATATACAGATCATACCTCTAGGCGATATACGACATTATCTTAGATACAGTACATATAGAGGCATAGAGACCCCTCTAGGGATATTACACAGGGAAACAGAGACATACTCTAGGGATATACAGACATACTCTAGGATATACAGACTACTCTAGGGTATATACAGACATATCTCTGGGATATACGATATACTCTAGGGATATAACAACATATCTAGGGATAGTCTGGGCATATACTCTAGGATATACAGACATACCTAGGGATATACATATTACTCTAGGGATATACAGACATACTCTAGGGGATATACAGACATACTCTAGGGGATTTACAGACATACTCTAGGGGATATACAGACATAATTCTTAGGGATATACAGAATACTCTAGGGATATACAGATATACTGCTGAGGGATATATGATTCATACTTCTTAGATATACAGCTATACTCTAGGGATATACTATAGGGATCTACAGTACTCTAGGGATATAGCATCATACATCTAGGGATATACGTAATACAGATATACTCAGTGGATATATCAGATAACTCAGGGTATACCAGATATACTCTAGGGATATCCCGATATGCTACTCTATGATATACAGACTATAACTCTAACTCTATCTACTCTAGGGATATAGCATATATCTACTCTCAGGGATATCAGACTACTCTAGGGATATACGAGACATACTCCTAGGGATATAGGGATAAATAACTAACTCTAGGGAGTTCAATGACAGAGCATACTC
>CM033476.1:116107490-116198082 GCA_019447015.1 Hymenochirus boettgeri | reverse complement strand
GATATACTCTAGGGATATACAGATATACTCTAGGGATATACAGATATTTTTTAGGGATATACAGATATTTTTTAGGGATATACAGATATACTCTAGGGATATACAGATATTTTTTAGGGATATACAGACATACTCTAGGGATATACAGATATACTCTAGGGATATACAGATATTTTTTAGGGATACGCGGATATACTGAGATGCTCTACGGATATATTATAGGGATATACAGATATTCTCTAGGGATATACAGACATACTCTAGGGATATACAGATATTCTCTACGGATTTACTAATATACTCTACGTATATTTTGATAAAATCTTCAGATATACCAATATACTCTACAAAATATACTATGGGATATACAGACATACTCTAGGATATACTGATATACTCTAGGGATATACAGACATATATACACATACTCTAGGGATATACAGACTATAACTCTAGGATTACGATACAGGGACATACTACTCGGGATATACAGACATTACTCTAGGATATACAGACATACTCTAGGGATATACAGATATACTCTAGGGATATACATGACATACTCTAGGATATCAGCTATCTCTAGGGATATACGAATACTCTAGTGGATATACAGAATACTCTAGGGATCGACAATAGACTAGGGATAATACCCGAGTATACTCTAGGGATATAACAATATACTCTAGGGATATACAAATACTCTAGGGATATACAGACTATACTCTGGGAATACAGCATATACTCTCTTAGGGATATACGACATACTCTAGGGATTACAGACATATCTAGGATTAGGACTGTATTATAGGATGGGATATATTGGTATAGACATACTCTAGGGATATACAGAATACTCTAGGGATATACGAACCATACTCTAGGGATATACAGACCATACTCTAGGGATATACAGAATACTCTAGGGATAATATACGATAATCTAGGGATTATACAGATATACTCTAGGATATACAGACATACTCTAGGGATATACAATTGATACTCTAGGGATATACAGAATACTCTAGGGATATACAGACATACTCTAGGGATATACAGACATACTCTAGGGATATATCAGACATGTACTCTAGGGATATACAGACATACTCTAGGGATATACAGATTTCTAGGGAATAAGATATACTCAGGGATATACAGATATACTCTAGGGATATACAGATATACTCTAGGGACTATACAGATATACTCTAGGGATATACGTAATACTCTAGGGAGTATACAGATATACTCTGGGATAATACAGATATCTCTAGGATATACAGACATCTCTAGGGATATACAGATATACTCTAGGGATATAGGGACTATAACAGACTATACTCTAGGGATTACAGATATTTTAGGGTATACAGAATACTTAGGATATACAGATATACTCTAGGGATTACAGCATACTCTAGGGATATACAGAATTCACTCTTAGGGATATACAGACATACTCTAGGTGATATACAGACAATACTCTAGGGATATACAGACATATTTTTCTTAGGGATATACAGATATACTCTAGGGATATACAGATTTCAATTTAGGGATATACAGACATACTCTAGGGGATCTATATACCCAGATATACCTAGGGATATAAGATATACTCTAGGGTATACAGACATACTAGATATACAGAATCTCTGGAATACAGAATTAGGATATACAGATATACTCTAGGGATATACAGATATTACTCAGGGGATATTACCGATTATACTCTAGGGATATACAGTACATACTCTAGGGATCTACCAGACTACCTAGGGATATACAGACATACTCTAGGGATATACAGATATTTTAGGGATAACAGACATTATCAGGGATATACAACTACTCAGGGATATACAGACATACTCTAGGGTATACAGAATACTCTAGGGATAACAGAATACTTAGGGTGATACGACTACTATAGGGATATACAACAGAACTCTAGGATCATACAGATATACTCTAGTGATATTACAGATATACTAGGGATATACAGACATACTCTAGGGACTATACAGATCATACTCTAGGGATATACTCAGATATAGATATCTAGGGATATACAGATATACTCTAGGGATATACGATAATCTACTCAGGGATATACAGATATACATTTAGGGATAAAGATATACTTAAGGAGATAACGGATTACTCTAGGGATATACAGATTTACTCTAGGGATTATATACAGACATACTCAGGGATATACAGGATATACTCTAGGGATATATATCTAGGACATACTCTAGGGATATACAGACATACTCTAGGGATATACAGAAATACTCTAGGGATATATACAGACATACTCTAGGGATCAGACATACTCTAGGAATCAGATATACTCTGGAAATAAGAATACTTAGGATATACAGACATACTCTAGGGATATACAGACATACTCTAGGGATATATATATTAGGGATATATACCTAGGGATATACAGACATACTCTAGGGATATACTGATATACTCTAGGGATATACAGACATACTCTAGGGATATACATGATATACTCTAGGGATATACAGACAACTCTAGGTATATACGATATACTCTAGGGATATACAGGGCATACTCTAGGATATACAGACATACTCTAGGGATATACAGAATACTGGATAGGGATATACAGAACTTAGGGATATACAAGACATATATCTAGGGATATACCAGATATACTCTAGGGATATACAGACATAACTCTAGGGATATACAGAATACTCTAGGGATATACAGACATTATCTAGGGAATATACAGACCATACTCTAGGGATATACAGATATATCTAGGGATATAATATTTATACAGATATACTCTAGGGATATACAGATATACTCTAGGGAATACAGGACATACTCTAGGGAATATAAAGACTACATAGAGGATATACAGATATACTCTAGGGAATACAGACATACTCTAGGGATATAACAGATATACTTAGGGATTTACAGACATACTCTAGGGTATACGATACCTAGGGATACTGATATACTCTAGGGATATACAGACATACTCTGGGTATACAGAATACTCTAGGGATATACAGACATACTCTAGGGATATATACAGACCATACTCTAGGGATATACAGAACATACCTAGGGTATTACAGACATACTCTAGGGATATACAGAACATACTCTAGGGATATACAGACATACATCAGGGATATAACCAGACATACTCTAGGGAATATACAGATATACTACTACGGATATAAACGATAACTCTAGGATATACAGATTTTAGGGATATACAGTATATCTCTTTTAGGGATATACAGCCGTACTCTAGGGATATACAGAATACTCTAGGGATATACAGACATACTCTAGGGATTACAGCATACTTAGGGATTATAGGATATACTCTAGGGATATATACAGATATACCTAGGGATATAAGATATACTCTAGGGGACATATAAGAGCATATATATCTAGGGATATACAGATATACTCTAGGGATATACAGATAGTACTCTCTAGGGATATACAGACATACTTTAGGGATATAGGATACTCTAGGGGATTACAGATACTCTGGATATACGACTACTAGGGATTACAGACAACTCTAGAAGGATATACAGATACATATACTCTAGGGATATACAGACATACTCTAGGGATGATACAGACATACTCTAGGGATATACAGATATACTCTAGGGATATACAGACCATACTCTAGGGATATACAGACATTACTCTAGGGAATAGGGATATACAGACATTACTCTAGGGAATATACAGAATACTACTGGGATATACAGACATACTCTTCAGGGATATACCAGACATACTCTAGGGATATACAGAATATTTAGGGATATACAGACTTAGACTCTAGGGATATACAGACATACTCAGGGATATACGACTATACTCTAGGATATACAGATATACTTAGGGTAATACAGATATACTCTAGGGATTATACAGATATACTCTAGGGATATACAGATATAGGGAATACAGATATACTCTAGGATATACAGATATACTCTAGGGATATACAGACATACTCTAGGGATATAAAGATATACTAGGGTAGGGATATACGATATACTCTAGGGATATAAAGATATACTCTAGGGACTTATACAGATTATACTCTAGGGATATACAGAAATACTCTAGGGATATACAGACATACTCTAGGGATATACAGACATGACTTGGATATACCTACTATACGCTAGGGATATACAGACATACTTAGGGATATACAGATACTACTCTAGGATATACAGACATACTCTAGGGATATACAGACATACTCTAGGATATACAGACATACATCTAGGGATTTATACAGGACATTACCTAGGGATATACAGACATACTCTAGGGATATATACAGGACATACTCTAGGGATATACAGACATACTCTAGGGCTATATACAAGACATACTCAGGGATATACAGGACATACTCTAGGGATATACAGATATACTCTAGACGGATATACTCGACTATACTACGGATATACAGATATCTCTAGAGGATATACAGATATTTTTTAGGGATTTACAGACATACTCATAGGGAATAAAGACATACACTCTAGGGGATATACAGACATACTCTAGGGAGATACAGACATACTCTAGGGATATAGGGATATACTCTAGGGATATACGAGAGATAACTCTAGGGACTTATACAGATATACTCTAGGGATATACTAGATTATACTCTAGGGATATACAGATAACTCTAGGGATATACAGACATACTTAGGGACTATACAGGATACTCGGAGGCAGACATATGGGATATATACTCTGGGATATACAGATCATACTCTAGGGATCAAATACCAGATCATACAGATATACTCTAGGGATATACAGACATACTCTAGGGATATACAGACATACTCTAGGTACGATATTCTAGGGTACCGACATAACTCTCGGGAATTATACAAAGACTATACTCAGGGATATACTAGGGAAAACATATACTCTAGGGATATACAGACATACTCTAGGGATATACAGATATACTCTAGGGATATACAGGAATACTCTAGGGATATACAGACATACTTAGGGATATACAGACATACTCTAGGGATATACAGACATACTCTAGGGATATACAGACATACTCTAGGGATATACAGATATTTCTCTTAGGGATATACAGATATACTCTAGGGATATACAGATACTACTCTAGGGATATACCAGTATACTCTAGGGATATACAGATATACTCTAGGGATATACAGATATACTCTAGGGATATACAGATATACTCTAGGGAATAACAGACATACCTAGGGATATACAGATCTTATTAGGGATATACAGATATACTCTAGGGATATACAAGAATACTCTAGGGTATAAGACATACTCTAGGATATACAGAGATATTTTAGCTATCAGGAATACTCTAGGGATATACAAGAATATTACTCTGGGATATACAGACATAACTCTAGGGATATACAGGACATTACTCTAGGGATTATACAGGACATTACTCTAGGGAATACAGGATATCAGGGTATACAGATATTTTAGGGATAACAGATACTCTAGGGAATATACAGATATTCTTTAGGGATTATACGAGATATACTCTAGGGATATACAGATATAATCTAGGGATAACAGAATACTCTAGGATATGACAGATTATACTAGGATATATACAGACATACTCTAGGGATTATACAGAATACTCTAGGGATATACATATACTGCTATGTTAGGGATATACAGATATACTCTAGGGATATATCAGATATACCTCTAGGGATAACAGATATATACATTCTAGGGATATACAGACATACTCTAGGGATCTAACAGACATACTCTAGGATATACAGACATACTCTAGGGATTATATACAGACATACTCTAGGGATATACAGACATACTCTAGGGATATACACAGACATACTATCTAGGGATTATTAAAGATATACTCTAGGGATATACAGATATACTCTAGGGATATACAGAATACTTAGGGAATATACAGACATACTCTAGGGAATATACAGACTATACTCTAGGGATATACAGATATTACTCTAGGATATGACAGGATATACTTAGATATACGATTATCTAGGGATAATACAGAATACTCTAGGAATACAGATACTCTAGGGAGGATATACAGATATACTCTAGGGATATACAGAGAATACTCTCGGGATATACAGATTATACTTAGGGATATACAGATATACTCTAGGGAATACAGATATACTCTAGGACACAATTGATACAGACATACTCTAGGGATATACAGAATACTCTAGGGATATACAGATATTTAGGGTGATATTACGACTATCTAGGGAATATAAGATATATCTAGGGATTATACAGATATACTCTAGGGATATACAGAATACTAATATCAGAATACTCTAGGGATATAACAGATATACTCTAGGGATATATACGAATTACTCTAGGGATATACAGATACTATTTTAGGGATATACAGGAAATTACTTAGGGATTATACAGATACTTTTAGGGATATACGATACTTTTTTAGTATACAGAATACTCTAGGGATATATACAGATATACTCTAGGGATATACAGACATACGATTCTAGGGATATACAGACATACTCTAGGGGATATAATATACCTAGGGATATATCAGGTACATACTCTAGGGATATACAGATATACTCTAGGGAATATACAGACATATCTAGGGATATGGATATACAGATATACTCTAGGGATATACAGATTATACTCTAGGGATATACAGATAAACCCCATATACTTAGGGATATACAGACATTACTCTAGGATTTATACAGATATACTCTAGGGAGATACAGAATTATTAGGGATATATACAGATATCTTTAGGGATATACTAGACATACTCTAGGATATAGATATACTCTAGGGATATACAGATATCTAGGGATTACAGATATTATACTTAGGGAATCAACAGATATTCTTTAGGATATAGAGACCAGACTCTAGGGATATACAGACATTACTCTAGGGATATACAAGATAATACTTAGGGATATACAGACATCTCTTTAGGATTAGGGATATACAGATATTTAGGATATACTCGATAGACTATGGAATACAGACATACTCTAGGGATAGTACAGATATACTCTAGGGGATAATACATATATTTTTAGGGATATACAGACATACTCTAGGGATATAAAGATAATCTAGGGTATATACAGACTTACTCTAGGGATATTACAGACATACTCTAGGGAGTATATTTAACAGACCATGACTCTAGGGATATACAGACATACTCTAGGGATATAGATTATAACTCTAGGGATATACAGACATACTCTAGGGATATCCAGACATACTCTAGGGATTACAGAAATCTGGGATACGACATACTTAGGGGAATAAAGATATTACTCTAGGGTATACAGTACCTAGGGATATACAGATATACTTAGGGATATACAGACATACTCTAGGGACTATTATAAGCATTACTCTGGAATATTACAGATATTTTAGGGATATACCGATACTCTTTTAGGTTTGATACAGACATACTCTAGGGATATACGAGATATTACTCTAGGGATATTATAAAGGATACTCTAGGGAGATATACAGATATTTTTTTGGATATACAGACATACTCTTAGGGATATACAGAAATACTCTAGGGATTATACAGATAATACTCTAGGGATATACAGATTATTGTCTTAGGGATATACAGACATTACTCTAGGGATATACAGAATACTCTAGGGATATACAGATATTAGGGATATACAGATATCGAGGCTATTTACGATATACTCAGGGATATACAGATATACTCTAGGGATATACAGATAATTAGCTAGGGATATACGATATACTTAGGGAATACAGATATTTCTTAGGGATAACAGATATACTCTAGGGATATACAGATTACTCTAGGGATATACGATATACTCTAGGGATTAGACAGACATACTCTGGGATATACAGATATACTCTAGGGATATAAGAATTACTCTAGGGATATACAGATATTTATACTCTAGGGATATACAGATATTTTAGGGGTATACAGATATACTCTAGGGATATACAGATATTTTTTAGGGATTATACAGACATACATCTAGGGATATCAGATATAATCTAGGGATATACAGATATTTTTTAGGGATACGGGATATACTGAATCTTACGGATATATTATGGGATATACAGATATCTCTAGGGATAATACAGATATACTCTAGGGGATATACAGATATTCTCTAGGATTTACTAATATACTTAGTATCTATTTTGATAAAATCTTCAGATATACCATAATACTCTACAAAATATACTATATGATATTACTATATGTCTATTATATAAATTACCATACTGATTATACCGATCTACGGATATACTATACAGATATAATATACAGATATACTATATGGATATCTTTATTTGCATCTTCCTAGTGTTATTTGGCTACTTTGTATCTACCTGCTAGTTAATAGGGAGGTGAGAATGAAGAGGTGACTGGACTGCCTGCTTTAGTTACTTTTTTTCTATCTAGAGCTGTAGGAAGAACAAAGATCCCCGGCTTTAACCCACAGTTTCTAAGCTGTAGGTCACAAGACGGGCGTTTTAATCAAAACGATTTCTGCGCAATGCGAACGAGGAGGAAACTTACTTAAATCCAACTGAACTTTCCCAAGTTTTACAAGCAAAAGAATTGTATATTTTCGCTCTACAAAAACCAACAAAGTTTTCTGGGCCTTTCAGAAGTGGGAAAAAAAACCCACGAATTCCCATAAACGGACTTGTCATCTCTTTCCTCTGTCTAGATTGATGGCTTTTCAAATCCGACGTAACCATGAGTTTATCTAGTTATTGATTTAGAGAGGAATGGAGTAAGTGCTCTTAAGAGTAAAGATCTGAGTTGACAATAATGCACTGTAAGGCCAATATGAGGAGCAGTAATGTATGTAGTACTCTAGTGAATACAGATATTTTTTAGGAGTATACAGAATTACTTAGGCTAACAGATATACTCTAGGGATTACAGACATACTCTAGGGATTTTATACAGACATACTCTAGGGAATATACAGACTAATCTAGGGAATTATACAGACATTACTCTAGGGATATACGACATACTCTAGGGATATACAGACATACTATAGGATTACAGAATATCTAGGGTATACAGACATACTCTAGGGATATTTACAGGACATACTCTGGGTATACAGACATTACTTAGGGAGTATACAGACATACTCTAGGGAATAACAATTACTTCTAGGGATATACACAGATACTCTAGGGATATACAGACATTACTCTAGGGATATACAGACATACTCTAGGGATATAACAGAATAATCTAGGGATTACAGACATAACTCTAGGTATACAGACATACTCTAGGGATTATACAGACATTACTCTAGATATACAGGAGGCATTACTCTAGGGATATACAGAACATACTCTAGGGATCTACAGGATATCTAGGGTCATAACAGACATACTCTAGGAGATATACAGATATTACTCTAGGGGATATCCAGATATACTCTAGGGGATATACAGACTATTTACTCTAGGGATTATACAGACATAACTCTAGGGATATACAGACATACTCTAGGATATACATGGATCTAATACTAGGATATAGATATACTCTAGGATATATACAGACATCTCTAGGGATATACAGATATACTCTAGGGATGATACAGACATACTTAGGGATATACAAGACATAACTCTAGGGATATAAAGGAAATACTCTAGGGATATACAGATATACTCTAGGATATAACAGAGATATACTCTAGGGATATACAGATATTACTCTAGGGATATACAGTTATACCTAGGAACATAACTCTAGGATATACAGATATATTAGGGAATACAGATATTTTTTAGGGATATACAGATATACTCTAGGATATACAGATATACTTCTAGGGATATACAGATATTTTTAGGTATACAGATATTTTTTAGGGATATACAGACATACTCTAGGGATATACGAATACTATAGGAATACCACGATATCTAGGGATTACAGGACATACTCTAGGGTATACAGATATTTTTTAGGGATATACAGACATACTCTTAGGAATATACAGATATACTCTAGGGATATACAGATATTTTTTAGGATATATAGAGACAATACGGTCTAGGGATATACAGAAATACAGACATACTCTATGGATATACAGATATACTCTAGGGATATACAGATATTTTTTAGGGATATATAACAGGATTATACTCTAGGATATACACGATATAATCTAGGGGATATACAGAATTCTCTGGGAATTACAGATACTCTAGGGATATACAGAATATACTCTAGGGTTATTATAGATATACAGATATTTTAGGATATACAGATATTTTTTAGGATATATACAGATATACTCTAGGGATATACAGATATTTTTTCGGGATATACAGACATCACTATAGGGATATACAGATATCTCTAGGGATATACAGCTATTTTTTAGGGATACGCAGGATATACTGGATGCGTCGGATATATTTATAGGATATACAGAATCTCTAGGGCATACAGACATACTATAGGATATACAGATATTCTCTACGGATTTTACTAGTACTCTAGATATTTTGATAAAATCTTCAGATATACCAATATACTCTACAAAATATACTATATGATATACTATACTGTCTATTATATAAATATACCATACTGATATACCGATCTACGGATATACTATACAGATATAATATACAGATATACTATATGGATATCTTTAATTTGCATCTTTCCTAGTGTTATTTGGCTACTTTGTATCTACCTGCTAGTTAATAGGGAGGTGAGAATGAAGAGGTGACTGGACTGCCTGCTTTAGTTACTTTTTTTTCTATCTAGAGCTGTAGGAAGAACAAAGATCCCCGGCTTTAACCCACAGTTTCTAAGCTGTAGGTCACAGACGGGCGTTTTAATCAAAACGATTTCTGCGCAATGCGAACGAGGAAACTTACTTAAATCCAACTGAACTTTCCCAAGTTTTACAAGCAAAAGAATTGTAATATTTTCGCTCTACAAAAACCAACAAAGTTTTCTGGGCCTTTCAGAAGTGGGAAAAAAACCCACGAATTCCCTAAAACGGACTTGTCATCTCTTTCCTCTGTCTAGATTGATGGCTTTTCAAATACCGACGTAACCATGAGTTTTATCTAGTTATTGATTTAGAGAATGGAGTAAGTGCTCTTAAGAGTAAAGATCTGACGTTGACAATAATGCACTGTAAGGCCAATATGGGAGCAGTAATGTATGTTACGTTCTGATGGACAGAGGCTGATCGTTTAAAGGAACAGTTTCAGGAAATTCTAAATGCCATAGACAGATAAGGCTATATTTAAAGGTAAAGTAAACTTTTACCACCACATTCCAGAAACCCCATTTTAGTTGATAATCAATCGTCCAGTAGAGGGAGCCGTTTTATAAAATGTTTGTTATCAGATCCAACATGGCGGCTTACACTCACTTGAATTAAAAAAGAAACTTCCTTATAAAACGTCCTTTCTTGTGTCCGAATGATGAATGTCATTGTCAGTTACTTGATATTTATAGAAATATGAAGGAAATATAAACTTTTCGAAAGAAAGCATAGCTTTCCTTTAAGGCGCACATTTATTCTGCATCGTTCCCCATCCGCGGCGCGTCGAGGGTTAAGTTTATTTCTATCTGTTTAGATCCATGAGCTGGAACTTATCACCATAAGCCCCCAGTAATTTTCCACTGTCATTGGCTGACTGTTTCAGTACAGATTGCCTGTGATTATACATTGCGGAGGCAGCTTGTGGCTGTGCAAATTAGACATTCTTTACATCTTCTGCCTCTATTCTTCCCGGCCTCTTGATTTGTCTTATTCTTCCAATGTCATCCTTTACTTGCTTCCTTTCTTTCATTCCTCGTTCTATTTTTGTCTGCCACATTCTTTTTCTGCTTTATCTTGCCTTTTTTCTACATTTTAAGTCCCTCTCATTCATTAACCCGTCGGTGACCCGCTATGAATTGTTTGAATTTCTTTTGAGTTTTAAGGCACGCACTCCGGACTTCCATTACAGATTCTCCGTGTAAATGGGGCAATTTCTATGTTTTGTATTCGAGGGTTGATCGCAAAATTAAAGGGCCAGAGAGGGAATATCGGAAGATTAAACTGCCCTAGTTTTCCTTCTCTTTGACCTTTGATAGATTTGACGATCTAACCAATGGGAAGACTCAAGAATCGCTGCTTCCCATTGGATAGATCACAGACTTGGATCTTGGACACTACAGTTGTTCTGAAACATACAAACGATCAGAATGTTTTTAGGATGGAGGAGGAAGCCCACAAGGGATAACATACAAACTCCTTGCAGATGTAGCGAAGGGCGGATTTGCACCCGGAGCTAACCACTGGTCCACCGCTTACATACCAAACCACACTTGTAGTCTTATGGACCGTGGCTGCAAATTGCTCAGTTATAAAAAGGAATAAATGCTTTGTAATGAACAAAATGGTAGGACGCGCGTCTCGTAGCCGATTAAAACTTTTATTTAACATTAACAGGGCAGTGCACCGAGCGCTGCTATTGGCAACCCAGTGCAAACAGCCCGGCGATGTTCTATGCTGATAGTGGCGCTCGGAACATCGCTACCTGGCGCTGTTCTATTCCGGCACTTTCAGCTATTAGCTGGCGTTGAAAGTGCCGCCATAAAATGCAGATTTCGGCATATAACATCGCTTGCGGTGGCTGCGCTTTTAACTTTTGCGTTAGCCAGAAAGGAGTTATATCGGTTAGCGTGACTTAAACGCCAAAACAGGATCGATGCGCCCTTTGGTGCCTCGCCCTGTTAACGTTAAATAAAAGTTACGTTTTAATTAGCTACGAGATGCCCGTCCTACCATTTGGTTCATAAGTAGGATTTACGAATTCTGTGCGGCTGCTGCTGAAGGCCATTTGGACGTTGGACCTCGCTGTAGCTGCGTGGGGTAAGGGGATTACGCTCGCGGCTGTTACTATTTTTCCTTTGATTAACGCTTTGTAATGTCCCCTTCCATTCCCAGACACCATCACATGTGGGGCCCTGGAATAAACATTAATCTCGTTTAGTTGGTTATGATGGGGCCAGATATGGAACGCCATGAGGGAAGTCATTGATCCCGTGCAGATTGCAGCTGAGTCCATGTCAGATAATGAAGATAAATGCCAGATGGTTCCTGGCCAATCACTAAAACCAAGTGGTGTCCTCTATGAATGATGGATACAAGGGATAGTAAAGGCTGTACTAGCATGGAACGTGTCTATAGCGTGTAACACGTGTCTAGGTGTCCATAGTGTGTAACATATGTTGTACATGTGTAGTACATATGGTGTATAAACAGGGAAATGATCACATCTAAAGCCGGGTAGGCACGACAGCGGTTTCATTTTAGAAGACTGATTGGTCGGCTGCTGTTTTTTCCTTTAAACCTCAAATAAACCAATCAAATTGTTAGAAATGGGTAAAGATCCCCCGAGGCCGAATGCTCTCCATAGACATAGACCTTGGAGCAGCAGCAGTCGGTACATCCATTAAATTTAAAGTAACGTTGGCTCGTACCTTCCCTTGCTGGAACACGCATTGGGATTGGTACAAAGGGACCCCAGTGGTTATAGGAAAACCGCAGGAAACTTTAATCTCCAGTTCCATCTTGTGCCTACCAGGTCTAAATCTCCATTCCTAACATGTCAGGGTCATGTGTGTTCCAGGTCTAAATCTCCATCCCTAACCCGTGTCAGGAGCATGTGTGTTCCATGCCAAATCTCCATCCCTAACCCGTGTCAGGGTCATGTGTGTTCCAGGTCTAAATCTCCATCCCTAACGTGTCAGGGTCATGTGTGTTCCAGGTCTAAATCTCCATTCCTAACGTGTCAGGGTCATGTGTGTTCCATGTCTAAATCTCCATCCCTAACGTGTCAGGAGCATGTGTGTTCCATGCCTAAATCTCCATCCCTAACCCGTGTCAGGAGCATGTGTGTTCCATGCCTAAATCTCCATCCCTAACCCGTGTCAGGAGCATGTAACTAACCAGATTTTTTTAATCTACGTTAACGTGACGCCCATTCAATATCCAGAGTTCTTCTCGGCCAACCTCGCTAGCTGTGATTTATAGGAATATAAACATCTCCTCCTGCTCGGCCATGAATTATCAACCCGGGGAAATTTCCATGACGTCCCGAGTTGTGTCGGGTCCCTCTGTCATTTTTTTCCCTCTCTCCTTGACAGTTTCCCCCAGCGACCCCCCGAAGGTTCCACCGATGAACCTTGTGTTTATTCGCTTTGCGGTGATACATTTTCCATGCCGCAGAGCGTGTCTGTCCCCACATCCCAGACATGTCAATTCCTCATGTCAAGGAGCTGAAAGCAATCAGGAGATTTGCTGTTCCTCCCTAGAGAGAGTCAGAAATGTTGTTTATAAATCATCCGCTTGGATGTATATAAATAAAATAAAATTAAATGTCAAAAAATAACCATCAAGGGGAATTTAGATTTCCCCTCCAATCGTTCCTTGGCGGGATGAAACGTCACTGCGTAACACAGAGACTGTCAAAGGGAGAAAAGTTCAGATATCTGGTTTGCCCCACCTCCCACCTGCGTCTGGGGCCTGACCAATCATAAAATACACTCTGTCTACCCATTGGACAGTTCTCAGATTGAGGCTAGGGGGTGGAGCTAGGCCAGACCAGCAATTTGAGTTTTTAATTGAAGCTAAATCAAAACTTATTCATTAGAGATTTACAAGTACACAACCCAGGCCCTGCCCCGAAGAGCTTACAATCTATCAGAGCGATTGAAAGAAACATCAGACACCAAGTAACATTCTATCATTAAAAAAATAATAATCCCACATTTGAATCCCTTAACATCAATTTGAGTTTTATTATAAAAGAAACATCCCCCCCATCCTGAGGTTTACAAACAGGCGGCGTTGCCACACTGACTGCTCCTGCAATGATGAATGAGGTCATTATAAGGCAGAATGAGCCAGTGTGATTAACACATTCAATTCCCGTTGACTGCAGCTGATATCACACGGGGATGTTACAGGACGCCACGGATGAGGTTATTAAAATAACTATAGCAGGTGAATTCATCTTTTCAGTTTTAACCCCTTTGCAGCCTGAACAGGAATCTCCCACAAGCCCCTTACCCTGGTCCGCCTTGTTATTTTACCAGCCATGGGAACGTTTTTGTTTGACGAAAGATTTGATTGGTTGAACTGGCCAGCGGCCTAGAAAAAACTTTCCACTGTGCTGAACATCAACACGGGAGGACGGAGCGAGGCACACCTTAAAAGTAAACACAGGCTGGAAGCAGAGGATCAACTTCTAGGACCTGCTTCCTGCCCAAGGCAAAGACAGATTGAAAGCTCTTGTGGTTCTCTACATCTGTATACGAACATTACGCAATAGGGTTGGTGTAAGGAGTCGTTGGACGTTTAAATACCACATGGACGCAGAACCAAGTTTAACCCACCTATCAGCAGTATTTAAACAACTATGATCCAGCCAGCGGCATTGAATGATCTCACTGAATGCTATAGGGTCTGTATTAGTGAACACTCCAATCAAAGCCACATTATAAAGAAATAACATGCTGCAGTATATTACATTAGTGACCGAGTGGGTTGTAGCCATTGGGGAGTTAATTATTAACCCAAGGTTTCAGGAAAAGCGTAAAGGGTATATAAATGTGAACGCACATCGTCTGGCACAGGGTCTGGATCAACATGGATCTTGGGTAGTCTGTGTATTCATTGGACCTTACACCTCGCTGGGCATTGTGGGTAATGTAATGTCACTGCTGGAGCAAAGAACTATGGTCTATACGGTTATCTTTACGCAACGTTTTCCGTAAGTATTGAATCTAATCCGACCGGCCGTTTTGGCTGATGAAGGGCCCATTAACGGGCCAATTATCGTCCGAAACGAACGTTCGTACACATCGTGCGTCACAATTGTCCGAAATCCCTTGTGTGCAAAGGCCGCCCCAAAAAATGATACCACTCTGCCTGTTTGGACCATAACCATAACATTTGCCTATCCCTGCTCTAAGAAAACATTTGTGATTATTCTTTTTGGATACACAAAGATTCAATAAAAGTTCTTATCGTTAAAAATGGTGCTAATTTTGCCCCAACCAATCAGATGTTAGATTTCCTAAATAAGATCTGATTGGTTGGGGCAAAATTAGCACCCTGAAAGGAATTGAACTTTCTATTATCCGGGATACACAGTAAGGTGAGTGATAATATTATTGAACAAACAACTAAGCCTCATAACAAGGAACCGGATTTTGTCTTTGAGAACAAACCTTGAGCTTCATAGCCATCGTGTGACTGCCAGGAGTCTTCTTGGCCTTCAGCGGAGCCAATGGCCGCCTCTAGTTGAGCTACATTCATCCGAGCCGTTAACTCTCCGTGCTTATCACCAATCTATAATCACAAGGCAAATCAATAAGGATTGTGTTTAAATGGCTTCTTAAGACCTTGAGTTTAACAGATGTGATATAGGAAAATGACATTGGATCAGTTGCAGCTGACTTTATTAACATAATTATTAAAGGAAAACTAAAGTGCATATAAAGTTATTTTTGGTTTTTTTTAAACCGTTAAAATGAAAATTACCTGCGGCAGAGGAGTAGGATTTGTAATTCCTAGTTCCTAAAATTGTTTCAGTAAAGAGAGCCAGCACAAAGAAAACTGCTTTTGCCAGGCTAACTCAGTACTTCACCACTATCTTTAATACAGGAAGGTCCAGGGCACTAACCTGGCAGATGGAAACTCTACGTGCTGGTGTTCCTCAATAAAATGAATTTGGGAGGTACCTCCCCAGGTACTTTTCATTTTTAAAAAGTTCATCTTTACAGCACAGTTGTCCCTTTAACTTAAGGCTCGTACACAAATCCGATGTGTACAGTGATCAACGCTGCCGATATATCTGCATGGCGAATGGCCGTTTCGTCGGGGGTTGTTGCCGAATTGGACTCGTCTACGAACCTTTAGGGTTAACTAAACCTAGAAACCGAAAGTCACATCCTTAACTAACAAGAACAGGGATGCCCTACCTGGCTCGGGTTGGACGCAGCACACCAGCCAGTAGCCAGCGCAGATTATGGCTTCGCCCCCATGGGTTCGTGCAACAATGGACTAGAAGATGATAATATTATTATAAAACTTTACTAAGGGAATTGCATGCAGGAAAGATTAAATGTTGTGTACGTGCACACGCTGAAAGGCAACCCATCCCGGTATAATCTCGTCTACACATAAAGCTCTTTACTGAACACATAACTGGCCCAGGGGTTAATCAATGGAAATAAAAGTCTTTTTATCCAACATCAATTTACAGCGTAAGAATGAACTGAACTTAACGCAAACAAACGAAGGGGAAGAGATACGTTTGCCAGTTTTTCACAGAGGACGTTATATAATCTGGGTTCCTGACACGGCGTTGATAATTAACGTCCCATTATTTAGAAGGGTCTGAGGAGGTGCTAACTGTATTTGTGTTGAATTCTAAGAGCCTAAAGTTTCTATCGTTCTAAGTGTCAATGTTATTCTGCAGGCTGGGGGATGTTTTCATCGCTTTCTCTCGGACAATTGTTATTTCCGGTAAATCGCGTTACACAACATCAGGCCAACAATTGTGATAATGTGATATTTATAAATATTGGGCAAATAAACATACTTTATGCCTCTAATGGATAAATAGGGTTTCCAAGAATGTATTAAAAGGGAACTGTGGTCTCATAAAAAGTTGGTGTTAAATAGTAGCCTGCTGTCTTACCTTTAAAATGAGCCCTGGATCACACCTCTTACTGCAGCCTGTGAGAAGTTCTATATCTGAAAGGTTTAAAACTTCCTACTTCCAGTAGCTTTAGTAACATCACCTGCTCTCTTTGCTCCTTCCCTGTACCCAGGGTCTGAGCATGCCCACTGGAGACATAATACTGGGAAAGATAGGTCTCAACTTTACGATCTTCTAATAGACAGAAAAATGGTAATCTGCTTCTGCCTAAAGCTAGGTACACACGATACAATATTACGGCCCGACCGACCGTCATTTCAGCGTTTTGGTCAGTTGGACCGAATTATTGTATGGCGGCATTTTGCGGCCGCAAACAGTCGCCGGCCGTTCATTCAAATCGGACAAATGAACGATCAGACAGGTCGGAAAATCACAACCGATCGTGCGGTCCTCTATGGACCACACGATCAGTCGCGCCTAACTGTCGGACACGGCTACTTTTGCAGTGACAGTCCTTCCCCCTGGCTGACCGGTCGAAAGCCTTGGACGGTCGGTCAGGATAAAGGATTATATAGTGTGTACCTAGCTTAAGGCAAACAAGATTTGCAGACTTAATAGAAACTGTGAAATGATTGAAAGCGAAGGGAAAATAGCTATTAATGCAGACCGAGACTGTTCACAAGGCTATAAGCCTATATTACTGAACCTTAAGAAAAATATAACGTCTTACAGGTTGCACCTAGAAATGTGATTCCAGTCTCAAGGCAAGAAGGCTTGTTTTGTTTAACCAATCCTTGTATGGAGACCAGTGTTAAGCTGGGTACACACAGTACCGATAAAGGGCCAGACTGAACATTTCTCTTGTCGCTGCCAGAAAGAGCTCTCCTATACTCAGCATGGGGAAGATCTCGGTGTAGCCAGAAACCTTCCCTATATATAATAAATATTTAGAATGTGTACAGAGATGGAATGAACTGGTTTGTGTAATGTAACTTCCTTGGGGTGTAAGTAAAGACATTGGCGTTGGAGTAATCACTTTCACTTCTATCCATTTATCCATTAGGCTGCGTACACACCATCCGATTTTTTGTACCGACCAAGCAAAATTGGATGGTGTATTTGCGGGAAGCTCGCCCGTTCTTCCACGTCGGACGATCAGGGAAGTAGGAAAATCACGCCTGATCGTGGGGCTCCCAATTTGCCAAGACCGACTCCTGACTGGCCGCGATTTAGCGGAAATGGTCGGAAAGAATAATTTCCTGGTGTGTCCCCGGCCTTAGATGTTTTCTGTAAGGTTAAAGGGTAAGTGATGGTGTTTGAAAAACATCTGAAATCTCGTTCTGTTCTAGATCTAAATAATCACTGAATCAGGTCACGGAGAGTTTTAGAAAATCCAACATGGAGGTCGGACACCCTGGCCTGGCCAAGGTCAGAGAGCAGAATCCCTACTGGGTTCAGATATGAAGATGAAAGTGACCCATAAAAGTAACCTGTCCGTCATTGTCTCGGTGAACAGTAATTAGTGTTGGATTACGTTCTATCCAAATGAATGACCAATCAGAACTAGAGGACTCACCTCGCGGGATATCTCCAGGTGTCTACGGGCGTATCGCAGGGCTTTTTCATGGCTCCCTAAGGATACGTACACGTTTCCTAAGCTCCACAAGGCACGGGCTTCACCCACCCTGCAGATGACATAGAAAGAGAAAGACACCGTCCCATGTCAGACTCCATGTAGACAGACAATGATGGATTAGAGGCCAATTCGCCGTCTAACCAGGTAAATTGAAAATGTCATTTTTTTATTGGAAGATAAATATCCCCCAATTTCAATCAACCTTGAAAATCTGAACCTGGACATTCTAGTTTCTGTTCTGTTGTTTATTTTGTGTCCAAGTGCTACGTAAAATACGCTCTAGGTTCGTACACACGTTTGATCGCGGGTCCCGACCTGCAACGCACGATGTGTACGAACGTCCGTTTCGGCCAATAATTGGCCCGTGTGTGGGGATCATTCCCCGACCGGCTGGGCAGATCTCCGAAAGAGCGGCCGTTTCGGGTGATAAACTGGACATACACTGGCCAATTATCTTCCGAAAGGGTCAAACTGATTGGTCACAGCTAAAATGAGAAGGGAGGCGTGGCCTGTCATTTTAGGAGCTGCGTGGGTTCGACCTTGATTCATTACTATGCAAGGTCAATGACCAATCAGGTCCCTTTGTGTTTAATCCAATGTGTCCCACTGCACTGTGGGCCGGTCTGTCTGGATCTGTAATCTTTAAGATAATGTTTAGAAAATAACTCGCCATCAAACACTAGGAGTTAATACAGATGTTCAATTTTACTTACCCGACCGACATGCGATCGCAAAATGAATGGGATTTTGCGATCGCATGTCAGTCGCATAGAAGAACGGGAGAGGCGGTTCCGGCAGGATCTATCGAATGTCGCGGGAGCGCTCGGTCGGGTAAGTAAAATTGAATATATGTATGGCCACCTTAAGCAAGTGGCTAGAAATATCTGCAGATATAAAGCCCATAGTCCTAATAGCTATTCCTTGCATGGTCTCAAATCTTGTCTTAGAGCTCCCCCAAGTGGGCATTTGTTGCAGGACTTCACATTCTCCGAGCGTGCTCTGTCAATGAATTCCATTTGGATTTTAGGATTTTCCCATTCTCTAGATTTACCCAGAACCCACGGAGAATATATGATAATTAAAAAGTCCGGACACAGCAGGTTCCAGTGTACTCTAGAGCTTCTGTCCAAGAGCAGAAATGTATCATACAAGAAAAAGATACTGGAACAAGGCAACGCGGCTTATTGAGACCTGGTACACGTTTATACTCCATTATTGAGACCTGGTACAAGTTTTATACTACATTATGAGACCTGGTACAATATTTATACTCCATTATTGAGACCTGGTACACATTTATACTCCATTATTGAGACCTGGTACACATTTATACTCCGTGCATGAAAATATTAGCACACGCCCAAGATCATTCATTAGAAATGATCATTACCTGTCCCCTAAATCCTGTGCGATGGAGAGATGCTTGAGGTGGAACTCTATAGCTCGCTCATAGTCCTGCAGAAGGGTGAATGTGTTCCCCAGACTGTAACAGGCTTGTGCCTCCACCGCCTGATCTTTCAGCTGTCGGGATAACTGCAGCGTCTTCCTGGAAAGAGCAACAAAAATGGTGGACAACTGATTTTACCAGAAAACACACGTTGTGTCGTCTACAGCACAATAACAAAATGGAATTGTCATAAACGCAAACGTTTTTTGGGTTTTGTGGAGATAAAATGCAAACTTTATAAAATAAATAAGTATTGGAGTTTGAATAAAGACATACGTCCATCTAGTCCAACCTTTATACCCTACCCATAATGTCTGTATAACAGTTACATAGTAACATAGTATTGGAGGTTGTATAAAGACATACGTCCATCTAGTCCAACCTTTATACCCTACCCATAATGTCTGTATAACAGTTACATAGTAACATAGTATGGAGGTTGTATAAAGACATACGTCCATCTAGTCCAACCTTATACCCTACCCATAATGTCTGTATAACAGTTACATAGTAACATAGTATTGGAGGTTGTATAAAGACATACGTCCATCTAGTCCAACCTTTATACCCTACCCATAATGTCTGTATAACTGTTATATAGTAACATAGTATTGGAGTTTGAATAAAGACATACATCCATCTAGTCCAACCTTTATACCCTACCCATAATGTCTGTATAACAGTTACATAGTAACATAGTATTGGAGAGTTGTATAAGACATACGTCCATCTAGTCCAAACTTTATACCCTACCCATAATGTCTGTAAACAGTTACATAGTAACATAGTATTGGAGGTTGTATAAAGACATACGTCCATCTAGTCCAACTTTATACCCTACCCATAATGTCTGTATAACTGTTATATAGTAACATAGTATTGGAGTTTGAATAAAGACATACGTCCATCTAGTCACAACTTTATACCCTACCCATAATGTCTGTATAACAGTTACATGAACATAGTATTGGAGGTTGTATAAAGACATACGTCCATCTAGTCCAAAATTTATACCCTACCCATAATGTCTGTATAACTGTTATATAGTAACATAGTATTGGAGGTTTGAATAAAGACATACGTCCATCTAGTCCAACCTTTTACCCTACCCATAATGTCTGTATAACAGTTACATAGTAACATAGTATTGGAGGTTGTATAAAGACATACGCCCATCTAGTCCAACCTTTATATCTACCCATAATGTCTGTATAACAGTTACATAGTAACATAGTATTGGAGGTTGTATAAAGACATACGTCCATCTACCAACCTTTATACCCTACCCTAATGTCTGTATAACAGTTACATAGTACATGTAACATAGTATTGGAGGTTGTATAAAGACATACGTCCATCTAGTCCAACCTTTATACCCTACCCATAATGTCTGTATAACAGTTACATAGTAACATAGTATTAGAGGTTGTATAAAGACATGTCCATCTAGTCCACCTTTATACCCTACCCATAATGTCGTGTATAACAGTTACATAGTAACATAGTATTGGAGGTGTTGATAAAGACATACGTCCATCTAGTCTAACCTTTATACCCTACCCATAATGTCTGTATAACAGTTACATGTAACATAGTATGGAGGTTGTATAAAGACATACGTCCATCTAGTCCAACCTTTATACCACCCATAATGTCTGTATAACAGTACATAGTAAAATAGTATTGGAGGTTGTATAAAGACATACGTCCATCTAGTCCAACCTTTATACTACCCATAATGTCTGTATAACAGACATATTAACATAGTATGGAGGTTGTATAAAGACATACGTCCATCTAGTCCAACCTTTATACCCTACCCATAATGTCTGTATAACAGTTACATAGTAAATAGTATTGGAGGTTGTATAAAGACAACGTCCATCTAGTCCAACCTTTATACCCTACCCATAATGTCTGATAACAGTTACATAGTAACATAGTATTGAAGGTTGGTAAGACATACGTCCATCTACTCCAACCTTTTACCCTACCCATAATGTCTGTATAACAGTTACATAGTAACATGTATTGGAGGTTGTATAAAAGACATACGTCATCTAGTCCAACTTGATACCCTACCCATTATGTCTGTATAACAGTTACATAGTAACATAGTATTGGAGGTTGTATAAAGACATATGTTCATCTAGTCCAACCTTTATACCCTACCCATAATGTCTGTCTAACAGCTATATAGTAGCATAGTATTGGAATTTGAATAAAGACATACATCCATCTAGTCCAACCTTTATACCCTACCCATAATGTCTGTATAACAGTTACATAGTAACATAGTATTGGAGGTTGTATAAAGACATACGTCCATCTAGTCCAACCTTTATACCCTACCCATAATGTCTGTATAACAGTTACATAGTAACATAGTATTGGAGGTTGTATAAAGACATACATCCATCCAGTCCAACCTTTATACCCTACCCATAATGTCTGTATAACAGTTACATAGTAACTATTGGAGGTTGTATAACGACAGTACGTCCTCTAGCCAACCTTTATACCCTACCCATAATGTTGTTATAACAGTTACATAGTACATAGTATGCTGTAAGATATAAATGTGTGTGGTTTAATAGGGTTTTTAAATTTCCCAATTTATTGTGATTAAATATATATATTTATATTATTGTGTGTACCTGTGTCTGCGTATAATTTTTTGTTTGTGACCTTTTGAAAACGACAACTCTCAACATCCAACTCATTCAACTGCTGTCTGCAAACAGCTGGTAGACCACTGGATGAATATCCCTGCTGTATAATACATTTCATACCTCATTCTCAATACATCGTACTTTACATATATTAATTATTGTGCTTTTTATTTTGTAATTTTAAGACTTTTATTTTGAAAATGTGTGTGTGTGTAGTTTGTAAGTAGAAGTGTCCTTTAAATTTTAATAATAAGCATCCCGTTTATGGAAGAAAGGGACAAAGAAGCAGGGTGGCAACCCCATCTTATATTGACAAAACATTGGGCTCTCTAGAATAACCATATTTGTTATCTTGCACATCTGAAGAAATCACTGGAAGGAACTAAATTAACACCCTTTAGGACTCTTCATTGAACACATTAGGGGAACGCACCAATTTAAAGGGACACCCTAATCATGCAGTAACCAATTGCTCTGGGGCTCCTCCCACAGCCAGTGTCCCTGACACTTCTGAAGGGGAGGGCAGATTGTGGGAGGAGCTACAATGATTTAATTTACTTTATAAACAAACAGGGCGATGCACCAACGGGCACACCGCTCCTGACCTGGCGTTTCTAACATCGGTTAGCGCAACTTAAACTCCTTTATTGCGGCAGCTAAGTGGCTAACGTGGAAGTTAACAGCGCAGCTGTTGCAAGCAATGTTACATGCCAAAAGTATCTAATAGCTGGCGGTTAAAGTGCAGAAAAACGTCAGTTAGCGATGCACAGAGAGCCGCTATCGGCCTATAGCATTAGCCGGCTGTTTGCACCGGTTTGCCGATAGTCAGGGAGATTCAATAAAAGTTCTTGTGGTTTAAAATTGTGCTAATTTTGCCCCAACCAATCAGATCTTATTTAACATTTGAAAGCTAACATCTGATTGGTTGGGGCAAAGTTAACACCATTTTTAACGAAAAGAACTTTTATTGAATCTCTCTGGTTGTCTCTTGGGGCCTCAGGCTGATAGTGTCCTGTTCACTACGGAGGATTTAATATCGTGCTAGGGGCTCAGAGTAAATTCTAATAGTCATTTAGCTTTGTCATGGCAGATGATCCGTATAAAAGTCATTCATCTATGTCACAGATCATGGAAATCAAGAATAAGGAAAGGTGCTGAGTTAGCCATTGAACACAGGAAAGCTTTATACCAAAGACAATAAGAAGCAGTTTGTGTATATAGAGGCATATCTGGGCTGCGGGTTACTTTGTATGTACAGAATTAGTTTCATCCAGCTAGGACATTCAGCTCTGTTAAAATAACAAGAGGAACTTTTTACCATTACTGAAAAGGTCACGGTGTCCTTATCAAATACAGCCAATTACTGCCAGTCTTAAAGACATCACAGGAGACTACAGGACCAGTTAGGTTAACCAGAGATCACCGCACAGCATTGGCGTAACAAAGAATCCCTGTGCCCCCCAAAACTATGATTTGGAGAGTAGTCTACACCTGGGCAAATATTAGCTAAAGTTCAGTGCACACCACCTAGCAAATACTGGCAACTTTTTGGTCTGATGTCTAGGACCTTATATAAAAAAGCTATAATATATATTAATTAGTCCTTACAAACAGTCATTGCATGATGCATAGATAATGGGGACGATTATACAAACAGTTGGACCAATCAGGAGTCCAAAGCTACAAATGATCCAAGCTCTTTAGTTACAATTTAACATGTATCAACCTATAGACCGTAACTGAACGTTCAATCTTTTTAAATCTATTTGTTTGACATATAAAATGATCTTGAACGTATTTCTGAAGTTCTTTCAACACCATTTTATCTTTTCCACAAGCGCAGGAGAGATTGTCTAACTCACTTGTAATACTCGGCGGAAATGTCGAACTTTCCTAGGAATACGTGAGCGTTTCCCAGGTTGCTGTATGCTCGTCTCTCGGCCGATTTGTCCCCAAATTCTTTTGCGATAGAAAGTCTCTGGGAAAAAAGGAAGTTGGCCTTTTTAGTAAAAATACATTTCCAAAGCTGTACAGTTAGTGGTCATTAGAGATGGGCGAACGTCATTAAAAGTTCGCTAGGTCGGAAATGAACCCATTATAGTCTATGGGAGATAATAGTTCGGAAAGTTTGGGTGAATAACAGATATTCAGATAATAACAGAATTCGATAATTATTGAAAATACAGACGCAAGTTTCGGAAAACTAACTAGTTCGAACAGTTCGAGTTTGGACTTACTTGTAAAGTTCGGCACAAACTCGGGTTCGAGCCATCCCTAGTGGTCATAGAAATATTAAAAGGGAAACTTTCCATATGTTTAAGTTTATCCCAGAAAGGCAGGAAACCCAAGCGGTGCAATAACCTCAATCTCCCAGAAGCTCTTGCAGCAAGGCAGAAAATGTGGGTTTATTTCTACGTATGTATTTACTTACATAGCACTGAACATTACACATTGCTTATTCAATGATTCCATATCCTAGGAATATAAATCCTAAAAGCATTACTGAAATTGTTTTACCTCTTTATGAAAGGCAATCGCCTCGCTGAAATTTCCGAGGAGGTACTGCGTGTTGCCGAGATTCCCATAACACCTTCCCTGTGCTGCCCTGTCTCCTAATTCTTTAACCAAGGCCAAGTTCGTCCTGTAATTTAAACAAAATGTATATTACCGCATCCCCGCTCTCTTGTCCAACCAGAAGAGTGTTATCTGGAGTGATTTCACCGGTGTTAATAAAAATAAAATCTAATATAGACCTCGTTACAAAATCAGCCCTGTGCCAGTTTAGACATTCAGAAGATATTGTGCCAAATAGTTTAATGTTTCCTGCATTGTGCTTGGGCCCTGTCCTGCAGAAGGGCTGAACATCATCAGCTCCCCCCCACACTGCTACAAAGAGACATGAGCCTAATAACCTGTCTGTTCCAAAAGTAAGGGCTAGGTCACACGTGTTTACGTGTTTTCACATGCGATCGCGTTTGTGATTACTCGTGCGATTTTGATTTAATGGAAATCGTGGGAACACAAAAATTTCCTGCGATTTCCAATGCGTTGTGTTTGCGATTCCGTTTTGGAAGCGCAAAGCGTTGCAACGCACGGAGAACGAAAGCTGCTGTATTATGGGTATGAATCCTCTGCCTGGCACTGCCTATATGGAGATTAAGCCGTCACTGTCCTAATTTTGCCTTAAAAGTCACAAGACCGGCCTTAAAGGGAATGTACACTGGAAATTTAGTTTTTTTAAATTGCCCATTAGTGGAAACTATAATTCACCCCAACTATCACTGCACCGTTTTTTTTGTTGATCTGCCCCCTATTTCATTAGATATCCAATCTGAAACATCTTACGTTTTAGCTGGAAGGGTTTGACAGTTGGTGTGCTGTACACTGTATGCAGCATTGACAGTTGGTGTGCTGTACACTGTATGCAGCATTGACAGTTGGTGTGCTGTACACTGTATGCAGCATTGACAGTTGGTGTGCTGTACACTGTATGCAGCATTGACAGTTGGTGTGCTGTACACTGTATGCAGCATTGACAGTTGGTGTGCTGTATACTGTATGCAGCATTGACAGTTGGTATGGGGGAAAATACTCAGGTCAGTGGTCAGAGCCTGAACAAAACAAGTACTGTATTGGAGTCATGCAGCAACTCACACACCTCAGAGTAAGTGCTACTTACACGTATTTATTTATAGATTAAGATGACGCAAAGTCATTATTCAGTATACATACACTTTAAACGATATGATATTAATGAATGAATGGATGTAGACTACAGAAGGTGGAGAAGCAAGGTCTAGGTCATATCACAGCCATATTTATTTCTAGGTTCAATCCTGGAGTGCTGGTAATTATAATTGGAGGTTTTAAAGGGGCAGTGCTTACTGGTAATACTCCGTGGCCTTTTCTAGAGTCTCCTTAACCTCCTCAGAGAGGTCTCCGGGTATTTGTGGGACACTCCAGCATAACTGCTTTCCCCTGGCATGGAAAACATTGCCCGCGTTATAAAGGGCCCTCGCTTCGCCCACCTGCAACGATGGAGACAAAAAGGCCAATTCAAACAGCCGGCAAGAAGAACTAATACAGATCATTCACAAATACAAGGAAAAACCCAGAAGGGGCCACGTCTACCCAAACCTATGGTTACCCAACCGCCAACGAAACCATTACACGTGGCACAATCCCCCGTCTGGTGGCCTGCCAGAGCATTGGGTAAGGGTTGGGCATTAGCCAAGAGTGGTCAGTGTTCACAGGGGAATGGGCAGGATTGAGATGGATGATGCTTGGTTGGCCAACACGGTACTTTATCTTTAGCCATGGGACCTTCTCATCAGCCATGGGACCTTCTCATCAGCCATGTCCCACAGCCAGTGTCCCTGACACTTCTGAAGGGGAGGGCAGATTGTAGGAGGAGCTACAATGATTTAATTTACTTTATAAACAAACAGGGCGATGCACCAACGGGCACACCGCTCCTGACCTGGCGTTTCTAACATCGGTTAGCGCAACTTAAACTCCTTTATTGCGGCAGCTAAGTGGCTAACGTGGAAGTTAACAGCGCAGCTGTTGCAAGCAATGTTACATGCCAAAAGTATCTAATAGCTGGCGGTTAAAGTGCAGAAAAACGTCAGTTAGCGATGCACAGAGAGCCGCTATCGGCCTATAGCATTAGCCGGCTGTTTGCACCGGTTTGCCGATAGTCAGGGAGATTCAATAAAAGTTCTTGTGGTTTAAAATTGTGCTAATTTTGCCCCAACCAATCAGATCTTATTTAACATTTGAAAGCTAACATCTGATTGGTTGGGGCAAAGTTAACACCATTTTTAACGAAAAGAACTTTTATTGAATCTCTCTGGTTGTCTCTTGGGGCCTCAGGCTGATAGTGTCCTGTTCACTACGGAGGATTTAATATCGTGCTAGGGGCTCAGAGTAAATTCTAATAGTCATTTAGCTTTGTCATGGCAGATGATCCGTATAAAAGTCATTCATCTATGTCACAGATCATGGAAATCAAGAATAAGGAAAGGTGCTGAGTTAGCCATTGAACACAGGAAAGCTTTATACCAAAGACAATAAGAAGCAGTTTGTGTATATAGAGGCATATCTGGGCTGCGGGTTACTTTGTATGTACAGAATTAGTTTCATCCAGCTAGGACATTCAGCTCTGTTAAAATAACAAGAGGAACTTTTTACCATTACTGAAAAGGTCACGGTGTCCTTATCAAATACAGCCAATTACTGCCAGTCTTAAAGACATCACAGGAGACTACAGGACCAGTTAGGTTAACCAGAGATCACCGCACAGCATTGGCGTAACAAAGAATCCCTGTGCCCCCCAAAACTATGATTTGGAGAGTAGTCTACACCTGGGCAAATATTAGCTAAAGTTCAGTGCACACCACCTAGCAAATACTGGCAACTTTTTGGTCTGATGTCTAGGACCTTATATAAAAAAGCTATAATATATATTAATTAGTCCTTACAAACAGTCATTGCATGATGCATAGATAATGGGGACGATTATACAAACAGTTGGACCAATCAGGAGTCCAAAGCTACAAATGATCCAAGCTCTTTAGTTACAATTTAACATGTATCAACCTATAGACCGTAACTGAACGTTCAATCTTTTTAAATCTATTTGTTTGACATATAAAATGATCTTGAACGTATTTCTGAAGTTCTTTCAACACCATTTTATCTTTTCCACAAGCGCAGGAGAGATTGTCTAACTCACTTGTAATACTCGGCGGAAATGTCGAACTTTCCTAGGAATACGTGAGCGTTTCCCAGGTTGCTGTATGCTCGTCTCTCGGCCGATTTGTCCCCAAATTCTTTTGCGATAGAAAGTCTCTGGGAAAAAAGGAAGTTGGCCTTTTTAGTAAAAATACATTTCCAAAGCTGTACAGTTAGTGGTCATTAGAGATGGGCGAACGTCATTAAAAGTTCGCTAGGTCGGAAATGAACCCATTATAGTCTATGGGAGATAATAGTTCGGAAAGTTTGGGTGAATAACAGATATTCAGATAATAACAGAATTCGATAATTATTGAAAATACAGACGCAAGTTTCGGAAAACTAACTAGTTCGAACAGTTCGAGTTTGGACTTACTTGTAAAGTTCGGCACAAACTCGGGTTCGAGCCATCCCTAGTGGTCATAGAAATATTAAAAGGGAAACTTTCCATATGTTTAAGTTTATCCCAGAAAGGCAGGAAACCCAAGCGGTGCAATAACCTCAATCTCCCAGAAGCTCTTGCAGCAAGGCAGAAAATGTGGGTTTATTTCTACGTATGTATTTACTTACATAGCACTGAACATTACACATTGCTTATTCAATGATTCCATATCCTAGGAATATAAATCCTAAAAGCATTACTGAAATTGTTTTACCTCTTTATGAAAGGCAATCGCCTCGCTGAAATTTCCGAGGAGGTACTGCGTGTTGCCGAGATTCCCATAACACCTTCCCTGTGCTGCCCTGTCTCCTAATTCTTTAACCAAGGCCAAGTTCGTCCTGTAATTTAAACAAAATGTATATTACCGCATCCCCGCTCTCTTGTCCAACCAGAAGAGTGTTATCTGGAGTGATTTCACCGGTGTTAATAAAAATAAAATCTAATATAGACCTCGTTACAAAATCAGCCCTGTGCCAGTTTAGACATTCAGAAGATATTGTGCCAAAAAGTTTAATGTTTCCTGCATTGTGCTTGGGCCCTGTCCTGCAGAAGGGCTGAACATCATCAGCTCCCCCCACACTGCTACAAAGAGACATGAGCCTAATAACCTGTCTGTTCCAAAAGTAAGGGCTAGACCACACGTGTTTACGTGTTTTCACATGCGATCGCGTTTGTGATTACTCGTGCGATTTTGATTTAATGGAAATCGTGGGAACACAAAAATTTCCTGCGATTTCCAATGCGTTGTGTTTGCGATTCCGTTTTGGAAGCGCAAAGCGTTGCAACGCACGGAGAACGAAAGCTGCTGTATTATGGGTATGAATCCTCTGCCTGGCACTGCCTATATGGAGATTAAGCCGTCACTGTCCTAATTTTGCCTTAAAAGTCACAAGACCGGCCTTAAAGGGAATGTACACTGGAAATTTAGTTTTTTTAAATTGCCCATTAGTGGAAACTATAATTCACCCCAACTATCACTGCACCGTTTTTTTTGTTGATCTGCCCCCTATTTCATTAGATATCCAATCTGAAACATCTTACGTTTTAGCATTTCTGTAAGCAGTTTTGCTGTAGCTGGAAGGGTTTTACAGTTGGTGTGCTGTACACTGTATGCAGCATTGACAGTTGGTGTGCTGTACACTGTATGCAGCATTGACAGTTGGTGTGCTGTACACTGTATGCAGCATTGACAGTTGGTGTTCTGTACACTGTATGCAGCATTGACAGTTGGTATGGGGGAAAATACTCAGGTCAGTGGTCAGAGCCTGAACAAAACAAGTACTGTATTGAAGTCATGCAGCAACTCACACACCTCAGAGTAAGTGCTACTTACACGTATTTATTTATAGATTAAGATGACGCAAAGTCATTATTCAGTATACATACACTTTAAACGATATAATATTAATGAATGAATGGATGTAGACTACAGAAGGTGGAGAAGCAAGGTCTAGGTCATATCACAGCCATATTTATTTCTAGGTTCAATCCTGGAGTGCTGGTAATTATAATTGGAGGTTTTAAAGGGGCAGTGCTTACTGGTAATACTCCGTGGCCTTTTCTAGAGTCTCCTTAACCTCCTCAGAGAGGTCTCCGGGTATTTGTGGGACACTCCAGCATAACTGCTTTCCCCTGGCATGGAAAACATTGCCCGCGTTATAAAGGGCCCTCGCTTCGCCCACCTGCAACGATGGAGACAAAAAGGCCAATTCAAACAGCCGGCAAGAAGAACTAATACAGATCATTCACAAATACAAGGAAAAACCCAGAAGGGGCCACGTCTACCCAAACCTATGGTTACCCAACCGCCAACGAAACCATTACACGTGGCACAATCCCCCGTCTGGTGGCCTGCCAGAGCATTGGGTAAGGGTTGGGCATTAGCCAGGAGTGGTCAGTGTTCACAGGGGAATGGGCAGGATTGAGATGGATGATGCTTGGTTGGCCAACACGGTACTTTATCTTTAGCCATGGGACCTTCTCATCAGCCATGGGACCTTCTCATCAGCAATGGGACCTTCTCATCAGCAATGGGACCCTTCTCATCAGCCATGGGACCTTCTCATCAGCCATGGGACCTTCTCATCAGCAATGGGACCTTCTCATCAGCCCATGGGGACCTTCTCATCAGCCATGGGACCTTTCATCAGCATGGACATTCTTTCATCAGCCATGGGACCTTCTCATCAGCAATGGGACCTTCTCATCAGCAATGGGACCTTCTCATCAGCAATGGGACCTTCTCATCAGCAATGGGACCTTATCTTTAGCTACTAAAACCAGATATTACACAGTGATACAGACATTAAAGCCCCTGACCACCAGGGGGCAGTGCAATGCCATTTAGGGAGATAGCTAAACCTGCCAATGCTAAAGGTGTGTGTGTGGAGGGGTTTATTCACCTTTCACCTTAATGAACTTTCCTAGCTATGTATGCATCATTTTATTTATAAAGCGCCACTTGGGTACGCAGCGCTAGCTGTTGATTATCTATCACCATGAATGCAGTGTTATGAAAACAATTTTGCAGCTCCCACCCATATGGAGCAATGCTGGTTGCACAGTAGATACAGTAAGCTAGACCATCATATTATGTAAAGCAATATGGCAGCTCCAACCCATATGGAGCAATGTTCGTTGTAAGGTAGATGCAGTAAGCTAGACCATCAAATGATGTAAAGCTATATGGCAGCTCCCTCCCACCCATATGGAACAATGTTCGTTGCACAGTTGATACAGTAATCTAGACCATCATATTATGTAAAGCTATATGGCAGCTCCCTCCCCTATGTAGGAAATCTTAATTTCAGAGAAGGAATATTACGATTTGTCTAATAATAATTAATATAATTATTATACATCAGTACGTACTCTGTCTCCGAGCTCCTGGGAGATATCCAGGTGTCTCTGGCAGCACACAATAGCCTCATCATACTGCCCTAGGATTTTAAGGGTATTACCCAAGTTCCCACTCGCCTTCGCCTCTCCAATGCGATCGCCAATGGACCTGAAATCAGAAGAAAAAAAAAATCCTCCTTAAAGGGAAAGTACACTGTAATAACAAGTTATCTTACTGGATAATTGTGCCTTTAAATGTTAATGTGGTGCATTTTTTCCCCCCCTACTAACCTTCCAGACCTTTGTGTAAGAGTGTTTTAAGGGTGGACATGCCCTTTAATGGGGTGGAGTTATAAATTATAGGTTGTAAGTTGTGCATTTGCTAAACAGGAATTCTATAACTACCTGATGTATCCCTCACCTCTCACATCAAAAATATTCTGAAGGAGTCATCCATTTCATTTTGCAGGCTTCTGTCTTTAATACAGCGGGTCACTGACCCAGATACAGTCACACATGCTCAGTGTGGATAAGCGATAGTTGTGTACTGAGTACAGTAAGTAAATAATGAAGGGCTGCCCAGTCTCCAATTACTGAAAACCCTCTTTATTAGTGCACAAAACAGACCAACACTACATCTCGGTCTTTGGACTGGATTGTGGTTGGACACCTGGAGGTACCCTCCATTATTTGCATTGAGGACAGTAAGTACTAAGAAACACTTACCTGGCCAGCATTAAGTCATGTTTGTGGTATTCTAGTGCTTTGACGTACTCTTTCAGATAGAAGTACGCGTTGCCTAGTTGACTGTATATAGCGCTGAGCGTCTTCAGGTCTTCTGTTCCCACCTGGACTGCAGCTTCAAAGAATACGGCCCCTGCCTTGAAATCACCCGCCTTGCACAATCGCTCGCCTTCTATAGCCAGCTCCAGACAGGAGGCTTCCATCCTGAACGAGATAAGGGGAAGAAATCATTCAATTAAAGGAGCCAGTGAGTTGGGAATCAAGTTTCCGGTTAGCGCTGCCGAAATTTATTGTCCTTTTAATTTTAAATGGTTGAGAATTGTGGGGGGCCCTTGACACTATGTCTTGCTCAGGGGCCCTGATGGACATTAAAACAGACTTTAGCTTATCATGCCCCTTCTAGATACAGAACATTCAGGCTCTTTAATAAGCTGGGTACAAAGAGGATATTTCTGCAATTTAAATAGAAAGGACGTTCAGCTTTATCTCTCCGAGAGGGACCCCCCAAACGGTTCTTTTTCAGGGGGATTCATTGTCGCTCTTATAAGTCTAAAACCCACGTGACCCGATGTAATATTTTAGGGCCTTTCCAAACGTTTCTGGAAACAGTGCATCGCTCCCGATACAACGGGAAAATAAGCGCTAAATTTGCGCCAACGTATGTACTAACTTTAGCGTGGGTTTTTGCTCCAATTTTTTGTGCGCGAATTAACGCCTTATCAATCGTGTCAAAAGGTCGCAACTTACTGCTAACGATCTCGCAATGTATTAACAGTCGTAAAGTGGTTACAACGCCAGGTAGGTTGCGAATGAGAAATTTATGGCATTGCCTTATTCGTGTATTGCATAGCGAGATTGCGGAAAGGTAAGAGGCGCAACTTAGCGATACTGGATCCCCCATTGGTTTGTTCCTACCCAGAAATCTACCTGTTCAAAGTCAAAGGGCTATGACAGGATATGACAGGACTACGCTCTCCTGTCTTTACAGTGTTGGATTTTTGTGTAGGAATCACTTACAAAGGGCACATCATTATAATCAGTGGCCTACGGGTTCGTAACCGAATTTTTGCATGCAAAAAACAGCAAAATTATCGTTTTTAAAGGGGCAGCGCCAAACCTTGCGCCATCTCCGCAAAAATGGAAATTCTATAACTCGGTACCACGTCTAGATTCAACAAAAGAATTTTATACGTTCCAGATAGGAGGCGTAGCTATGGTAACCACACATCAGCAGTGCGGGAAATACCATACTGATGTTTATTTGTCCTTGAAACAGATGGTCGGATCCTGAGTGTCTGGTGTCCTTGAATCTGCCTCTCTGGAGCGGCTGAACTTCATGGTCACGTTACAAACTGTATCCAACACTCCACTAATCTGGGTTCGTTAAATTGAAAGCAACAAGAGAATCTAAATCTAATCAGCACTAGACGGGTTCCTTTACGGTCTGCGGTCAGATTATTAAGACTAAGGGCTAGGCTACACTAGTGTGTTTTCGCTTGCGATTTTGTTTTGAATGGAAATCACGGGAACGCAAAAGTTCACGCGATTTCCGATGCGCATGCGTTTCTGTTTGGCGATCACCATTTTTTTGCGCGAACGCATGTGTTGCTATGTTTAATTTGAAAAATTTCATGTGCAAACGCGGAACAACGCACAGAAATCACGTGCAAAGACGCTCGCGAGTCCAATTTGGTGCGTTGTAGTGGGGCCTCAGCCTAAACTGGAATGCGGTCTGATGTTCTGTCACCCCCTTTTCTGATTCTTCCAGTTAGCAGCTGTCTAGCTGTTCTCCGCGATGCTATTTGATTCCATTCTAAATATGGCCTTTCATTCAGTACAATGGATCCTTTTATACTTTGCAACAAAGTCTTCCAAAAAGGAAGAAAGAAAAAAAAACTTTCAAACGGACTAAGAAATAAACTGAACTGGAATTTATATCCGGAATCCATCTTCTGTTACTAGACATTACTGCCCTGTACCTACATAAATATGGGTAACATATTTCAGGTATGTACAACTTTACGGACATCTCCAGTTTAACATATATTTGGGATTTATAAGTGAGAAACTTCAGATTGAAACAATGTATCAAATTATTTTTATTTGTAATTCCTAATCAAAGATACACAGTAAAGTACACCCAGGAAAACAAAAAAAATATTTTTACGTAACCATCTTGCAATAGTAGGTGGCAGACGCGGCGAAAGATCGTCTGTTTGTAAGTACCTAGATCTCAGCGTGGAAGAGTCTGAGAAAGGTACGATTGAAACAAAAAGTTAGGTTTCAAGGGGTAATGTATGTAAAAATGTAAAGTTTTTCCTGGGTGAACTTACCCATTAAAGTACAGAGAGTCCTGAAGTTACCGCCTCCTCCCCTGGGTCAGTGATCTCAGACATGCTCAGTTGATTCACAGAGAAAGATTGTTATTTCCAGCTAAGATTGCAAGCGATCAGAGGTAATCCTAGTTAAGAGCCAAGCAGTTTAGGTATTTTAAACTAGAGAGGTAGGTCACAACAGTCTTGTTGTCCTTTAACAGATAAATTGATATTCATAATTACAACAAGTTTAACATGGACCTTTCTAGACGATCATGAAATTGTTTTTTTATTTCTCAGCAGAGTAAAATTCCCAACTGAACTTAATAATCAGATATTCCCCTTATTAAAACCGTCCAACGCTGCATAAACCTGTTATTTGTCTATACGTTTGCTACACCGGGGACCATCAGCACAGAGGGGGGAGGTGGTGGGATGTTGCTTTGGGGCAGGTTGTTACGTAGGAGGCAGAATGTTTTCAGTTAACAAGAACAAAATAATCAAACGAGGGTGATTCAAACAGACAGCACTGACCCAGATTAAGCTCAATAAATCACGCTGGGTCCCACTCAAACAGACAGAGGCCATTAAGGAAACACTAAGGCTTGTTATAGCCGAACGAATAAAACTTGGAACGCCTTAAATGGCAACTTAGTAATTGAACAGGCGAGAACAGCGTCTGACAGACAAAACACATAGGAAAAAGGCCAGGCCATGCTGATTAATAAATGTACTATAAGTCTCAACATAGTTACTTAATAAATGAATGGAAATAAAAAATTAAAGGTGAACTTTATTTAAACTCATTTTATCCTGATTTATAGCCCACTAACTGCAGGTTAAAATGATGTATTTGTAACCAATTTTAAAATCAAAGTCAAATGTGGAGTCAGTAAAATCTTTACTTCCTTATTACGCCCCCTCCCAGCCCCCCGGTGTAACACACATGCTCAGAGCACCTCATCCAGAGTTGTACAGTTAGATACTTTGTATCTACCCATGCTAAAGTGAGAGAAGAAAGGTAAAGTGACTACATAACTGTCATAGGTTAGGAAATGTAAATTGTGTATCATTTTAATCAGCCTGGATTGTCATGATCAAGGCTCTCCTTTAACTATATTGTATATAAACAACAGCATTTCACCCTTTAACTTCAAGTAGCCCCCCCATCACCTTTTTTTGTGCATAGCCCGTGTCCTCTGGACATACGACCAATGCCAGTGGCAGGAGTAGAACTCTCGGACGTGGCCCACAATGCACAATTCTGCACACGGCCATTTCCCCTAGATTCAACCTCGCAGGGTCCACTTTTAATCCCAGATCCGACATCCCGCTAGACCTGTACATACAAGGACATGTGCCTGACCACTGCCTTATATAGAGGAACACATATAGACACCTAATGTCCAGAAAGGATGATATAAGTGTTGGCACATAATCCCATTCACCAACCACAATATGGTTGGCACGTGGCAATTTGCGTGGACAATAAAGCAAATTTAAAACAAGAAATATTGTGCCACTGTCCAGGAAAGTTGCCACAAGGACAATATGTATCCTCTATCCCAAAGCTGACAATCTATTTATCGTCTTCTTGAGGATGTACGGTATTGTTGGTAGACACACACACAAACGTGGTTGATCCTCTGTGGACCGTGGTTAGCCGGTAGAAATACTCTGCATCTTCTATTACTGTTCGCTGGAGATTTATAGGATGCTGGAGCGGTCTTATGGATTGTCTTATTTTAGATGATTGCAAAAGACATCCTTAGGCAGATCTATACTTTCCAATAAGCAGACAGGATTCACAGAGAGTCCACCTTTATTAAAAAACCACAGGCAGTTATCCCTTGCGAACAGCGCACTGCCCTTATCCGACAGAAAAAGATCCGACTCTCCTCTGATCCGATAAATCTCTCCTATCACTGCAAAGAGGATCAATCCCAGATCCACCATATGCTCTAATTTCAACTGCTATAGAAAAAGAACAGGGAAACACAAACTGAATTATACATTGGGGCTATAAATAAAATAATATCTATACTGCTTAATTTTAAACGGTGAACTGTGGTCTCATACAAGTGCCCTCTCATACCTTTCAAACAAGCTCAAGATGAGGTTTCTTGCTGTTGTCAATCCAAAGTTATAGGGCTGTAAAGTTTCACTTCCTAACCTGCACTGTCTCTGTGACAAGAATGTGTCATGTCCCACCCCAAAAATGTATATTTTCTGAGGCTATTTACAGGCTTACAATCAATATATGTGCTTTCCGCATGCTTTTGAGAAGGCTGGTGGCTAGCTTTAAAAATAAAGTTCAGGGGTGGGGCTTATTATGCAGCCGATGATGCTGTTCCAGCAGTAGGATAAAAGTGGGCATGCTCAAGCCAGGGGCTTGCTGGTGCTAGTGATGTCACAGCTCAAACAGGAAGCCCCACCCTTAATACTCCTGTAAGTTTGGATAGACTGCAGCTAGAAGCATGATTAGCTTTAAAGGACAACTCCACCCTCATAAGAACATCTTTTAATAAGAATGGCCTCTTTATAATATGTTGATATGTCATACTTTGTCCTATGAATTCATTACTGTATGCCTGCTATGCTTCTGGATGCCTCATGGAAAATGAGCCATTTAGAAACCTGTACTGAGCCTGTACTGAGCCTGGGCATGCTCAGAAGAGACAGACAGGGGATTAACATTCAGTCATTGGCTGGGATGTCAACTGTCAAATCCATAACTGACAGTTACTAACTGGAAGAACCAGGAAGCAGAAACAGGGGAAACAGGACATTGTGCAGGATTTCAGGTTAGACTTACACCTTTAACATTTCAAACTATTACAATTTAGGGTTTTGGGGGTGATTTACCTGTATGTAAGTTTTCATTTTGGGGATGGACTTGCCCTTTAAAGGTAGATGTGTGCTCCTATGGAGACAATTCTCCTGGCCTGGTTATAGCATATTCCTATCAAGCAACGTGGCAGCTCCCCCGTCAGATAAAAAAAAAGTGCCAAATGAAGTTATCAGCATAATAATTTTTTTTAAATGTGCTTGTTCTCTGGAGTAATAATAATTATTATACCACTGAGTTTTTGTTTTCAAAAATAATCTAGTGCTTTCCAACTCCCATCGCCCTCTACATGCTCAGTGCATGGGGGCATTCTGGGAACTGTAGTTCTTGAATTCAAAGAGTACAGTAAGGTTTCTATCCCTTCCTACTACAGAAATAAATTAACACAATGAGTCTTCTGCTTGGTTAGTCTCCTGTGCCTCGTAAACAATCAATGGAAATGAAAAGTTACTAGAGGCCTGTGGAATCCATTGAAGCTTGGCATTCTGGGAATGCATTTGGATTTTAATTAACCAACAAATAAAGGGTAAAAACAGAAGGCTTTTATTTTTTTAATGTTTTAGTCTAGATTTGTCCTTTAAAAATTAACTATGGTCCCACACTGTCTTAGAGTGCATGGTGGTTGGGCATTCTGGGGTGGAGCTTGGGCAGTCGGCGGGTGGAGCTGAGCAGGGCATGTCAATCTTCACGGTTCAGAAAAAGTGGGAGGTGCTTGTGGGATTTCTGTAAAATCTTTACTTCTTGAAGGATTTTACACAAGGTTAATCTTTAATTTGAAATTACTCAGAAAGTCAAGTGATATATATCTGTTTTATTATCATGTCCTGGGATAAATGCCAGGGAAAATATTTATTTAGACCACAGTTCCCCTTTAAAGGACAAGTAAAAGCTAAAACACTAAAACCCTGATCTTCTTTGTTTCCTATTAAAGTGACAAGTTAATCTGAGCAGCAATATGCCAATATTTTACTATCCAATGTGGTTATAAAATGACATTTATAGAACAGGAAATAAGCGATTTAAAAATAATTCTCTAAAATATTATTACACAAAAAAAAATGAGTGTGTAGTTTTTATAAGAACTGTAATAAACTGCAATATTTACTTTCCATTGGATAAACTGGAAGGAGATTGTAGAGATGTGAAATCTTTAGAGCATCTACACAAAAATAAACCCCTATTTACCCCACCTCGGCACCAACTATCCCCCTATTTACCCCAGGGACTCCATAAGAATTGTTTCCCTTAGACAGTACAGTATGAGGTATAGCTTATTGTGTACAGAACATTCTCCTTCTCTGTATATTTATACATATGGGTGGGAGCTGCCATATTGTTTCCCTTAGACAGTACAGTATGAGGTATACTTATTGTGTGTACAGAACATTCCTTCTCTGTATATTTATACATATGGGTGGGAGCTGCCATATTGTTTCCTTAGACAGTACAGTATGAGTGTATAGCTTATTGTGTGACAGAACATCCTTCTCTGTATATTTATACTATGGTGGGAGCTGCCTATTATGTTTCCCAAGCCAGTACAGTAATGAGGGTATACTATTATATGTACAGACATTCCTTCTCTGTAATTTATATTTATACATATGGGTGGGAGCTGCCATATTGTTTCCCTTAGACGTACAGTATGATGGTATAGATTATTGTATGTACAGAAACATTCCTTCTCTGTATATTTATTTATACATATGGGTGGGAGCTGCCATATTGTTTCCCTTAGACAGTACAGTATGAGGGATAGCTTATTGTTGTACAGAACATTCCTTCTCTGTATATTTATCATATGGGTGGACGGCCATATGTTTTCCCTTAGACATACAGTATGAGGGTATAGCTTTTGTATGTACAGAACATTCCTTCTCTGTATATTTATACATATGGTGGGAGCTGCCATATTGTTTCCCTTAGACAGTACAGTATGAGGGTTAGCTTATTGTGTGTACAAACATTCCTTCTCTGTATATTTATACATATGGGTGGGAGCTGCCATATTGTTTCCCTTAGACAGTACAGTATGAGGGTAAGCTTATTGTGTGTACAGAACATTCCTTCTCTGTTTATTTATACATATATGGTGGGAGCTGCCATATTGTTTCCCTTAGCCAGTACAGTAATGAGTGTATAGCTTATTTGTATGTAAAGAACATTCCTTCTCTGTATATTATATTTATCATGGTGGGAGCTGCCATTTGTTTCCCTAGACAGTTACAGTATGAGGTATAGCTTATTGTATTACAGAACATTCCTTCTCTGTATATTTATACATGGTGGGACTGCCATATGTGTTTCCTTAGAAGTACAGATGAGGTATAGCTTTTGTTGTACAGAACTTCCTTCTCTGTATATTTATATATGGTGGGAGCTGCCATATTTGTTCCCTTAGACAGTACAGTATAAGGTATAGCTTATTGTTTAAGAACATTCCTTCTCTGTATATTTATACATATAGGATGGGAGCTGCCATATTGTTTCCCTTAGACAGTACAGTATGAGGGTAAGTGCTTATGTTGTACAGAACATTCCTTCTCTGTATATTTATATTTATACATATGGTGGGAGCTGCCATATTGTTTCCCTTAGACAGTACAGTATGAGGGTATAGCTTATGTGTTGTACAGAACATTCCTTCTCTGTATATTTATATTATACATATGGGTGGGATCGCATATTGTTTCTCCTTAGACAGTACAGTATGAGGGTATAGCTTATTGTATGTACAGAACATTCCTTCTTGTATATTTATATTTATACATATGGGTGGGAGCTGCCATATTGTTTCCCTTAGACAGTATACGTATGAAGGTATGCTTATTGTATGTACAGAACATTCCTTCTCTGTATATTTATACATATGGGTGGGAGCTGCCATATTGTTTCCCTTAGACATACAGTATGAGGGTATAGCTTATTGTGTACAGAACATTCCTTCTCGGTATATTTATACATATGGGTGGGAGCTGCCATATTGTTCCTTAACAGTTACAGAATGAGGGTATAGCTTATTGTATGTACAGAACATTCCTTCTCTGTATATTTATCAATGGGGGTGGGAGCTGCCATATGTTTCCCTTAGAAAGTACAGTATAGAGGTATAGCTTATTGTATGTACAGAACATTCCTTCTATGATTTATATACATATGGGTGGGAGCTGCCATATTGTTTCCCTTAGACATTACAGAATGAGGGTATAGCTTATTGTATGTACAGAACATTCCTTCTCTGTATATTTATACATATGGGTGGGAGCTGCCATAGTGTTTCCCTTAGACAGTACAGAATGAGAGTATTAGTTATTTGTGTGTACAGAACATTCCATCTCTGTATATTTATACATATGGGTGGGAGCTGCCATATTGTTTCCGTTGACAGTACAGTATGAGGGTATAGAGTGTACAGAACATTCCTTTATTGCATATTTGTATGAATGCTTGTTGGTGGGAGCTGCCATAGTATTTACTTTAGACAGTACAGCGTGATGGTATAAGTTTCCTATTTTGGGTCCTGGGAGGATCACTGCATGTGAGAGGAATAATGCTCATAGTGTTAGTCTTTGTTGTAGCGGAAATGCCACATATTGTGAATGTATCATGGGAACTTGGCCTTTAGTGTTATTACAGAGAAAGTTCCAAGAAAAGAGCCAGGAAGGCGATGTGGTTACAGCCTGTGCTGTCCAAGGTTGAATCTGCCACATGGTTTAGATTTCTCTTGTTCGTATTGCAAATGAATAATATCAACCATTAAACAACTGTAAAAGGCCCATTAGCTCCAGTAAGAACCTTGAGCAAGTGGCCGTATCTCCAGTGGTAAGGATCCAGTGGTGGTATCTCCAGTGGTAAAGGATCCATGGGGGTATCTCAGTGTGTAAAGTATCCAGTGGGGGTATCTCCAGTGGTAAAGGATCCAGTGGTTGGATCTCCAGTGGTAAAGGATCCAGTGGGGGTATCTCCAGTGGTAAGGATCCAGTGGGGGTATCTCCAGTGGTAAAGGATTCCAGTGGGGGTATCTCAGTGGTAAAGGATCCAGTGGGGGTATCTCCAGTGGTAAAGGATCCAGTGGGGGTATCTCCAGTGGTAAAGGATCCAGTGGGGGTATCTCCAGTGGTAAAGGATCCAGTGGGGGTATCTCCAGTGGTAAAGGATCCAGTGGGGGTATCTCCAGTGGTAAAGGATCCAGTGGGGGTATCTCCAGTGGCAAAGGTTCCAGTGGTGGTATCTCCAGTGGTAAAGGAACCAGTGGCGGTATCTCCAGTGGCAAAGGAACCAGTGGGGGTTTCTCCAGTGGTAAAGGAACCAGTGGTGGTATCTCCAGTGGTAATGGAACCAGTGGCTGTATCTCCAGTGGTAATGGAACCAGTGGCGGTGTCTCTAGTGGTAAAGGAACCAGTGGCGGTATCTCCAGTGGTAAAGGAACCAGTGTGGGTATCTCCAGTGGTAAAGGAACCAGTGGCGGTGTCTCCAGTGGTAAAGGAACCAGTGGCGGCGTCTCCATTGGTAAAGGAACCAGTGGCGGTGTCTCCAGTGGTAAAGGAACCAGTGGCGGTGTCTCCAGTGGTAAAGGAACCATGTGTGGATCTCCAGTGGTAAAGGAAACCAGTGGGTGTATCTCCAGTGGTAAAGGAACCAGTGGTGGTATCTCCTGGTAAGGATCCAGTGGGGGTATCTCCATGGTAAGGAACCAGTGGTGGTAATGGAACCAGGGGGGGTATCTCCAGTGGTAAAGGATCCAGTGGCGGTATCTCCAGTGGCAAAGGAACCAGTGGCGGTATCTCCAGTGGCAAAGGATCCAGTGGGGGTATCTCCAGTGGTAAAGGAACCAGTGGGGGTGTCTCCAGTGGTAAAGGAACCAGTGGCGGTGTCTCCAGTGGTAAAGGAACCAGTGGCGGTGTCTCCATGGTTAAAGGAACACAGTGGCGGCGTCTCCAGTGGTAAAGGAACCAGTGGCGGCGTCTCCAGTGGTAAAAACCAGTGGCGGCGTCTCCAGTGGTAAAGGAACCAGTGGCGGCGTCTCCAGTGGTAAAGGAACCAGTGGCGGGGCGTCGTCTCCAGTGGTAAAGGACCAGTGGCGGCGTCTCCAGTGGTAAAGGAACCATGGCGGCGTCCCGTGTAAGAACCAGTGGCGGCGTCTCCAGTGGTAAAGGAACCAGTGGCGGCGTCCTCCGTGGGAAAGGACTCCCGTCTCCAGTGGTAAAGGAACCAGTGGCGGCGTCTCCAGTGGTAAAGTCGTAGCGGTATCTGGGTTGCCGGTGTCAACAGTAGCAATGTTTCTTTACTCGCAAAACTGTGCATGGATCTTCCTCTTCTACATTTGTCATCAGAACCATATGGGAACTTACCAGAAAGAAACAGTTGTGACTTGTAAAGAATCATGGTTCTAATTAAACTTAAGAGGCAAGTCCAACCCTCAAATGGGACATGTATATAGGTTATTCACACACACACAACCCCCAAATCTGCAGTAGTTAGAATCTGAGAGATGTAAGACTAACCTGCAATGCTTCCTGATGTTCTGTTTCTCCTCTTTCTGCTTCCTGGAGTTGACCAATTAGCCCCGTTAAAAATGGGGCTAATTTTGCCCCAACCAATCAGATGTTAGCTTTCAAATGTTAAATAAGATCTGACTGGTTGGGGCAAAATTAGCACCATTTTAAACGATAAGAACTTTTATTGAATAACCCTGTCTGTATTTAACTATAGGGACGGGAATATCCCAATATATATACTGTATATAGACAAAGTATCTTTTTTTTTTTTTTTTTTTTTTAAATAATCTCCCATTCTAGTAGTGAAATAAATAGAATCGGTTTCTGATCTAATCTGTTCAGTTCGTCTGGAAAGTAATATTCCCATTGGTATTTGACGGTAGGTAATGAGGGCTGTATTTATATTGAACCCGCGCTGCACCGTAATGGGTATTGGAGTCATTATTAGATGAGTTTCTGCGTGAGAAGAACGCTACACACACCTTAGTGTATAATAAATGGTGCACACACGCTAAACAAGCGTTACGCATTACTGGGGGTTTGTGATTGGTTGGGAGGTCAGGTGATCGTTACACAAGCTGCGTGCATTTCTGGGGTGTAAGAAGGTCTAATTGTTCCATTACATCAATATTTCTATAATTATTTTCATATGTAAACCGGATAAGGCTATCGCCCTTGAAACTTTCTGAATAAACCTCGAAGATCACGGCTGGCGGCCGGTTGGCCGGGCTGAGATATCGGTCGCTGGCAAACAAGCCTTTTTCCGACCGAACAGTTGACAGCCGTTGGTCCATTGGTTTGGAATGTTAAACTAGGACACACTGCCTTTCTAATTAACCTTGGATTCCTGAACTAAAGGGGAACCGAAGTTAAAATCTAAATCGAGCCCCTTCCCTCTGCCATTCCTACAAATAACTTCTTACATTATTTAATTCCAGGCCATTCTGGTTTCCCCTCTTTTGTAGATCGGCCTCACCCACAAATTCCTCCGTAATGAAACAGTCTTTGCATCCAAGGGTAATGTAGTATTCCAATCGCTGGTCTGTTATTAAGGCAGAGGGAGAGAAAATCATAGGTTCCTGGTAAATGTTAATCTCGTTTAACTAGGTCTACAAACCAAATCCAAACCTATAATCCTCTCCTGGCCTGGACATTGCGGCTTTGGTTTTAAATGGCTCTGGTCTTTAAATGAGGGTGGGGGTGGATTCTTTAAATTTAAAAGGGAAAGGAATGAAAGATAGAGACACAGCAATACTTTGTCTTCCAATTAAAGTCCGCAGCACTTCCTATTTGAAGGAGGGGCTAGAGAATTAACTGAGCATGTGTGACTGTGTATCTGGGTCAGTGACCTACTCTGCAAATGTCATAAACCTGTAGAATTTAAGACGATTTCTGCACAACGCCACTGATTTCAAAGATGCAAGATACAACAATATGTTAGTTATCGCTTATAGAATTCATGCTGGGTTGTTAATATTTTAGATTTATTTATAGAATAAATCTAAACTTCAAAAATAAAAAGCAGAGGTGCCCTTTAATAATCATTAGACGGCAATTACATTACCGGTATTTATTGGTAATTTTGGCTGCCAGGGCGGTTGATCAGGTTGAAATATTGACCTGTGTGTATCAGCCCTTAGGCTTGGTGGCGTTTTATTTTAGAAACAAAGTCTTGGCAGTAAGTTTGTAGCAACACATCCGATCCCACAGAGACAGGCGTCTGTTAGCTTGGCGTAGCGTTGGGGTTTGACTGGTGGGTTGTACAGTCGACTGATCTACTTTGGAAAGATGCGAAGCAAGGGCAAGGCTCAAACACATGCTGTGTCTGTCTGGGAATTCTACTGGCTATTAAACACCTGATCTATTTCTAGCTTATTGTGGCTGTTGTATTACACGCAGTGTTTAAGTGGGTGCCATGCCCTTCTTATTAACTCGCCCTGTCATTTACTGCAGAAACAAAGAGACCCCATTACAAAATGGCAATTGATTTATCCTCCCATCTAGGAACAGTTTGTTCCGCACTGGATTGTTCATATTAAATAAAGGGCAATTTGCTTCTTTTATACAAGACAAAGTAGCTGTCAAAGCCCCAAAAGACTGTAAAAATATATACTATTAACTGGATTGTGTTTTGATATTGAGAGGACATTGGTACCAAAGCTAACTGGTAATTAAAGCGTTTCATTACATTCTGGAAAAAAGATTTAAAGGATAACTATACTCTAAAAATTAACTATTTAAGAATGGAAAGTACCTGGGGCAGGGAGGTTGGATTGATTATTCCTACCTCCCAATATCGTTTCATTTAGGAGCTGCAACTCGTACAGTTTTCTTTTGCCAGGTTAGTCCTGGACTAATCCTTTATTAAAGATAGTGCTGAAGCCAGGAGGAAGACTGGCAAAATAAGTTTTCTTTGGGCTGGTGCTCCTCACAGAAACAATATTGGGAGGTAGGGATTACCCATCCCTATATCCCTGTCCCAAGTACTTTTCATTTTAATGGTATTTTAAAAAAAACGATAGTTGTCCTTTAAGAGGTCTTTATAAGATGGCTAGGCCACACTATCCCGTTTTTACACGCTTGCGGTTGTGTTTTGAGATCTGTTTGCACAGGAGAAATGCAAAGCGTTGCATGTCAATATGGGTTGCAATCCCCTATTTTTTTTTTTGCGAATCGCATTAGCTCCGATACTGCAGTATTGAGTGGAGCACAGGTCATTTGCGTTGCTGTCCATCATAGTGTGGCCTCAGCCTAAATACTAAAAACAACTTTTCACTCCGCTGTATTTCTAATTCTTTCCAGAAGGAGCAAGTATCCCTACCTCCCATTTTACTTTCAAAAATAATTAACTTTTTCAAATTTTTGCCAGGACTCCAATATAAAACATATTCAGGGAGATTGAATAAAAGTTTTTATCAATAAAAATGGTGCTAACTTTGCCCCAACCAATCAGAAATTATTCATCATTTGAAAGCTAACATCTGATTGGTTGGGGCAGAATTAGCACCATTTTTATTGATAAAAACTTCTATTGAATAACCCTGATTATTATAAATTGGGAGGAAATGACCTTCCTGACCTCTAACAATATTTGTAACAGATTTTTATTACCTCCCGTATCATAGATTCGGGGGATAAGGTTCTTTTAAGGGTTTAGTAGATTATCAATGGCTGGATTTCCAAACTCGCTTCTTTCCTTCCATATCATTATGGATCTGGAGAGGCGAAAACAATTTCCTATTCCAGGCAAGAGCAAAGCCTTTGAAATGAAATTTTTAAGCTCATACACTACATACCTATTGATTTTTGCATAATGTTACCTTTTCATAGTTTCCATAGTGACCAGGCACTTTACGGTGGTGATTTCTCAGTATTATGTTGAGATTGTCAATTATGATCAAGTCGCAATCTGTATTACATTTCAGGAAAAAATAATTTGTTCACGCTGGACCTGTTTCTGTCCGTTTCCAGGCAGAAACACGCGTTGCGGTCCGTTTTTTAACAGATCGTTAAAAACACGGCTGTGTGCCATTTTTGTCTGGAAATAAACTTGTTCTAATTAAAGAGATCGGGAAAATTTACCACTAAAAATGGACAAGAAAAAACAGGCTGCCCATTTTGGTCCGTGTCTAATGTGAATAAGCCCTTAAAGAATATCATTTGGTGATATATATATAGTTATATATATATATATATATTATATATAAAAGGAAAAAGATGTCACTTAGGGTCTTTTGACGAAAACAGCTTTTATTGTACAATCACATCAATAAAAAGCTGTTTTCGTCAAAAGACCTGTGAGTGACATCTTTTTCCTTCATATATGCTATTTTTGATGGACCACGCGTGCTGTGTTTAAATGAAGGTGTGCTTACCTGTTTGTTGCATTAATAATATATATATATATAGAATAATATATATTATATATATATATAAATATATATAATTGTCTTATATAAAGCAAATTATACAAGGGATAATGCGCCCCTTACAGTGTAATATCCTTATATTACATGTAAGGGGCGCATATCCCTTATATAATTTGCTTATATAAGACAATATAGTCTTATTAGTGAAGTTAAACACTGCAAAAAATGCTGAGTCATTCCAGGCATGAACACTGGAATGGGCGGAGAGTAGTGGGATATAAGAAATATAAGAAATGAGTCACTTAGTGACATAGCTGAGTGATTTTTATAAGGATATATACCACTGCAGCTCCCATTATAAAATATCACCCTTATGTATTATATAAGTATATATACACAGGTCAAGTTATAAGTCATGTGACAATGATGACATAAATAAGTGCTTATTATAACCGGTGACCTAGCCAAGCAACCTTTCCTTTCTAATATAATTTGCAGGAAACTCATGGCTCTTCTGTAAAATAGCAGTAAGGCGCAGATTACACTAATTCGAGATATATAACATTCCATAGTAACGTAATAACTATCCCTTACTTCGTACTAGAGCTAAAGTCATTTACAATGTAGCTTGTGCAGCCAAAATTTATTTTCATTCTTTTGTACTGCGCTATAGATCACAATCCTCTAATTGTCTTATCAAATTTCATCCGATTTGCAGACTTTGGACACTGTAGAGACTTACACAGAGAGGATCCCTATAATTATTAATCTTCTGTACCCACTACCGTTGCTTAGTAGGAGCCCATAGCCACTAACTCGTGTTCTTAAAACAACTTACCCATGGTAAAATACTAGCAGGAGAGTTGACCTCAGAAGGGAAATAATTGTGCAGAAAGTCCTGTGGCTGTAGATTTAATATATTTTGTACAGGCAGTGCATAAAGTGTTGTATTAAAAGATCACAAAATGCTTAAAAATACATTTGAAAGTAATTTCTTACCAGAGAAACAATCCGAGCCGCCCATTCAATTCTAAGCCCTCCCCTTCCCCAACACAACGGTTCAGACATGCTCAGTGTGAGTTTGCTGTTGAGAGAGAATTAAGCTATTAAATTAGATCACTTGTGTTTTTGTTTTAATGTTTGTTAGCGGACAACCAAGCAATCTAGCACGTGATAATATGACAATAGTAGAAAAGGCTGCATGGCCTGTTTCTTAGCTTAAGGATCAATCTTGCCAAGATACACAGGATCTAAGGAAAATGATCAACACATGTCAAAAATTGACCAAAATATCACCACCGATGGTTCAGCTGAAATATCAAACCCTGTCTAACAGGTCTACAGGAATTTACATCCGTGCCGGCTCTAGAAGGCTGTCGGCGTTTGTTGCTCTCTAGAAGGCTGTCGGCGCATCTCGGCACCCAACTATATCCCCTATTTACCCCACCCTCACCAAACTAGCCCCTATTTACCCCACCTCGGCACCAACTATCCCCCTATTTACCCCACCTCGGCACCAACTATCCCCCATTTACCCCACCTCGGCACCAACTATCCCCCTATTTACCCCACCTCGTCACCAACTATCCCCCTATTTACCCCACCTCGGCACAAACTATCCCCCTATTTACCCCACCTCGGCACCAACTATCCCCCTATTACCCACCCCACCCTCTGCACCAACTATCCCCTATTTACCCAACCTTGACACCAACTATGCCCCTATTTACCCCACCTCGGCACAAACATGCCCCTATTTACCCCACCCTCGCACAAACTATCCCCCTTTTTACCCCACTTCAACCCATCAACTAGTCCTTATTTAACCCACCTAGACATCAACTATCCCCTATTTAACCCGCCTAGACATCAACTAGCCTCTATTTAACCCACCTAGACATCAACTAGCCCCTATTTAACCCACCTAGACATCAACTAGCCCCTATTTAACCCGCCTAGGCATCAACTGCCTCTATTTAACCCACCTAGACATCAACTAGCCCCTATTTAACCCACCTAGACATCAACTAGCCCCTATTTAACCCACCTAGACATCAACAGCCCCTATTTAACCCGCCTAGACATCAACTACCCCCTATTTAACCCGCCCTAGACATCAACTAGCTCCTATTTATCCCGCCTAGACATCAACTAGTCCCTATTTAACCCACATAGACATCAACTAGCCCCTATTTAACCTTCCTAGACATCAACTAGTTCCTATTTAACCCACATAGACATCAACTAGCCCCTAATTAACCCACTAGACATCAACTAGCCCCTATTTAACCCACATAGACATCAACTAGTCCCTATTTAACCCACATAGACATCAACTAGTCCCTATTTAACCCACATAGACATCAACTAGTCCCTATTTAACCTTCCTAGACATCAACTAGTTCCTATTTAACCCGCATAGACATCAACTAGTCCCTATATTTACTGCACCTGTGTTCCTACAACATTTCATTTGTGTGTAAAAAGACATTTCCATATCGAAATCCATCATATGTGGGAGGACACAAACTATTTAGAATAAAATTTCACCCCAAAGAAACACGAAACCGAACCAAGATCATAGGTAAAAATAAACGTCTACCTACGCCAATAACAAGATCATGAAATATCAATGGAATCCTGCAGTCCAAGGATTCCACCAGCCAGGAAGTCTCCCGTATAACAAGAGGATCTATATACTCAACAGGCACATTCTCCTCTTGTCATTAAGCGTTATTAAAGGCAGTTTCATTTGTCACAATCACCAGTTCTTCCTGTTCCATGGCATAGAATTACTTTCTTCCTTCCTGCTCAACTGCCAATTAAGAGTTGAATCTAAAATATGAAAGTCTGCCCAGATCCGCTCACATCTCCCCATGACGATTTTAACAGTTTACAATCTGGCTCACAGCAGGTTAAACAAGGGAAATCTAGATAGCAGAATTGGACTGGCTTTTAAAGGAGCACAGGAGCTATTTGCTATGGATGCTCTCATCCTCTCACTCCTGGACTACTGTAACCTTCTACTCACTGTCCTTTTTCTGCTCTGTTATCTGCACAAACATCCTGCCAATGGAGCCTTCGAGTTTTTTGAAACTTTAATTTACCATTTGTTTAAAGATGTAGGAGGGAGGAGATTTCCTGTAAGTTCTGTGAATGATTCAGCGGTAGGAGACGGTAACTGACCACGTTAAGCCCATTACATCTTCCTGATGTCGGGATATTGCAACTATCCAATGGCGTGGTCTCTCCCTGTAATTACATGCAGAATTCCACTTGTTTTACACATCTCGGCACATTGTGCTTGGCGTCTGCCTGTGTGGGTTTCGTTTGAAAAAAACAGACTGGCAGAGTTTGGGAGACAAATCCAGGGCTCATGTGGGTGGTATGAACACATTCATATTGGAAAGGGAGCTCACTTTGCTGGAGCCATATGGTCTGCAGGATGGAGCATCAGAAATGAATGCGTGTTCAAATTCACCGCCGTCTGTTTACTGGTGAAGTGCGGCTGCCAGATTTACAATCACAGATCTAAAGTGTTGGGGAAATATTATGACAGCTGTAAAAGGTCTGATCTTCGCTTTACAGAAGGATCCGCACACATCAAAATATGCCCACCCACCCTAGAGACGTCAGACAACCATCTAGAAGCCAACGCTACCTGGCTCCTGGGATCTGACCGGTTGGCTACCTGGCTCCTGGGATCTGACCGGTTGGCTAGCTCCTGGGATCTGACCGGTTGGCTACCTGGCTCCTGGGATCTGTCCGGTAGGCTACCTGGCTCCTGGATCTGTCCGTTGGCTACCTATTCCTGGGATCTGTCCGGTTGGCTACCTATTCCTGGGATCTGTCCGGTTGGCTACCTAGTCCTGGGATCTGTCCGGTTGTGGCTACCTAGCTCCTGGGATCTTCCGTTGGCTACCTAGCTCCTGGGATCTGTCCGGTTGGCTACCTAGCTCCTGGGATCTGTCCGGTTGGCTACCTAGCTCCTGGGATCTGTCCGGTTGGCTACCTAGCTCCTGGGATCTTACCGGTTGGCTACCTAGCTCCTGGGATCTGTCCGGTTGGCTACCTAGCTCCTGGGATCTGTCCGGCTGGCTACCTGGCTCCTGTCCCAGAAAGGAAATGTAATTCTACCTACATAGAATAAACAAACACTGCAGTGACAAATATACTACAATCAGAATTGAATTACTGTGTTGAAAGCAACGGACATTTAAAACAGGACTAGGCTTCAAAGCAACAATCATCACCAGCCTTCTAAAGGGCAAACACCTACAGTAGTGATGTTTTTAAACATCTGGAGGGCCACAAGTTTGACGACAACTTCTCGTACTGGTTGCAGTATGTAGCGAGGGAATGCTAGAGAGCAACAAACGCTTACAGCCTTCTAGAGAGCAACAAACGCTTACAGCCTTCTAGAGAGCAACAAACGTTAACGCCTTCTAGAGAGCACAAACTACACCTTCTGAGAGCAACAATTCCTTACATCCTTCGAGAGAGCACAAACGCCGACAGCCTTCTAGAGAGCAACAAACGCTTACAGCCTTCTAGAGAGCAACAAACGCCGACAGCCTTCTAGAGAGCAACAAACGCTTACAGCCTTCTAGAGAGCAACAAACGCTTACAGCCTTCTAGAGAGCAACAAACGCTTACAGCCTTCTAGAGAGCAACAAACGCCTACAGCCTTCTGAGAGCAACAAATTCTTACAGCCTTCAGAGAGCACAAACGCCGACAGCCTTCTAAGAGCAACAACAACGCCGACAGCCTTCTAGAAGCAAACAAACGCTTACAGCCTCTAGGAGCAACAAACGCCGACAGCCTTCTGAGAGCAACAAACGCTTACAGCCTTCTAGAGAGCACAAACGCTTACAGCCTTCTAGAGAAACAAACGCTTACAAGCCTTCTAGAGAGCAACAACGCCACAGCCTTCAGACGCACAACGCCGACAGCCTTCTAGAGAGCAACAAACCGCCACAGCCTTCTAGAGAGCAACAAACGCCACAGCCTTCTAAGAGCAACAACGCCACAGCCTTCTAAGAGCAACAAACGCTTACAGCCTTCTAGAACACAAACAACGCTTACAGCCTTCTAGAGAGCAACAAACGCTTCCAGCCTTCTAGAAGCACAACGCTACAGCCTCTAGAGAGCAACAAACGCTTCAGCCTTCTAAGAGCACACACGCTTACAGCCTTCTAGAGAGCAACAAACGCTTACAGCCTTCTAGAGAGCAACAAACGCTTACAGCCTTCTAGAGAGCAACAAACGCTTACAGCCTTCTAGAGAGCAACAAACGCTTACAGCCTTCTAGAGAGCAACAAACGCTTACAGCCTTCTAGAGAGCACAAACTCTTCGCAGCCTTCTAGAGAGCAACAAACGCCTACAGCCTTCTAGAGAGCAACAAACGCCGACAGCCTTCTAGAGAGCAACAAACGCCGACAGCCTTCTAGAGAGCAACAAACGCCGACAGCCTTCTAGAGAGCAACAAACGCCGACAGCCTTCTAGAGAGCAACAAACGCTTACAGCCTTCTAGAGAGCAACAAACGCTTACAGCCTTCTAGAGAGCAACAAACGCTTACAGCCTTCTAGAGAGCAACAAACGCTTACAGCCTTCTAGAGAGCAACAAACGCCACAGCCTTCTAGAAGCAACAAACGCTTACGCCTCTAGAGAGCAACAAACGCTTACAGCCTTCTAGAGAGCAACAAACGCTTACAGCCTTCTAGAGAGCAACAAACGCTTACAGCCTTCTAGAGAGCAACAAACGCCGACAGCCTTCTAGAGAGCAACAAACGCTTACAGCCTTCTAGAGACAACAACGCACAGCCTTCTAGAGAGCAACAAACGCCACAGCCTGCTAGAGAGCAACAACGCTTACAGCCTTCTAGGAGCACAAACGCCGACAGCCTTCTAGAGAGCAACAAACGCTTACAGCCTTCTAGAGAGCACAAATGCTTAACCCTAGAGAGCACAACGCTACAGCCTTCTAGAGAGCAACAAACGCTTACAGCCTTCTAGAGAGCAACAAACGCCGACAGCCTTCTAGAGAGCAACAACGCTGACGCCTTCTAGAGAGCAACAAACGCCGACAGCCTTCTAGAGAGCAACAACCCGCAGCCTTCTAGAGAGCAACAACCCGCCAGCCTTCTAGAGAGCAAACAAACGCTTACAGCCTTCTAGAGCCGGCACAGATGTAAATTCCTGTAGACCTGTTAGACAGGGTTTGATATTTCAGCTGAACCATCGGTGGTGATATTTTGTGGTCAATTTTTGACATGTGTTGATCATTTTCCTTAGATCCTGTGTATCTTAGCAAGATTGATCCTTAAGTCTAAGAAACAGGCCATGTAGCCTTTTCTACTATTGTCATATTATCACGTCTAGATTGCTTGGTTGTCCGCTAACACATTAAAACAAAAACACAAGTGATCTAATTTAATAGCTTATTCTCTCCTCAACAGCAAACTCACACTGAGCATGTCTGAACCGTTGTGTTGGGGAAGGGGAGGGCTTAGAATGAATGGGCGGCTCGGATTGTTTCTCTGGTAAGAAATTACTTCAAATGTATTTTTAAGCATTTTGTGATCTTTTAATACAACACTTTATGCACTGCCTGTACAAATATATTAAATCTACAGCCACAGGACTTTCTGCACAATTATTTCCCTTCTGAGGTCAACTCTCCATGCTAGTATTTTACCATGGGTAAGTTGTTTTAAGAACACGAGTTAGTGGCTATGGGCTCCTACTAAGCAACGGTAGGGGTACAGAAGATTAATAATTATAGGGATCCTCCTGTGTAAGTCTCTACAGTGTCCAAAGTCTGCAAATCGGATGAAATTTGATAAGACAATTAGAGGATTGTGCATCTATAGCGCAGTACAAAAGAATGAAATAAATTTTGGCTGCACAAGCTACATTGTAAATGACTTTAGCTCTAGTACGAAGTAAGGGATAGTTATTACGTTACTATGGAATGTTATAATCTCGAATTAGTGTAATCTGCGCCTTACTGCTATTTTACAGAAAGAGCCATGAGTTTCCTGCAAATTATATTAGAAAAAAGGTTGCTTGGCTAGGTCACCGTTTATAATAAGCACTTATTTATGTCATCATTGTCACATGACTTATACTTGACCTGTGTTATATACTTATATATACATAAGGGTGATATTTTATAATGGGAGCTGCAGTGGATATATCCTTATAAAAACCACTCAGCTTTGTCACTAAGTGACTCATTTCTTATATTTCTTATATCCCACTACTCCGCCCATTCCAGTGTTCATGCCTGGACAATGACTCAGCATTTTTTGCAGTGTTTAACTTCACTAATAAGACTATATTGTCTTATTAAAGCAAATTATATAAGGGATAATGCGCCCCTTACAGTGTAATATAAGGATATTACACTGTAAGGGGCGCATTATCCCTTGTATAATTTGCTTTATATATGACAATATATATATATATATATTAAACACATGATATTCTTTAAGGGCTTATTCACATTAGACACGACCCAAAGGGGCAGCCTGTTTTTTCTTGTCCATTTTTAGTGGTAAATTTTCCCGATCTCTTTAATTAGAACAAGTTTATTTCCAACAAAATGGCACCACGCCGTGTTTTTAACGATCTGTTAAAAACGGACCGCAACGCGGTTTTCTGCCTGGAAACGCGCAGAAACAGGTCCAGCGTGAACAAATTATTTTTCCTGAAATGTAATACAGATTGCGACTTGATCATATTGACAATCTCAACATAATACTGAGAAATCACCACCGTAAAGTGCCTGGTCACTATGGAAACTATGAAAGGTAACATTATGCAAAATCAATAGGTATGTAGTGTATGAGCTTAAAATTTCATTTCAAAGGCTTTGCTCTTGCCTGGAATAGGAAATTGTTTTCGCCTCTCCAGATCCATAATGATATGGAGAAAAGAAGCGAGTTTGGAAATCCAGCCATTGATAATCTACTAAACCCTTAAAAGAACCTTATCCCCGAATCTATGATACGGGAGTAATAAAAATCTGTTACAAATATTGTTAGAGGTCAGGAAGGTCATTTCCTCCAATTTTAATAAAATCAGGGTTATTCAATAGAAGTTTTTATCAATAAAATGGTGCTAATTCTGCCCCAACCAATCAATGTTAGCTTTCAAATGATGATAATTCTGATTGGTTGGGGCAAAATTAGCACCATTTTTATTGATAAAAACTTTTATTCAATCTCCCTGAATATGTTTTATATTGGAGTCCTGGCAAAATTTGAAAAAGTTAATTATTTTTGAAAGTAAAATGGGAGTAGGGATACTTGCTCCTTCTGGAAAGAATTAGAACACCGCGAGTGAAAGTTGTTTTTAGTATTTAGGCTGAGGCCACACTATGATGGCCACAACGCAAATGACCTGTGCTCCACTCAATACTGCAGTATCGGAGCTAATGCGATCGCAAAAAAAAAATAGGGGATTGCAACCCATTTGACATGCAACGCTTTGCATTTCTCCTGTGCAAACAGATCTCAACACAACCGCAAGCGTGTAAAAACGGGATAGTGTGGCCTACCATCTTAAAGACCTCTTAAAGGACAACTATCGTTTTTTTTAAAATACCATTAAAATGAAAAGTACTTGGGACAGGGATTAGGGATGGGTAATCCCTACCTCCCAATATTGTTTCTGTGAGGAGCACCAGCCAAAGAAAACTTATTTTGCCAGTCTTCCTCCTGGCTTCAGCACTATCTTTAATAAAGGATTAGTCCAGGACTAACCTGGCAAAGAAAACTGTACGAGTTGCAGCTCCTAAATGAAACATATTGGGAGGTAGGAATAATCAATCCAACCTCCCTGCCAGGTACTTTCCATTCTTAAATAGTTTAATTTTTAGAGTATAGTTATCCTTTAAATCTTTTTTCCAAATTGTAATGAAACGCTTTAATTACCAGTTAGCTTTGGTACCAATGTCCTCTCAATATCAAACACCAATCCAGTTAATAGTAATATTTTTACAGCTTTTTGGGGCTTTGACAGCTACTTTGTCTTGTATAAAAAGCAAATTGCCCTTTATTTAATATGAACAATCCAGTGCGGAACAAACTGTTCCTAGATGGGAGGATAATCAATTGCCATTTTGTATGGGGTCTCTTTGTTTCTGCAGTAAATGACAGGGCGAGTTAATAAGAAGGGCATGGCACCCACTTAACACTGCGTGTAATACAACAGCCACATAAGCTAGAAATAGATCAGGTGTTTAATAGCCGTAGAATTCCCAGACAGACACAGCATGTGTTTGAGCCTTGCCCTTGCTTCGCATCTTTCCAAAGTAGATCATCGCTGTACAACCCACCAGTCAAACCCCACACGCTACGCCAAGCTAACAGACGCCTGTCTCTGGGGGATCGGATGTGTTGCTACAAACTTACTGCCAAGACTTGTTTTCTAAAATAAAACGCCACCAAGCCTAAGGGCTGATACACACAGGTCAATATTTCAACCTGATCAACCGCCCTGGCGCCAAAATTACCAATAAATACCGGTAATGTAATTGCGTCTAATAATTATTAAGGGACCTCTGCTTTTTATTTTTGGTTTAGATTTATTCTATAAATAAATCTAAAATATTAACAACCCAGCATGAATTCTATACGCGATAACTAACATATTGTTTGTATCTTGCATCTTTGAAATCAATGGCGTGTGCAGAAATCGTCTTAAATTCTAAGAGTTTTATGACATTTGCAGAGAAGGTCACTGACCAGATACACAGTCACACATGCTCAGTTAATTCTCTAGCCCCTCCTTCAAATATGAAGTGCTGCGGACTTTAATTGGAAGACAAGTATTGCTGTGTCTCTATCTTTCATTCCTTTCCCTTTTAAATTTAAAGAATCCCCCCCCACCCTCATTTAAAGACCAGAGCCAAAGCCGCAATGTCCAGGCCGAGAGGATTATAGGTTTGGATTTGGTTTGTAGACCTGTTAAACGAGTTTAACATTACCAGAACCTATGATTTTCTCTCCCTCTGCCTTAATAACAGACCAGCGATTGGAATCTACATTACCCTTGGATGCAAAGACTGTTTCATTACGGAGGAATTTGTGGGTGAGCCCGATCTACAAAAGAGGAAACCAGAATGGCCTGGATAAATAATGTAGAAGTTATTGTAGGAATGGCAGAGGGAAGGGTCTCGATTTAGATTTTAACTTCGGTTCCCCTTTAGTTCAGGAATCCAAGTTAATTAGAAAGGCAGTGTGGTCCTAGTTTAACATTCCAACCAATGGACCAACGGCTGTCAACTGTTCGGTCGGAAAAGCTTGTTTGCCAGCGACCGATATCTCAGCCGCCAACCGGCCGCCAGCCGTGATCTTCGAGGTTTATTCAGAAAGTTTCAAGGGCGATAGCCTTATCCGGTTTACATATGAAAATAATTATAGAAATATTGATGTAATGGCACATTAGACCTTCTTACACCCCAGAAATGCACGCAGCTTGTGTAACGATCACCTAACTCTCCCAACCAATCACAAACCCCCAGTAATGCGTAACGCTTGTTTAGCGTGTGTGCACCATTTATTATACACTAAGGTGTGTGTAGCGTTCTTCTCACGCAGAAACTCATCTAATATGACCCCAATACCCATTACGTGCAGCACGGGTTCATATAAATACAGCCCTCATTACCTACCGTCAAATACCATGGAATATTACTTTCCAGACAACTGAACAGATTAGATCAGAACCGATTCTATTTTTTTCACTACTAGAATGGGAGATTATTTAAAAAAAAAAAAAAAAAGATACTTTGTCTATATCTATATATATTGGGATATTCCCGTCCTATAGTTAAATACAGACAGGGTTATTCAATAAAAGTTCTTATCGTTTAAAATGGGGCTAATTTGGCCCCAACCATCAATCTTATTTAACATTTGAAAGCTAACATCTGATTGGTTGGGGCAAAATTAGCCCCATTTTTAACGGGGCTAATGGTCAACTCCCGAAGCAGAAAGAGGAGAAACAGAACATCAGGAAGCATTGCAGGTTAGTCTTACATCTCTCAGATTCTAACTACTGCAGATTTGGGGTTGTGTGTGTGTGAATAACCTATATACATGTCCCATTTGAGGTTGGACTTGCCTCTTAGTTTAATTAGAACCATGATCTTACAAGTCACAACTGTTTCTTTCTGGTAAGTTCCCTTATGGTTCTGATGACAAATGTAGAAGAGGAAGATCCATGCACATTTTTGCGAGTAAAAAACATTGCTACTGTTGACACCACGGCAACCCAGATACCGCTACGACTTACCACTGGCGACCCGCCACTGGTTCCTTTACCACTGGAGACGCCGCCACTGTTCCTTTACCATGGAGACGCGCCACTGGTTCCTTTACCACTGGAGACGCCGCCACTGGTTCCTTACCACTGGAGACGCCGCCACTGGTTCCTTTACCACTGGAGACCCGCCACTGGTTCCTTTACCACTGAGACGCCGCCACTGGTTCCTTTACACCACTGGAGACCCGCCACTGGTTCTTTACCACTGGAGACGCCGCCACTGGTCCTTTACCACTGGAGACCCGCCACTGGTTCCTTTACCACTGGAGACGCCGCCACTGGTTTTCTTTACCACTGGAGACGCCGCCACTGTTCCTTTACCACTGGAGACACCGCCACTGGTTCCTTTACCACTGGAGACACCCACGTTTCTTACCACTGAAGACTCCCCCCACTGGCCTTTCCACTGAGATACCCCCTGTTCCTTTGCCACTGGAGATACCGCCACTGGTTCCTTGCCACTGGAGATACCCGCCACTGGATCCTTTACCACTGGAGATACCCCCCCTGGTTCCATTACCACCACTGGTTCCTTTACCACTGGAGATACCCCCACTGGATCCATTACCACTGGAGATACCACCACTGGTTCCTTTACCACTGGAGATCCACACATGTTCCTTTACCACTAGATACCACCACTGTTCCTTTACCACTGGAGACACCGCCACTGGTTCCTTTACCACTGGAGACACCGCCACTGGTTCCTTGTACCACTGGAGATACCCACCTGGTTCTTTACACTGGAGTACGCACTGGTTCTTTACCACTAGGGACACCGCACTGGTTCCTTAACCACGGAGAACGACACACACTGTTCCTATTCCAACTGGCATGGACGCTGACCCACTGGTCTTACACTGAGAACACCACTGTTCTACCACTGGAGTCCAATGGTCCTTTGCCACTGGAGATACCGCCAACTGGTTCCTTTTACCACTGGCAAAAAACAAAACGACGGAGGTTATTCCACCACTGGGAACCATCCATGGTTCCACACTGGAGATAGCCAACCACGACTGGATTCCTTTACAACTGGAGATACCCCCAATGGTTCCTTTCACTGGAGATACCCCCACTGGATGCTTTACCACTGGATACGACCGACCCCTCCAGATACCGGCACGGGATCCTTTACCCACTGGAGATACACCAGGATCCCTTTATCCACTGGAGAACCCCCGCTGACCTTCCTGGATTACCTTTCCAATGGATCCTTACCAGTCCACTGAGATACCCCCACTGGATCCTTTAACCACTTGACATACCCCACTGGATCTTTACCACTGGAGATACCCCCCCACTGATCCTTACCACTGAGATACCCCACTGGATCCTTACCACGGAGATCCACCACTGGATCCTTCCTGGAGAACCCCACTGAGCGACCACTGACTACCACTGGGTACACAGGACCTTACACTGAATCCCCCACTGGATCCTTTACCACTGGAATACCCCCACTGGAAATAAACCCACATTACGCCATGATCTTACCACTGGAGATCCACCTGTCTAACCACGAGATCGTGCTTCAGTGTCTTACTGGAGCTAATTGCCCTTTTCCCAGTTGTTGTAATGGTGATATAGTTAATCTATTGCAAATCAGAAGACACAGGAGAATACTAAACCATTGTGGCAGATTCAACCTTGGACAGCACCAGGCTGTCTGTAACCACAATCGACTTCCTGGCTCTTTTCTTTGGACTTATCTCTCTGTAATAACAAGCTAAGGCCCGTTCCCCTGATAACATTCAACAAATATGTGGCATTTCCGCACAACAACGAGACTAAAACCCTATGAGCCATTATCCTCTCACATGCAGTGATCCCTCCCAGGACCAAAATAGGAACACTTATACCATCCGCTTGTACGTCTCCAAGTAAAAACTAATGAGGCGATGTCACCCCGACAAAGTCATCATACCAACAATATGCAATAAGGAGAGTCTGTACACTCTATAACCCTATTCTACGGTACGTGTCAACGGAAACAATTATGGCGAGCTGCCACACCCATATGTCTATATCAGAGATGGAATGTTCTGTCATCACACAACAAAGCATACTCTCATTCTGTTACTGTCTAAGGGAAAAACCTATGGCAGTCCCCCCATATGTATGAAATATACAGAGAAGGAATGTTCTGTACACACATAAGCTATACCCTATACGTACTGTCTAAGGGAAACATATGGCAGCTCCCACACCATATGTATTAAATATACAGAGAAGGAATGTTCTGTACACACAATAAGCATAACCTCATACTGTACTGTCCAAGGGAAACAATATGGCAGCTCCCACCAATAGTATAATATAATATACAGAGAAGGAATGTTCTGTAACACAATAAGCTTACCCTCATACGTACTGTCCAAGGGAAACAATATGGCAGCTTCCACCCATATGTATAAATATACGAAGAGTTCTTTACTACACAATAAGCTATACCCCATACTGTACTGTCTAAAGGAAACAATATGGCAGCTCCCACCCATATGTTAATATAATATACAGAGAAGGAATGTTCTGTACATACATAAGCTATACCTATACTGTACTGTTCTAAGGGAAACAATATGGCAGCTCCACCCATATGTATAAATATAAATATACAGAGAAGGAATGTTTTGTACACACAATAAGCTATACCCTCATACTGTACTGTCTAAGGGAAACAATATGGCAGCTCCCACCCATATATATATATAAATAAAATACACGAGAAGGAATGTTCTGTACATACAATAACTACTATACCCTCATACGTACTGTCTAAGGAAACATATGGCAGCTCCCACCCATATGTATAAATATACAGAGAAGGATGTTCTGTACATACAATAAGCTATACCTCAACTGTACTGTCTAAGGGAAACAATATGGCAGCTCCCAATCCATATATATAAATATACAGAGAGGAATGTTCTGTACATACAATAAGCTATACCCTCATACTGTACTGTCTAAGGGAAACAATATGGCAGCTCCACCCATATGTATAAATATAAATATACAGAGAAGGAATGTTCGTACATACAATAAGCTATACCCTCATACTGTACTGTCTAAGGGAAAAAAATATGGCAGCTCCCACCCATATGTATAAATATACAAGAAGGAATTTCTGTACAACACAATAAATTATACCCCTATACTGTACTGTCTAAGGGAAACAATATGGCAGCTCCCACCATATATATAAAATTACAGAGAAGGAATGTTGTACACACAATAAGCTATACCCTCATACTGTACTGTCTAAGGGAACAATATGGCAGCTCCCACCATATGTATAAAATATACAGAGAAGGAATGTGTCTGACACACAATAAGCTAACCCTCATATGAATGTCTAAGGGAAACAATTGGCAGTCCCCACCAATATGTATAAATATACAGAGAAGGAATGTTCTGTAACACCAATAAGCTATACCCTCATACTGTACTGTCTAAGGGAAACAATATGGCAGCTCCACCCATATGTATAAATAAATATACAGAGAAGGAATGTTCTGTACACACAATAAGCTATACCCTCATATGTACTGTCTAAGGGAAATATGCAGCTCCCACCACCATATGTATAAATATACAGAGAAGGAATGTTCTGTACACACAATAATCTATACCCTCATACTGTACTGTCTAAGGGAAACACTATGGCAGCTCCCACCCATATGTATAAATATACAGAGAAGGAATGTTCTGTACACACACAATAAGCTATACCCTCATACTGTACTGTCTAGGGAAACAATATGGCAGCTCCCACCCATATGTATAAATATACAGAGAAGGAATGTTCTGACACACAATAAGCTATACCCTCATACTGTACTGTCTAAGGGAAACAATATGGCCTCCCAACCATATGTATAAATATACAGAGAAGGAATGTTCTGTACACACAATAAGCTATACCCTCATACTGTATGTCTAGGGAAACAATATGGCAGCTCCACCCATATGTATAAATATAAATATACAGAGAAGGAATGTTCTGTACACACAATAAGCTATACCCTCATACTGTAACTGTTAAGGGAAAAATATGGCAGCTCCCACCATATGTATAATATACAATACAGAGAGGAATGTTCTGTACCTACAATAAGCTATACCCTCATACTGATGTCTAAGGGAAACATATGGCAGCTCCCACCAATAGTATAAATATACAGAGAAGGAATGTTCTGTCACACAATAAGCTATACCCTTCATACTGTACTGTCTAAGGGAAACATATGGCAGCTCCCACCCATATGTATAAAATATACAGAGAAGGAATGTTCTGTACACACAATAAGATAACCTCATACTGTACTGTCCAAGGGAAACAATATGGCAGCTCCCACCCATATGTATAAAATAATATACAGAGAAGGAATGTTCTGTACACACAATAAGCTATACCCTCATACTGTACTGTCCAAGGGAAACAAATGGCAGCTCCACCCATTGATGTATAAATATACAGAGGTTCTGTACATACAATAAGCTATACCCCCATACTGTACTGTCTAAAGGAAACAATATGGCAGCTCCCACCCTATGATAAATAATATACAGGAAGGATGTTCTGTACATACAATAAGCTATACCCTCATATCTGTACTGTCTAAGGGAACAATATGGCAGCTCCCACCCATATGTTAAATAAATATACAGAGAAGGAATGTTCTGTACACACAATAAGCTATACCCTCATACTGTACTGTCTAAGGGAAACAATATGGCAGCTCCCACCCATATATATAAATATATACAGAGAAGGAATGTTGTACATACAATACTCATACCCTCATACTGTACTGTCTAAGGAAACAAACATATGGCAGCTCCCACCCATATGTATAAATATACAGAGAAGGAATGTTCTGTACATCACAATAAGCTATACCATCATACTGTACTGTCTAAGGAAACATATGGCCGCTCCCAACATATATATAAATATACAGAGAAGGAATGTTCTGTACATACAATAAGCTATACCCTCATACTGTACTGTCTAAGGGAAACAATATGGCAGCTCCCACCCATATGATAAATATAAATATACAGGAAGGAATGTCTGTACATACAATAGCTATACCCTCATACTGTACTGTCTAAGGGAAACAATATGGCAGCTCCCACCCATATGTATAAAATATAACAGAGAAGGATTTTCTGTACACACAATAATCTATCCCTCATACTGTACTGTCTAAGGGAAACAATATGGCAGCTCCCACCAATATGTAAATTACAGAGAAGGAATGTTCTGTACACACAATAAGATATACCCTCATACTGTACTGTCTAAGGGAAACAATATGGCAGTCCCACCCATATGTATATAAATATCAGAGAAGGAATGTTCTGACACACAATAAGCTATACCCTCATACTGTACTGTCTAAGGAAACAATATGGCAGCTCCCACCCATATGTATAAATATAAAGAGAAGGAAGTTCTGTAACACAATAAGCTATACCCTCATACTGTACTGTCTAAGGGAAACAATATGGCAGCTCCACCCATATGTATAATATAAAATACAGAGAAGGAATGTTCTGTACACACAATAAGCTATACCCTCATACTGTACTGTCTAAGGGAAAATATGGCAGCTCCCACCATGTATAAATATAAATATACAGAGAAGGAAATGTTCTGTACAACAATAAGCTATACCCTCATACTGTACTGTCTAAGGGAAACATATGGCAGCTCCACCATTATGATAAATATACATATACGAGAAGGAATGTTCGTACACACAATAAGCTATACCCTCATACTGTACTGTCTAAGGGAAACACTATGGCAGCTCCCACCAATATGTATAAATATACAGAGAAGGAATGTTCTGTACATACAATAAGCTATACTCTCACACTGTACTGTCTAAGGGAAATAGTATGGCAGCTCCCACCCATATGTATAAATATACAGAGAAGGAATGTTCTGTACATACAATAAGCTATACCCTCATACTGTACTGTCTAAGGGAAACACTATGGCAGCTCCCACCCATGTGTATAAATATACAGAGAAGGAATGTTCTGTACATACAATAAGCTATACGAGACGCCGCCATGGTTCCTTTACCACTGGAGACGCCGCCACTGGTTTCCTTTACCACTGGAGACTCCGCCACTGGTTCCTTTACCACTGGAGGAGACGCCGCCACTGGTTCCTTTACCACTGGAGACGCCGCCACTGGTTCCTTTACCACTGGAGACGCCGCCACTGGTTCCTTTACCACTGGAGACGCCGCCACTGGTTCCTTTACCACTGGAGACGCCGCCACTGGTTCCTTTACCACTGGAGACGCCGCCACTGGTTCCTTTACAACTGGCGAACGCCGCCACTGGTTCCTTTACCACTGAGACGCCGCCACTGGTTCCTTTACCACTGGAGACGCGCGCCACTGGTTCCTTTACCACTGGAGACCCGCCAGGTTCCTTTACCACTGGAGAACCGCCACTGGTTCCTTTACCACTGGAGACAACGCCACTGGTTCCTTTACCACTGGAGACACCCCACGGTTCCTTACCACTGGAGATACCCCCACTGGATCCTTTGCCACTGAGATACCGCCACGGTTCATGCCACGGAATACACCACTGGATCCTTTACCACTGGATAACCACCCCCTGGTTCCATTACCACCACTGGTTCCTTTACCACTGGAGATACCCCCACTGGATCCATTACCACTGGAGATACACCACTGGTTCCTTACCACTGGAGATACACCAATGCTTCCTTTCATGGAACTGATACCACCACTGGTTCCTTTACCACTGGAGACACCGCCACTGGTTCCTTTACCACTGGAGACACCGCCACTGGTTCCTTTACCAATGGAGACGCCGCCACTGGTCCTTTCCACTGGAGACACCGCCACTGGTTCCTTTACCACTGGAGATACCACACTGGTTCCTTTACACTGGAGATACCGCCAGGTTCCTTTACCACTAGAGACACCGCCACTGTTCCATTACCACTGGAGATACAGCCACTGGTTCCATTACCACTGGAGATACCACCACTGGTTCCTTTACCACTGGAGAAACCCCCACTGGTTCCTTTGCCACTGGAGATAACCGCCACTGGTTCCTTACCACTGGAGATACCACCACTGGAACCTTTTGCCACTGGAGATACCCCCACTGGATCCTTTACCACTGGAGATACCCCACTGGATCCTTACCACTGGAGATACCCCCACTGGATCCTTTACCACTGGAATACCCCCACTGGATCCTTTACCCACGGAGATACCCCCACTGGATCCTTACCACTGGAATACCCCCACGGATCCTTACCAACTGGAGATACCCCCACTGGATCCTTTACCACTGGAGATACCCCCACTGGATCCTTTACCACTGAGATAGATCCCCCCACTGGATCCTTTACCACTGGAGATACCACCACTGGATCCTTTACCACTGGAGATACCCCCACTGGATACTTTACCACTGGAGATACCCCCACTGGATCCTTTACCACTGGAGATACCACCACTGGATCCTTTACCACTGGAGATACTGCCACTTGCTCAAGGTTCTTACTGGAGCTAATGGGCCTTTTACAGTTGTTTAATGGTTGATATTATTCTATTTGCAATCGAACAAGAGAAATCTAAACCATGTGGCAGATTCAACCTTGGACAGCACAGGCTGTAACCACATCGCCTTCCTGGCTCTTTTCTTGGAACTTTCTCTGTAATAACACTAAAGGCCAAGTTCCCATGATACATTCACAAATGTGGCATTTCCGCTACAACAAAGACGACAACTATGAGCATTATTCCTCTCACATGCAGTGATCCTCCCAGGACCCAAAATAGGAAACTTATACCCATCACGCTGTACTGTCTAAAGAAATACTATGGCAGCTCCCACCAACAAGCATTCATACAAAAATAGCAATAAGGAATGTTCTGTACACTCTATACCCTCATACTGTACTGTCAACGGAAACAATATGGCAGCTCCCACCCATATGTATAAATATAAATATACAGAGATGGAATGTTCTGTACACACAATAAGCTATACTCTCATTCTGTACTGTCTAAGGGAAACACTATGGCAGCTCCCACCCATAGTATAAATATACAGAGAAGGAATGTCTGTACAACAATAAGCTATACCCTCATTACTGTAGTCTAAGGGAAACAATATGGCAGCTCCCACCCATATGTATAATATACATAGAAGGAATGTTCTGTACATACAATAAGTCTAACCCATCTTGTACTTTCTAAGGGAAACATATGGCAGCTCCCACCCATATGTTAAAATATACAGAGAAGGAATGTTCTGTACATACAATAAGCTATACCCTCTCTGTAAGTTAAGGGAAAAAAATGGCAGCCTCCCAACCATATGTATAAAATACAGAGAAGGAATGTCTGTACATACAATAAGCATACCCTCATACTGTACTGTCTAAGGGAAACAATATGGCAGCTCCCACCCATATGTATAATATACAGAGAAGGAATGTTCTGTACATACAATAAGCATACCTCTACTGTACTGTCTAGGGAAACATATGGCGCTCCCACCCATATGTATAAATATAAATATACAGAGAAGGAATGTCTGTACATACAATAAGCTATACCTCATACTGTACTGTCTAAGGGAAACAATATGGCAGCTCCCACCCATATGTATAATATAATAAACAGAGAAGGAATGTGTCACACAATAAGCTACCCTCATACTGTACTGTCTAAGGGAAACAATATGGCAGCTCCCACCATATGTATAAATAAATACAGAGAAGGAATGTTCTGTAACACATAAGCTATACCCTCATATGTACTGTCTAAGGGAAACATATTGCAGCTCCCACCCTATGTTATAATATACAAGAAGGAATGTTCTATACATACAATAAGCTATACCTTCATACTGTACTGTCTAAGGGAACAATATGGCAGCTCCCACCCATATGATATAAATATACAGAGAAGGAATGTTCTGTAAACACAATAAGCTATACCTCAATTGTACATCACGGAAACAATATGGCAGCTCCATACCATATGTATAAATATACAGAGAAGGAAGTTCTGTAATACAATAAGCTATACCTATACTGTACTGTTAAGGGAAACAATTTGGCAGCTCCCACCATATGTATAAATATAATACAGAGAAGGAATGTTCTGATCATACAATAAGCTAACCTCATCTTACTGTCTAGGGAAACAATATGGCAGTCCCCACCCATATGTATAAATACACAGGAAGGAATGTTCTGTACCCACATAAGCTATACCCTCATACTGTACTGTCTAAGGGAAACATATGGAGCTCCCACCCATATGTATAAATATACAGAGAAGGAATGTTCTGTACACACAATAAGCTATACACCTCATACTGTACTGTCTAACCCATATGTATAAATATAAATATACAGAGAAGGAATGTTCTGTACACACAATAAGCTATAACCTCATACTGTCCTGTCTAAGGGAAACAATATGGCAGCTCCCACACATATGTATAAATACACAGAGAAGGAATGTTCTGTACACACAATAAGCTATACCCTCATACTGTACTGTCTAAGGGAAACAATATGGCAGCTCCCACCCATATGTATAAATATACAGAGAAGGAATGTTCTGTACACACAATAATCTATACCCTCATACTGTACTGTCTAAGGGAAACACTATGGCAGCTCCCACCCATATGTATAAATATACAGAGAAGGAATGTTCTGTACACACAATAAGCTATACCCTCATACTGAACTGTCTAAGGGAAACACTATGGCAGCTCCCACCCATATGTATAAATATACAGAGAAGGAATGTTCTGTACACACAATAAGCTATACCCTCATACTGTATTGTCTAAGGGACAAAACAACTATGGCAATCCCCACCCATATGTATAAATAAAATATACAGAGAAGGAATGTTTTTGTACATACAATAACTATACCCATACTGTACGTCTAAGGGAAACAATATGGCAGCTCCCACCCATATGTATAAATATAAATTACAGAAGAAGGAATGTCTGTACAACAATTAAGTATACCCTCAACTGTACTGGCTAATGGGAAACATAATAGGCAGCTCCCACCATAGGTATAAATATACAGAGAAGGATGTTCTGTCACACAATAAGCTATACCTCATACTGTACTGTCTAAGGAAACAATATGCAGCTCCCACCCATATGTATAAATTACAGAGAAGGAATGTTTCTGTACACACAATAGCTATACCTCATACTGTACTGTCTAAGGGAAACAATATGGCAGCTCCCACCCATATGTATAAATATACAGAGAAGGAATGTTCTGTTACACAATAAGCTATCCTCCATACTGTACTGTCTAAGGGAAACAATATGGCAGCTCCCACCCATATGTATAAATATAAAATACAGAGAAGGATGTTCTGTACATACAATAACTATTACCTCAACTGTACTGTCTAAGGGAAACAATTATGGCAGCTCCCACCCATATGAAAATATAAATATACAGAGAAGGAATGTTCTGTACAAAAAAGCTATACCCTCATACTGTACTGTCTCTAAGGAAAAATATGGCAGCTCCCACCCTATGTATAAATATAAATATACAGAGAAGGAATGTTCTGTAATAACAATAAGCTTACCCTCATATCTGTAATGTCTAAGGGAAACAATATGGCAGCTCCCACCCATATGTATAAGATACAGAGAAGGAATGTTCTGTACAACAATAAGCTATACCCTCATACTGTACGTAAGGGAAAAACAATTATGGCAGCTCCACCCATAATGTATAATATACAGAGAAGGAATGTTCTGTACATACAATAAGCTAATACCCTCATACTGTACTGTCTAAGGGAACAATATGGCAGCTCCCACCCATATGTATAAATATACAGAGAAAGAATGTTCTGTACCACCCAAAGAAGCGTACATTACCCTCATACTGTACTGTCTAAGGGAAACAATATGGCAGCTCCCACCCATATGTATAAATATACAGAGAAGGAATGTTCTGTACATACAATAAGCTATACCCTCATACTGTACTGTCTAAGGGAAACAATATGGCAGCTCCCACCCATATGTATAAATACACACTGTTTAGTCCTCTTAATATTCCCATTTATATAGAGGGCATTATGGGTAATGTCTCTGTGATTGACCTTGCTGGTTGAATGGACATATTATTGGATAGTTATGGACCATCTGTGTATATCTAGAGATGTCACATGACCCATAGGCTGCAGGTGGATTAACCCCTGACTTTCCCTTTACCACTATAACTTATTTAACTGAACATTTAGACACAAGCACCTGTGCTAACGGCAACTCCCACAGGAACCTTTTAAAGACCCAGCAGTCCCTGTCCCATGGGTCCCTAATTCCCTGGGGGTCTTTTCTCATGGTCTAACACCCCCACCCCCCAGACATGTTAAACACACAGTGGGATGTAGGGATCTCACACTCCCCCTTGGAAAGTGGCTTGGTACCAGTATAGAAGGGGTTAACTTCCATGGCAACAGAGGCCTTAGACTAAAACCGGTGGGTGCCTAAATGAACCTTCTCATTGCCAATATTTCCATTCAGTCTGCTCCGGTCTTAAAGGGAAAGGCACGCCAAATCTTGTTTTTTTTTTTTAAAGGGCAAGTTCATTGTGGCCGATTTTACAAATAAATGAAATAAGGAGACTAGAGTTTAACCCCATGTGGTAATGATCTACCATGGGCAGCTGTGCGGTTGTATTAACCATTAGCATCCTGGAAAGGGAAGCCAGTCCTAGTAAACGATCCACCCAATGACCTGCTGCCCCACTGGGCTGGCATTCCAATTCCTCCACGTAGCCACATTCCACCTTACAATCCCCCCCAAACAGAGACCTGGGACCCCCTACACCATGGAGCCTGTGCACCTACCTAGAGTACAGTTTGGAGGTGGCAGGATGCTGGGGTCCATTGCCGGGAAGGAAAGCCATGGATCGGACCGTGCTGCAGCTCATCCGGTGTAGGGATGAATCCTGGTCCCTCTCTATGGGGAGACGAGCGGGGCAGTTGGAGAGCAGCAGCTAGGAAGTGATGTATGTCAGACATAGAGTCCACACCGAGCTCCACTCCCCCGGCCTGTGATGTCACCCAGTGGGCTGTCAGGGGATATAAGGAGGGGTGGAAAGTCTTTCCTCCTTGTGGTGAGACCCTCCCCATTCCAATGACTGGAACAGTCCTGGGAGCCGGTGCAGCGGCAACAGATGCGGATGGGGGTTAACCCTGTCCTGGCTGTGGGGTGGGAGACAAGTGATTAGCTACGAGGTGACGGTCACCACACACGGATAAACCGTGATCGTCACCGATACGATAATAAACCAGACGTTAACCCTTCACATGGCGGAGCTAATAGGCAGCACGTGTCCCTGGTAATTCATTGATATGTAACAAACTTTATTAAATCTTTACATCCTGTACATGTGACTGATCTAATCCGCATCCCATAGTCATTGGAACTGTAACTAGGGGTAACGATACTACCACAGGGTTCATTCATTTACTCACAACCACTGGAAAGGGTCATGTCCACTGTACAGTCTATCCCAATAACAGCCCCTCCCACAGTCCCATCCTCTGCCAATCACAGGTGGGATACATTATAGCCCCTCCCAGGATCCCATCTTCTGTCATGCTGTACTGTCTAAGGGAAACAATATGGCAGCTCCCACCCATATGTATAAATATAAATATACAGAGAAGGAATGTTCTGTACACACAATAAGCTATACCCTCATACTGTACTGTCTAAGGGAAACAATATGGCAGCTCCCACCCATATGTATAAATATACAGAGAAGGAATGTTCTGTACACACAATAAGCTATACCCTCCTACTGTACTGTCTAAGGGAAACAATATGGCAGCTCCCACCCATATGTATAATATAAATATACAGAGAAGGAATGTCTGTACATACAATAAGCTATACCCTCATACTGTACTGTCTAAGGGAACATATGGCAGCTCCCACCCATATGTATAAATATAAATATACAGAGAAGATGTTCTGACATACATAAGCTATAACCCTCATACTGACTGTCTAAGGGAAACAATATGGCGCTCCCACCCATTATGATAAATATAAATATACGAGGAAGGATGTTCGTACATACAATAACGTATACCTCATCTGTACGGTCTAAGGAACAATATGGCAGCTCCCCCATATGTATAAATATACAGAGAAGGATGTTCTGTACATACAATAAGCTATACCCTCATCTGTACTGTCAGGGAAACAATATGGCAGCTCCCACCCATATGTATAATATAAATAACAGAGAAGGAATGTTTGTACATACAATAAGCTATACCCTACATACTGTATGTCTAAGGGAAAAATATGGCAGCTCCCACCCATATGTATAAATATACAGAGAAGGAATGTTTGTAAACAATAAAGCTATACCACTCATACTGTACTGCTAAGGAAAACAATAGGCAGCTCCCACATATGTATAAATATTACAGAGAAGGAATGTTTGTACACACAATAAATATAACCCATACTGTACTGTCTAAGGGAAACAATATGGCAGCTCCCACCCATATTATATATAAATATACAGAGAAGGAATGTTCTGTACAACAATAAGCTTACCCTCATACTGTACTGTCTAAGGGAAACATATGGCAGCTCCCACCCATATATAATATAAATATACAGAGAAGGAATGTCTGTACACACAATAAGATATCTAATACTGTACTGTCTAAGGGAAAAATATGGAGCTCCCACACAATATGTATAAATATACAGGAAGGAATGTTTGTAATAAATAGATTAAATAATACTGTACTGTAAGGGAAAACAATATGGAGTCACCCCATATGTATAAATATAAGAGAAGGAATGTTCTGTACATACATAAGCTAAAATATACTGTATCGGTCTAAGGGAAACATATGGCAGCTCCACCCATATGTATAAATATACAGCGAAGGAATGTTGTACATCCATAAGCTATACTATAGTCCTCATACTGTACTGTCTAGGAAACAATCATGGCAGCTCACACTCCCATATTTAAATATACCGAGAAGAATGTCTGTACATCAATAAGAGCTATACCCTCATACTGTACTGTCTAAGGGAAACATATGTGCAGCTCCCCCCATATGTATAAATATACAGAGAAGGACTGTTCTGTACATCAATAAGCTATACCCTCATACTGTACTGTCTAAGGGAACACTATGGCACTCCCCCATATGTATAAATCATATACAGAGAAGGAAATGTTCTTACATACAATAAGCTATTACCCTCAATACTGAACTGTCTAAGGAAACAATATGGCAGCTCCCACCCATATGTATAAATATAAATATACAGAGAGGAATGTTCTGTACATACAATAAGCTTTACCCTCATACTGTACTGTCTAAGGAACAATATGGCAGCTCCCACCCATATGTAATAATATAATATACAGAGAAGGAATGTTCTGTACAACAATAAGCTATACCCTCATACTGTACTGTCTAATGGAAACAATATGGCAGCTCCCACCCATCATGTATAAATATAAATATGCAGAGAAAGAATGTTCTGTACACACATAACGCTATGATGTGGCTTATGGATGCGGCTGCTTTCCAGACATTAAAAAGACATTTTAAATCTAACCGTGTCCTTTATGGTTTCATCTTTAAAACCTTGTGTTTGGTCGTTGTTTCTATGGCTGGATTGCGTTACAGGGAAATGTAGGTCTGCATTAGAAAGGATAATACCAGATTGAGATTGTAATATAAGACAATCGACTTTACTGAGAGAGACGTTTGCCTGGTGTAGACGGAGAGATCCCAGGCAGAGCTAATGAGAATATTCCATCTACTGAGACAGACTGGCCCAGGCTGACGTCTGGCTTAAAATCTCAATGACAAGTCTTGATCCTGAATTTCAGTTTTCCCCTCGTTTAAGACCATAAATATGGAACAGGCGCAAATTAAATTACCAACAACGAGTTCATAATAGGTGTCAATTAAATTGCGATTAAAAAATGCGCAGAACATGGAAAAAACACACTAGCGGAGAAAGGACGCGTGGTTAAATCACAGGAACGCATTGAATTTTCTGTGTGGTGCAGCGTTTTATCGCTTTTTGCGGTCCATTACGAGTGAGATTTGCATAGAGGGAGGTGGCCACATTGTATTCATAGCACGTGTGTTCATCGATAACAGATATTGCCGCGGATGGTACCGCCCCTCTGCATTAAAGGTTGCCATGTTTCCGTCCGTGGCTGAAGCCTTAGCTGAGGCCCCACTACGACGCACCAAATCGCGCTCGCCAATCGTGAGTGTGTTTTTGCCACATCTTTTGTAATTTTAATAATATAAAAATGCATGCGTTCGCGTAAAAAAATGGTGCACGCAAAATGCAAACGGATACGCAATCCACATGTGCGTCGGAAATCACGGTTGAATTCCCGCGATTTCCATTTTACCAAACATGGCATGCGCAATCGCACTAAACACGCGTTATGTGGACCTATGTAAAAAAGAATATTTACCAATAGTCGATAAACTAGGGCCTTGGAAGAACCTATAACGGGAGGAAACAAGTTCATTGTGGGGGATTTTTAAACATGTCACGCCATGGGTTACCCACAATGCCGGTAGCATTAAACTATATCCAGAGATTACAGTTCCATTCTGTGCAAAGCTTGTATAGAAACCTGCAATGTTATCTGGTATTTGTAACATTTTCCGCCCTCTACTGTCCGTTATAGGTTGTTAAATTATAGTCAATTCGTTTTGTGCGCCCCATCCAGCTTATATCATGGGACCCAAGATAAATGTGACAAAATGTTTCGAAAATCATGAGGTGTTGTTTTAAGAAACAAAACTTTTTTCCCGTGTAGAATTTATTTACTTTTTCATCCCAGCAAAGAGCACAAGCTGGGATTGTGTTAATAAAGGTTATTTGCAAACTTTACTTAACCTTAAACAGGGAGCCAAGACTTTATACAAAGCCAGATTCATCAGCCCTGGTAATGTCAATCTGCAAATTATAAATGTCCCTGACAAACCGGCCCTTAAGGGTGCAGCATTATTCACCTCCCATGGTACAACAACAAGGAAACGTCACTATGACTTGTCATAACCTTAGATTGTATTACTGTGCACTTCAGTGACACTCATATGCTAAACACTGATTAAACTGATGACATAGCTAACACTGATTATAACTGTGACATGCAAACCTGATTTAACTGCTGACATAGCTAAACACTGATTATATACTGATGACATAGCAACACTGTTTATAAACTGATGACCATAGCAACACTGTATTATAACTGATGACAAAGCAACACTGATTATAACTGATGACATAGCTAAACACTGTTATAACTGATGACATAGCTAAACACTGATTAATAATGATGACATAGCTAAAACACTGATTATAACTGATGACATAGCTAAACACTGATTATAACTGATTGGACCTATGCTAACACCTGATTATAACGTGACATAGCTAAACACTGATTATAACACTGATGACATAGCTAAACACTGATTATAACTGATGACATAGCTAAACACTGATTATACTGATGCATGCTAAACACTGATTAATGTGACTAGCTAAACCTGATTATAACTGATGCATAGCTAACCACTGATTATAACTGATGACATAGCTAAACACTGATTATAACTGATGACATACTACACACTGATTATAATGATGAGCATAGCTAAACACTGTTTATAACTGATGTACATAGCTAAACACTGTTTTAAACTGATACAGAGCTAAACACTGATTATAACTGATGACATAGCTAAACACTATTATAACGATGACATAGCTAAACACTGATTATACTGATGGCATAGCAAACACTTTATAACTGATGACTAGCTAAACACTGATTTAAACTTTGGCATACTAAACATGATATAACTGATACATGCTAAACACTGATTATCACTGATGACATAGCTAACACTGATTTAAACTGATCGCTAACCCTACGATGAGCTAAACACTGATTATAATGATGACTAGCTAAACACTGATTATAACTGGATACATAGCTAACACTGATTATAACTGATGACAAGCTAAACACTTTTATCACTGATGACATAGACTGTACGACACAGCTAAAACACTGATTATAACTGATGACATAGCTAAACACTGATTATAACTGATTGCATAGCTAAACACTGATTATAGCTGATAACATAGCTAAACACTGATTTAACTGATGACATCAGCTAAACACTGATTATAATGATGACATAGCTAAACACTGATTATAACTGGCCTGCTAAACACTGATTATAACTGGATGACATAGCTAAACACTGATTATACTGATGACATAGCTAAGAACTGATATAACTGATGAAACATAGCTAACACTGATTATACTGATGCATAGCTACGAACTGTTATCATAGCACTGATAACTGATGACATAGCTAAACACTGATTATACCTGATGACATAAGCTAAACACTGATTAATATAACTGATGGACTAGCTAAAACTGATATATACTGATGCACATAGCTAAGCCTGATTATAACTGATGCATAGCTAAGACACTGATATAACCTGATGACATAGCTAAGCACTGATTATAACTGATGAACATAGCTAACCATGATTATAAACTGATTACATAGCTAAACACTGATATAACTATGGCATAGCTAAGACACTGATCACCTGATGACATAGCTAACCTGATATTAACTGATGACATAGCTAAGCAACTGATTAAACATGTACATAGCTAAGCCTGATCTATAACTGAGACATAGGGCTAAACACTGATTATACTGATGACGTAGCTAAACACTGATTATAACTATGATGTAGCTAACACTGATTATAACTGATACATATCTAAACACTGATTAATAACTGATGACATAGCTAAACACTGATTATAACTGATGACAAGCTAAACACTGATTATAAACTTGATTACATAGCTAAACACTATTATTAACTGATGACATAGCTAAACACTGATTATAACTGATGACTAGCTAAGCACTGATTATAACTGATTCCATAGCTAAACCCTGATTATACTGTGAAATAGCTAACACCTGATTATACTGCTGACAAGCTAAACACTGTTTATAACTGAAGACATAGCTAAACACTGTTTCTAACTGATGACATCGCATAAACACTGATTATACTGATGAACCATAGCTAAACACCACTGTTATAACTGATGGCATAGCTACACACTGATTATAACTGATGACATAGGCCTAACACTGATTATAACTGTGACATAGCTAAACACTGATTATAACTTGATGGCTCGCCAAACACTGATTTACTGATGACAGAACCGCTAAACACTGATTAGAACTGATGACAAGATCACCACTGATTATAACTGATGACACAGCTTAAACACTGATTAATAACTGATGACTAGCTAAAAACTGATATAGACTGGATGACATAGCTAACCCGATTTAATGATGACTAGCCAAACAACTTGATTATAACTGATTACATAGCCAAACACTGATTATAACTGATGGCATGCAAACACTGATTATAATACTGTGGCATAGCTAAACACATGATATAATGATGCATAGCCAAACATCTGATTATAACTGATGACACAGCTCAACACTGATTATAACTGATGACATAGAGAAACCCTGATTAATAATGATGACACAGCTAAACACTGATTATAACTGCTCACTAGCTAAACAACTTGGATTATAACTGATGACATAGCTAAACACTGATTATAACTGATGACATGCTACACCCTGATTATAACTGATGACAATACGCTAAACACTGATTATAACCTGATTGACATAGCTAAACCTGATTATAACGATGACTAGCTAAGCACTGATTATACTGATATCATAGCTAAAAACACTGATTATAACTGATACATAGCTAATGCACTGATTATAACTGATGGCATAGCTAAACACTTAATTATAACTGATGACATAGCTAAGCATGATTATAACTGATGGCATAGCTAAGGCCCTGATATAACTATGGCATAGCTACACACGATTATAACTGATACATAGCTCACCTGATTATAACCGATTGACAAAACCCCCCCCCATCGCTAACCCTAATTATAAAAACCAACACCGATGACCTCGCTAAACACTGATTAATAAAACCGATGACCAATCGCTAAACCTGATTATTACCCGATGACATAGCTAAACCCTGATTATAACTTGATGCAAAGCTAAACACTGATTATATCTGATACATATCTAAACCGGATTATAGCTGATGACACAGCTAAACACTGATTATACTGTGACATAGCTAAACACCTAATTATAACTGAGAATATCTACCACTGATTAATAGCTGATTGCCATGAGCTAAGGCACTGATTATAGCTGATACATAGCTAAACAACTGATTCTAATTGAATGACCTAGCTAACTCTGATTATAACTGATGACATAGATAAACACTGATTATAACTATGGCATAGCCAAACCGGATTATAACTGATGGCATAGCCAAACAATGATTATAACTGATGAACATAGCTAAACACTGTTATACTGATGACATAGCTAAACACTTGATTCTAACTGATGGCATAGCCGAAACACTGATTTATAACTGAATACTGATGGCATAGCGAAACACTGATTATAACTGATGACACTAGCTAAACACTGGATGATACCTGATGACATCGCTAACCCTAATTATAAGTGCAGCGCTAAACCCTGATTATAACAACGATACATCGCTAAACACTGATTATAACTGATGACATCTAAACACTGATTCATAACGGATGAACAAAGCTAACACTGATTATAATCTGATAACATATCTAAACACTGATTATAGCTTATGACACAGCTAAACACTGATTAAACTGTGACATAGCTAAACACTAATTATAACTGATGACATATCTACACTGATTATAGCTTGATGACATAGCTAAGCACTGAATTATCGCTATAACATACTAAACACTGATTATAATTGATGACTAGCAAACTCTTATTATTACCTGATGACTAGATAAACCGATTATAACTGATGCATAGCCAAACACTGATTATAACTGATGGCATAGCCACACACTGATTATCACTGATGACATAGCTACACAAACTGTTTATAACTGATGACATAGCCAAACACTGATTAAACTGATGGGCATAGCTACACACTGTTAATAACTGATGACCATAGCTAAACACTGCTTAATATAACTGATGACATCGCTAAACCTATAAGAAAACCGATGACATCGCTAAAACCCTGATTATAACCGAGACATCGCTAACACTGATTATAACTGATGAACAAGCTCAAACTGATTATAACTGATGACAAAGCTCAAATCACCTGATTATATCTGATTACCATATCTACACTGATGATAGCGGATGACACAGTCTAAACACTGATTATAACTGGTGACATAGCTAAACACTAATTATAAACGATACATAGCTAAACACGGATTATAGCTGATGACATAGCTAAGCACTATTATAGCGCTGATAACATATCTCACCTGATTTAAATTGATGACATAGCTAAACTCTGATTATAACTGATGACATAGATACACACTGATTATAACTGATGGCATAGCCAACCTGATTATACTGAGGGCATAGCCAAACACTGAACTGGTATAACTGAGATGCTAGCTAACAATGTTATAACTGATGACTAGCTATAACACTGATATAACTGATGGCATAGCCAAACACTGATTATACCTGATGGCTAGCTAACCTGATTAAACTGTATGACATAGCTAAACACTGATTATAACTGAGTGACATAGCTAAACGCCTAATTAATAACCGATGACATCGCTAAACCACTGATTATAAACTGTATGACGCTAAACATGATATAACTGATGACAAAGGCTAACACTGATTATACTATGATAACATATGTAAACATGATTATAGCTGATGACACAGTACCACGATATAACGTGACCATAGCTAAGCATGTATACTGCTAGCTACCTGAACTATTAAGCTAAACACTGATTAAACTGTGACGAAAGCTAACACTGATTATAACTTGAATACTAGCAACACTGATTATAGACTGATGACAACAGCTAAAGCACTGGTATACTGGTGACATAGCTAAGCACTATTATAACTGATGGACTTACTAAACACGATTATAGCTACTACTAGATTACATAGCTAAAACACTGATTATAGTGATACATAGCTAACCTGATTTAACTGATGAATACAGAGCTAAACACTGATTAGCTTGAACATAATCGAAGATAAACATGAATCGTATATAGCTGATGAATCGTAAGCAATACTTATCCACTCGCCATAGTGATAATAAACCATGATGCCGCCCGCTTCGCACATGAGCTCTATGGGCGACTAGTTCAGGACTGTAAGCTGATGACATAGCTACGCAGTGTATTAACTGCTGCATTAACCCGATTATAACTAGACATCACTGATTCATATGATCTCAGCTGAATAGATGCAAGCTAAGAACTGATTATAACTGATAACATAGCTAAGCACTGAATAACTGAGGACATAGCTAACACTAATAAACGCCAATCGACCAATCTAGTTACACCCTGGGATCTTGTTTTTCGTTTTCTTGTTCTGAATTGGTTATTCTGCATTCAGACAGAATTCGCAGGCCGGTGTACATGCAAATACAGGATGTTGTTATCCCTGCTGTATATGTCCACACTACGCTGACCCCTGTAGCCTGTAGGTCATCTTGACGGTGTTCCCACCCAACGGTACACTTATATTGGCGTGCATGGTGGTATCCCGGTCCGGTTCTACATCTGGTTCTCCAGTTAAACGTGACCAACACGCCCCCTGATGGCTGTGACTGGATCTGAGATGGTGCGGAAGACCTGATGGTTTCCAATGTATAGAAGAATGGATCAGCTAATAAACTCATTCCCCATTCAACGCGCAACGGCGATTCTAAACCCTCCGCGTGGGTGCGTAGAAATGTAAAAACGGTGTTCGAGTCGCACAGGTACACGAATCACCAGTCGCCATATCCCAGAATTCCTTCACCAGTCGCCAATCCCCAGTCCTGTCCTCGGCCAATTATCCAGTTGATGAAGGGTTCTGCAGGGTCGCTAAATCCGATAACACGTTTGTACCTTAGAGTCGCAACAAGACCCAGAATTCTTCCAGTGCCATGCCCAGAATTAGCTTCCAGTCGCCAGATCCAGAATTCCTTCAGTCGCCATGGTACCCTCAGAATTCCTTCCAGTCGCCATGTCACACAAATTCCTTCAGAGCTCCCAATGTCCTCAGCAATGTCCTCCAGTCGCATCCATCCTTCCAAGCGCCAGGTCCCAGAATCCTTCCTTGCAAGTCGACCAGTCCCAAAATCAGAATTCCTTCCAGTCGCTGATGTCCACGAATCCTTAGTCGAGGCGTATCACCTCGCATGTCCCAGAATTCCTTCCAGTCGCCATGTCCCAGAATTCCTTCCAGTCGCCAGGTCCACAGAATTCCTTCGCCGGTCGCCATTCCCCGAATTCCTTAGAGTCGCCATGTCCCGAATTCTATAGAGTCGCCATGTCCCAGAATTCCTTCCAGTCGCCATGTCCCAGAATTTCCTTAGAGTCGCCATGTCCCAGAATTCCTTCCACTCCCATGTCCGAATTCCTTCCAGTTCGCCATGTCCCAGAATTCCTTCCTCGCCATGTCCCAGAATTCCTTCCCGTCGCCATGTCCCATAATTCCTTGATTCGCCATGTCCCAGATTCCTCCAGTCGGCCATGTCCAGAATTCCTTCCAGTCGCCATGTCCCAGAATTCCGTCCAGCGCCAGGTCCCAGAATTCCTACCAGTCGCCATGGTCCCCGAATTCCATAAAGATCAGAATAGAGAGGAAAGGACACTTGTTTTTCCAGGACGAAATTAAAAAGGAGAAGTTAACGCTGAAACGACTTCATATACGGCCCATATTCCATCTGAGTTACTGGCCATGTCCTCCCCTCAATCACAGCCATTGTTTACCTCGGTGAGGGATTTATAGGAGCTGCAATGGTGCAGGTGCAAAGTTTGTATGTATTAGATTAATTTACACACGAACTTTGCAACAACAACGGCCAGTGCCAATATGTGTTTTTTCGGCCAATAATTGCATGTTTGTATTGCGTTCAGCCGGGCACGTTTGTTGATCCTCCATGCCCGACCGCTACTAATCGTGGTCGGTGCGAGATCATAACTCGTGCAAGCTGAGGTTTCATACACACGTGCGATGTGGTGCACCGAGCCACAACCGAGACCCATTTGTGCAACGAACGACCTAGAATCGCACGTGTGTATGCGTTCATTCGCCGATCCGCCTCGCGAACGATGCGTCGTGGTCATGGCACGGCTCCAAATCATACGTGTGTATAACCTTTCGTCCCATGTCTCCAGCCCCTTCCCCCCTTCTTGTTGTAACATGGTGTCTGTATTTGATCTATGGAGGAGGGGGTGGGGGGTAGGTAATAATGGGACCCAGCCCATGTCATTCCATTTTTGTCACTTTCCAGTGTAAATAAACTTACAGAAATGCTCCACCTTGTACAGTAATACACTGCAGTCTGTATATTATATTATATATATATCAATGATTGGCTGTGGCGGCCACCTAGTGGCCTTCATTTCCTCCGCCTCTGCTCCGCCTGCAGTTCTACTACTCATCACACTATCAGCAGCAGGACATGTTGGGTTGGAACTCCTTGCACGCTCCTGGTTTAAATGTCCCACTGTCACGCGCGCTCTGATCTCCTGTTCATCCTATGGCTGGAAAAGCACTTCCCATCTAGTACAAAACTAACTAGCTCACACTGGGACTTCGCGGAAGAGCTGGGCACAGTCACTTACAGAAGAACCCTTCAACCCACACATGGTCAGTAAACTTCAGTTATTCAGTGTCAGTCAGGAAGTGGAAATGATGTAAATGTCAGACTTGCAATTCTTTCAGATTATATAGATCCCATTTAATCTAGGGAGCCCATTTGGATAACAACATGCTGGGTATCCCTTTTGGAGTCTACCGGACATGCAACAAATAGATCCTATGGCAGAAGAGTCACACTAGGGGCTGGAGCGCAACTTACTGAGTGACAGAAATGCAACAAATGGGATCCCTATGGCACAAAGTTACACTAGTACCCGGAGAGCCATTAATGGAATTGCACAAATGTCAAACAAATGACCCCTATTGGCAAGAAGTCACACTAGTTGACTGGAGGAGACCATTCTGGTGCACAAATGCAATTAAATTATTAGTGAGTGCGATAACCCTGGAGATTTTAATCGTGTGATATCTGGTCTGTGGGTAAAGTGTTATAATAGAAAGTGACCTCATTCCGTGACAATGTTGCATTTTAGTTTTTTTTAAACTACTGCCTCTTTGATATATAGGACCACACTTGCAAGTGGACATTGCGGTTCCTCTCCCAATGATAAATCTACATTAATGTTTATAGATTTTTTGTGGAAACACAAGTCCCAAGTTGTAGTTTGATCAACAACCGCCCTGCCATGCATTTTAACAATTGTCAGTCACGTGTAAATCAGAAAGCGGTTTTGACGTGACGTCCCGTAAGCTGTGGCCGTACTGATAAATAACAGCGTGCAAACACAATCACACACCACCGAGATATTAGCCATTTAAAAACACCAAAGACACCAACCTAACTTCTTTCCTTCTTATAGGGTCATGTTCCTTAAAGAATCCTGGGGTGATTCCTCTTACACTTGATCAGCTGAGCCACATGGAAGGTAATTGCGTTCTTGGTACATATTACACTGATTGTAGAGATATGTGTGTTGTAGATTTGACTAAAATAAATACCATTAGTTCTAAGGGCAACCGTTTGGACTAGGGGCTGACTGAGCAATCAGAGCAAATCTAAATCTAGCCATACATGGGCTGACGTTTCCGATAGGGAATAATTCAAGATTCCGCTGAAAATGAAAATGATAGTTTGTACTATAGATACATTGATTTCGTAAAGTCCTAATATTCCTATCATTCAATAGAATGTCGCCACACTGGATCGTGGAATATTGATGCCGTACTATGGAGGCCTTTAGTGTGCGAGCAAACACCCACAGTGGAAAAATTTAAAGAGAGGACAGTTCTGATTTAGCAGCCCAAGCTCTGGCGTGAGGACAGGGGGGGTAGGAGTAAGGTCTCCCTTATTTCAATTTGTGTGATGAATGTCCATATAATGCCCATTTTTGGTGACGCAGGCACGTCCTGATAATATCGCCCTTGGTGTGAACTTAGATTTAAATAGAGGTTGTTAGAGTCAGAGTTACAGGAGAGTAAAATATTTAACATTCCGTTTGCAATGCTATTATTTTATTCTTACCCCCAATTCGAGGTTTCCCGTGCTTGGGAGAGTCTTTTGGAGGCCAAACATGTGGTGAGTTGAAATTGGTCTCTGCCATTATAACAGGATTTTTATTGGGGTTATAAACAATATATATCATCTCTACATGGTTATAAAGTACATCTTTACATCAGTGAATCTTGTACAGAATAGCATGCTTGTCGTTCGCAAATGTTGGTGATGAAGAACTGATCATAAGCAACCATTCTGTCTGGCACGCAGGCATGATATAGCTGAAGCTATCTGTGTGGCTTTTTCATATACAAGGATCAGCTGTAGTGATGGCCCTCGATTCGCGGATCCGAACCCAGATCCGCAGTGGATTTCCCTCATTTGGCGAACAGCATATATCGCAATGTTCCGGATTTCTTTGCCTTCGTACTTTTCCGGAACCGGTTTTCAAAAAGTTTTTCGAATTACGAGGATGTCTCGTATTTCTGAAAATGCACGGAACCCATATTTTCGAAGATTTTCGAAATTACGCAGGATTCGCAGTATTTCGAAATGCCGGAAAATACGTATTTTCAAAAATTTCAAATGTACGAGGATTTCTCGTATTTTAAGAATTTTTCATATGGTTTTAATTTGTCCTCTCGCGGATTTTCCTCAAAAATTCGCGATACTCGAGCGGACCGGATTTTGCGAGGTTCGGACCATCTCTAGTTAAGCCCTGTAGCATTTTTGTGTATGTAATTTTGTAATTTCATTTAAAGGTTAACAGGCACACAGCATGTAGAATAAAACTGTATTTATTACTTGTCCCTTATAGGCATCCTGTTTATGATAATGGTCTCTTTCTATATGCTAAACCCCCATCTCTTAGCTGTCTGTTTATAGCATTTACTACATACGTCCCTATCCTACAATCTAATATAAAGTGTATCCTTATCAGGCTACAATGGTAGAAATAAATTTGTGGACCACGCTCGTTATCAAGCACAGAGCGGACGAGCAGGACAGGTGTCAATTAAATGGTTAAAAAGTTGGCACAGCACATCTATTACCCATATGATCTGTTTTTTATTAACACAGGTATAATAGTATTGGTATATTAAAAGGTAGTGTACGGATGAAAATTCAGTCAACAATATAAGGATCTACTGTCTGAGCTACTACAAATGTACTGACTTCTCAATTCAATTCTATGCTCGTTTATATAATGCACAAGAGCCATAAATATCCTACTAAATTATACATTCTAAAGCGCGTACGTAATGTGTCATTTTAATCATGTGCATAGTTAGGTAATCTGTTATATTGGGTGATTGCTATGTCATCAAGTGTTTAGCTGTGTCATCAGTTTATAATCAGGTGTTTTACTGGTCGTCAGTTATAATCATTGTTCGCTGTGTCGTCAGTTATAATCAGTGGTTTAGCTGTGTCTTCCGTTATAATCAGTGTTTAGCTGTGCGTCCGTTTTATCAGTGGTTTGGACTGCTTGTCGTCGTTATAAATCAGTGTTTAGCTGTGTCGTCCGTTATAATCAGTGGTTTTAGCTGTGGCGTCCGTTATAATCAGTGTTTAGCTGTGTCGTCCGTTATAATCAGTGTTAGCTGTGTCGTCCGTTATAATCAGTGTTTAGCTGTGTCGTCCGTTATAATCAGTGTTTAGCTGTGTCGTCCGTTATAATCAGTGTTTAGCTGTGTCGTCCGTTATAATCAGTGTTTAGCGGTGTCGTCCGTTATAATCAGGGTATGCGGTGTCTTCCGTTAAAATCATGTTTAGCGGTGTCGTCCGTGTTAATCAGTGTTTAGCGATGCCGTCCGTTATAATCAGTGTTTAGCGATGCCGTCCGTTATAATCAGTGTTTAGCGATGCCGTCCGTTATAATCAGTGTTTAAGCGATGCCGTCCGTTATAATCAGTGTTTAGCGATGCCGTCCGTTATAATCAGTGTTTAGGATGGGCCGGCCGTTATAAATCAGTGTTTTAGCGATCCCGTCCGTTATCTCAGTGTTTAGTCGATGCCCGTCCTTTAATAATCCGTGTTTAGCTATGGCTCGTTATAACAGTGTATAACCTACCCCGTAGTGGCTTTCTATGGGAGGAACTGGACGATTATAGCCTTATAATCTTAACAGTTTCCATGAGGAGAAGGAAACCAGAAGCACAAAGGGGTATGTTATAATAATTAATGCACCCCGACCTGTAAATTATAAGGATATAGAAGTCACTTGGCGTGCCGTCCCCCTTTATAAAGGACTCCCTGCGTCCTCGTACTTTTCTGTGGTCACTGAACTCCTCGTGACTTCTAATATCCTTATAATTTACAGTTGGGGGTGCATTATCCACTATTTAGCTGTGTTGTCAGTTATAATCAGTGTTTAGCTGTGTCGTCTATACTATATATGAGTCATCTATACTATATGTTACATAGTAACATACTATGTTACTATGTAACTGTTATACAGACATTATGGTAGGGGTAGACAGTTTAGACCCTAGATGGCGTATGTCTTTATACAACCTCCCATCCTATGTTACTATGTACTGTTATACAGACATTATGGGTAGGGTATAAAGGTTGGAACTAGATGGACGTATGTCTTTATAAACATTATACCCCAAACACCCTCCAATACTATGTTACGATGTACTGGTTATCCAGACTTATGGTTAGGGTATAAAGGTTGGACGAGATGGACGTATGTCTTTTATTTATATACAACCTCCATACTATGTTACTATGTAACTGTTATAACAGACCTTATGGGTAGGGTAAAAGGTGTACTCGATGTGCCGTATGTCTTATACAACCTCCATACTATGTTACTATGTAACTGTTTTCAGACATTATGGGTAGGGTATAAAAGGTTGGACTAATGGACGGATGTCTTTATACAACCTCAATACTATGTTATATGAGTACGGTTTACGACATTATGGGTAGTTTATAAAGGAGGACTAGATGGACGTATGTCTTTATACAACCTCCAGTACTACTAGTTTACTATATACGGTTTATACAGACATTATGGGTAGGGTATAAAGGTTGGAGGACTGTGGACGTATTCTTTATACAACCTCCAGTACTGTGTTACTATATAACGGGTTAGAACAGACATTATGGGTAAGGGTATAGGTTGGACCCATATGACGTATTTTTATACAACCTCCAATACTATGTTTACTATATAAACTGTTATACCAGACATTAATGGGTAGTGGTAAAAAGGTTTGGACAGATGGACGTATGTCTTTAATACAACCTCCAGTACTGTGTTACTATATAACTGTTATACGACATTATGGTAGGGTAGAGGTTGGACCAGATGGACGTATGTCTTTATACAAATACAACCTCCAATACTATTGTTCTATTTTAACTGTCTATCATACATATGGTAAGGGTATAGGTTGGACTAGATGACTTATGGTCGTTATACAACCTCCAATACTATGTTACTAGTAACTGTTATAACGACATTATGAGGTAGGGTAATAAAGGTTGGACTAGATGGACGTATGTCTTTATATACAACCTTCCAATACTATGTTACTCAGTAACTGTTTAAACATACCATTATGGTAGGGTATAAATGTTGGACCAATGGACTTAATGTCTTTAGACAACCTCCATAACTATGTTACTATGTAACTGTTATACATACATTATGGGTAGGGTATAAAGGTTGGACCAGATGGAACGTATGTCTTTCTACAGACCTCAATACTAGGTTACTATGAAAGTTATACGACCTTATGGTAAGGGGGGGGGGTATAAGGTTGGACCAGATGGACGTATTTCTTTATACAACCTCCAATACTATGTTACGATGTAACTGTTATACATACATTCTGGGTATGGTATAAGGTTGACCAGATGGACGTATGTCTTTATAACACCTCCTCCAATACTATGTTACTATTTAACTGTTATACAGACATTATGGGTAGTATATAAATGTTTGGACTAGATGGACGTATGTCTTTATACAACCTCCCGTACTGTGTTACCTAATAACTGTTTATAACAGACATTATTGGTAGGTATAAAGGTTGGACTAGATGGACGTATTCTTTATAAACCCCAATACTATTTTTACTATGTAACTGTTATACAGACATTATGGTAGGGTATAAAGGTGGACCAGAATGGACAGTATGTCTTTATACAAACCTCCATACTATTTACTACTATGTAACTGTTTATACATACACTTATGGGTAGGGTAAAAGGTGGAACCAGATGGACGTATGGTCTTTAATACAACACCTCCAAGACTTGTTCGATGTAACTGTTTATAGCAGCCATTAATGGTAGGGTATAAGGTTGGACCAGATGGACGTATGTTCTTTATACAACCTCCAATACTATGTTACTAGTTAACTGTTATAACAGACATTAGGGTAGGATATAAAGGTTGACTAATGGACGATGTCTTTATCAACCTCCACGTACTGTGTTACTATATAACTGTTAACAACATTTGGGAGGGATAAGGTTGGACTAGATGGACGTATGGTCGTTATACAACCTCCAAACTATGTTCACTATGGTACTGTTTTATACAGACATTATGGGTATGGCTAAGGTTGGACCTAGATGGAACGTATGTCTTTATACAACCTCCAATACTATGTTAGCTATGTACTGTTATCCAGACATTATGGGTTGGAAATATAAGGTTGGACTAGATGGACGTATGTTTTACACAACCTCCAATACTATGTTACTAGGTAACTGTTTATACAGACATTATGGGGTAGGTATAAAGGTTGGACTAGATGATTGTATGTCTTTTATACAACCTCCAAACTATGTTACTTAACTGTTATACAGACATTATGGGTAGGGTATAAAGGTTGGACTAGCTGGGACATTGTCTTTATACATCCTCCAATACATGTTACTATGTAACCTGTTATACAGACATTATAGGTAGGTAAAAGGTTGGACTCGATTGGACGTACTGTCTTTTATACAACCTCCAATACCATGTTAACTATGTAACTGTTATACAGACATTATGGGTAGGGTATAAAGGTTGACCAGATGACTATGTCTTTATACAACATCCAATACTATGTTCCTATGTAAACTGTTATACAGACATTATGTGTAGGGTATAAAGGTTGGACTAAGGACGTTGTCTTATACAACCTCCAATACTATGTTACTATGTAACTGTTTAGACAGACATTATTGGGTAGGTTAATAAAGTGGACCAGATTGACCGACTGTCTTTATACAAACCTCATACTATGTTACTATGTAACTGTTATACAGACATTATGGGTAGGTATAAAGGTTGGACTAGATGGACGTAATGTCTTTATCAACATCCAATACTATGTTACTATGTAACTGTTATACAACATTATGGGTAGGGTATAAGGTTGGACTAGATGGAGACGTATGTCCTTATACAACATCCAATACTATGTTACTATGTAACTGTTATAGACATTATGGGTAGGGTATAATGGTTTGGACCTATATGGACGTATGTCTTTATACAACCTCCAATACTATGTATCATGTAACTGTGTATACATACATTATGGGTAGGGTATAAGGTTGGACTAGATGGACGTATGTCTTTATACAAACCTCCTACATTTTACTATTAACAGTTTATACAGCATTATGGGTAGGGGTATAAAGGTTGGCTAGATGGAGTATGTCGTTATATACAACCCCAATACTATGTTACTAATGTAACGGTTATAACAGACATTATGGGTAGGGTAATAAAGGTTTGGACTAGATGGACGTATGTCTTTATACAACCCTCCATACTATGTACTATGTAACTGTTAGAATACAGACATTATGGGTAGGGATAAAGGTTGGACTCGATGGACGTATGTCTTTAACAACCTCCAATACTATGTTTACTATGTAACTGCTATAACAGACATTATGGGTAGGGT